>JAQISU010000049.1:1970000-3170000 GCA_029339505.1 Unio delphinus
AGTATACAAAATTACTGCAAATAATTCAAGTAGAAACAGATTACTACAATCAAGCAAATAAGTCACTAACCTGTTCGATGCTCCTTTGTAATTCACTGAACAACAAAATTCTCGAGATGCTAGATTTAAGCTTGCGACTCCAATGGCGGCCACCTCCGAGTGGAACAGGATAATTAAATAACCGTCCATTGACGGATAAAACAGTGATAAGAGCCCTCGGGACGAATCACTTAAAGCCCATTATTCAATTCAATTCAATAAAGGGCCACACGAGTTCATATAGCCGTGTAACATAGCTGGCTTAACACCACATTGATTGCAAGTTTTATCTGTATCCTTTTTGACGCGGAAATATTAGCCTCAGGGTCTTGCATATATATGTTGCAATCTGGTTATGGTTCCTACTTACAACGTGACAATACACACCCACACTCACACCCACACCCACACACAGCAATATAGTTAGGTAGAAAATTCGTTATCTAACGTTTTGAGGAATATGGGGTAAACTTGACTCAAAATATTTCATTGCAGCCGACAACTTTTTTAATTTGGAAAATAAGTACAATAAGATGCACAAAGATAGGAGCGAAGATTTTCTGGATAATCCCGTTGAAATTAGCTCCGATGAGATAAAATACTGCATTGTAAAGAATTGATAAATTTAAGCATCATATTTAAAATACAAGCTACTTTGTTTCAGCATTCATTACCTCGAATACACACACACACACACAGATATATATATATATATATATATATATATATATATATATATATATATATATATAAACGAACATAAGCATGAACGGCCAATTTAAGTTAGTGTTGGATTATTTTACAAAGCAAACAAATCTCCATATATATACATTTTGTCATATATATTCACAAGCAGTATTAAAATCAATAAAACCGGCACATGGCATTATTAATGAACACAAAAATTCCACATTTGAATTGCCTGAAGAGGAGACAAAGAGAGATAACGTTTGACTATTCAGTGCAATAGCTGAAAAGAAAGATTTGACTCTAGTATTTATCTTGCTCACCTGATTTTAATCAAACACTTATATGCTGATTACTGCTAACAATATTAGATGTGTCAATGGAGAAAGTCAAAGCTTAGCACTGTACAAAAGCATAGTTTGTACTATATTGTATCTACTTTACTTGAGTAGGACCATGTAATTTTCAAATATGAAGCGGATTAATAAAATCGTTGAAATAACACTCTAAGACCTGTACCAAAATGTACTATATAGATGACGTTCGCTTTTAAAAATCTAAAAGTAGTAATGTGATGGACAGTAGATAGTGTTTTTGGTACAATGATAATACGAACAAAACTAACACATTTTCTAGTTTATGTTACTAAGGCAGAAAAGAGAAGAAAACTTTAATTTATTAATTCGTCAAAATAAGACAATATCTCTGACGCAGGCAATAAATAGAGCTCTCTTTCAAGTTCAGTTTTAAAAAAAAAAACACAGTTGGAAAGAATTTCAAAGATATTAATGTATTACTGTTTTTACCTTAGGACATCACTCAAAATAGATATGTTACATATAAGAAACACGAAATTGTGAATTGGACGAATGGCTTTTTTGTTTCTCTCAGCAGTCAACTGCATGAAAAATATTCCCACATAACATAGCGTTTCGTCCTTGTATGATTGTATCGATAGGAATGGCCATTTAAAATTCTAAGCTTGAATATGTTATACCTAGATTATATCTTCCGAAAAATTGTAACGATTTAAGCACAATATTTAAAACAAAATCTAAGCTGCTAATGGCAGGAACTTTACACTATAATTGCATTAGAAAAGAAAGATTATTGATAGAAATATACGGCAACATGTGGCTTACCAATTACAACAACCAGGGCAAGAAGGCACAGACAGGTCTTCATTCTGATGTCAAATGTACACATTTCACAAAGGCTGATACCCATATGGCGTCTTCCTGACCTTCAGGAGCATGATCAGGCCAAATCGTGAGAAGATCTGCCCCAGATACACTCTTTATCAGCCGTGGTCCACATGTTGTAATGATACATTTAGTCATTCCTTTTCTGCCGTACTCAGTTAATTTTGTGTGCAGCAAATGTCACGTACGTACAATATCTTGCAGTATACACAAACACCGCGCAAAGAAACATACATACACAATCATACACACACACACACTCACACACACGCACAAACGCAACTACATGCTCATACACACACACACACACACACACACACACACACACACACTATGAATGTCTTGAAAAATATGTTCTCTTGCGAAAGGAAATAATTGAAAGAGTTACTTTGATTATATTTCGATTTTCCAAAAGCCGCCATTTTTCATTGAAACATGATAATATTCACGCATGCTTGGTTCTCTAATAATGTTATAAGCATTTTGCGTATAGCTACTAGAATCCTGAAACATCAGCACCATCTTTAAACTGTTCACAGATAGCATAATAGGTGTTGAAACCATTAATTAGTATTAAATACATCCTGGACATAAGTTAAGTACGAATATAAGAACCAATGAAAATATCATCACTAAATTTCGTCGTTTTACAACATAAGGGTTTGCTTCTCAATATTACACTTTTAGTGCCTTATGAGACATAGGTTAGTATTACTTCGTTGTCATTGTATGTATCCAAAAATCGCCTTTTAAGTAATATAGAAGATTTATTGAGATTAGCTAATTGAAACTTTATGAATTTAACACTGCATTTATCCTGTGTATTTTCGGTTTCCATGACCAATAATTAAATATTTTCCCCAGTCCAAGCATGAGATGAAAATGTTACTAAAGTATTCTTACGAAGCAATAGTTGCCCACCACTGTGTTATCTTCTACCCTATCCTCAGTTATCTTCCATCCAGCACCAAACATGGAGTGATCATTGCCCAATTATCTACTACTACCAAAACCTGGTCAATCAAAGTGCTGGTGGTATGATACAACCATAACCTATGCCTATTGTATTATCACTCACACTGCATCGTCAGCATGATGTCTGGAGTGATCATAAATCACTTATATGACAACAAATAACTAGGTCTCATTTAACCAATGCTAGCATAATTTCCTCAATAACCCTTTGAAGATGATCTGATTCCAGTGACATAGTATGCAAAAGGTAGTTAACTTCATTGCAGCTAACCGTTGTAGTCACAAATACCTAGGATTATATTAGCCATTATCACAACATTTATTATTCAACGAACCACAAAGACGATGATGTTGAATAAAGGGTATAACAAAGAATGCAAGTAACTAATAACATAACTGATTAACTGACATCCGTATTAGCATACAGCTTCCATTTGTTTGCCTTAAACAAACTAAAATGCAATAAAAAATATATTAGGCATACGTAAACGAAAACCAAATCTAGATAGCGAATATATTTTGTCTTATATTCATGAATAATAAGACACACAATGAACTTAAAAAATGTATATATCAAAGGCCTATTTGTAACTAAATGTAGGTTTTTAATCTCGTCATGGTGATTTGTTATTTTTCTATTTACATGTATTATGCGTGCTTAGTAAACAAGTCTTTACTGCAACTGATCCGGCTGCATGTGGTAGTGATTGAAGGTAATGCAGACAGTTTTGAAGTAGGAAAAGAATCGTTTATGTGTAGGACTCTTTCCATAACGTTGTTCCAGAGATGTTTCTCTCTAGCGTTTAAACGTTTCAAAAATATAAGGTAACGCTAACAGTTTCATTTTCACTCTAAACATTACCCAGCACAACTTTAAATACAATGTTATTTACCCACTAGCTACACATTCATTATGATCAATTGGTACTGCAGTGGTTTGATCTGTGAACTAATTACCCAGAAAATACATACAGGGCACAGCTAGACAAAACTTTGCTTCACATGAGCTCCGATACAAATTTGCCTGCAAATAGGCTAATGTGATGCCTTGTTCATTTAAAAAGGTCCATTTTTCAAGGCAATTACAGGTAGGCTATTTAAGATATAATGTGTCCATCTGCTGTGCACCTAACTGTAATTAATGATATTGATATATATTCGTGATTAATAAACCAGTTTTAGCTTCTTTTAGAAACGCAATATGTAGTTTTATTAACCGATATGTTGCGTCGCTTTAAATGATTTTTTGACGGAAACCGACAAAGCAATATTCAAAATCATGATCACGAAAACTTTTCCAATAGAGGGAAATATTTACATACTTGTAATTATAGTCGTGTCGTTTCTCCTCAATCACAACATCAATAGTTGTGTACTGGTGAGAAATTTAAACCACAAGTAATCGACAAGGCTACGAAGCCCCTCTTCGTTATGAATAATAATATTTCAAACTTTCTTGAATTTCTTTTGGCGAGGAGAGCTTTTATAAGCCAATCAACTGTATTTATACATGTGACAAGTTACCTTTCTTTATACACACGCATATTGGTCAGAAGTGATTTCATTAAATGCATTTATTTCTAATAAATTTCAAAACTAACATTTTCCTTAGTGTCTGCACTGTCACACATTAAGACACAGCTGCCCTTTATTAACTCTCTCTCTCTCTCTCTCTCTCATCACATTAGCTCCAAAAAGAGCATGTCTTTTGCAAATCTGCAAACATCTCAGTAAAGGGAAAACACCTCAAAACCGAACGCAATGTACTTCCCAACGACTTACTGTTTTGAGGGATTTCTTTTGTTGTTTACAACTATATATTTGTAACTTTTGGTATATAATTTTATTTAATTATCGTATTATTTTTAAGTTTATAAATTGTATAAATTATCGATTGCATTCAACCTTTACATGTCACTTGATCTTGTTAGAATGCAAATTACATTGGATCGGTAGCCGAGGTTTATAATTACGAATAATAATTTTACATGTAAGATATTAATGGCTTTTGTTTCGTACATTAACAATAGCTGGTGGGGTTTAGGTGTTTGTAGAATAATTCTGTAACTTTCCGTTTGTTGGGCTAGGTATGATGAATGGGCCATACTTGACACAAG
Organism: Unio delphinus; assembly: GCA_029339505.1. NCBI lineage: Eukaryota > Metazoa > Mollusca > Bivalvia > Unionida > Unionidae > Unio > Unio delphinus. The sequence goes on from JAQISU010000049.1 coordinate 1,975,021, forward strand.
ATCAGAAGTGTAGTATGTGGGGTCAGTTGCGAAAAACAGTCTCAATCTAAGGTGTATATAAGGAAAAAATTAAGAAATGGGTTGAATTCCGCTTTTGGAGTTGTTCACACTTATATTACTCCTGTTGTAAATCTGCAGCTGTGTTTTATTTTCTGCTTTGATAGTATTCGAGAGGAAACATTTTTTTTTCGGTTCGGTGGAAATAGAAAGTGTACATTATTCGGACTGGCATAAATTCTGGAACTGTTATTAATTATTCGCCATCTTGAAAACATATCCGTTCTTTCAGGACCGGTACGTTTACGGTTTTGAAATTTATATGTAACTTTCCATTCGTTTAAATCTTTTCATAGACCGTAGCGTGAATACGTTTTGATTAAGTACATAGTCTTGTAAGTGCCGCTGCCATTTTCATTTAAACTTTGATAAGTAAATTTATTTATTAAGTTCTATAAAACAAGATTTTATTGACTGTTTTCTGTTACTTATCATTCTGACCATAAATTTGCAATTAATGGATTAGATTGCAAATTGATTGATAGTCAGATGGATTGATGAACACATTACGGTACCAAGCTGATAACGGTCATGTCAACAAATAAATGTATGGTCTGACGAATATTATTATTATTATCAAAAGTATTAAAACCAATGTCATGAATTGTACAAAACAATCTTTATTGCAAACATAACTAGCTGCGACGTTTACAAGTCGGTCTGCTTCAAATGCCAGATCTGAAACACCTGAAAACAGAAGAAAATAGTCCTGTTTCGATTCTCAGTTATAACAGATGTCAAAAAGGTGTGGATATTGATTCAGTTAACCTGAGATAATTAGTTATGAATTGAGCCTTTATTGTTACCAAAGAATTGTACTCAAGGTTTAGTTCTATTATGATACATACACCACAATGTATGTTGTCTTAATGAACTGAAAAAAAATAAGCGTTTCTTGGGATTCAAGCTCTGCTTTGTCAAAACCTTTTCTCATTATAAACAAGGAATACTTTCATGCGTTCTGTGATTCTCTCTCAGGCAGACCTGAATTTCACTTGAAACGCGTTATCATAATGGTTAAGATCGGATTCATACACAATCAATTTTATAACTAGGACTAACTAGTTGATTAACTTCTGCGACATATCGTTTATGATGTCCCAAATTTATTCTTAAATCCCAAATGCACAATATAAGCTATCCACAATTCAATATATTCTGGTCCCAGGCGATATTTGATTTTGTTTTGACAACTAATGCAAACAAAATATTCACTATAGAGGATAGTGAATACACAGATTTTTAACACGGAGACCGTGCATTCTACATTATCCAGTCAATACCGTGCCAGAATACGTCCTCTATTGTTGCATCTAAGGCAAAACTATGAAAATGACCGCTTACAAATCAATGTTATTTCTAAGACAAACGACGAAATGAAGACTTGAAAGATTAAAAATGACGACCTCTAATATATCCCAATCACTCACCGTGGAGGGCACAACATTCCAAACTTATATATCGTTCCACGCATTGATGTATCAATATTAAGTTGATGACCTTAGATCTTAAAGTATCAATAATACTTTGATTCACCAACGAGGTGCTGTATAGGGACACATTTCATTTCATTTACGTCTCCTTAACTAAAGTTAATATCTATCTTACTATTTAAACCAGACAAACAATATATTTTAACATGCATTTTCTCAGACTATTTATAAACAGGCACCGAATAGCTTTATATTTGGCATTGGTTCTTTGAGGCTGCAATACCGAAAATTAGTCATTACGAAAATAGGTAATGACAAAAGGTAATTACATACAAAATGTCTTAATAAGTATCCGAACTCTGCACATGTAATCTGGATAAAACTGACGTTGTCGAGGAACAGCATCAAAATGTTCTACACGAAAAATTCCTAAACTCCAAAAAAACTATCTTGTTATTTTTGTTCTTCAATATAATGGTTCTGACACTCTGTACAATGTATGAAGATAAACTTAACGAATAATTTCAAGCACAGTTTAATTAAAAATTGATAAACTTGATTGAAATGAGGAAGTATATTAAATTAGATTGACCTTTACACATCTACCTTTCCGACTGAACTGTTTTCACATACCTTATCTTCATCATAGAATAGTTTCTACAGTCTCGAAGCCAAAGTGTCGATATATTTACCTATCAAAACTTTACCGCTTAAATCATATATTTCCGTACGTCTTGTCTATGAATTTCATTACATGCGGCGACAAGCTACCGAATTCAATCGAAATAAAGTTTTTAAAATTTGGGCACTGATCGTATATGAATCAGAGAGGAGACGCACACGACTGCTGTGGAATCACAAATAAGCATTATTCCACTGCCTATCCGTGTTTGCACAAATATATCCTTTCCCACAAATACACCAAATGGCTCCCTTCTCGTACACAATTATAACTTCAATGTTATATTTACACAGTATCTCTTTGAAATCAATCGCCTGTACCACTTTGGAGACACAATGCACTGCTGTTACACGTTATTGGTTAGTTGGGATCATGTATTAAGGGAGAGAATCCATGCAATCCAACATTTGTCGTTAGGACAAAGCACTTAAATATCTGATCTATCCGCCAAGGTGTAGACAAGATTAACATATCGGAAAGTTCGGTGTCGGAGAAGGAGTTTAAACGGCAGAAGGCAATATAGTACATCATTAAGCTGTTGTGACGTTATGTCTTTATAGTGCCTAGGCATTCATTGTAACAGATAGAAGCGGTCCAGTTACCGTTGCTATGGATTGTCTTGTTATACCAAGTGTGAATGCTTACTTCCCTAATTAAATTCCCTTTATATAGGCAATGGATATTTCAATAATCCAGGTTATGACAGCTTTAGGTTACTCTTTTTCTAATTAATTTATTATGAATACTGCATCTCCTATCACGGGTGAAAAGACGAGTAGCACAATAAGTATTGGATACTGTCTGTACAAAAGAACTAATTCAGGCAAAAGAAAACCAAAAAGACAATGTCAGAATGGTAACCTTTATGACGAGGAAATTTAAGCCTTAGGGTCTGGCATATATGTGTTGAAACACACACACACACACACACACACACAGATATATATATATATATATATATATATATATATATATATATATATATATATATATATATATATATATATATATATAAGCAGCAGAGGGGGTGTATCGGACAACATTTTTAGACAAGTATTTACTGAAATCACGCTTAAAATCAATGAAACCAATGACATCAGGCCCAAAAGTCAATGACATCAGGTCCCAAATGTGTGTGTGAATCATGGATTAGGTCCAAAAAAAAATTATGAAAAAATCAATGAAATTAATGAAATCAAAAACTTTTCAACTATTACATTTTTTGGGAAAAAGGGACTACAACATCGTTGTCACTCACCCTCTCTGCTGCTATGGGTTAACCGAATATTTGATCCAGTCCGATACGATATCGTGTTCGAGGGTCATGTAAATTTATTGTTACAAATCCGTGTGGGGCAGACTGAGCATGACTACAGAAATTTCTAAATTGATTGAAGTCCATATCAGAACACCATGTCTGCCAAATATTTCGTAGCGTATGTGTATCAACGCCGTTGAATACAGCAAGCATATTACAGTTATCTCTAATCACTTTTGGAATCTGAGTGTAGCGTTGAGTGACATAGATCACATCCGTGTTTTTATGCCTGCCTCTGGAAAATATTCTAGCAGGATTTTTTTGATTATCTAACATGACATCGTCGTATACAACTAAATTGTTGATACTTCCATCGAGGTCATTCACGGATGGCGCCTCGTCAATATCGGTTATAAATTCAATAACATCCTCGCCGGCAATCTCTGAAGCGTTTTCATTAAAATCTTTTAGCACTTCATAGCATCGTTGGTCGTCTACGCTAGGGGCAATTAAATACAACTTATCCCACTTCATCCATCTCATTATTAAATTGAGCAACAATTGCGTCTTGTCGGATCCAGATGGCCCGATTATAATTGCGCGGATAGAGTTTGGTAGCGCTGCATGATGCTTCACTGGTTCTCTTGTTTTAGTCGCTGAAAAATCAATTATATTCATATCTCTATACATAAATTATGGATCTATATTGCGTGAAGTGTAAGGCGCGTACTGGCACAGATGACTTGACGACGATTACAACTAAAAATAACCGATCAGCGCTTTCTGGTAAATGCGTACAGTGTAGTACAAAGAAATTTAGATTTGTTTCTAAACCCAAGGAACCCAAGGAACCTTTAAAAAAAAACGAGGAGGTGATATCGCTGCCAAATTAGCAAAACTTCCTGGAACCCCATGGGCAAAATACCCCGGAGAAAAACACCTTCCAGGGTATAGTTATTGTGGACCGGGAACAAGACTTGATATCAGACTCAATGATCAAAATCAGCCCCGACCCGGTGAGGAACCAATAAACGCTATTGATAAGGCCTGTCACCTTCATGATGTTGCTTATAAAAGCAGCAATTTGCAACACAGGCATCTAGCAGATGTGAAATTAATTCATGCGTTGAATTCTATCACTGATAAATCCTTCAAAGAAAAATTGGCCTCCTTTTTGATAAAATCGGCAATGAAAAGTAAATTGATGTTAGGTGCTGGTAATTAATAGCAGCATGGAATCTATTTACTATTCCCCAAGAGGATACTGGAAGGGTAACGCTGCAATCAGTAAACTCGCTAGCGCCGCAAAAGTGAGAAAAACCACTGCGGCTCATTGGTTATCCAAACAGGCACTATGGCAAATTTATCTACCACCGCCTAAACAAATTCAATTCTCGCATTTTGATGTAACCGGACCCAATGAAGTTCATCAGGCTGATCTATTATTTCTGCCACATGATCGTGGTTACAAATATGCGTTAACTGTAGTTGATATTGCAAGTCGATACAAAGAAGCAGAACCGTCAAAAACAAAATCGGCCACTGAAGTCGCTTCTGCATTTGAAAGGATTTATCGACGAGGTCCTCTGCACTGGCCAAATCTGTTACAAGTTGACCCGGGCAAGGAATTTCAGGGTGCAGTGTTATCTACAATGAAATATCACAATGTCGCTATCAGACGAGGGCATACTGCACTGCATCGTGATCAGGCCATTGTAGAACGATTTAATCGGATTCTTGCTGAACGGTTATTTGGATATCAATATGCAAAAGAATTCATCCAAGAAAAAAGATCCCGTGAATGGGTGAAGAGATTACCAGGTGTAGTTACCGCACTGAATAACGAGATTACTAGAACCATCAACATGAAACCTATCAACGCGATTAAAAAGAAGTCGATACCTGAAAAACCACAAAAAGATTTCAAAGAACCAATTCTTGGTAGTAATGTCATTGTGAGGTACTTATACGAACCAGGAGAGCTTGAAGGGGATAGAAAAAGGGCTACTGATCCTATTTGGAGCGTCACTACGCATAAGATATCTAGTATAACACGATCTACGGGTAGACCTCCAATCTATAAACTGGATTCAACTGCCCCTCAACGGGGTTTTACTAGACAACAATTACAAGTAATTCCTGACGATACTCAATTGCCACCCCATGGGCTTAACTAGCACCCTTGCGTCTATTGCACTCAAGACAAGTCAACATCACATTATTTCTGACATGACCGAGATTGTTATTTTTTCTGTCTACGGTGAATTGGCGAGGATCCTTATCCGAATACTGCCAACGCATTATACAATTGCAACTTGCGCAGTGATTATTCTGTTGTTTCTTCAAAGTGATTATTAATTCAGCATCAATATCAAATTCTCGTTGTTTTTTTTTGTCCTGTTGTTTGTAACCGGAGAGTTTTTTTTATCAATAATATCATTATCGTCACCAATGATTTCATCATCGCCAATGATTTCATCATCACCTGACTCTGTCAGGACAATTCTTCGAAGTTGATTTATTTTTCGTACTCTGGATACTGAAAGATAGACTAAATTTGACCATTCTATGCGATTATCTACCATCCAAACAGTTGTATCCGATATAGTCAATCCCTGTGAAGAGTGTATTGTTGCTGCATAACCTAGCGTCCATGGGGATTTATTAGCACGCAATGCATCTTCAACGACATTGATATCAACCAGCACAATATCATTTAATACGAGACTTTGCTTTTCACTCTGTCCTGGAATATCAACTTCGATGTTCTGTTTTCGCGTATCCGATGGCCTATAACAAAGAGGCACTGGAAGTGTTGCAAATTTTTGTTTATGCAATTCAAATAACTTCATCTGAAGTGTGTCCCTGACTATTTTTCTACTTGCAATGATTAAATCATTTGGTCTCCACGCTTCCCAAAACTCATTCATGGGAGTTTCCGAAATTATTTCACGGGTTATTTCACACTGGATTCTATCCGGTTGTAATCTAATTAGTTTCTTCAATTCTTTTAATTCATTATCAAGTGATCTGTGATCGGTATCAATTTCTTCATAATAGTCTACAAAACCCTTTAGCCATTCATGGGGGGATGCACCGACAAATGGTGGTGGTTGCCCGTGATCACCGCACATGACGACTTTTGTATTCTTCAATAACAACCACTCAAGAAATATTTTTAAGACATCTTCTGACACTGTGTCTATTTCATCCCAAATCATGATTTCAGGAATAAATTTCTCTCCCATGCGCTCAGGAGTCCATTTATCTCCCTTCCATCGGAAAAAGCTGTGATAAGTGCAAGCATTTACTCCTCTCTGTATCATTTCTCTTGCAAGTCTATGAGTTGGTGTTAGCACAATCATGTTAGAAACGCTAGCGTTTCCACGACGAAATAACTCAATTGCCCGGGTTGTTTTTCCTGACCCACCACAGCCGTTTAAATAAACTGTTTTATACAGGCATATTGGATCAGAAATCGGTGGTGCACTAGAAAATTCTGAACACTGATTGCTTTCTAAGTAATTATTTTCAATGGTAACATCTGCTGATGGAATATAATCATGAATCATTTCTTTCTTAATTCTCCATGATCCCCATTTCTCGTTGCCAGTAGCCTTAAAATCAGCCATTTTGCTATTTATGTAAAATGAATCAGTAGCAACTCTAACTGCGGTGGTAGGAAATCTATTGATCATTGAAAATAGATTGATAGAAGCATAACCGAGCATAGAAGCTCTTAAGTGTGTGTACTGCGGATGGTATCCATCATTGTAGGTAACAATTGTACCCAATTTGGTTCCATCGGACATAAATGCGTCCTTACGATTGACATATAGGCCCTTATTCGTTAAATCCGCCATTACAAAATCGTATTCAGCGTTGTCTATAATCAATCGTGAAGAATATTTCGTATTATCATCTTTGCCACCTTGGGTAAATTTACCGATTATTCTTCGTCCAAGATTTTTTGCTTCATTGTTTCTGATTTCAAATAACTGTCTGGACCAATCCATGATTTGTTGTTCATTAAAATCAGGAAACAGTTTTCGCTCTTCGCTAATTATCTTTTCTAGATCAGGTTGTGGTAACCAGACTGATTTCTGTGCTCGATAGGATATAATTGCTTCACTGACAATTAATGATTTTAACATCTTACAATCAAGCATATACCGTAATAACACTATTGGCATCCAGTGTTTTTCAGACATGTGTTTACCAATCCAAAGATAACTACACGGATGAAGCCCTTCAGCCATTTCAAATGATACCACACAAGCGAATCCGGTTAAATCAAAATCAGGAAGTGGTCCATTAATAGCAACACGGGTCATTTCGTGTGTAGGGTGTCCAAATCGTTTGAAATATTTCTCGCATTCTCCATACCCAAGAAAACTTCCTGGATAACACGCAATCATATCAACTGAAATAACGGAATCAGAGGTGTATTTTGTGTTCCATAATCCGCCGTGGCTGTATTCAAGACAGGACAATTTGACCTCTGATAAAAACTCACTTCGTGTTGGTTTCCACGTGTTTTTCTTTCTAGCAAAATGTGCTGCAATGGATGGTACTGTGAAACAGTTTGCTAATAATTGATCGTCTTCTTCTCCGTCCCCAGAAAACTCACTAGCTAGTTGTTTCATTTGATTCTGCAGTTCTTCAGTACGGTATAATTCTCCGTTGGGCCTTACAAACTGATCAAATCTGCATTCCTCGTCTGAATTACTATGAAATAGCCACGCTGACACAGGATCGTTTTTACTCAAATGGTAAATAGCATCAAATAATTTCTGCTCGATAAAACATTCTTCAGGTCCCAACCCTGCTGGGGATAGATATTTTACGGTTCTATCCCGTGGAAATATTGTTACTGCAGATGACCACGCGTGCGCGTTATGATCAATAATTTCAATGGGGGTTCCTTTTGATTGATATTTCGATTCGTATAATACTTCACCGGTGATTGTTCTTACCGATATTGGAAATCTCAATGATGTTTCTAATTTGGCTATATCCTGAATTGTTGCTCCATGCTCTTTTACCGTGAACTCCCACTCGGTTATTTTTTTTCGTCTTAGATCAGTGAGTTTATTCCCCCGGGACGCATTTGTGAAGTGTTCTATTATTCGTTCTGCTACACAATTGAGCCCTGTCGAATATTTCATGGGTGCTAGTTTTGAAATATCAGGTTTTTCATTGAGCGGATAGATCCCGTAAACAACTGCTGTGACAGGATAAGATCTTTCGTAGTAGGGTTTATCAATTCCAGTCAAAATTCCCGGTTTGGAATCCTGATTCACGGTGACAGTTTTTTTGCCCTTGAGAATGGGTTCAAATTTATCCTTAATAAACCATTTGCCATTCTCACGGATAATGAATTTGATTCGGAAAAAATGACTTTTTTCCCCAATACGTGAAATGATCACTGCTGCCTTTTCATCATTCATGGTAGCGTCAACAACACCATCAATTCGAAATGTTGACCAACAATAAGATGCTCCATCACGCTTGAATTCATTAAAACAGTCTCTGATGGCTTTATCAAGAAGTTTATTCTTGGGTGTATTAGAAACTATATCAAGATTGAATTCAGCATCCTTCCATGGTGATCTCATGTTTCCGTCTCTTGGACGTTTGTTACGTTTTTTGGGTCTATCGCGATTAAATCTAGGATTGATTTTCAATAATCTCTTAAACTCTTTCATGTTTCCGTCTATTGGGCGTTTTGGACGTTTTTTGGGTTTATCGATATTAAATTTAGGGTTAATTTTCAATAATCTCTTAAACTCTTTCATGTTTCCGTCTCTTGGACGTTTGTTACGTTTGTTTACGTCTATTGGACGTTTTTTGGGTCTATCGAGATTAAATCTAGGATTGATTTTTAATAATCTCTTAAACTCTCTCATGTTTCCGTCTCTTGGACGTTTTTGACGTTTTTTTGGTCTATCGAGATTAAATCTAGGATTGATTTTCAATAATCTCTTGAACTCTCTATCAGCATTGAATTTAGCATTTTTCGAAGTCAATCTCTTGAACTCCTTCATGCTATATAAAAAACAAACATTTAAATGAAAGTTTTATGTATAATGAATCACTGCAAATGGCTCATGATGGGAAATGTAACCCCGTGTAACAAATCATGCAGAAAAAATGAGTACTGTAGGTATCATATGCAAAGTTTTCGACGTGGATGTCTTGGTCCGTTACCCTGTATTCGATGTGGGGTTGGGGTTAAGGGAAGATCACAATTGTGTAGTGATTGTGGTGGTAAGCGATATAGGGAATTGAAGCGTTATTATGATAAAAGAATAAAAAATGGACAATCTATCAGAAATTATGACCCTGAAAAGGCCCTTGACCCTGACAACATCAAGGATAAAATCATAAGAACCCCGCAAGACTATATCGAAAGATTTTCCAGTGATGTAATTATTGAACCAAACACTGAATTAGACAAACAATAGAATAGTATATATGGACCAAGAATTCAGACCACATCCAGTGATTACAAAATATGAAGCATCCAGTGATGGTACTGTCAGAAACCGTAGACTAAAGAAACCGGTCGGTGTTGTGAATAATCAAGGGTATTTGAAGTTTACTGTTGGAAAGAAAAATTATCTCATTCATCGTTTCGTATTTGAATGTTTTAATGGATTGATCAAAGATGGTTTTGTTATTTATCACAAGGATTCTAATCCAAAGAATAATTCTGTATCAAATCTGCAGGCTATCACACTGAGTGAGAATTCCAAACGAGGAAGAGCTGGCACTTGCAAAACGGTTTGGAAGAGACCTGTGACATCTTTGAATACAACAACTAATGAAGAAAAAATATTTCAATCATTATATGAAGCCTTTAAATTTTTCGATATTTGTGGACCGTCAGTACGAAAAGTTGCAGAGGGGATTTATCGATCGGCTATTTCAAAAAAGACGGGGCAAAAAGTTCAATTTAGTTATGTCTAATGCGTCATAATTTCCAATTAGAGATATGTCATACTTATAGAATAATGCATTCTGAAAACATGAATAGCATCATAGTTGAAATAGCAAAATTGAAAAATCAGGATATCAAACTATCAGATGGATTAAATCCTGACCAAATTGTGTCTGATTTTCAGGATATTGAATACGGAGTTAGCACTAACAAGTATATGCTACCCAAGAAATATGCACTCATCAAAAAAATTCAGAATTCTATTAAAGACTCTCTTTCATTTTCCAGTGACATCAGTGTGTTCGTCCCGTTGTATACTATCGTAGAGGGAATACGAAAGGAATTGGGGTACGAATACGAATTGAAAAAAGAAGTCAACTCTAAAATTAGAAACCTACGAGCATTAATTCAAGAAAATGAACAATTTTGATTGCCCGACCATTGATTGCCCGACCATTTATCATTCCGACCCTCAAGAGATTTTCATTTTTTTAGCATTTTTGGATTGAAAATGTCAAAATCAGTGAATAAAAAATCTATGGACCTTTAATGGATGGTCAATGGAAAAGTGAGGAAAGTCACAGTATTATTAATTTTATATACAATTATGTGACTTTCCTCATCACTGATAGAAGCTGTTATAAGATGAAATAACACTTCCATGGTGGTATTAAAAATCATCCGACATGTAACAAAAGTGGAGCAACTCACAGTATTATTAATTTTATATACAATTATGTGACTTGCTCCATCAATGATAGAAGGTGTCTCACGATGAAATAACACTTCCATGACTGTGTTAAAAAATCATCCGACATGTCAAGTGTTTTGCAATTGAAAAATAGTTTGCGATTTCAAATAATGGTCAATGTAGCATTAACAACCCGATTGGCTCGTGAGCGACTAGATGCAATTAAGAAATTTATACCAATTCGTGACTCTGTAAGAAATAAACTGCAACAACGACAGAGTTTACAAACTGATTTTGCTCTGGGGTCTGAAGAATTGTTTAAACCAGTAACCACAGCAACGAAGGGGGTAGAGCGTGCTATACTGGGAGATGATCCTGACGGTAAAAGAAAGGAAGAGGGTCTTATTTCTGTACTCGAAAAAATAGCAGCGAAAACTGAACAAACTGAAAAAACTGATCCGAAAAAAACGACTGTTTCTCTGTTGAATAAATTTACTGATCATGCTAAAATATTAATAAAAAAACCTAGTTTATTGAAATCAAAGGATTATCAAGCCTTTGGTAATTTTGCTGCTCAAAGCTATAATTCAAAAAAAGATTTTTTAAAGGACGAGTATAAAAATGATAGAATATCAAGTAATGATTGGTTCGATTATTTGTATAAACTAAATAAAGGGATTGGTCGTTTGAATAAGGATGAGATAGGATACAAGGAATTTCAAAGGGGGATTAGTAATTATAAAAGAGAACAAATAGAAGAGCGACAACGAGAAATAGAAGAACGGCAAGAACTAAAACGTCAAACACCAACACGTAGACAAACAAGAAGACAAAAAAAACAACAACTACCACCTGATGATGATGATGATTTAGAAGAACGACGTCAAACACCAACACGGAGACAAAAAAAACAACAACTACCACCTGATGATGATGATGATTTAGAAGAACGACGTCAAACACCAACACGGAGACAAAAAAAACAACAACTACCACCTGATGATGATGATGATACTCTTGATTATTTACAAACCACGGATACAGACAAACTAGATGAAGCAGCTGGCTATAGCGGAAGTGGATTAGGAAATCCAAGGATTGGAAACATTTGTCCTGATAGTGTTATCAATGATATATCACGATTAGATGTTCTCATCGGAGGAAAACGAGCTGGAAATAACTCTCCAGAAATAATTAATGAAGCAGCTGATATCTGTAGACGGTTATTTGCCGGCGGTATCATGGATATCAAAACCTATCGAGATTTCATTGACGAGTTAGCAAATGGGTATCATAGTGATTAAATAACAATTGAAAACACTATTGTTTTTATAATAATGATCGTACACTACAATCATGATAAACCAACCCTCGTCTATGTAGTTAATTCACGGTTTCCAGTTTATAGAGCATACTACGGAGATGGCCTCGGCAATACCATTTTAGGATTCTTTTCAAGAATGGCCCCAAAAGTGATGCCGTTAGCTAAACAGTTATCAATGAAAGCCATTGATGTTATTCGTGATAAGGGTATTAGTACTGTTGGAGATCTTGCCGGGAAAGCGTTTTCAACTGCGAAGGATAAAATAACATCATTAGTGGGGCGAAAAAAGAATCCGTTACCGTCTACAGAAGAAATGCCTGCAAGTGTTAGTAAAATAATAAATAACGCAGTAGATGAAAAACTAGCGTCGATGGTAAATCAAGGGGACCAAAGCAATATTGCAAACATGATAGCAGGAAGTGGCCTTAAAAAACTACGTCGATGAAAATGGAAAAATCGTTTACGATTTCACTATTTAGACTCTGATAAATAGAATAAAATGTTCAAAAAATCATCTGATCAAGCATTTGATATAGACGCCCCAGTCCCCAAGAATGATTCTGTACGCGATTATCAATATTACGCCTATCATGCCATAGACTCAAATAGTCGAGCAAGAATTGATCTTCAACTCCATGATACCAGTAAATACTTTTTGCCCTGTGAAGCATTTATTGAAGTAGAAGGAGAAATTGTAACAGCTGCTGATACTACTGCTGTACCAGCACCGTATCCAGCTGGTACTCAAGTCGGTTTTGTCAATAATGGTATTATGGCGCTATTTGAGAGTGCTAGATATCTCATTGATGGAAAAGAAATTGAGTCCATAGATCGTGATGTTGATGTGGCCACAACAATCATAGGGTTAGCGAGATATTCTGATGATTATACAAGATCAGCAGGACCCTCTATGATGTTTGCAAAAGATGGTAAGAATACCGCTGGAGGAAATCCATTTATTATAAGACGACCAAATGATCGTGCTGCTCCTCCTGCTCCTGCTGGTATCGAACATATGATTATAAACAACGATCCTAATTTCAACCTAGGAGCCGCAACACGAAACGCAATGTTGGGAGTAGGGCGTAAATCATTTTCATGTGCGATTCCACTGCATCATATTTTTGGATTCTGTAGAAACGTCAGAAAAGTTATCTACGGGGCGAAGCATACAGTATCGCTTGTACGAAAAAGTGATGATAACGACGCAATTTGGAGGATTCCAGAAAATGCTGCAAATCCAGATGCTGATGCTGGTAAAGTCAATTTAACAAAAATATCATTGTGGATGCCAGTGTTGACTCCAGCAATCACCGCAGAAGGACGATTACTATCATTTATGGACCAAGGAGGAAGGTCGTTGTTGAGTTGGCTAACCGTGAGTACAGATGTGAAACAATCAAATATCAACGGGTTATTCACTTGGAACCTAGCATCAAATCAGGGCGTTTCTGCGCCACGTCATATATTTATTGCGTTACAGGATACCGCACGAGTTGGCAATCAACGTTTCAGTCATATGATATTTGATCAATTAGGTGTGAAAGACGTCTCACTGAGAATAAACGGCCAGCAGGAACCATCTGAGGATATACAACTTAATTACACAGAAAATCATATTGCACGAGTTTATCATCGTCTGTTGTCATTTATGGCACGCGATCAAAATGTCGATACTGGTTTGCAAATATCACAATTTGATTTTAAAAATCTGTATCCGATCTACTACTTCTCACTGGAACATCTCGATTTGACAAGACAGTCAGTTGTTGATATACACTTTAGAGCTAATGTGACTCGTGGTGCTATTGCTGATTATAGAGCGGTTGCTGTCATTCTCAGTGATAAATCAATGCTACTCGAAGGTGTTGGTGGAAGAATGAGAGTGGTAGATGCCCCAGTAGAAAATCTTTGAACGATTTTTCTCGATTTTTCATTGAATTAGAATCAATCAATTATATATAATGTCATATAGTGTTATTAGTGTTACGTTAACTCCTGGTCAAATCAAAAGATTGCAATCAGAATCGGCTAAAACATGTGGAACCACAATCACGTTGAAACCCAGCCAAATGACTGGTGGTGAAAATAAATTATCGCTGACAACTCGTCAGGTGAAACATTTCAATGATGCTTTCAAGGATAAAAGGGAGTTCAGATTACTCTCTCTGCGGCTGCTATTAAAAATATGATGAAAACAGGCGGTATATTTCCATTGTTAGCTGCAATACCAGCATTGATTGCAGCAGCAGCCCCAGCGGTGGCTAAAGCAGCAGCGTTAGGAGCCGTTGGTACTGCAGCAGGAATGGCACTAAAAAAAGGCAACTGGACAAGGATATAAAAAAAAGAGACGATCCGTTCAAGGATTGGGTCTAAGACTACCAGGAACCCCGTATTCTTGGTACAGCGGAAAAGGTCTAAGACTACCAGGGACCCCGTATTCATGGTACAGCGGGAGATCCGTTCACGGATCAGGCCTGAGACTACCAGGAACGGTTTATTAATTCAGAAATCTTCGATGGTTCCCATGTCCAATTTTGATTTAATGGATGCTGCTAAAAAACTAGTGATTAAAAATTTCAGAGGAGTTTTTATGAAAGATCAATTACCACATCAACCAAACAAAACTGAAACAGGTATTATTAATCTCGATAACAGCACCGGATCTGGAACTCACTGGGTTGCATACGCTATTGATCCACGTGGGATTGTCTATTTTGATTCATATGGATTAGCCCCACCAAAAGAGTTTATGCGGTATATAAAAACCCTTCCAATGAAGACTTGGTATTCTACGCTACCAACACAACAAATCAATGACCCCCCAATATGCGGCAGTGAAGTGTTAAATGTCCTTGACGCTATTTCTAACTCCTTGGGTAACCCAAGGGGAAAACCACCCCATATTGTCGTTAATGACTACACTAGTAATCGCTTTTTAGAGAGAGAAAGAGTTTTACAATAACATGATTGATATTTGGGGAAGACCTCTGAAACCCAAACCCGATGACACTGCAACCGGTGATATAACAAAACAAATTAAAGATGAAATCGCTGAGACGTTGAACTTAACAAGTGTTGACCCGAATGAAATAGTTGTATTTCAAGACAAACAGGGTAAATTGAAATCTAGTAATATTTCTCTGGATGATATTTTAGTTAAACAACAAAACGCAATCGAGGATACTATCGCGTTATTTTCCGATCAGGGTAAACTCAAACCGGGTGTACTTTTTTCGACGATTACAGATCGATTTAAAACTCTCAACGATTCTGCGTTAGAACTAGCAACACTTCAATCTAAAACCGAAGAACACATAAAACAGTTTACCGCATTTCGTAGAAATATCATTGATAAATTTATTGGAACTACATTCGATAAAATTGAACTAAAACTCCCTGATATTAAAAAATCCATCGATGAGACGAAAACTTCCATCGAAGGCATCAAAGGTGATCTTTCGAGGATGATAACAGCCATTGAAAAAACAAAAATTCCTCATGAGAAAACCAACAACGTAGTATACACAATCCAACACGGATCATTTGAGTGGACACCTACAAACAACACATTAGATATCACTGCAACCGTTAAGGGTATTTATCGATTAACACTAGTAACACCATCGTCTCAATTTAATATTTCATCGTCCAGTTCATCTGGGGTCAATAATACGATTTCAACGATCATCGACAAGAATACAACTGAAAAGTTCACAATCACATCTACTGATAAACATTTGGTTAGGGTCTCAACAACGTGGTATGTGGAATTCGTAGCGAATTTAAGTAAATCGTAATTGAAAACGCTAGCGTATTTAAAATAAAAATGATTTCATCATCGCAATATCGCTATGATCAGGTCAGAGAATATCAAACTAGACTCAAAACCTTGTCTGAGGAGTATGAATTGAAAATTAAAAAATATCGCAGGAGAATTACCGCAATTGATGTTACTGTGTATTCAGTGAGTGGTGTAATCACCGGAGCCGGTATTATACTGTCTTCAGTGACAATGATGGCTCCGATAGCTGTTCCAATTTGCATTTCTGCGGCAACAACAATCGCTGGAATTATTTCAATAATCACAAAAAAAATATCCTCATGCAGCCAACGGAAACTACAAGACTACATAATTCATTTTCATGTTGTGTCCACTGCATACTCGCAATTATCCTCATTGATATCGTCATCGCTCGATGATACAATTATATCAGAGAGTGAGTTTTCAGCGATGGTAGATATATATGATTCTGCGATGTCAAAATTAGAAATACAAAAACATGAGTATAATAACAATGACAACACAGATGGAATTACTTCAACAAATAGTGGAGAACACAAACCCAGTACAAACAAGCATGATCTCAATAACCTCAACGAATCCAGAATTCAGTGTGAATTTCCCCTCTCCGGTCCCAGTAAAGGAGATAGCACTAGCAAAACTACGAGTATACCACAGTTGGCCAAATATTAGGTCAAAATCATTTGGTGGTCAACAACCCAATAATTCACTGGTATTTGCAAATAAGAATAAACCCGACGGAACTCCAGACTGGAATGTTGTTTCCATACCAACCGGATCATATCAAATTGAACAAATCAATGATGAATTCGCGCGTAGAATAAAATCGATTACTGGAGTAGAGTCAAAAATAGCTATAACAGTTCATGTGCCGACACTATCATCTGCCATTGAAATAAGCACAGAAGGATACGTCGTAGATATCTATCAGAGTTCTATTAGAACCGTACTAGGATGGCCTGAATTACCACCCGGTGGAAAAACCGTTAAATTACCAGAACCACAAAAAACCGATTATATCACCGACAGGATAAAATCTGATAATCCAATAAAAAGCTATAGATATTATGATAAGTCATATTTTTTCATTAGAGTAGAATATGATGAAAGAGTACGACTTATTCATCATCTTGCTAACCGGGATAAAATCACTGAAAATTTCACAGCTTTCAATAACGATATTTCGTTGTTGTTTATATCACTTAGATCCGGCACTCTCACCCGAGATGAATTTATCAGTGTCGTAGAAACATGTAACAAAATCATCAATGACATGGAAACATTTCATTCACAAATTATTCAAGAAGTATTAGGTGACAGTAGTCCTAAAACAAGAGATTTATTTGCAATAGACTATAAGATCCGCATAGGAGATATTCCAACATTCAAACTTCCAGGATATAATATCTCAGAACTACAAAAATCTCTCGATGATGCCATCGATGAAGGTTTCAAAAAAATCCATGATACGTGGAAAAAAACACCATCACAACCACAAACAACTATCCTGACCCATAATAATGACCCAGACGGTGGTGGCAGGCATATTGCTCCGTTCAATGTGAATATTTCAACGGTGATTGCGCTCAATTTAGTATGTGATGTGATCGAAGGAAGCTATCAAATAAATTTAGAACGATCAAATCAAGCTCAGCAAGGATATATTTTGTATTCATTTGCACCAACAGCTCCTCCAGGGTTTTTAATAATTGAGTCCCCGGTGAATCCAGTCTATATGCGATGTCATAATAATTCATTAACCAGAATTAATTTCAAACTCACTGACCAGTCTAATAATCTGATTGATTTACAAGAGGAGGTTTTACAAATTAGTCTATTTGTGAAATCGTAGTGATTTTCGTCCCCCAGACAAGGTCTGGAACACGATATCGTATCGGACTGGATCAAATATTCGGTTAACCCATAGCAGCAGAGACGGTAAGTGACAACGATGTTGTAGTCCCTTTTTCCCAAAAAATGTAATAGTTGAAAAGTTTTTGATTTCATTAATTTCATTGATTTTTTCATAATTTTTTTTTGGACCTAAACCATGATTCACACACACATTTGGGACCTGATGTCATTGACTTTTGGGCCTGATGTCATTGGTTTCATTGATTTTAAGCGTGATTTCAGTGAATACTTGTCTAAAAATGTTGTCCGATACACCCCCTCTGCTGCTATATATATATATATATATATATATATATATATATATATATATATATATATATATATATATATATATATATATATATATATATATATATATATATATATATATATTAGCTGTATAGTTAGGTAGAAAATACGTCATCTAACGTTTATGAGGAATATGAGATAAACTTGACTCAAGCTATTCCGTTGCAGCTGACAACTTTTTAAATTTGGAAAATAAGTAAAAAAAGGTGCACAAAGTTAGAAACAAAAATGTTCTGGATAATCCCGTTGAAAGTAGCTCCAATGAGATAAAATACTGTATTGTTAAGAACTGATAAATTTAACCATCATATTTAAAATGCAAGTCTCTTTGTTTCAGCACCTCGAATAACACACACACACACACACACACACACACACACATATATATATATATACATATACATATATACACGTCCCCTTTAAGTTAGTGTTGGAATCTTTTACAAAGCAAATAAATCTCCATATACATACTGTCAAGATTGATCTAGACACACTTGTACATGTATAAAAGGTAATTGTGAGCGACATGTTAGATGTGTAAAATTGGCCAAGGTAAAGCTAATCCCCTTACGTATGATGGTCTTAGTTGGGTCGAGAGAGCAGAAACGCGGCAAGGGTGGTTAAAAATGTCACGTAGATATGAAGCTTGTGACCTCATCAAAGGTAGCGTGGCCGACGAGTAGTTGGACGTTAGTTACAGTTTCTCCAAGACGGACAGGTAGATTTGAATTGAACTCTCGACGATTGGACAGGGTCCAAGCACCACCCAATCAGAATGCGATATGGGTGAGCCCTTGTTGTAAACCAAAAATAATATCTTATGTCGATAGAAATTAAATTAGTTCGTTATAATCCACTGGAAGTGTTTTTCACTAAGGACAGGAATTCCATTTGCCAGCTGTGAATTGGGGCGTAAATCTTAAATTCTGGGAATCTAAAACATATGCAGCTTCAAGGAAGCTTTGAGTGACAGACTTGAGAAGTTTTGTCATAGTCTCGGATTGAGAGACGGAAGGAAGGAGAAGTAGAAGGAGCTACGAGGAGAGAAGGAAATTATAAGTTGGAGTAGATAGACAGGAGCAACATGGAACGGAAGTGGAGAAGACAGGAGGGAGGAAGAGTCAAAGGAGGAAAGGAAAGGAGGAGAAAGACGGAAGGAAGCGTGTAACAGAGAAAATTAGATGAGAAGATCACAAGGACAGGGGAAGTTATACTCACACTAAGGAATCACGTGATGAACTAGGCCGTCACTTGGTCCAGGGAGAGACGAGTGATTGTTAGTTATCCTATAAAGTTCACATTTTATTAAATTGTTATTAATTGAATTTTATCGTCGTGTTTATTTATAATGTAACCGTCGGCATTGCTGACTGGGGGCTCACAGCTATAAATCTGTCATCAATAATTTAGCATTTTAATTACGGGTCAGGGAAACTTCCTCAAAAGTCATTTAAATATTTCGGAAGAATCCCACCCCTAGAACACGGGCCGCCACACATACATCGTGTGATATATATTCACATGCAGTATTAAAATCAATAAAACCGGCACATGGCATTATTAATGAACACAGCAATTCCACATATGATTTGCCTGATGAGGAGACAAAGAGAGATAACGTTTGACTATTCAATGCAATGGCTGAAAAGAAGATTTGACTCCAGTATTTATCTTGTTCACCTGATTTTTATATAACACTTATATGTTGATTACTGCTAACAACATTAGATGTGGCAGTGGAGAAAGTCAAACCTTAGCACTGTAAAAAAGCATAGTTTTTACTATATTGTATTTATTTTACTTGAGTAGTACCATGTAATTTTCAAATATGAAGCGGATTAATAATATCGTTGACATAACACTCCAAGACCGGTACCAAAATGTACTATATAGTTAACGTTCGCTTTCAAAAATCTAAAAATACTAATGTGATGGAAAGTAGATAGTGTTATTGGTACAATGATAATATGAACATAACTAGCTCATTTTTAGTTTTATGTTACTAAGGCAGAAAAGAGAAGAAAACTTTAATTTGTTAATTTGGCTAAAAAAGACATTATCTCTTATGCAGGCAATAAATAGTCTTGTCCTTCACGTTCAGTTTAAAAATATAAGGACGGAAAAAATTTCAAAGATATTAATGTATACCTGTTTTTACCTTATGGAATCACTCAAAATAGATGTGCTACATATAAGAAACATGAAATTGTGAATTGGACAAATGGCTTTTTTGTTTCTCTCTGCAGTCGACTGCATGAAAAATATTCCCACATAACATAGCGTTTCGTCCTTGTGTGATTGTATCGCAGCACAATGGCCATTTAAAATTCTAAACTTGAATATGTTATACCTAGATTATATCTTCCGAAAGATTGTAACAATTTTAGCACAATATTTAAAATAAAATCTAAGCTGCTAAAGGCAGGATCTTCACACAATAATTGCACTAGAAAAGAAAGATATTTGATAGAAAAATACGGCAACACGCGCTTACCAATTACAACAACCAGAGCGAGAAGGCACAGACAGGTCTTCATTCTGATGTCGAATGTACACATTTCACAAAGGCTGATATCTATAAGGCTTTATCCTGACCTCTAGAAGCACGATCAGGCCAAATCATGAGAAGATCTGCCCCAAAAAGGCTCTTTATCACCAGTAGTCCACATGTTGTAATGATACATTTAGTCATTCCACCTCTGCCGTCCCCAATTCATTTTGTGTGAAGCAAATGTCACGTGCGTACAATATCATACAGTATACACAAACATCGCGCAAAGAATTATACACACACACACACACACACACACACACACACACACATACAAACGCAACTACATGCTCACATACACACACTATGAATGTCTTGAAAAATATGTTCTCTTGCGAAAGGAAATAATTTAAAGAGTTACTTCGCTTATATTTTATTTTTCCAAAAGCCGCATTTTTAATTGAAACGTGAATATTCACGCATGCTTGGCTCTCTAATAATGTTAAAGGCATTTAGTGTATAGCTAGTAGCGTCCAGAAACATCAGCACCATCTATAAACTGTTCACAGATGGCATAATAGGTGTTGAAACCACTAATTAGTATTAAATACATGCTGGACATTAGTTAAGTACGGATATGAGAACCAATGAACATATGATCACTAATTGTCCTCCTTTTACAAAATAATGGTTTGCTTCTCAATATTACACTTTTTGTGCCTTATGAGATATAGGTTGGTATCACTTAGTTGTCAATGTAAGTATTCAAAAATCGCCTTTCAGGTCAGCGCAAACAAAATAATAGTTATAAATGTTTGAACCGAATAAAAGCATTTATAGAATCTGTATCACCAGTTTAAATTGAATGATAAAAATATTTGATGATATTAAACACGAAAACAGAATTGTTGATGTTATATAATATTGCCTATTCGTTTCAAGACTATTGTATAATTTACAATGAGAGATTCAGACGATTGCAGTTTTGACCGTAAATAATTAAATGATCTAGGGAATTTTAATATTCTGTAGACTTCACTCACTTAGGTTTTAGCTAATGATGATTACTCAACTATACAACATTGAAGTTTTATTATGTGGGAGGAGAAATTTGTTATTAAAATCCTCAATTGAAATTAAGTTTGAGGATCATCAGTAGGCTTGCTTTGCACATTATTCGAAACTCTTGTCACACATGGGTTATCTTAAACTAACATTTTGGCACCTCGACATTTATTTCTACGCGGATATCCTAAAGGGCAGAACTGTTCAAATCCGGGTATGGGTAGACTTGTCCTTAACAGAATGACCCTAAAGCAATACACATGCAATAACAAAGTAATAATAAGGCACCATATTGCTAAAGAAGCATACAAAGCTTTACATAATATAAACAGGAGACCCATATCAATGATAGTCTCAAGCCAAGGCACCGTTGGTCTGTTTGCACTTCGGAGTGAGTGAAACAAACCTATTCAAGTTTAACATGATAGCTTAGACGGATATTCAATTATATCCGCTTAGATACTAATACAACTTCTCTATGGGAACATATTTCAAGTCATCTGTTAATCAAAAATTAGCTTATTGCAAGGAATCTTTGATTTGAATGTGTATATTGACTGAATTGATCGTGTTGCAAACATAACATAGTAAAGTAGTGTTCGTCGTAATCACCGAAAATTGCATTACAAGATCAATATACCATGATTTATCAAATGCAATTAAGCATAGTACATGTTCTGGTTGTTTGTAAACCTCGTAAAATCGAAAACAAGCAATATTTGTTCATTTCTGGTATATTGAAGATAAATGTATTATAATAAATTTGGAGTAAGTGCATTTGATAGCGCCCCGTATTAAAGCAATTCTTAGATTTATTTGTGTGATTATTGGGATTCGGCTCCATGAAAATATTCCTAGCCCGAAATAATTAGCCAATTAGTAGGAGCCGAGTGTTAGTGAATTTGAACCATGCTAGGGTTCATTATTAGTGAATTTAGGTCCTAGCCGAATGACTGTCCCTTTAGTAACATAGTCCATATTACAATCTAGTGGTGTATACTAGTGTTGTGGTTGAGATGGCAGTATTTACGGTAGGAAACCAGTAAATTGCACAATGGAATCAATAAGTTGCGACTCGGTAGATACCGTTTATGTGTCCATAGTGGAAAAAAGGCGTAGTTATATAAGAGTGACACGCCGGAAAAAGTGTGTATTGACTGACCTAGGGTGCCGCAGTTAAATATTTTCCATTGAGAAAGCAGATACTAGTGTATTTTTCATGGCATAACCTGGTGGGGGTACGGAAATCTGATGATAATAAGGAAAAACCATGCAAAGGTGCGGTTAATGGACTTTTTGGCAAGATGTTTCTTCTATTATCTCCAATTAATTAGAGTAAAATATAGTATATAAAAGCAGACACGTCTGACTTTCCAATTTACAACTCAAGTTGTATGGAAGTCTCTGGACCTTTGGGGAAAACATATGACTTCCAGCGGGATTTGCGCTAGGGTTTCGACACCGCTCTGTCAAGTGAATAACCGTGTGCGTGTAACAGTATGTACCAAAATTCCAATCAGTTGTGGGAACATTTAAACGAAATCTGAATGTTTTCTTTGATCCAATAACGAGGCATGATCTCTCGATATCGCCGATGTTAGTTCCTTGTAATAACGTGAAATGTTTATATAACCTCTCTAAAAATGTCAAATCTTTACAATGTAGCTTGCCACAATTTTTCACGAAATATGTAAAAATATAGTTAATTTTGTGCATTGATTAATCTCCGTCCAAAACAATGATTTGCGTTAGATCTAACCACATATTGTGACAATGTGTTCCTAAGAGTCTTGTAAACGTTTTATAAGAATAATTTATATTCCATACCAGCATGAAGAATCGAAATTATCATTTTCTTTCTCGTTGTTGCCGTTTTTCGAAAGCTACGAATAGTAGTATTGCGACACAAACTTATTGCAAGCTATTTTCATAATTAATTCACGTTGTGTGTAAAAAAAATATTATAACCGTTTTGAAATACTTAATCGCCGTCCAAAGCAAAGCACGCTGATTGACTTTATGTATCTCAGCATTTTTTCGAGTAGAGTAAGCCTTGGAGACTGCATTTCTTGACGTATTCAATGAAAACAAGGCTTCAGTGGTGTTAAATTGCACAATTGTTCATAAATCACTAAAAGGTCACATTTCATAAACATTAATAGGGTCATAAACTATCAGTAAAATGAAAAGAACAACCTGTCGTATTGCCAGTCTGTGTAACCAATGAAATAAGATTGATAATAGATGTAGTGATGAAAAAGAAAGAAATAGCTTCTCTTTGGAGCCAGCTTAGCACGCATGACCATCTGTACGATTACTGCCAAATACTCACTTTTGATATATCAAGACTAGATCTAAGCACAGCTAGTACAATTACGAAACAATTTGTCCCGAAAACTGCAGAAATTTTCTATTGATTTAAATTGAGAGTTCATCATTTTTGATCATATGTGATATACATTGGCTATTTATTTATCACGGTAATCCTCTTAAAGTATACTTTATTTCAGGGAATACATTTCATCAACACAGGATTAATGGTTGGGTGTTACTACTTGTTGAAACGTTCACTGGTATTTATAATGACTCGTAAATGCGTAGTTGTGCCAGATCTAAGCACGAACTGTGCCACCGTGGTCCTAAAGGTCAAGCAAACTCCTTATAAGACCTATCCGCCATGTATATTCGGTGGCCGGACAAAATGTCCGCGGACAAAATGTCACAAACAAAATGGCACGGACAAAATGTCTTGTGGACAAAATTTCACTGGACATAATGGCTCGGAGAAAACAATTCCGAAGAAAACATTCTTCCGTGGATAATCAAAGGGAACTAACCATTGAAAACAGTATTAATGAAACCAATATTCGTTTTGTCTCTTTTTTTTTCTTCATCGTTATCTACGCTACTTTATCTCAGCGCCGTCATTTCCTCTCATTTTAATTACCTATATCGTCGCGGCGCGGTCAGTTTTATGTGCCAAAGCAAGTTTGGTTTCAGCCCGTTGAGTACGTATTGGCCTCAAATTTAAAACACATCTATGCAAATTAAAATTAACGTATTGGCCTCAAATTAAAAACACAGCTATGCAAATTAAAATTAACTTTACCAGATGACTATTTGTGTCGCCTTAAAAAATTAATTGCTAAAGCTGTAATTGGAGCATGAGCTGGATTTCAAATGTTGGGCTTGCCCCATGAATATCGTTACACTATATATAAACACTTCCAGAAACTAAAATTTAAAATATTACCACAATGTTAGAATTCGTTACATCACAGAACAGAAATCGTAAGCTTATCGTTCAAGGTTACTTTTTTACGAAGCATTCGGCGACCAGTGATGAAAAAAGCCTTTGGCGCTGTGAAAAGAGAACGTGCACAGCGCGAGTGCACACAAAAGATGATGAAATTGTCCATGAAGTTGCAGCTCGCAACCACACGGTAGCTCATGGTCAAGTAGAGGTCGAAAGAGCACGAGCCGGAATGAAAAGAAGAGGTGAAACAATTGAAGAAACAACACGATCAATTGATGTTCAGAATGAATTGATGAATGTTCCAGTTTCAGCAGCACATCTACTTCCAAAACGAACAACATTGGCACGAGATGTACGACGACATCGTCAGAAGGTGCGACCAAACGATCAAGATGACATCATGAGATATTCTTTGACGCAGAGCAACATACATTTCATCCGTAGTAGTAGAGACGACAAGATCATCTTCGCAGCTAATGATGATTTGGAATTCCTTTCCAGATGTCAGCACTGCTTTCCAGATGGAACATTTCGAGTGAGTCCTAATGGATATGTCAAAGTATATACGATTCATGGTTTTATTAATGGCGAAGTTTTCCCGGTAGTATATGCACTACTATCTTCAAGAACAGAAGAAGCATATCAACATCTGCTTCAGGAAATTCTGATATTGAAAGCAGGTCTGCATCCAGATTCAATTATGGTTGATTTTGAACTAGCAGCAATTAGAACATTCCAGAACACATTCCCGGCAGCAACAATCACCGGATGCATGTTTTACTTCGGTCAATGCGTTCGGAGGAAATTGCAAGCGGAAGGATTCTCGGAATGTTACAGAAATGAACCGGATTTCGCACTTCTCGTCAAACGACTTCTTGCTCTGGCATTCGTTCCACCACAGGATGTTATTGATTTGTTTGAACATTTTCTCGAAGATACAGCTTACCTTGACATAGATGTTATCTGTGATTACATGGAAGATAACTTCATTGGCAGATTAAGAAGAGCAAGAAAAGGGCCACCCAGATTCTCAATTAAACTTTGGAGTAAATTTTCTAGAGTAATCGACAACCTGTCTCTCAGCAACAACGCAATTGAGGGTTGGCACAATGCATTAAACAATGTTGTCGGTTTCGCGCATACGACCACGACCAAACATGCACGGAAACTACAACAGGAACAACACAGCAATCAACTTCTTCGTCGTCAATTGGAACTGGGAACAACGACTGGAAAGAAAAAGAAACATACATCCGCGTCAGCGAGGCGTTGCACACTATGGTGACCGACTACAACAACCGAGATCCAATCACATATTTAGGAGACATTGCACGTGTTTTAAACATTAATGTTGTTTGACTTCATTATTTATTAATTAGACTAGATATAATTATTATAATAAAGTTAGTCTAAATTTGAATAAATAGATTAGTGAATTTTTTTCATTGGTTTTTCCATCTTATATTTTTTCCGCAAATTTTTGGACCGCCGACATTTTGTCCGCATGACAATTTGTCCGTGCCATTATGTCCACTGACATTTTGTCCACAAGGCATTTTGTCCGTTCCATTTTGTCCGTGCCATTTTGTCCGCGGACATTTTGTCCTAGCACTGGATTCATAGTTGGGTGTTATTACTTGTTGCAAAGTTCACTGGTATTTACTATGACTCGTAAATGCGTAGTTGTGCCAGATCTAAGCATGAACTGTGCCACCGTGGTCCTAAAGGTCAAGCAAGCTTCTTATAAGACCTATCCGCCATGTATATTCCATACCAGTATAAGGAATTGATATTATTTTTATATTCTAGTTGTTGTTTTAGTTGGAAAGCTACACTTCGTAATTTTGTAATAAATAGAGCCATTGAGTGCCATTTTCATAATTATTCATTCAATGTTATAACAGTAGTAGCATGGGACGATCTAGGCTCAATGGGAAATCCAGTCAAAAAGGGCTTGGGACCTTCTAGGCCCAAAAGTAGTGAGATCTTCTAGACTCAAGGGAAACTGAACATGAAAATATTATTTGGGACCTTCGGGCGACAAGGGAAATTTAACATGGTGGGTCTGTATAGCGTCAAGGGAAATTGAACATAGTGGGTCTGTATAGCGTCAAGGGCAATAGAACATAGTGGGACTATCTAGCGAGAAGGGTAATTCAACATGGGAAATATTATTTGTATTTGTATACGGGTCTATCTAGCGACAAGGGAAAATGGAGGCAAAGAAGGCAAATTTTTTTTCGAGGTATATGAGTGACCCTGAAAACAAACCACACAATCTCCTATCAAAACAGAAGGGAGGGAAATTAAAATCATACAATCTCCTATACAAACAGAAGGAAAGGAAAACAAAACAAGGGTAATTACGAACATCATACATTCTATGTGAAAAGTGTTCATTGTTTTCATTCATTCATCAATTTAATAAACAGGTAGGATGATATTTATTGTCGACTGACTTCTTAACATATCTCAAATGTAAGAAATGTCCTGTGTTCTCAGCACACGCTACAAACAATGTTCCCAAGTTGTAACAAATCTAAGTCGAAGGAACAAAATGCAGCAGCAAAATATGCTTTGTTCTGTTGACAGTCTAAGATGTGTGTTTTGATTTGAAATTCAAAGTTAACCATAGGCAGGATCATAAAGTGCAATGTCACTCTCGTCAGTCATTGTTACATTGTTGCAATTCTTCCGAACGTGTGTTTTGTTTCTGGTATTTTTATATCAAAGTTATCCATATGCAGGGTTATACAGTTCAAGATCACTCGCATCATGAATCAAATATTTTTGCATTTGTTTCCTTTCTAAAAAACGGTAGATCTCATGCTTAAAAAACTTTCCGTGACACATTGCAGTGCCAAAACTAAAGATAAAGCTCTGATTCTGAATTGAACAAGTTTGTCAACTCAAGATTTTATTTCATCCAACGATTTACTTATTGACTATTTGTAAGGGTGCAAATTACATGACAAACGAAAATTATTGTGCGTTCTGATTAAATGTTTGGAGAGGTATCTTCGAACGGGAACATCTACGATTAGGATTTCAATCAAATGTATTACGACGGAGAGAGAGAGAGAGAGAGAGAGAGAGAGAGAGAGAGAGAGAGAGAGAGAGAGCGAGAGAGAGAGAGACTATGTTATACCTACTTTAAAAAAGAATCTGGAAACTTACGCTTGTTTTTGTGATATATTTTCCCTTAGAAAAATTCAAAGAAACACACATCTCACTTAGAAAATCAATTCCATAGGAAAGGTCCACGATTTTAAAATATCACCAGAGTGAACAGATGACATATACTAATAAAATGTTCTTATAAAATAGTTAATCCAAATACGCTGTGATTTAATTGACTCTAAAATTGACATAATTTTCGTGGGATCGCCCAGGGTACGATTGTTCTTGCTTTTGTTTGACTTCATTTTTTATATAAATAATCTAGCAACCTTGCCTTCGTAAACCACGACCTGCAGCTCCAAAGACCGCGTTTCCAGTAACCTCAGGTTCTTCCACTTCTCCGTTGCGGGTGATGCCTGCCAAATCCAATTTGACACCCGTTCTTCCTAGTTTGATGAAACATTGGAAATATGCGTCTCCCAAAACGTCTCCTCCACCGGTTACAGTCTCTTTCACGTTAGCGGCAGTAGCAATTGTTTACAAAGTACCTGCCCCCAAAGTCAAAGTCCAAGAAAGATCTGGCATGTTAAAGAGTTTACTGGATTTGTCCAAACAAGAACTGACCCGATTTAGTCTATTGCGAATCCCTTCACGACGTGTGTTACCTGTCATGAAGTTGATATGACGGAATAATAATCAGTGGTGTCGCATTCCAGAATAAAAAAATCACTTGAGGACAAGGATGTGAATCAGTATTTTCTGTGCTACTGCTGAACACCCAATTGTTGTCTCCTCAAAAACGTGCACAGCACAACCCTTGGCTTTCTGATCCAGAAAGGAAAAGGAAAAAGGCAATATCGTCATCCTACAAAACGCTTAAAAATCAAACATCGACGTCATCCCCTAAAAGGACTCAAGTCGTTTAAAAGAAAAAGAAAAGACACCAAAAAGGAGGTACTTTGGCAATTTTGGGAAACACATCGTTACATTTTTGACGAAGCGCTAGAAAAGAAGATAAAAGAGAGTGAGTACCAAATATTTGACGTCGGTGCATTTCAGGAACGAACAAGCAAAGATGTCACTTCGCAGAAAACGTTCTTATTCACCCCACAGGGGAAAGGAAAGGAAAGGACTACCTCCTCGTTTAGCCAAACACGGAGACATGTTGTCCGTCCTGTCCAAAGTCTCTCCGACCATGCGAAAAAAAATCATTAAAACGGCCTCCAAAGATGTCATCGATACCGTATGCGAATGTTGTTTGACGGTTTTCAAAGGCACGATACCTGTGTCTCCACAGCAGAAAAATGCTTAGCCAAACATCGACACGTTCTTCGTCAAAAGGTCCAAAAGAAAATATCCTTCTGTGGTGCAACGAGGTGGACTTTAACCCTTTCTTGATCCTTTGTTGACAGGCTTAATACCAGGTTTGATACAAGGGGTGACACAAGGAATGACCCAATGGATGTCCGAAGGGATATTCCAAAGAATTGGTAAAAATATGAATGATCCTTCCAGAAGATAAAAAGGCCCTATAGAGCACAACGATCTCAGACATAACCCATGGAAGGACGAAAGCTGACTTTGGTCCCCTTCAAACGATGGAATATCATCGTTGGCAGGAACAACGAACCGCCCATTTACCACCCAATCTTTATTTGAACGAGATATCCCATTTACAAAACGAATTGCAATCGTTGATATCGCATCAATTTGTCCGAAACCGAAAAATCGCAAAAGTACGGTCAACTCTTGAAACGACTGCAACTCTTTCTTCGAAAGCTGTGGAACAAACAGCTTTAACCATCTAATGAAAAGTGCGTTGCCATCATTGTCTACAGCGGACAAGACAGACGTAACCCGACCATTACCAAAGGAAGATGAAACCCATGATATCTTTCAAACACACACCGCCAAAATGGACGTATCCTGTGTACTGAGGAGTCGCTCGACAACAAAGACATGGTTTAGGAGATATGTTTAAATTAGCCTTTCGTTCCGTGGTCCCTGTTTTGAAACCAATGGTGACACGAGGATTGCACGCCTTAAAAGATGCCGCATTGACTCACGGCAAATAATTTCTTCAAAATGTTCTCATTGACAAACAAAACCCCAAAGAAGCTTTCTTGAGAGCAGGCAAAATTGTCTTGCTTCAAACGGGTAAAGAAATCTGGGCTCAACGAGAAAGTCCTATAAATGCTCTGAACGGTACCGAATCTGGCATTCCTGCTTCACTGAGGACACAGCAAGGACAAGGCAGAAAGCGACTACAAAGTCATCCTTCCAAAAGTCTTCATACCTCTAAAGTTAGAAAGACTATGAAAAAAGAACCGTTCGAGACTTAGACATTTTTGATTATTAAAAGGAAAACATAGAGACTGAGAATTAATGATGCACCAGGAATATTGTGCCTCTTCCAAGTGGGAACTGGACCTATCTGCCATGCCACCAACTATGATGACCATGCAAGAAGCCCAAAGGGTTGAATTTCATCCCGTCTCCTCTTTTGCGGATTCAGCTCCCATCGAGTTTGAAATCAAAGGGCAACCCGAAGATTACATCGATCTGAACAGTACTTACTTGTATTTGAAAGTGAAAGTGATTAAAACGGACAACTCCGTTCCAGCAGCCGATGCCCGAGTATCTCCCGTCAAAAATTTCATGCATTCCTTGTTCAGCGATGTGGATTTGTACACGAATAACAAACTGGTGAGCAGTAGCATGGATACTTACCCTTAGCGAGTGTATTTCGAAAATCTCTTGACGTACGGAAAAGAAGACAAGAACGCTCATTTAGATGCTTGCGTGGTATGGAAACCTGACACAGCAAGTGATAATACGTATAACGACACAACCTTGGCCGTAGATGACAATCCTCACAATGTGGGTTTTAACGAGCGTCGAAAGAAATTCTGCAAGGACATAGAACTGTTCGATCGTTTGCATTTGGACATGTGGTTCAAGAGAAGTATTTGCTAAACTGTGTGGATATTCGCTTGAACCTGAATCGTAGCAGTACTGCTTTCCATTCCATGGCTCATGCCAACGATTACAAAACCATTATCCAAAAAGCCGGGTTATACGTGCGTCGTGTGGAAGTGTTACCTAAAGTAGGAAGTGATATCAGTCACACTTTGAGCAGAACGACAGCCATGTATCCGATACGACTCGTGGCAGTAAAAACTTTCACCATTGCCACTGGACTCCGATCTAAGATCGAAGATCATCTGTTCCAAGGACAGTTATCCAAACGTTTATTCATTGGTATCGTCAGCAATGCAGCCCTCAACGGTACCCACGATCAAAATCATTTCCAGTTTAAGAACTGCAGAGTTTCTAAAATCGAAGTCGCCATGGCATCAAACCCGATTTTGCCCAGAAGAATTATTTGAGATCGTTCTTGTCGCTGTACGAATCTAAAGGACAGTTCGGATCCAACAATAGTCACGGTATTTCCTACGACGACTATGCAGGAGGTTACACTTTGTGGGCTTTTGATTTCACTCCAGACCAAGGCAGTGACGAAGGACATTTCCACCCTTTAAACTCTGTACAACTTC
Organism: Unio delphinus; assembly: GCA_029339505.1. Classification (NCBI taxonomy): domain Eukaryota; kingdom Metazoa; phylum Mollusca; class Bivalvia; order Unionida; family Unionidae; genus Unio; species Unio delphinus. The sequence goes on from JAQISU010000049.1 coordinate 2,006,905, forward strand.
GTGTGGAACTTCAGCTTGCATGGGCTCTTGAAGGAACGATGAATGTCATTCTGTATGCTGAATTTGATAATACCATATAAATCAACACTTTAAGAGAAGTCATTCTAGACTATTAGAAACTATGGAAGCCCCTTGTTCTTCTTTGAACAGTGGAGAATCAATGGAAATGGAATGGGAGGTTACAGAGAAAGCAGACCCCCAAGACCAAAAAAAAAGAAGTACTGATAATGCAGTCCAGACGGCCTGAACAGGAACAACATTTAGTCACCTGTTTTGCCAATCACTTGGAGGATAAAATGAGGGATATGATTAAGAAAGATTGTTATGGATGTTAAAACGATCATCCCAAATTCAAATTCAACACGATAAATGTATGAAGATGAATCAGTAAGAAAAATTGGACGATTATCTGAACGAAGCATGTGGAAGAAACCGTGTTACTTCAGTGGTATAAAGACTTACGTGATCATTACTCTCCTCCATTGTTGGCTCGAGAAACTGATCACATCGAAGCTCTATTGGCCAAGATTAAGGAGACGAAGCAGCAAACAGTTACTTGACAGACCTTTTCAAGCAAAAAGTCTGGATCGAATTGATGACTTATCATCACCTGTGAAGAAAAAAGGCCACAAAAAATGGATACTTGGGAACTTTATTACCTTTTGAACCGTAGTTCGTCCACTGCTTCATAGAATCAATGTTTGTTAGTTGAAAAAAAATTGTGTTTTGTTAGTTGTTTGTTTGTCTTCTGAAACCAATGCGTCTGTCGTTTGTTTTATATTTTTTAAAAATATAGATGCTCTTTGACATCTTTCTATCCCTCACATCAAACTATCCAAATGTTTGCAACACTAAACCGATTCACTTCGACTGCTTCCCCGTGTGTGGATAGTAAATTGTATGTTTTATTTTCGCTGCTTACCGGTGTGTGGATGGTAGATTGTGTGATATTGGATAGTAGATTATGTGGTTTGTTTTATCTGCTTGCCTGTGTGTGGATGATAGATTGTGTGATATTGGATAGTAGATTATGTGGATTGATTTAGCTGCTTCCCCGTGCGTAGATAGTAAATTGTATGTTTTGTTTTGGCTGCTTCTCCATGTATGGATGATAAATTATGTGATGTTGGATAGTATATTATGTGGTTTGTTTTAGCTGCGTACCCGTGTGTGGATGGAAGATTATATGATATTGAGCAGCGGGTGGGGGGGGGGGGGGTGAATCAGACATTTGTCCGAGACATCATTTGCTCTAAATCAAACAAACATCTCGAGAGAATTAATTCGAATCCTTCTTTTTCAACCCCAAAAAAGATTACTTGCTCGAAACATAAGCTTTTCGCAAATCAAACTCCAAGACCGTTTTCATCGTTTAGTCAAAAAACGGTCTCGCGTGATGTCATCACCCCACCACCCTCCCCCCTGCTGCTATGGGTTAGTAATTTATGTCAACCAAATATTTGATCGAGGCCGACACGATATCGTGTCCGAGGATCATGTAAATTTATTGTTATAAATTCATGCGGGGTTGACTGAGCTTTACTAAAAACTTTTAAATTGATTGAAGTCCATATCGGAACATCATGTTTGCCAAATATTTCGTAGCGTATGTGTATCAACGCCGTTAAACACAGCAAGAATATTACAGTTATCTCTGATCACTTTTAGAATCTGAGTGTATCGTTGAGTGACATATATCAGGTCGGTGTTTTTGTGCCTGCCTCGGGAAAATATTCTAGCTGGGTTTTTTTGATTGTCTAACATCACATCGTCGTACACGACTAAATTGTTAATGCTCCCATCAAGGTCATCCACGGATGGTGCCTCGTCAATATCGGTTATAAATTCAATAATGCCTTCGTCATTGATTTCTGATGCATTCTCGTTAAAATCCTTTAACACTTCATAGCATCGTTGATCATCTACGCTAGGAGCAACTAAATACAACTTATTCCACTTCATCCATCTCATTATTAAATTGAGAACGAATTGCGTCTTGCCGGATCCAGATGGCCCGATTATAATTGCGCGGATAGAGTTTGGTAGCGCTGCATTATGCTTAACTGGTTCTCTTGTTTTAGTCGCTGAAAAATCAATTATATTCATATCTCTATACATAAATTATGGATCTATATTGTGTGAAGTGTAAAACGCGTACTAACACAAATGATGTGACGACGATTACAACTAAAAATAACAGATCAGCACTAACTGGTAGATGTGCAACCTGTGGTATAAAAAAGTGTTGATTTGTTTCTTCAAAATCAAAGATTTTACAATCTGCAGATGTTTTAAAAAAAACGAGGAGGTGATATTGCAGCCAAATTGGCAAAGCTCCCTGGAACCCCATGGGCAAAGTACCCCGGAGAAAAGCACCTTCCAGGATATAGCTACTGTGGCCCCGGAACACGATTAGATATCAGACTTGATGATCAAAATCAACCTCGACGTGGTGAAGAACCAATAAACGCCATTGATAAGGCGTGTCATGCTCATATTATAAAAGCAGCAATTTGCAACACAGGCATCTGGCGGATGTGAAATTAATTTATGTGTTAAATGCTATTCCTGATAAATCTTTCAAAGAAAAGTTGGCTTCATGGTTGGTAAAATCAGCTATGAAAGGCAAATTGATGATGGGTGCTGGTAATTAATAATATGGAATCTATTTATTATTCTCCAAAAGGATACTGTAGGGGTAATGCTGCAATCAATAAACTCGCAAATGCCGCAAAAGTGAAAAAGGTCACTGCGGCTAATTGGTTATCCAAACAGGCTATATGGCAAATTTATCTACCGCGTCCTAAACAAATCAATTTCTCGCATTTTGATGTTACCGGACCAAATGAAGTTCATCAAGCTGATTTATTGTTTTTACCACATGACAACGGTTACAAATACGCGCTAACCGTAGTTAACGTTGTGAGTCGATACAAACAAGCAAAACGACTAAAAACAAAATCATCATCTGAAGTTGCTTCTGCATTTGAAAAGATTTATCGACGAGGCTCTCTGCGCTGGCCAAATCTATTCCAAGTTGATCCTGGCAAGGAATTTCAAGGTGTGGTTGCATCTACAATGAAACATCAGAATGTCACCATCAGACGGGGGCATACTGCACTACATCGCGATCAGGCAATTGTAGAACGATTTAATCGGACTCTTGCTGAGCGGTTATTTGGATATCAATACGCAAAAGAATTCATCCAAGAAAAGCGATCTCGTGAATAGGTCAAAAGGTTACCAGGGGTAGTTGCAGCGCTAAATAACGAGATTACCAGAGCAATCAATATGAAACCTAACAACGCAAAAAAAAAGTATATACCACAACCACAGCGGAATAGCGTTTCTCAGCCAATTCTTGGCAATGTCACCGTGAGATATTATACGAACCAGGAGAACTCGAAGGTGGTAAAAAAAAGAGCTACTGATCCTATTTGGAGTGTCACTACGCATATCATATCTACTATAACACGATCAACTGGTAGACCTCCAATCTATACATTGGATTCAACTGCCACTCAGCGGGGTTTAACACGCGAACAATTACAAGTTATTCCAGACGATACTCAATTGCCTCCGCATGATCTTAACTAGCGCCGTTGCGTCTATTACACTCAAGACAAGTCAACATTACCTTGTTTCTGACATGACCGAGACTGTTATTTTTTCTGTCTACGGTAAATTTGCGAGGATCTTTTTGGAATACTTCCAACGCATTATACAATTGCAACTCGCGCAGTGATTATTCTGTTGTTGCTTTAGCGTAATTATTAATTCAGCATCAATATCAAATTCTCGTGGTTTTTTTTGTCTTGTTGTTTGTAACGGGAGAGTTTTTTTTATTAATGATGCTAACATCAATATCATCCATTGTGGTGTCATCATCAAATACAATTCTTCGAAGCTGATTTATTCGTCGTACTCTAGACACTGCAAGATAGACTAAATTTGACCACTCAATGCGATTATCGACTATCCAAACAATTGTATCCGCGATGGTTAATCCCTGCGAGGAATGTATCGTCGTTACATAACCCAGTGTCCACGGCGATGATTTAGCGTTCAATGCGCGTTCAACGCATACAATATCATTTAGCACAAGTATTTTTTTTGCCTCCATCGGGTATTTCCACCTCGATGTTTTGCTTGCGGGTGTCAGCTGGTCTGTAACACAATGGAATCTGTAACATCGGATATTTTTGTTTGTGTAGCTTAAGTAATTGCCGCTGAATTTTATCTCTGACTATCTTTCTACTTGCCACTACAAAATCGTTTGGGCTCCATGCTTCCCAAAATTCCTCCATGTGAGTTTCAGGAATTATTTCCTTGGTTATTTCGCATTGGATTTTATCGAGTTGCAGTCTAATTAAATTCTTAAGTGTACGTAATTGTTCATCAAGTGCTCTATAGTTAGTATCGATTTCTTCATAATAGTCAACCAAATTCATTAGCCAATCATGTGGACCCGCGACGACAATTGGTGGTGGTTGGCCATGATCTCCACACATTATTACCGCTGTACTCTTTTGCGGCAACCAATCAAGAAACATTTTTAATACATCTACCGAATCCGTGCATATCTCATCCCAAAAAATAACCGCAGGGATGAATTTTTCACCCATTCTTTCAGGGGTCCATTCATCGCCCTTGTATCGAAAAAGCTGTGATAAGTACAAGCTTCAACGTTTCGTTGTTTCATCTCTCTGGCTAATCTATGTGTTGGCGTCAGCACAATCATGTTTGTGAAATCCGTAGGATTTTTCCCACGAAATAACTTGATTGCACGCGTCGTTTTTCCTGACCCGTCAAAGCCGTTTAAATAAACTGTTTTATATCTACAAATTGGATCTGATATCGATGGTGCATTAGAACGCTCTGGTAAATTATCACCGCGTACGTAATTACTTTTACTTTCAACGTCTGCTGCTTCAGACTACTCGCGCAGCATATTTTTTTTAATTCTCCACGATCCCCAGCTTTCTTCCGAATTAGTGAATTCAGCAACTGCTTAACTGTACTTGCTGTTAATGTAAAATGAATCAACGGCAACTCTAAACGCAGTGTCAGGAAATCTATTTATCATTGAAAATAAATTAATACAAGCATAACTCAGCATCGACGACCTCAAATGTGTATACAGGGATCTGTAACCGTCGCTATAAGTAACAACTGTACCCAATTTTGTTCCATCGGACAAAAAAGCAATTTTAAGATCCACATATATGTTTTTGGATACTGCATCCGCGATTACAAAGTCATTTTCGGTGTTATCCATAATCAGCCTTGAACAATATCGTCTATAGTCGCATTTTTTTCCTCCCTGAGTGAATTTTTCTGCCGAGATCTTTTGCTTCGATGTTTCGTTGATTATATATCCGTTTGGACCACTCAATGATATATTCTTCGCCGGCATCAATATGTTTTCTGGATTCCTCAATCATACTATCAAGACGTTCCGGTGTTGGTAACCATACATTGATTTGTTTCCGATATGATATAATTGCTTCACTGACTGTCAGCAAAATTAACATTTTTGTATCAATCATGAACCGTAATAACGCTATTGGCAGCCACTTCTTTTCAGACATATGTCTACCATTCCAAATATAACAACAGCGATGAAGTCCTGCTGCGAACTCAAATGATACTACACGAGCGAATCCAGTTAAATCAAAATCAGGCAGCGGCCCATTAATTGCAACACGAGTCATTTCATGTACGGGGTGTCCAAATCGTTTAAAATACTCAGTACACTGTCTATAACCAAGAAAACTCGCTGGATAACAAGCAACCATATCAACTGAAATGATATTATCATGGTCATATTTTTAATTCCATAAACCGCCATGATTAAATTCTAAACAACTAGCCTCAATGTCTGGCACGAATCCTACGCGTGTTGGTTTCCATGCTTTTTTGATTCTTGCAAAATGAGCTTAAACCGACGGGATTGTAAAACAGTTTGTCAATAATTGTTCGTCGTTGATAATTTCATCGGTGCCTTCGCCACACGCCGTTAAAAACCCACTAGCTGTTTTTTTGCATTTTGTTGTAAAATGCTTCAGTGCGGTATAATTCACCGTTTGGTCTTACAAACTGATCAAACGTATCCGGGTCATTTTCAGTGCTGCGAAGTAACCACACCGACACGGGGTCATATTTACTCAAATGCGCAATAGCATCGAATAGTTTCTTTTCAGCGAGAAAACCGTCCCTGGGAAATTCTTCTCGTAAGTATTCGTCGGGTATATACTTTATTGTTCTGTTTCGTGGAATATTGTGACCGTGGACGTCCATGCGTGTTCGTTATGATCAATAATTTTAATTGGGGCTCCCATTGATCGATATTTTGATTCGTATAAAACTTGTCTTTGAGAATCGGTTCAAATTTGTCTAGTATAATCCAACCGCCTGATTCTACACGGATAATGAATTTCACTCTAAAATAGTACTTTTTGTTGCCAAGTTGTGATAACATCATGGCTGCGTTTTCATCGTTCATGTTGGCATCAACAACACCATCAATTTGAAATGTTGACCAGCTATGAGATGCGCCGTCGTGCTTGAATTCATTAATACAATCGCGTATTTTATTTATCAGGGTTCTATCAAGAACTTTATTCTTTGGTGTATCAGAAACTCTATCGAGATTGAATTGAGCATTTTTCCAAGGCGTAATTTTCGATAATCTCTTGAACTCCTTCATGCTATCGTCTATTAGACGTTTTGGTTTAACAGATACTTAACAGATCGCTTACAACAAAATTAGCCCGAGAGCGCCTAGCAGCAATTAAAAAGTTTATACCGGTTCGAGACAGACTTCGCGAGAAACTTCAACAACGACAACAAGCGCGGACTGACTTTTCTGTGTCAAGTGAACAACTGTTTACTCCGATAACAAGCGCAACCAAAGATGTGAAAACGTTAACTGAAGCAGCGATATACGGAGATATTCCTGAAAAAGAACGAGAAAAGAAGGCGCCGCTGCTTGATACACTTGAAAAGATAGCAGCAGAGACCGAACAAACGCGCGCAGGGATACAACAGCTATCCAGTGATATAAAAACGTGAAATTGAAGAACGCGAAGAAGAACAACAAGGTGCAGCTGGAGGAAAAGACTATTCACCTGAGAATATATTTACAGTCTCAGCATAAAATGAAATTAAAGGAAACCATACGGATTTCGAATTAGCTGATTTTGCTAGAGAAAATTTTCCAAAGGCTAAAAGAGAGAATTTATTAAAAGACGAGTTTAAAAGTTTTATAAAAACAAAGACACTTGGGCATCAAAAATATATCTAGCGAAACGCGGCGGGAATAAAATCTCGGCGTTGCAGCACCCTGGTTATGATGACTTTATAGCTGAGGTTAAAGGCGGTCCACAACCACCACGTTATACGGAGGATCCAATCCCGGAAGAAATAGACATAAAAGCAGAAGCCGGTTCTAAGAAAACAAGCGGAAAAGGATATTCAATTAAAAATCCTTTGGATTTCAACGCAGCCGTGACATGTCCTGGTAACATCCTAAGTGATTTATCACGGTTAGAAGTACTTATGGGTGGAAAGCGAGCCGGTAACAACTCCGTCGAGATAATTAATGAAGCAGCTGATATCTGTAGACGATTATTTGCCGGCGGTATCATGGGCATTGATGTACATCGAGAAATCATTGCTGAATTAGTTGAAAATCACAGAGATGCCCATGGTTATAATGAAAATCCTATGGATTTTAGCGATTGATCACTAATTGAAAAACTACTAGTTTTTATAACAAGATGATCATACACTACAACCATGATAAACCCCTAAGCGTCTACGTGGTGAACTCACGATTACCTGTTTATAGAGCATATTACGGAGATGGTTTCGGCAATACCATTGCGGGGTTATTTACAAGAATGGCTCCCAAGGTGGCGCCGTTAGCTAAACAATTATCAATGAAGGCCATTGATATTATTCATGATAAGGGAACCAGCAAAATCGGAGATTTCGTTGGAAATATTACCGGAAAGGCATTTTCTGCCGCGAAAGATAAAATAGCATCATTGGTGCGACGACGAAAAAAACATCCAGTTGTACTGCCATCTACAACAGTGATGCATGCAAGTGTCAGCAAAGCAATAAATAGCGCAGTGGAAGAATAATTAGCGTCGTTGATTGCTTCGGTGACTCTGTCATCCGTGGCTGCGCCGCTGGCGAACAGTAACCAAAATGATATTGCAAACATGATAGCAGGAAGTGGTTTGAAAAGAAAACAAAAACGACGATCATTACAAAGAATTTCACAATTGAAAATACTAGTATGTTAATATAATGTTTAAACGAACAGCTGATCCCGCGTTAGATATGGAATCCCCAGTACCCAAGGACAATTCCGTCCGCGATTATCAATTTTATTCCTATCATGCAATACAAGCAGATATTCGATCGCGAATTGAACTTCAAGTCCATGATACCAGCAAATACTTTCTACCGCTGAAGCGTTTATCGAAGTAGAAGGAGAACTTGTACGACTTACTGATACTCCTGCTGTATCCGCACCGTATCCAGATCGTACCAATAATGGTATCATGGCGCTATTTGAATCCGCGAGATATCTCATTGAAGGAAAAGAGATTGAGTCTATAGAACGTGATGATGATGTGGCTACAACAATAATCGGGTTAGCAAGATACTCCTATGATTATACAAGATCAGCAGGTCCGTCTATGATGTATGCAAAAGATAATAAAAAGATTGCTGGACATACTCAATTTATTGTACGACGACCAAATGATCGTGCTGGTGCCCCCGCCCTTGCTGATATCGAGGATATGATTATAAATGTACAATCTAGGAGCTGCAACACGAATAGCAATGTATGCAGGACAACGTAGATGATTTTCAAGTGCGATTCCGTTGCATCATATATTTGGATTGTGTTGAAATGTACGAAAAGTTATTTATGGAGCGAAGCATACAGTAGCACTCGTGCGAAAGAGTAGTGACAATGATGCAATCTCCAGATGTTAAGCAATCAAATATCAATGGTACATTTACATGGGACTTGGCATCTCAACAAGGCGTTTCAGCTCCACGTCATATATTTATCACGTTGCAGGATATGACAAGAGTGGAATCACAATTTCACAGTCATATGATATTTGATCAATTAGAAGTTAATGAGGTTTCGTTGAGAATAAATGGCCAGCAGGAACCATCCGAAGACATGCAACTTAATTTCGGTCAAAACCATATTGCGCGCGTGTACAATCGTATGCTGTCATATATGGGCCGTGATCAAAATGTTGATACTGGTTTGCAAATATCGCAACATGATTTTAAGAACTTGTATCCGATCTACTACTTTTCGCTGAAACATCTTGATTAAACAAGGCAATCCGTCGTTGATATACACTTCAGAGCCAATATACTTCGTGGCGCTATTGCTAATTATAGAGCGGTTGCTGTCATTCTCAGCGACAAATCAATACTACTTGAAGGTGTTGGTGGACGAATGAGAATCGTTGATGCACCAGTGGAAAATATGTAAATGAAACTTGAAGAGTTTCCAATTAGATCAATTGAAAGTATAATGTGTTTTACAATGAAATGACATATAGTGTTGTTAGTGTCAAGCTGACTGATGGTCAGGTCAAGAAATTGCGATCAACATCCGCTAAAGAATGTGGAACCACAAAAACGTTGAAACCAGCGCAGATGTCCGGAGGTATACATAAAATATCATTGACGGATCGTCAACTAAAACATGGGGAAATTACAAGGTAATTTTAGAGAATCAATAAATTGAAAATACTAGAGTTTTTACAATAATGATTGATATTTGGGGACGATCTCTGTCAATGTCGAAACCCACCGCGGAAACATCTGCGGGTTCTATCAAGGATGTAAAAAAATAATTGAAGATGAAATCGCTGAGACGTTAAATCTAGCAAGTGTTGACCCGAACGAAATAGTTGTATTTCAAGATCTCCAGGGTAAATTGAAAACCAGTAATATATGCGTGAATGACATTTTGATACGACAACGCGATGCCGTTAAAAACTCTGTTGCGCTGTATTCCAACGGTGGACAACTTAAACCAGGCGCACTTGTGTCTACGATCACCGACAGGATTGCCGCACACGACAGCATGATTGCTACCCACGACAGCATGATTGCTACCCACGACGGCATGATTGCCGCCCACGGCCGTGAGCTGGATGATTATATACGAGGTTATAACAATTTTCGCAAAAATGTCGTACATCAATTCTTTGGAACCCCGCTTGTGGTTGGCATGACTCTCACTGAAATTAAAAACTTTCTATCTTTATTCTTTTTTAACAAGGAGGCGGGGAGGATGATGAATGAAAATGAAATCAAGGCAAATTATCTCGATATTTACAATGATATTTCTAAACTAATAGAAAATCTTGAAAAGGTACAAAATCCCACTAACGACGTCGTTGATAAGTTTTTTGGAACCTCACTTGTGGTAGGCATGACTCTCGCTGAAATTAGCTAGTTTATTGGCAAGCATACTCACAATGCCTACGTCGCTAATATTTTTTTTGGTGCCCCGGCTACATCTACGATGACTCTCAAAGATATAAATATGTTTATGGTGAAGCAAACAACACTTAATACCATCGTTGATAAATTTTTAGGGAGAACACCTGTGTCTGAAACCACATCTCTGACAGGCCCATCCATCGCTGAAGTTAAAAAAGCTAAGCTATTGACGAACAAAAGCTCACCAGCGAAATTGTTAATAAGTTCTTTGGAACGTATGACCCCCAAGATATTACGACAAAATTTTATCACATCGACCTGTATCTCAAAGACCAAGCACAGCTTAACACCAGAAACCTTCTGGCTTCATTCTTTTCTGACAGGGAGCCGAGGAGGGTAATAGATCCTACCAGAATCAGGGCAAATTATCTCGATATTTACAATGACGTTTTTAGACTAATAGCAGACTTTGAAAGGATACAAAACCCTCTGGAGTTATTCTTTTTTAACAAGGAGGCGGTGAGGACGATAAATGCTAACGAAATCAAGGCAAATTATCTCGAAATTTACAATGATATTCTTAAACTAAAAGAAAATTTTGAAAAAGTAAAAAACCCCACTAACAACGTCGTCGATAAGTCGTTTGGTGTCCCGGCTTCATCTACGATGACTCTCAAAGAAATTTACAATGATATTCTTAAACTAAAAGAAAACTTTGAAAAGATAAAGATTCCGCATCCACGCATAAGCATTAAAAATGTCGTGTATACGGTCGATCATGGAACCATGGATTGGATAAGAGATGTTTATACTACATTGTCCACCGGTCTTTGGAAGAGTGGCGGGGCTGGGGGCGATGATATCTACAGTCCAACGGGGATCGAAGGTATATACAGGCTAACGTGGATCTCTATCGATCAATTTAATATGATCGCGGGTGGTAAAACCTACTCTGGTGGCACCGCGATGTTAAATATCAGGAATAACGGTCAACACTTTAATGTCGTCGCGGTTGATAGCTCCACCATTAGATCAAAAATAACTTGGTGTTTAGAACTTGTAGATGATTTTTCAGGCTGAAGCTACCATACCTACGACATCCCAACCCATCAACCAACCTGGCCTGCCCTGGACCCCTTAACGATGGCGAATAATTGAAAACACTAGCGAGTTTAAAATGGTAATGACATCGATGAAATCAATTGAACAGATAATAGTCCCTGATATCGATATGATGCCGTGAAAGACGGTGACCATGATGGCTCCGATTGCAGTTCCAATTGCTATCTTCACGGCGACAACAATTGCGGCAGTCGCCACCGCGATAACTAAAACGTTATCATCGTGTTCTCAGAAAAACCTCAGTGATTATACAGCTCGATACCGGGTGTTATTTGACGCGTACTCGAAATTATCTCAGTTGATCTCGCTGTCGATAGATAATTCGTTCATATCCGATGTTGAATTTTTCATGATGACCCAGTTGTATAACTCCGCGAAGTTGAAATTGGAAATTGAAGACAGCGTTAACAATAATGTCACTCGAACTGCTTCAACGAATCGCGGAGAATACCACTCCGATACGAACAAGCATGATATCAATAACATCAACAAACCCTGAATTTAGTGTGAACTTCCCTTCTCCGATTCCAGTGCGTGAGATCGCGCTGGCAAAAGTACGAGTATATCATAGCTGGCCTAATATCAGATCGGTTGCATTTGGCGCGGTCAGCAACCCAATAACGCACTGGTGTTCTCGTATAAGAATAAACCCGATGTTACTTCAGCGTGGGAAACTGTTTCGTTACCAACCGGATCGTACCAAACTGAGCAAATCGATGCTGAAATTCAGCGTAGAATAAAATCAATCACTGAAAAAGAATCAAAAATAGCTATTAAACTTCATGAACTGACGCTGTCGTCGTCGGTCGAAATAAGCACAGAGGGATACATTGTAGATATATATAACAGCTCGTTAAGAACAGTGTTAGGATGGCCTGAAAAACCACCCGGAGTCGCCGCCGACTTAACCACGGACGTACAATCATATCATGAAATCAATCCCATATATCGAGATAATTTATCTGATATAAGAAAAGGAAGAATCGCCGATAGATTTATATTAACCAACAAAGACACATTGCAATGGGATTTATCATTAAAAGAACAGCCGACTCATCTGTTACTATTTCATTTACGCTAACTGACGTCCGTGGTTATTTTAATGAAATTAGACAATTACATGCAACACAACTAGAACAACTACGGCAAACAAAATCGCAAAGACACATTAAAATATCAAATCAGCTTATATCTGACATGGAATATATCTATGAACTAATTATTCAAACAATAATTAATGACAACAGCGACAATAAACAACGATTCCTAACCGATTACAATATCACAGAAGCCGATCTGCATAATTTCAAGTTTCCCGGATACACGAATACACTAAAGGGAAGTGTTAGGTATATTATCAAAACGATACAAAAACCAGATCCATCTGTCTCCTCAAATATAATAATGATTCAGATGGTGGCGGTAGGCATATTGCCCCGCATAATGTAAATATTTCAACGGTGATTGCGCTCATATTAACATGTGATGCAATTGAAGGGAGCAATCAAATTAATCTAGAGCAATCAAATCAAGCTCAGTAAGGATATATTCTTTATTCGTTTGCACCAACAGCTCCTCCAGGATTCCTAATTATTGAAAACCCAATTAATCCTGTCTACATGCGATGCCATAAAAGTTCGTTAACGAGAATTAATTTCCGACTCATCGACCAGTCAAACAATTTAATTGATCTACAAGATGAGGTGTTAGCAATTAGTTTGTTTGTGAAATCATAAATGATTTTCGCCCTAAGGACTCGATCAAAATATTCGGTTAACCCATAGCAGCAGGGGGGGGGGGGGGGTGATGACATCACGACGGGACCGTTTTTTGACTAAACGATGAAAACGGTCTTGGAGTTTGATTTGCGAAAAACTTGTGTTTCGAGCAAGTAATCTTTTTTTTTGGTTGAAAAAGAAGGATTCGAATTAATTCTCTCGAGATGTTTGTTAGATTTAGAGCAAATGACGTCTCGGAAAAATGTTTGATTCACCCCCCCCCCCCCCTACTGCTTATTGGATGTAGATTATGTGGTTTGTTTTGGCTGCTTCCCGTGTGTGGATAGTAAATTGTATGTTTTAATTTGCTGCTTCCCGTGTGTGGATAGTAAATGGTATGTTTTATTTTGGCTGTTTCCCCGTTTCTGGATGGTAGATTCTGTGATATTGGATAGCAGATTATGTGATTAGCTTTGGCTGCTTCGAGTGTGTGAATGGTAGATTGTGTGATTTTGGATAAAAGATTAAGTGGCTTTTTTCAGCTTCTTACCCGTGTGTGGATGATATATAGAGTGATATTGAATAGTAGATTATGTGGTTTGTTTTATCTGCTTCCCGTGTGTGGATAGTAAATTGTATGGTTTTTTTTTGGCTGCTTCCCGTGTGTTGATGTGACATTGTATGTTTGTTTTGGCTGCTTCCCCGTTTGTGGATGGTAGGTTCTATGATATTGGAGAGTAAATTATGTGGTTTGTTTTGGCTGCTTCCGGTGTGTGAATGGTAGATTGTGTCATTTTGGATAATAGATTAAGTGGTTTGTTTTAGCTTCTTACCCGAGTGTGGATGGAAGATTTTACGATATTGGATTGCAGATTATGTGGTTTGTTTTGGCTGCTTCCCGTGTGTGGATGGTACATTGTGTGATTTTAGATAGTATATTATGTGGTTTGCATTGACTGTTTCCGGTGTGTGGTTGGTAGATGGTGTGATTTTGGATAGTAGAGTATGCGGATTGTTTTGGCTGCTTCCCGGTGTGTGGATGGAAGATTGTATGATAGTGGATAGTAAATTATGTGGTTTATTTTAGCTGCTTCCCCGTGCATAGATAGTAAATTGTATGTTTTATTTTGGCTGCTTCCCTGTATGTGTGGATGGTAGATGGTGTGATATTGGATAGTAAATTATGTCGTTTGTTTTGGCTGCTTCCCGTGTGTGGATATTAAATTGTATGGCTTGTTTTGATATGTATATTTTCCCTGTTCCACCCTTGAATAGTGTTTAGGTGTGTTCCCAAAAAATGAAAAGAAGGAATAAATCTGAAAAAATCAGTTTGAATTTAGGTTTCTCTTTGCGTATACCTTTTAACAAGCTGTTAATACATGGCAGATTACATCCACATACAATATCAAAGTGATAGGCCTATATACAAATGTCATTGCCTTTCTTATATTCGGTTTTATTGCTTAGACATCGTTAATTTTTACGGTAATTATTTTCTCCACATCATTTCTTTTTTAATAGACGATTTTGGGGTTTCTATTGTTGTAACGGTATTTATGTTGTTTAGATTGTTGGTGAAATTATATATACTATATTCTAAAGCAAAGCGTTTCAGTTTTTTCAGTATTTTCATTCACGCTCACAAAACGATACCAAGTTTGTCTTGAAAGAGGATTGAAACTCTCAGTTACGCGAACGTGAAAAAAACATCTCTATGTTACTGGTTAGGTGTTGTTGTGTTCACTCTAATCATGCTTGCCGTATATCTTTGTGTTTTGCAGGTTATATTGTTTTTTATGTAAATATTTACATGAATAGACAGACAACTTGGGTTCTTATCCTTGAGGTTCACTAAACTTGCTTCGTTAATTCGTACAAATCCCAGATTCACAAGTTTGAAAAGAAGAGAAAATAAAGGAACAAAAAAATCATGACGATTAATACTGCACCACTCCTGACTATACCGATGTGAATGTGTACGTCAAAATGTTTAAATGAGATACAAATAAATTGTCAGTTTCAAAATGCAAACCGGTACCCTAACCGTTCAGTAGTTGATGTGGTAAAAAGAAATGTTACAAGTACTGTTACCATTTAGTATTTGATGTGATAAGAAGAAATGTTACAATATACAACGGAGGGATATAAGTTCACATTACAGTCTGCAATGCAATGGGAACAACTTGAAATCGTATTTATTATTTTGCCATAATACCTTCCTACAAAAAATTGCATCACTCATCATAAACAATTTCATCGGCTAGAATAATTTTCTTACCGCGTTCACTTCAAATTGACTTCAGTGCTCTTCACCTTGTTTCGAGATAGGTCGTGTTTCACCGCTAGATTATTTAGATAAAAAAGAAGTCAAACTAAAGCAAACACAATCGTACCCTGGGCGATCACGCAAAAATTATGTCAATTTTATAGTCAAATACATCACAACGTATTTGGATTAACTATTTTGTGAGAACTATTTAGCCGTATTTGTCAACGGTTCACTCTGGTGATATTTTAAAATCGCGGACCTTTCCTATGGATTTGATTTTCAAAGTGAGATGTGCGTTTTTTTGAATTTTTCTAAGGTAAAATATACCACAAAAACAAGCGTAAGTGTCCTGATTGTTTCTAAAAGTAGGTATAACATAGTCTCTCTCTCTCTCTCTCTCTCTCTCTCTCTCTCTCTCTCTCTCTCTCTCTCTCTCTCTCTCTCTCTCTCTCTCTATGTCTTGGTCGTAATACGTTTGATTGCAATCATAATGGTAGATGTTTCTGTTTGAAGATACCTCTCCAAAATTTTAATCAGTAGGCACCATAATTTTCGTTTGACATGTAATTTTGTTTTAAACGCTACACCCTTACAAATAGTCAGTAAGTAAATTTTTGGATGAAATAATATCTTGAGTTGACAAACTTGTAAAATTCAGGTATCGGAGCTTTATCTTTATTTTCGGACTGCAATGTGTCACGGGACTTTTTTTTAAGCATGAGATCTAACATTTGTTTAGAAAGGAAACAAATACAAAACTATTTCATTCATGACGCGAGCGATCTCACACTGTATAACCCTGCTTATGGCTAACTTTGAAATTAAACTACCAGAACCAAAACACACGTTCGGAAGAATTGTAACAATGTAACAATGATTGACGCGTGTGACATTGCACTTTATGTACCTGCCTATTGTCAAGTTTGAATTTCTAATAAACATATTTCACTTAGAATGTATGATGTTCCTAATTATCCTTGTTTTGTTTTCCTTTCCTTCTGTGTGTATAGGAGATTGTGTGATTTTATTTTCCTTCCATTCTGTTTTGATAGGAGATTGTGTGGTTTGTTTTCAGAGCCACTCATATACCTCGAAAAGATATTTGTTTTCTTTGCCAGGCCCAAATAAAAATAATATTCCCCATGTTAAATTCCCCTTGTCGGTATATAGGCCCACCATGCTAAAGTTTCCTTGTCGCTAGATAGGAACTCCATGTTCAATTTCCCTTGTCGCTAGATAGGCCCAACTAGTTCCCATGTTAAATTCCTCTTGTTGCTATACAGGCCCATCATGTTAAATTTCCCTTGTCGCTATACGTTCTCACCATGTTTTGTGGCCATACATACCCAAGCCCTTTTTGACTGGATTTCCCATTGTCGCTATTGTGCCCCACATTACTACTTGTGTGTGTGTGTGTGTGTGTGTGTGTGTGTGTGTGTGTGTGTGTGTGTGTGAATGTATGTATGTATGTATGTATGTATGTATGTATGTATGTATGTATGTATGCGTGTGTGTGTGTGGTGTGTGTGTGTGTGAGTGATTGTGTGTGTGTGTGTGTGTGTGTGTGTGTGTGTGTTATTTTCAATCAGCATATTTCTGAGAGGATTTTAGCTTATGCCATTATAGTTGTCCGAAAACTTTATTTATTAATCTAAAGATGATTCCTGTGTCAACTATCAGCTTGGATTACTATGAAACGCTTAAAACATTACAATATAAGTCATCGAGTTCACAATGGAAGCATCCATTCTCCTTTAACATAAAAACATAATCGTAGTAACGGTAATTGCATTGTTTCCATCTGTTAATATGGCTAATCATCAATGGTCTATAATCTCACATGACTTTATAAGATGTATTATACTAATATTGCATTTTGAGTTGAAACTGCCAAGTTTCCGATTGGTTAACTATGTACACCTTGGCAAATTGATCAGATATGTCAGTTCTTTGTCGTAACATCTGTTAGATTTCATGAGTTGCCTCGCTTAATATATAGTACCAAAATGGTGGAACAGATAATTTTTTTACATATAATGTATAACTAGTTACAAGAGTGAATACATACATAAATATTTATGGAAAAGGATGTATTTTGGCAAACACGCATATGGAACAGGCTTATTTACGAGTCCATTCCATTCATGTGATCCCCTTGTCCAAATCATGTCATATATGGTTCTCAAATTTGAAAAACGTGACCTTGATTGGATGCGATGCCTTGCAGAAGTATGCAGTGAAATTCAGACTCAAAATACTGAACTATCATATCAATATGCAAACGTTTCAAAAGATTAACATATCGAAAATTATTATATGATGAAGATACAATACAACAATGCAGTGGCCTGAAAATAACAAAACAAATATGCAAATATTTACATAATTTTCGTTATTCATTTTTATTTTCAACAACCAAAACTGTGCTCGTAAAGATGTAAACATCAATTTAACTTATTATACTTCTTCACTTCATTGAAGTTGTAGATTTGTCAATTCAGCTATACATGAAACTACTTAATTAATGACTTTGTCAGAAGAAAATCATTGGAGTACACCAATATCAAGACATTTAATTAAGTTTTAATGATTTTTATAGCACTACGTTTGATGATGTTTCTCGACAATGTTCAGTGTGTTACGCTGATTTCTAACATGTTTGAATTCCTTTTAAAACATCTTTCATCTAAGGTTCGGGCCAATCATTTTTTTTCTTCATGATTTTGGACCCCAATAAACCAATGCCAAACAAATCTTTTCGGTGGGTATTTAGAAATACCCTAACTTACATTAAACAGTGATACATCCTAATTTAACAATGTGGGATGTCCTCCGTGACGAGCAATTCGGTTACCCTGGAGAGTAGCAGCTTAAACCTGTACAATCCTTTTTTCGTTGTTTGTCTGAGAATTTACATTCTGAACAGAGTCAACTTATTGGTTTTGTATACGCAGCTAGAATGAAAGTTTGTTGGCGCGGTATAGATTGGACAATGTTCTCAAGTTTTCTTTTGATAGTGAATATTTTCTTTGTAATAGCTGGTCAAACAGTCCACTATTACCTACGAGCATACATTATTAATTAGGGATAGCATATGTTGCGGCGTTCTTGGCATTGAGAATCAGTTTGAGTTTGACAAACATTTGCATGCAGCTGGAGTTAATCGCGTAGATATGCTTAGTGTTGCAATTGGTTTGCTAATATTCGATCTTTTCCATGCTTTCCAAATGACATTCAGCTGGGTTGGAGAGAAAATCAAAGGGCGCATGAAAGTATTGTCTGTTCATACTGAAAATAGGTTTCTATTACGCAGCCGACATTGAATCTCAAGCAACGCTTATTATCTCATTATCATTATGACAATACGCACTGTGTTGTCTGTATTAACACTACACTAAATCCTCCGGTGAAAGCTATTAGGCTGATGAGGTACTGGAAGAAATCTTCTGGTTTGCAAAGGTTATTCTTAACGCATGGTCTGGGTTAGGATGCCATGGCGTCCAACAGCAAAAAAGAACTGTAATTGCTCAACTACAGTGATCAACATCCGATTATTGAGCAATGAATTATTGGCGGAATATGTTTTAACTTACACATACGCTCGTGCCAACATCCCAGACATTGACGGGTATGATCCACTGACCCCAACAGTTATATCATGTATCTAACGATTATCATCTGACACTAGAAGTCTTATCCTGCCATGTACATGGTTGTTTCAGTATCGGTGCGATACAGCAAATGTATTGAATGCATAAAATATTGTCACCAAGTCTAAAGACCATTCACAAGTATGTATTGTTCGTGCGACACATTCAGTTGTGTATGCGATTGGATATGCGTGTGATAATATGCATCGAGTCCTTGGATTGCGTCAGCAAGCCACGTACATTCAGAAGAGTACAGAACTGACAATTAAAGCCAACAATGACCAAATTCTCTTAGTTTTATAAATACAATAACAGGCTTTATTAACCAGCACGCTTCCTGGCTTACAATGATTTGTCGACTTAAACCGACAAAGCAGTATTCAAAAGTAATTTTTTCACTCAAACGAATTCCAATATAAAACAATAATTACATAAATGTAGTTAAAGAATCACGTCATGTCTCTTAACTCACAAAAGCAGTAACTTTAGTTTGCACTAGAGAGAAAATGAACCACTTGTGATCGTCAAAGCTTAAGACACTGTATTTATTCATGGCATAAGTTACTTGTCTGTATTGAAACGTATATCATGTCCTCTCTCTCTCTCTCTCTCTCTCTCTCTCTCTCTCTCTCTCTCCCTTTCTCTCTCTCTCTCTCTTGTACGTCACATTAACGCACATAAAGAACCTGTTATTTAAGCCAATCTGCACAAAACTCAGTAAACGGAAAACACTTCATAACCAAATGCAATGTAGTTCACAAGTACTTTCTCTTTCGAGGAATTTCTTTCGTTATGAACAAATATATACTTCTAACTCTCGGTAAGGGATTTTATTTAATTGTAGTATTGATTGTATGTTTATAAATTATGTAAAATATGCTTTGTTATACATTTTCGTATGCCACTAGACTTTGTTTAGAAGGTATATAACGTTAGATCGATAGCCGAGTTTTACAATTGCTAATGGTAATGTTACTCATAAGATGCGAACGTTGCCTGTGGCCTAATTTCTCGATAGCTGATTAGGTTTAGACATTTGTAGAATAATTTTTTATCCTCCCGTGTGTTAGGCTAGGTCTGTGGAATAGGCCAAATCGACGCAAAATCAATAGAGAATAATGTACGTGGTGTCTAAATACATGCTTAATACAAGGCGTGCATAAGTAGATAATTAAACAATTAGTGTTATTCAACGTGTGGAGTCATTCACACTGATTGTGTTCCTGTTGTAAGTCTGTAGAAGTGTTGTATATTGTATTTCGATATTATTTGAGTGGAGAAATATTTGTTTGCACTCTTCGGTGGAAATAGAAAGTACTCTTTCTTTTACCAATATAGTATTCTGGAACTGCTATTATTTGCTGAAATTTTGGTCAACGACATCTTGAAACCGTCACAGTTTTTGCTTGACAGTTATATTTCCGGCTTTGAAATGAATAAGGATATTCTTTTATAAATTTAGGACTTTGATAGACCTTTATCAGGATTAGTTTTGGTTGCGTTTATTCTACTATAATTCCACTCCCATTTTCGTTTATAACTTTGATAAGTAAATTGTTTATAAAGTTCTGCAAAACCTGTTGTTATTATTGCTTCTTTTCTGTTACTTATCTTTGTGATCATAAATGCGTAACGCGCTGTATATAGGTAATTGATAAGATGGATGCCAAACAATTACCACGTTATTCTTTATTGAAAATGTATTGATTGATATATGGACAAAGATGAATTTACCATGTTTATAACGCTCATGTCAACAATAAATCTATGGTATTTGATGCTTGGTTTCACTTAAAAACAGATTAAAAACAATGAAACAATGTCAACGATTGTACAATAATCCTTTATTGTAGAACTAATTAGCTGCGACGTTTACAAATCGGTCTGCTTTAAATGCCAGCTCTGCAATTCCTGAAAACAGAAAATAAAATCCTCTTTTGATTCTCAATGATAACAGCTATCGGAAAAGGACCGTATAATGATCCAGTTATGCTGGGATAGATATTTATAAATTCATCTTTGCTTTAACAATGGCTTTCACTCAAGGGTTTAGTTCAATGTTGATACAGGGAACACGATGCATTTTGTCCTAATGAAAATGAAACAATAAGCGCTGCTTGGAATAATAGTTCTGCTTCGTAACTGAAACATTATTCTTACTATGAACAAGTAATACGTTTATGTACTTTGTGAGATTCGCTCTCAAGCAAAGCTGAATGTCACTTGAAAGGCGTTATCATAACCAATTTTATAACAAGTCATAACTACTAAATCGTGCAGCATGCAAACTTTCGGCGAACCTAAATTGATTCTCAAATCGCCGAAATGCGCAATATACGCTATCCCGAATTAAATATTCTCTGCTCCCAAGAAAAAATGAACATAATTTGAAGGGCTTATACAAAGTATTCTCTATCAAGGACATAACATATACAGATTAATAACACAGAGACCGTGCATTCTACATTATCCAGGCAATATCACGCCGAAGAAACGTTCTCTATTACTGCATATAGGGCAAAATGTTCAAGCTAGCCCACTAATCAACGCTACTTCTATCCAGTATATCGCTGATTCCCTCCAGTATATCTCAATCACTCGCCGCAGAGAGCAAACAAATTGTAAAATTAACATATATCGCTCCACGTCTTGAATTATAAATATTAAATTGATGAGCCCAAAATCTTAAAGTATCAATACTACCATGATACACCTGCTAGCTGCTTGCTTACGAATAAATGTTTGTTTCATTTACGTCCGCTCTAAGTTCAATGTCTTTTTTACTATTTAACCAAACACACAATATATTTCCTTTTAATAAAAGTCACACATTTTATAAAAAGGTACAAAGTAAGTTTACATTTGGCATTGGTCCGTTGTAGCTGCAATGACGGAAATGTAGTCATTACAAAAATATAGCAGTTGAATGGTATTTAATTGACAACGACATAATAAGAATCTAAACTATATACAAGTAAGTTTGATACATTGGACATTGTTGAGAAACATCAAAATTTGTGCTTGAAATATTTCTAACATTTCACCGAAATATCGTGTTATTTTTGTACTCCAATGGCTTGCTCTTGACCTGTACTTTAAAGTCACATAAATGACTTCATTAATTGCATTTGTAGCTTAACTAAGGAATAGATAACTTCAATAAAGTTAAAAAGATTAAGAATTTATATTGATGCTTATACCTCTAAGTTCAGAGCTATTTTTTGTGTAAAAAAAATTATTGGTTAACAAAATTTAAGTTTTTCTGGCACTGTATTATGATATCTTGTTTTCAGCCCACTGAGCTGTTCTGATATGCTTTATACTCGTCACAGAACAGTTTCCACATCTTTGCTAGTCAAGGTTAAGATATTTTAACATATCGAAATTTTAGCGCTTCGATCAGATATTTCAGTACGTGTCTGTGAGAATCATTGCGTGCGACGCAGGCAACTAAATCAAATAGAAATCAAGTTTGTCAAATTTGGGCACTGTTCGTGCATGAATGAGACAGGGGACGCATGCCAATGGCATGGACTCCATTTCCGATCCGTGTTTGCACAAATACATCCTTTTTCTCAAATACAAAAATTTGCTTCTCTCTTGTACATGGTTATAATTTTAATGTTAAATTTACAAAGTATCACTTTGAAGTTGACTGAATCTACAAATTTTGGTGACATTAAACGCTATTGATTAGTTGGCATTACACATTATTGGATGCAAGTCATGAAATACAACAAATGTCTTTAGGACAGGACACTTAAATATATGATCGATTCGCGAAGTTGATAATAAGAAAACGTATCGGAACCTTGGCTTGCGAAGATGCAGTGTTCACGGCATAAGGCAATGATAGGTATAGTATAGCACATATGGTCATGTGACCTTATCTATGTTTAATAACTTAGAAAGGCATTCCTTGTAACAGACGGAATTGGTCCAGTTACCGGTACTATGGACATTCTTATTATGTCAAGGGGGAATGCGTACCTCCCTAATAAGGCTCCATTTATATAGCCAATGTGAACTCGGGGATTATCCTGTAATGTAATAAACGCTGATATAGTTCCCAGTTTAACAGTTTACATAGGAATTATTTTAAAAGTTTTTTAAACTGAAATATTTAACGTTCCAGAGTTTCGTGTCAGTTTCTTTGTTTTAACTTTCGATGGTAATATATCAGTAGAATGTTACCAACAAACAAACCACCAAAGTATCATGCATAGTGATGCTTCACAAGATAAATTTCAATAATCCTTATTAGGACAACTTTTAGGTAACTCTCATTCTTAATTACTTTATTATGAATAGTGCAACTCCTATTACCTGTAAAAAAAACGATTAGCACAATACGTAATGGATATACTGTGTCTTCAACATAAAAAATTCAGGCAAAAAAAAACACAACAATAACACGATAGATGAGTTACCTTCATCGCTTCTAATTATTTGTACAGTGGCAAGTGCCCTGGATACAACGCCAGTGCTGGTGTCGGTCACAGTTGAACCCTCCGCCGCAATCACCATTGGACGCACAATCTTATTTTAACATAAAATAAATAAATAAATAAATAAATAAATAAATAAATAAATAAATAAATAACAAATAAATAAATAAATAAATAAATATAAATACAAATCATGCATGCAAAAATCTCGAGCTAGAAAAGTATATCCTCAGGAGAAAGCATTAATTTTTCAATCACATGATTGGTAAACCAATCACTAATCAAATTGTTTGAAATATTATATTCAGTTCAGATTTCATCTATTTTAACGAAAAGTATTGCACGATACATTTGTGTTTTTCTATCTTTTCGGCCCCTCCCCAATCGCTAATTCCATCATTTTCAGACAGCTAATAGACTTGCAATTTAAAGTTTTACATATTGGTAAGTGAAGTGCAGATCATTATGAAACATAAGCTGTAGTGTTTCTACAGTATTTGCAGTTTTATATTTGTAATAATACCACAAGCAGCAGAGAGGGCGAATCGGACAACCTTCTATAGAGGCGTCCATTTGGCAAACCAAGGCTTCCTCCAAAATCGTAAAAAAATGTTTCTTTTGGGGTCGCAAGGTCGTTGTCGCACCCTCCCTGCTGCAATGGGGTTAAAAATCTTTCTTACGATGAATGTCTTAAGACTTTACAAACAGATTAATTTGTAAACCCTTGCCTCGTAAATCAATTAGATTATTGGACTGGTCACTGAGTTTAAAATTAATTCTCGTGAACGAATCATTATTACATTGCATATATACTGGATTAGTTGGATCATCAATGATTAAAAACCCTGGAGGAGCTGTTGGTGCAAATGAATATAAAATATATTCCTGTTGGGCGAGATTTAATCATTCGATTTATTTGCTAACTTCCTTCGATAACATCACATACTGATTTCAATGCAATCACTGAGGATATATTGAAATTTTGAGGAGAGATATGTCTCTTATAACCGTCAGGGTCATTATTATATTTGATGATGGTTGTTTGTTGTTGTATTATTTTTTCCATGCGTCGTGAATCCTTTTGAAACCATCATCGATGGCATCATTGAGAGATTATTTTAGTTCAGGTGCATTATATCCTGGAAATTTAAATGTGGGAATATCCTCTACGTGTATATTATATTTCTTTGCGAATTCTATTCTAGTTTGAGGGTGATCATTATCTAATATATGTTGAACCATTCGTAAATTAAATTCTTCCATGTCGGCGATAATCTTATTAATACTTCTGTGTACCTGATGACTACATCTTTGTTTGGAGAAACCTTACTAATTTCCGTTATGAGATCATTTTTAATTCTATTAAAATCATTATTCATTGCTGTGAACTGATTGGTAATTAGTGATTCGTTTAGTGTAATATATCCCGTAATAGCTTCTGCTGCTTTTCTTAAATTATTAAAGAGAGTATCCATCTGTAAATCATATGTTAATCTAGAACGCAGTAGGGATAAAAGGAAAGGTAATTTAATAGATGGATCATAACTGTGATAACTCTCCTTCGCGGAAGTATAGTCTGATTTTTGTGTTTCAGGTAATGGTGTTTTTTTTCAGGCCAACCCAGTAATGTCCTTATAGAACTCTGATAGATATCTACGGCATACCCGGGTAAGTTTATCTCAATGGCAGATAATAACGTCGACTCATGAACTGTAATAGCGATTTTCGATTCTTTTACAGTAATGGATTTTATTCTGCGTTGTAATTCATTATTAATTTTTTCAATTTGGTAGGACCCAGATGGCAGCGAAAAAACGTTCCAGTCTGGAGTACCATCGGGTTTATTCTTGCTCGAAAACACCAAGGAATTATTCGGTTGTTGACCAACAAAAGGTGTTGATCTAATATTTGGCCAACTATGGTATACTCGTAATTTGGCCAGTGCTTCGATTATTTTTTTTTTGCATCACCGATTGCACATATTTCCGCGGTGGTTTTTTTCAAGCTTGGTAAAGATCTCCCTCAAATATCAGTCATGTTATTTTATATAAGATCTCTTTAAAAAGCGATTACTCGTTTTCCCAATGATGAAATAGCGTTGATGACCTTTAATACTTCTATGCCGCATATTGGTGGATCATTTATTTTCTGTGTTGGTAAGTGGTTTATATAACGCGTAAATTCTTTAGGCGGCGCTAACCCATATGAATCGAAAAAAACAATTGCACGCGGATCAATCGCGTATGCAACCGGGTCCGGTGCTGTTATCGAGATTAATAATACTGGTTTCAACGCTGTTTAGTTGTTGTGGTAACTGATCTTTCACCTCTAAAGTTTTGTATCGCTAGTTTCTTTAGCAGCATCGAGTAAATCAAAATTTTACCTGGTAACTATTGTTGTTTAAAAACTGTTCATAGTCTAAGGCCGTTTCTGCTGTACCATGAATACGGAGTTCCTGGTAATTTTAGACCCTTTCCCTTTATTGTATCCCCTCCCCTTTTTAGTTCATATGATTGAGCAATGTTGTGTACTTCTTTTGCACTAAGAGTCTAGCAGCTCCTAACACGGCGGCTTTACTAGCTGCAATTAATGTTGGAATAGCAGCGAGAAGTGGGAATACACCACCTGATTGTATCATGTTTTTAATCGCTGCGGCAGTGAGAGTGACCTCAACCCCCCTTTTATATTTGATAGCATCATTGAAGTGTTTTATCTGACGAATTGTCAATGATAGTTTATTCTGACCACCAGACATCTGATTCTGCTTCAGCGATATTGTGGTTCCACATTTTTTTAGCTGAGTCCGATTGCAATTTTTAATTTGACCAGGAGTTAACGTAACACTAACAACAATGTACGACATTTTATTTAATAACAGATTGATCTAATTGCTACATATTACATATTTTCCACTGGTGCATCAAATACTTTCATTTGTCCACCAACACCTTCGAGTAACATTGATTTGTCACTGAGAACGACAGCAAATGCTCTGTATTCGGGAATAGCACCAACACTACCAACCTGACGGATTACACGAGCTCTGGAGTATATGTCAACTACAGATTGTCTTGTTAAGTCAAGATTTTCCAGCGAGAAGTAATAGATGGGATATTGATTTCTAAAATCCAACAGTGATATTTGCAGACCAGTATCCACATTATTATCGCGTCCAATAAATGACAGCAAACGATGATACACGCGTGCTATTTGGTTGGTTCCGTAATCAAGATGTATATCCTCAGATGGTCTTTCTTGACTGTTTATCTTCAACGAAACTTCATTACACCCAATTTGATCAAATATCATATGACTGCGTGTTTGTGGACCCAATCGCGTCTTATCTTATAACGCAATAAATATATGACGCGGAGCTGAAACACCTTGTTTTGATGCCAGGTGCCATGTAAGTGTACCATCAATATTAGAATCCATGGAATCTGTGGTTACTTTTAGCCAACTTACCAATGATTTGCCGCCTGTACTCATAAATGATAGTATTTTTCTTCCACGGTGATTGATGGAACCATTACTGGCATCCACAATGATAGTTTTGATATAATGACTTTACCATCAGCAACACCAGCACCATGCCAGATTGCATCATTATCACCACCCTTTCTCACGAGTGCTACTGTATGCTTTGCTCCATAGATAACGTTTTTAACATTTCTGCAAAATCCGAAAATATGATGTAGTGGAATCGCGTATGAAAATTTTCTACGCTGTCCTTGCAATATTGATACGCGTGTTGCAAACTCCAAGTTGTAATCGGGAATAGTATTTATGACATTAAAATCACCACCTGGTCCAACATATCCGGGTGGTGCTGGATTAATTGCAGTAGCTGCTGCTGTCTTTAACCTAGAATACTGAATGTGTTCAGGGTGATCAGTGATATCTTTAGAGAACATCACAGACGGACCCGCCGATCTTATATTATCATCAGAGTATCTTGCTAACCCCACTATTGTTGTGGCAATATCAACCTCACGCTCTATAGACTCGATTTCTCTTCCATCAATCTTGTATCTAACACTCTCAAATAGTGGCATGATACCATTATTGACAGAACCAACTCGGATATTTTGGTCATCTGGATATAGTGTACCATCAGTACCACCAACATATTGTACGAGTTCTCCTTCTATTTCGATAAACGCTTCAGCGGGTAGAAAGTATTTGCTGGTATCATGGTCTTGAAGTTCGATTCTTGAGCAATGGGGCACCTAAATCAAACGCTGTGTCAGGATCCGATTTGAACATATTATTATATATTTCTTGATCGAAATCGTGATCTCGCTCGCGATTTCAAACCACTTCCCGCTATCATATTTGCAGTAATATTTCCCTGAGTGTCATATCCATCATTTATCCGTGATGCTATATTCTTATCAACCGCATTGTTTATTATTGTGCTAATACTCGCGGGCATAATTTCCGTAGATGGTAGTGGCCCTAGTGATTTCATCACAGGTGGTTTCCTTCGCCGCCGAACTAACGCAACTAGTTTTTCGTTATCCGCGGAAATGCCCTCCCGGCAACATCACCAACAGCTCTAATACCCTTATCACGAATGACATCAATAGCTTTCATTGATATTTGTTTTGCAAATTGTGCAATTTTTGGAGCCATTTTTGTAAATAACCCTGCAATGGTATTACCGAGACAATCTCCATAGTACGCTCTACAAAAAAGCAATCGTGAGTTTAATACATTGATCATAGTTTGTTTTCTGTGGTTGTAGTGTATGATCATCTTATTTAAATACTATTTATCTAATCGTGAAATCGTTTACGATTTTCATTGCAAGCAATTTCAGTGATTTGATCACTATAATCACTATGGTAACTGTAAAAATCCGTAGGATTTTCGGCTAGCTTATCAATAAACTCTCTATATACATCAATATCCATGATACCACTCTCAAATAGTCGTCTGCAGATATCAGCTGCCTCATTAATTACTTCCGGTGAGTTATTTCCGGCTCGTTTCCCTCCTACGAGAATTTCTAATCGTGATATATCCCGAGAATATTACTAGGACAACTAACTAAACCACTACCTGAAACTCTGTTTTGGTTTACACTCTGAGAAAAACCATCCCCACTACTACTACTATAACCAGTTGCACCCTGTGCATCATCATTAGATTCATCAGATGGCATTTACAATGATTGCTTATCATCATCGTCAGGTGGTAGTTGTCATTGAAGGCTTTTGTCTTTTTCTTTGCAATCTTTGCAGTTTTTAATTTTTGTTTTTATTTCTTCATATTGATTATACACTGTACTCACCGCTTCTTGACATTTAATGCATTATGTATTTGTTTGTATGAATTCGACTTGCGTTAGTTTTGATTTTGTAAAACACATGAGCCCAATGATCCATACTTTTAATATACGTGTGTTGTTCTGTTTTCAACATTTTTTCCTGTTTTCATAAGTCGCAATTACAAACGCAGGAATTCCTACTGGATCAGTTTTATCAATTGCAGCTAACCCCTCCTCATTAAATCTCGCACGTAAGTCCTCTACTATTGTTTTCATTGGTTCTTTTGGATCAGGAGGGGTTTTTGTTAACAACGCTGATGTTTTTCAGTTTCCTTTGCTATTTTTTCTAGTATTGGTACAGTATCTTCAGTAGCAGTGGTTACTGATTTGAATAGCTGTTCCGTGTCCGCCGCAAATCCGGTTTGAAGGTCCTGTCTCGTTTGGAGCATATTTCGAACAGAATCACGAGCCGGAATAAATTTCTTAATCGAAGTTAATCGTAGTCGTGCTAATCTAGTTGTCAGTACTTCACCCACCATTATAAATTAATGTACGATCTAAATTGTAAGTGGAAAAACTCACCCTATGTCTGTGTGGTTACCCGAAATTCCTTTGTGTGTGAATTATACTTCCGCGTAGTGATAAATCACCAGTGATACCTGTCTATAGAATTCTGTTTTAGGTGAGTAAGTGCATACCTGTCTATATAATTCTGTTTTAGGTGAAGAAGCGCACTATAATACTTCTGTTCCAACCTTGTATTACTCATGTATGTATGATCTGTTTACTGTGTTGAGGCAGTCAAGGGATGATTTTCATTTTGGCGATTAATCTCTTTTATTGTTTTGATCTTCGAATTAATTGTGCGTTTGATTTCATATTGCTGCCCCAATTCTTTCCTTATTTTTTACGACAACAGTGAATAACGGAACGAAACTTATTGGTGTCGTTACAGAATGCAAGGGAATCATAAATAGCGTGCTGAATTTTCTTTATAAATGACTAGGATTTTAATAACGCATACCTGTTATTCCTAGCGCTATCATCAATATCTTGAAATTCAGAAAGAATTTGATCACAATTTAATTATCTGACAATTGAATTCCTTTACTTTTTCAAATTCAAAATTTCGGTTATAATCTCATCGATATTTTCAGAATTCATTTATATATATTTTATATTATATTTCTAATATATTTTATTTTCAAAAATGAAATCATTGGGGGTCAGTTTTGACCCATTTTTATTGTATGAACTCCGTTCGCAATAAGGTGTTATTCATATCTTATTACGCCTAGAGATATATATGAAAAACCCCAACACATCCCCATTGGAACCCAGGTATTATTCACATCTGACTGGGCCCAGAGGTACCACGAAATATAGTCTCCAATAGGAGATCTAACTCGTTAAATAACGGGTTAGAACTCCAAGAAGGTATATTTTGTGAATGGACGTTACATTTACATATATGCATATATACATATATACATATTTAATCACAGCTTTTTCAACTCCCAATTCGAGTGTTATGGCGAATTTGTAAGGCACACATATATATAATGACATGGTTATGGTATTTACAATAATGATACATGAAATATAACAATGGATTATAGGATGACAATGACTGTGGCGATTCTACATTCAAACTGAAACCAATCATAAACCCCACAAAATCAACCCGGTTTGAATGCAAAAGCACATTCACACCGCGTGTGACGGTGTGCGATATGCGGTTGTTTCAGTTTGAGTTTCGAATGGCTTAAAGCCCCCAATCATATAGATAAACGTTCCAAACCGGTACCGTCAATAATAATGCCTGCCACGAGATTCGAACGATGGGCCCCAGAACGAGATCCCAACGAGTATAGAATACGCTAAATGTTCCAATCTACAGGTATGTGCTTTTGAATTCGATATATGTGTATCAGTCACATTTATTCTGTATGCCGTGGCATATTTCCAATTTTTGTGTACACTTTGTTATTTTTGACAAATCCGTTATTGTTGTTGTGGTTTTTCTGTCCGTGTTAGGGAGAAATTTGGGTTGTGCCGTTTTGTTACATCTTATTAGTTTGAGTTGGGTCAATGATATACAAGCTGGTTGCGGTCAAATTGATATAATGATGACAACCAGAGATTGCCTTATGCGGAAAACTTCTACCCGATGAAACATTAAGCCACACAAAAAAACTATTATCCCATTGAGATACGTGACTACAACAAAAGAGTTATCGTTGTTTGAAACCACACACACAAACCCACACGAATCATTCCCCTTGGTGTTATATATAATATTTCTGATGTAAATGAATTGAATTCTTTTTTCAATTTTTTAGAAAAAGCCGATCGATATACCCGTTCTGCTACTTTTCTAACTGAGGGTTCGCAAATATCGAAAAATTTCCGGCTTCAGTCATTGATTGAAGTACTCTTTGCTCGTTATTTTCTGTATCAAATGATTTTATAGGTTTCGTATTTTTCGAGTGTTTCCCACCAACTCCCCGTTTGGTATTCTGACTTTGTGTGATAACTCGTAATTTATCTAAAGAATTATCGATTTTTATACCTTTTATGTGATCAATAACAAAACCATTCTTGATCAATCCATTAAATAGCTAGAAGACGAATCGATGACAATAATAATTTTCCCTCCAGCGACAAACTTCAAATATACATGATTGTTCACAACACCAACTGGGTTCTTCAGTCTGCGGTTTCTGACAATACCATCACGAGATGCTTCATATTTGGTAATCACGGGATGTGGTAGAAATATTTGGTTTATTTATATACTAAATACTATTTGTCTAATTAATTAATTGGTTTAACTATATATACTTCGGAATCTATCAATATAGTCCGTGAGATGTTCTTATGATTTTGTCAAGGACAGAGAAAGGGTCATTGATTGAATCTTTGATTCGTTTATCATAATAGCGCTTCAACACTCTGTATCGTTTACCACCACAATTGAGACACAACTGCGATTTACCACGCACACCTATCCCACATCGGATACACAAACCGTATTACGACAGATCCTATCTTGTAACAGCAGTTGTTTATGGGATCTATCCGATAAATGATAAACCGAGTATTGAAAAACTAAAACCAATGAAATTGTCAGGGAGAATAAATTGTGTAGCAGAACGAATAATAGAGCACTTCACAAATGCGTTGCGTGGAAACAAACTGACGGATAAAAGACGCAAAAAATAAACGAAAGGGGATTAACAGTGAAGGAGAGCGGAGCAACAATTCAAGATATAACCAAATTAGAAACATCATTAAAATTCCCAATAACCGTAATGACGATAACAAGAGAGGTATTATACGAATCAAAATATAAATCAAAAGGAGCTCCAATCAAAATTATTGACCATAACGAGTACGCGTGGACACCAGCGTTAACAATATTTCCGCGGGATAGAGCCATAAATTATTACACGGGAAATTTATTTGATTTTATTTACGAGTTAAGTAAAAACGACCCTGTGTCTGTGTGGTTACTTCACAGTTTTGAAGACGAGGAGGGTAAATTCGATCAATTTGTAAGACACAATGGCGAATTATACCGTACTGAAGCCCTCCACAACGAGATGAAAAAAACAGTGGTTCATCGGAACACGACGAACAATTATTAACAAACTGTTTTACAATACCGTCAGTTGCAGCTCATTTCACGAGAAAGAGAAATCTATGGAAACCAACACACGCCGAATTTTTCTCAGATATCGAATCAAGCTGCGTGGATTATAAACATGGTGGATTATGGAATACAAAATACGACCCTAAAAGTATTAGTTCGGTTGATATGATTGCGTGTTATCCAGGGAGTTTTCTTGGATATGAAAAGTGCTCTGAGTACTTCAAAAGATTTGGACATCTCACACATGAGATAACCCATGTTGCGATTAATGGAACACTGCCTGATTTTGTTTCAACCGGATTCGCTCGTGTGGTATCATTTGAACTGGCTAAAGGACTTCATCCATGTTTTTATATTTGGTTTGGTAGACACATTTCTGAAAAACACTGGATGCCAATAGTGTTATTACGGTATATGATTGATTCTAAAATGCTGATATCGTTGATTGTCAGTGAAGCAAGTATATCATATCGAGCGCAGACTGAAGTCTGATTACCACAATCCGACAGTCTAGATAGTATAATCACCGAAAACAAAAAAAAGTTCCCTAATCTCGACGATGAATATATCGTGAAATAGTCCAAAGAAAGCTTTGAAGTTAGAAATAAATACGCAAGAGATTTCGGTAGAAGATTAATTGGTAAATTCACATAAGGTGTAAAATACGAAAACAAACGATATTCTTTGCGGTTGATTATAGATGATGCTGAATCGGATTTTATAATCGTAGATGTAATATCTAGGGGTATATACGTCGATCATAAAGACGCTTTTTCGTCCGATGAAACCAATTGTTCCTTACACAGATGGAGAAAATCCTCAATACACGTACTTAAGGTCGTCTATGCTGGCTTATGCTTCTATTAATTTACTTTCGATGATAAATAGATTTCCTGAATCCACAGTTAGAGTAGCCACTGATTCATTTTATATAGACGTAAAATATAGCGAAGCAGTAGCTGAACTCACTAATTCAGAGAAGAGTTGGGGATCATGGAGAATTAAAAAAAAATACTGCGTGATTACTAAAATCAGCAGAGGGTACGATTGAAAACAATTACTTGAAAAATAATCAGATATCAGAACTATCTAATGCACCGTCGTGTTCCGATCCAATATGTAGATATAAAACCAGTTACTTAAACGACTATGGTGGGTCAGGGAGGACGACTCGTGCGATTTAATTATTTCGAGGGAAATCAAACATGATTGTGCTAACACCAACACACAGACTTGCAAGAGAGATGAAACAATGAGGAATTAATGCTTACACTTATCACAGTTTCTTTCGATGGAAAGGTGACGAATGGACTCCTGATCGAATGGGCGAAAAATGTATTCCTGAAATCCTTATTTGTGATGAGATATGCACGGTGTCGTTACAAAAGTTTCTAGATTGGTTATTGCTAGCGAATACAAAAGTGATAATGTATTGCGATCATGGTCAACCACCACCATTTGTCGGTTTGTCTCCACATGATTGGCTAAAAAAATTTGTAGACTATTATCAAGAAATTAGTACTGATCATAGAGCACCTGATGAACAATTACGCGAGTTCAAGAATCTAATCAGATTACAACCTCATAGAATCCAATGTGTAAAAGCGCGTGAAATAATTTCTGAAACCCAAATAAATGATTTCTGGGAAGCGTGGAAGCCAAATCATTTGATAGTGGCAAGTAGAAAGATAGTCAGAGACACACTTCAGATGAAGTTATGTAATGCGCATAAAGAAAATTTTGCAACACATCCAGTGACGCTGTATTATAGACCCAAGGATACACGAAGACAAAATATCGAAGTTGATATTCCTGGACAAATTGAAAAACAGATTCTCGTGTTAAATGATATTGTGTTGGTTGATATCAGTGTTGTCGAAGACTCATTGCGTGCTGTTAAATCTCCATGGAAGTTAGGATACGCAGCGACGATACATTCTTCGCAGGGGTCGACTATATCCGATACAATTGTTTGGATCATAGATAATCACATCGAGTGGTCGAATTTAGTTTATCTTGCGGTGTCCTGATTACGAAGAATAAATCAACTTCGAAGAATTGTTTTAGACTATAATGACACTACAATAAGTGATATTGTCAGCGATGATATAATCAGAAACAAACTCTTGTTATAGACAACTGGACAAAAATAATAACAGAAAATTTGACATTGCTGCTGAATTTATAATTACGCTGAAACAACAACAGAATAATCACTCCGCGAGTTGCAATTGTATAATGCGTTGGTGTTGGTCGGATAAAGACCCCTGCCAATTTACCGTACACAGAAAGAATAGTAGTATTGGTCATACCAGAGATAACGAGATGCTGACTTGTCTTGAGTTCAACAGACGCAGAGGTGCTAGTTAAGACCAAGCGGCGGTAACTGAGTATCTTCGGGTATCACTTGTAGTTGTTAACTAGTAAATCATCGCTAAGGAGCAGTTGAATCCAACCTATAGACTGGCGGTATACTCGTAGTTCGTGTTATGCTAGATATTCTATGCGTAGTGACACTCCAAATTGGATCAGTAGATCCTTTTTGCCACCTTCGAGCTCTCCTGGTTCATATAAATATTGACATTACCGAGCATTGGTTGTTTTGAAAAATCACTTTGCGGTTTTACGGGTATATACTTTATTTTAATCGCGTTGTTAGGTTTCATATTAGTTGTTCAAGTAATCTCATTATTCAGCGCGGTAATCACGCCTGGTAATCTCTTGAGCCATTCACGAGATCGTTTATCCTGAATAAATTCCATCGCGTATTGATATCCAAATAACAGCTCAGCAAATGTACGATTAAATCGTTCAACAATTGCCTAATCGCGGTGTAGTGCAGTATGTCCTCGTCTGATGGTGTCATTATGATGCTTCAATGTTGATAACACTGCACCATGAAATTCCTTGCCAGGATCAACTTTGTAATAGATTTGGCCAATGCAGAGGACCTCGTCGATAAATCCTTTCAAATGCAGAAGCAACTTCAGTTGATGATTTTGTCTTTAGCGGTTCTGCTTGTTTGTATCGACTCGCAACATCAACTACGGTTAGTGCATACTTGTAAAAACCATCATGCGGCAGAAATAATATATCAGCCTAATGAACCTCATTAGGTGCGCTGACATCAAAATTCAAGTAGTTAATTTGTTTAGGCGGTGGTAGATAAATTTGCCATATCGCCTGTTTGGATAACCAATCCGCTGCAGTGGTATTTTCCACCTTTGCGGATCTAGCAAGTTTACTGATTGCTGCCTAACCCATCCAGTATCCTCTTGGAGAATAATAAATAGATTCCATGATGTTATTAATTGCCATCACCCAACATTAATTTACTTTTCATCGCCGATTTTATCAACCATGAATCCAATTTTTCTTTGAAGGATTTATCAGTGATATAATTCAACGCATGAATCAATTTTACATCCTCGATATGTCTCTGTTGTAGATTACTGCTTTTATAAGCAACATCATGAGCATGCGTTTATTGGATACTCACCGAGTCGGGGTTGGTTTTGATCGTCAAGTCTGAAATCGAGTTTGGTCCCGGGTCCACAATAACTATATCCTGTAAGGTGTTTTTCTCCTGGATATTTTGCCCATGGTGTTCCTGGTAATTTTACTAACTTGGCTGCAATATTACCTCCTCGTTTATTTAAAAACATCTCCAGATTCCAGATTCCATAGAAACAAATCTAAATTTTTTGGTGCCACATTTTACACACTTACCAGCATGTGCTAGTCTGTTATTTTAGTTGTAATCGTCGTCAAGTCATTTGTGCTAGTAAGCTTCTTACACAATAGAGATCCATAATATATTTATGTTATATGGATATAAATGTAATTGAGTATTCATCAACACGAGAATCAGAACCCGTAAAACATCATGTTATGTTACCAAACGCTATTCGAATGATTATCATTGTACCTTCAGGGAGAGGTAAAACACAGTTGTTAATTGATATGATAATAAGATGGATGAAATGGGACAAGTTGTATTTAGTGGCATCGAACGTAGATGATCAAAGATGTTATCAAGTGTTAAAGGATTATAACGAGAGAGCCGCAGAGATCACTGGAGAGAATATTATTGAGTTTATTACCGATATCGACGAAGCCCCACTCGTGGAAGACATCGATGGAAGTATTAATAATTTGGTTGTCTACGACGATGTAATGTTGGATAGGCAAAAAATCCAGCTATGATATTTTCCAAGAGGAGACACAAAAACACTGTCGTGATATATGTCACTCAACGATACACGCAAAGTGATCAGAGACAACTGCAACATAGTATGAGTATTTAATGGGACTGACACTCATACTATTAGAAATATTTGGCAAACTTGGTGTGACGGTGACATGGACTATAATCGATTTAGAAACTTTTTTAGTCACGCTCAGTCAATCCCACATGGATTTATAACAATAAACTTAATAGATCCAAGAACAAGATATCGAATCGGATTTGGTCAAATATTCGGTTGAAATCCTAAAAGAATTTTTACCCCCATAACAGCAGGGAGGGTGCGACAACGACCTTGCGTCCCTAAAATAAACTTTTTTTTTACGATTTTGGAGGAAGTCTTGGTTTGCCAAATGGACGCCTCTATAAAAGGTTGTCCAATTCGCCCTCCCTGCTGCTCCACATGTTAAAATATCATGTGATTATGATTCTTCCAAAAATAGCCCATGAAATTATTGTGCAATATTCTGTCTTTAATGATTGACGTGGAAAACAATTTTGTTTGTTGTGTCATGTATGACACTATAATAATGTGAAAAATGACATAAAACTATAAAACAGTGAGCGCAAAGTAAAACTATGAATATTTCTTATTTGATCCCTGGTTGGGGGAGGGGCAGAGTATATAGGTAACATATATATATATATATATATATATATATATATATATATATATATATATATATATATATATATATATATATATATATATATATATATATATATATAATCCACCTTATATACAAGCGTGGTTTAAATGTTAACTTACATAAATAAATAACACTGTTCACATGAAAATTTGGACATAAATGGGTATTTTAACTGACAGAACTTTATCCAACCACAACTGATTTTTATGTAGTGTATATATGATATCATTCCAACTCAAAGTGAAGTTTATTGTTCTAGTCAAATACTGCAAATATCCGGTCACAAATGCATTGTAGTAAATATTCGAATTTTTGCATAAAGTAATCCAATTTTACATCAAAATCGCAACAAAGTAGTGTTTTGTTCTGAATTTTAAGGGACATCTTAGGGTATTCGTGTAATATATGCCTATTGTGTACCGTATCTAACAATGTGGCATTTCATCGCTTTCATTATTCATTCTTTTTTGAAAAATGATTTTGCCCCTATAAAATGATCTGTTTATTTCGTTGTTTTATAGCGTGTAAAAAGTAATATCTACATTTACTGTAGAATTTTTATAGGATTATACTTTATGCACAACAAATGAAATATGCACTGTTTGTCAGAATGAATAAAGTTATTCGTTCTTGCTTCTATGTAAATAATTTCAATTACAATTTTTAAAGAAGTGATACAAAAAACTTAAATGGATAATGATTTAATATTAAATAGTTACTCATTTTAGACCTTATATTATAATAATAATAATAATAATAATAATAATAATAATAATAATAATAACGAGGACTTTGTATAGCGACTAATCTTTAGAAGCTCTAAGCGCTTTAAAACATCTATAATAATATGACTACACTACAGATAAACAAAAAAACAAAAACCATGAAATTGGAAAACAGAAAAACATACTGAAGACAGATAAGGTACAAAACATTATTAGGTATCTAAGTTTGTTCCTGCAGTCGACAAATGTTTTAAGAGCACTCTTAAAAGGGACCACTGTGTCTGTGTGTCTAATTTCAATGGGCAAATCGTTTCACATCGCCGGACCCTGGTATGCAAAAGAACGGTGTCCATATGACTTCGTTTTCATAGTGGGAACGATACGATATTTGCGAATGGAACTGATGCGTCTCAGCTCAAGATATGCAACCTTCCATATGTTCATGACATGTTGGTGCAATGTGAGACTATATATGCCTTCACACCGAAGAGTGCGAATTGAGTTTGAGCTAGCAAATTATATAACTATATTGGGACCCGTTAAATTATATTAAAAGTCAATGGTTTCAAGTTCTTTCGACATCGTTCTAAGTGTCGGTACATCCTCTGTTCAACAATGACCGATTACAAACGAAATAATACATTGTAATGTTGTTTTTTTTTAAAAATACAAATATACTTTATC
This sequence comes from Unio delphinus, assembly GCA_029339505.1. Classification (NCBI taxonomy): domain Eukaryota; kingdom Metazoa; phylum Mollusca; class Bivalvia; order Unionida; family Unionidae; genus Unio; species Unio delphinus. Next base: position 2,045,844 of record JAQISU010000049.1, read on the forward strand.
AATATTCTTTTCGCATCAAAATTGCATATACTATATGAATTTTAATTATAAAAATAACTTTTTAGTTTTGGGTTAAATGAAGTTGAATATTTAAAAATCAAAGTTATATCGTTGTATATATTTGGTAGTGAAAAGACAATTCTTTATCAATAAATCGCAGATTTCAGGCGTATACGAATTTTGTTACTTATTACGCCAAAGGATTTAAAACATACGATTGTCACAAGTTCTTGTAATGCCCTTTTCAGTATGAAACTCGGCGTATGTTACTTGTTATACATGTTATGCAGTTAGTAATTGGTCCTGTAAGAATAATCATAATACAAGACTTTCTATCTGCAGAAACCTTTGAACCCTTGCAGTCAAACCTCTTAAAAATTACTGATTGCCGCCATAATATATCTTCGTCAGTGTGCTTCCATAAACCGCACACACACACAGATATGTCATGGAAGTGTTGAGAGCACTAATTTCCTGCGCAGCTAGAACGTCGCAAACATCTTGAAGGCATCGGAAATAATTCAATAACTCTCATACATAACATTGTTTTTGTGTAGAAGATGAGACGAATCATTTGAAATGATCGTGGATTAGTGACAATGAGAGCCGCATCACATATACATACCATCCAGATGAATATATTGTGGTCTAAATTTTCTTCTAACTCGATATTCTTATATTTAAATTCATTTGCAAAGTTGTATATATATATATATATATATATATATATATATATATATATATATATATATATATATATATATATATATATATATATATGTATATCATAACAACGCGGGTGTTCAATGACCGCAGATGTAAAATGTTTCGATGGATTAGTAACCTATTATCAGTCAATAATGATTTTAATTTTTGAAGCATGTGTTACGCAAGATTAATTCTTATATATATATATATATATATATATATATATAGTTACACTCTACGCAGACATGTACCGGTATATATGATATTCATAGTGCACCTGGTTTTATGGGGTCTATACACGTCTTGAAGGTATAAAGCAATGCATAGGGTTAATAAGAAATAAAACTTACTGTGAGCGCCACCTCCAGTATGTGTACATGTGCAGAGGTTGTCCACACAACCAATAAACCAATCATTTCCCGTGCATGTTGTTAACGTACAGTCAGTGGAGTGTCCAGATGGACAGCTCTCTCCCTTTACGTACACTGTAATATAAATAATGCACATTGTAATGTGTACAGTGATTCTATTTTTATGTAATATATTATATAATGAGTTAATATCTGGACTTATGGATCAATTCGTCCTAAGCTAACTCTATAGAAGTTTGTCCAAAATTAATACAAAAGAGAAAATTAATTTGAATAGAAAAGCGTTTATTCACTAAACTGCACATTGCAGGAGATGCAAAGTCATACTGTAAAAAAAAGGTGTTGTCGCCGTATATTGAAATAACTTCAATATAAAACCTGCATTAATTACATAACATTGGAACCCTCCCCACGCTCGATATATGAACGCCTATATTATAGAGAATCACATTACCGGAAGGGAATGGTGTAATCTTGTAGTCTTTAATTACAAGGGTCAAACCTTTTTCATAAAGAAAGTATATTCATCGATATTGTTGTAAAGAATATTTATGTTTAATGAAGACATGAAAGGTTTAATATGTATATTGTGTATATGTGTTATTTCACATGAATAAGGCGTCAAGACAGTATACTATTCTTAAAATCAGAACGTGGTTCAGAAATATGACTTATCAAGAATTTGAAGAAAATAAGCAATATGGGTATGAAATATTGTACCACATTCCTTAGACACATTAATAGACTCATCTTGTATCTATATGGTTATGATAATTGTTCTGATTTAGGAATCTAGCTGTGAATAAACAAATCTCAGAGTTATTTGCGTGAAATTGCCTGACTTGGAGTCATTAGTGAAGTTTTATAGTTCCATGTATATTTCTGGTCAAGACAAGTTAGGCACAACCATGCTCCATCCATTCTCTCTCTCTCTCTCTCTCTCTCTCTCTCAACATTAGAGTAGCATACGTTTAAGACCTACGACTTTCCATACAGCATATATATATATATATATATATATATATATATATATATATATATATATATATATATATATATATAAATATATATAGTGACAATGACATATATATGTGTGTATATATATATATATATATATATATATATATATATATATATATATATAGAGAGAGAGAGAGAGAGAGAGAGAGAGAGAGAGAGAGAGAGGGGGGGGGGAAGGAGGGAGGGAGAGAGACCAATGCTATCGCATTTGTTTTGGTGAAACTCTGGATTTCGTTTACGGCTCAATCAAACACCTTGTACGTGGAAGTGAATAAAGTCAATAAAGAAAAATCATGATTAACATTAAACCAGCAAGTATTCCGTATCTCAAATTAATCAATTTACAATAACCTATACGCAGGTACAATTAACATGGTTTTTATGTCCTGAAAAGTTCGGCCTAATATGTATATGTATATGCTACTACTGTATCAGTTCTTGTAAAACATAATTTTCACACTTTTCAGTACATAAAAACCATGTTAATTGTAACCTGCGTATAGGATCCGGGTTATTGTAAATTGATTAATTCGAGATACGGAATACTTGCTGGTTTAATGTCAATCATGATTGTTCTTTATTGACTTTTTCACTTCCACGTACAAGGTGTTTCATCCGTAAACGAATTCCAGAGTTTCACAAATGCAATGCGATAGCATTGGTCTCTCTCTCTCTCTCTCTCTCTCTCTCTCTCTCTCTCTCTCTCTCTCTCTCTCTCCTGATATCTCAATAGCTAGATAGTTAAGAAGACAACTCTTTGAAGTTTTCCCACTGAAATTAGTTTTAATGAGAAAAATACTGTTTTGTTCAGAGTTGTACAATTTAAGCATAATATTTAAAATACAAGCCACTTTGTGTTAAATAGCAAGATCTTGAATATATAATCATACACTTTCATAAACTTGTGCGGCCTTTTAGTTAGTTGCGGAATAGTTTACAAAGCAAATAAATATCCATATGCATATATTTCGTGATGGATGTTCAAACAATAAAATCAATAAAAGATGCGTTTGTCATTATTAACAATTTCACACACCTGATGAGGAGACAAAGAGAGATAACGTTTCACTAAATCTAAAATGGGTAATGTGATAAAATCTAGATAGTGTTATTGGTACCATGATAATATACAAAGAACTAGCAAATTTTGTAATTTATATTACTATGGCAGAAAAGCGAAGGAAACTTTAAATATTTCATTTGCAAAATAAGACGTCATCTTTTTATCCAGGAAATAAATAATACTGATCTTTTAATTTCTGGCTTAATGAATATCAAGTCTTTCGGGACGAATTTCAAAGATATTAATGTGTTACAGTTTTTACCTTATGCCATCACTCAAAATAGTTATGATGTAACTAAGGAACACGAAATTGTGAGTTGGAAGACTGGCTTGATTATGTTATACCTAGATTATATCTTCCGAAATATTGTAACAATTTAAGCACAATATTTAAAAGAAAATCTAAGCTCCTAAAGGCAGGATCTTCACACAATAATTACACTAGAAAAGAAAGATATTTGGTAGAAAAATATGGCAACATGTGGCTTACCAATTACAACAACGAGAGCGAGAAGGCACAGACAGGTCTTCATTCTGATGTCGAATGTACACATTTCACAAAGGCTGATATCTATATGAGACTTTCATCTGACCTCCAGGAGGTCGATCAGGCCAAATCGTGAGAAGACCTGCCCAAAATATACTCCTTATCATCCGTGGTGCACCTGATGGAATAATACCTTTAGTCATTACTCTTCTACCGTTCCTAATTCGTTTTGTGTGAAGAAAAACTTCACGTGCATAGAATGTCGTGAAGTTACACAAACACACCACTCAATACACATACACACACTCTCACACCCACAGATACTCCCGCACACCCCCACCCCTCACACGCACATATATCTAGTAAATATGATTATGTTGAAAAGTGTTCTCTTGTGAAAGGAAATAGGTTTAAGAATTGCTTATCGTATATTTTGATTTACCAGAAGCCGCCATTTGCGATTGAAACGTGAATATTCACGCATTCTTTGCTCACTAAATAATGTATATTTGTTTGCCTTGGGCTATCAAAGGAAACGATGTGTTGTTGTTTTTTCGCTTATAGCTAGTAGCCTCGAGAAACATATATAAACCGTTGACAGATTTGTATGTTAGGAGTTCAAACTACTAACTCCTATTAAATACGCCAGGACATTAACTACTGATATAAGAACGAATGAAAATATGATTATTATATTTCGTCCATTAACAACTTAAAGGAATGCTACTCAATAGTACACTTTTAATGACTTATGTGACATGAATTAATATTACTAAGTTCCTCTTTTAGTGTGGCGGTCCGAGTAGCCGAGTGGTCTAAATCGCTTTACATTACGGAACACTGCCTTCGTACCTCTATCTGCGTCGGTTAGAGTCTCAGATTCGGCCAATATGGGTATGTGAGAAAGCTTGCTAGTAGCTTCTCGTGGCTCGGTGGTTCTTTCTTGGGTTTCTCCCTGGTTCTTCCTCCACCATGAGTACTGGAAGCTATGTATAGCCTATCTTGTGCTGAAAAATGGCGTAAATCACTACAACAACGTTTCCAATGTATGTATCCAAACATCGCGGACAGCGCAATCAAAATAATAATTTAAAATGTTTTAACCGAATGTAATATTTGTAGAATCTATATAATCAGAATAAATTCAATTATATAAATAGTCGACGATATTAAACACGAAAACTTAATTGTTAATGTTAACTGATAATGCCTATTCGTTTTCAATGCTCTTGTATAATTTACAATCCCTCATTCGGACGATTGCAATTTTGACTTTTCAAATATGAATGCTATCTTTGACCCAATTACGAAGCCTTATTTCCTGATATCGCCGTTATGTGTGTTAATGCTAATAACGTGAACTATATTATATACTCTCTCTAAAATTCAATGACATTTATACCATGTAGCTTCACACAATGTTTTCTTGTAATGCGTAAAAATATAATTATTATTTTAAACTAGATGATCTCAGTCCGACACAAAGATTTGTGTTAAGTCTACCATGAAGTATCCCACCGTGTTCCTAAAGGTCAAGTACACTTCTTATAAAAATATTTATATTCCATACCAACATGAAGAATACATATTAAAAAATATAATTAATATTTTGAGAGGCATGATGTCCGTCCAACTCAATGCGCGATGATTGTCTTTATGTATCTCAGCTAGCAGTTGTTCAGGTAAAGTCATCCGTAGAATTTACATGTTTTGATGCATCAATGAAACAAAGGTGCAGTCTTATGTAATCGCTGAATCGTTCAGAAGTAACTAAAGGGCCACTATTCAGAAACATGAAGTAGGGTCATAAACCACGAGTAAAATAAAAAGAACAACCTGTCGTATTGCAAATCTGTATAATATCCTCATTTTGTTAGTAACCAACGAAATAAGATTAATAAGAAATGTAGTGATGCAAAAGAAAGAAGTAGTTTCTCTCTTGAGCCAGCTTAGCACGCATGACCATCTATCTGCACGATCACTGTCAAAGATTGACTTTTCGTATATCACGAAACTAAATTACGAAACTACTTGTCCCGATTAAGGCACAAGTTTAAAGCTGATTTAAATTGATTGTTCATCATTCATTATGACATGTGATATCCATTGGCTATACGATATATATAAATGTAAGGATTATAGGTTGCGTAATGTATATCTTAACGTTATCAAGGGATTATATTTGCGTGCTATTGCACATCTGTCATTTACTTCACCATAAAACTGTTATTCCATTAACTATAATATTTTCATGACAAAATGTTTTGATTTGATTTTATCATTGAAATGGAGTATGCATTTTGTAGGACTGAGTGTAATTTTCTAGTAGCCTTAATTAGTGAAAAGTTGGACTTGTTGCCTAATTTGTGTTCATTTTCTGTTTAACAATAAATCGAGTGGGCCTGGCACTAGCCTTTATGTGAACCGAAAACAAGCTGTTATTGATTTTATTTATTACATGTTAATTACTAATTAGCATTCACTTACTGGCAACTCAAAGGAAACTTGTCACATAAAATTTAATTAATTGAACCATAATTTTAAACTCTAAATAACAGTTTATTATTATCATAAAAACCACATGTGGACAAACCACCTATGGACAAAACCACGGTGGTCAAAAACCCGCTGTGGACAAACCACCTATGGTCAAACCACCTGTGGTCAAAGCACCTAGAACCGTAAGATGTATAATCCATACCAGCTAGAAAAATCGATATTTTGTCATTCTTATCTATTTTCATTGTTATTGTTTTTGTTGGAAAGCTACAGCTCGTAATTTTGTGATAACGAGCTATTGAAAGCCATTTTCTTAATTAATTCAGTCAATCTTTAACAACATATAATATGAAATGTTTGTACACGCAAACGTTAGATAAGGGTATGGAATAAATGAATGAAATGTTGTTTGTTGTTTTATAGATATCTCTTTCCAATGTCTTCATATATATATATATATATATATATATATATATATATATTTTTTTTTTTCCACGTTTTGATGGCAATACTTATAATCAGATTCCGGTAGGATATCGAATATTCGACTAAAATTCGTAAAAGCAACCAGAGGGTCAGTATAGCAAATATTGCATAAGACTTGTCGTTTCTCAGGATTTATGAGTTACATGTGATTTATATATATATATTACTGATATATATACTCTAAGAATTGTTCAATATCTTACTCAGCCGCTGTCACTCACCCTGTTTAAAATATTACCCGGACAAAAGACGTCACTTGTAATATCTCCCACTTAGTGGGAGTCGTAGTTATTTGGATTTAGCAACTTTAAATAGGGAATGACCTCCCTCCATGTTATGATCCATTATCTGCGAAAAGATAGAATATCAATATAGAACTGGGCAAGAGTATTGGGACGCTATAATGAAATAAGAGCCGCTTTATACAGGGAAAGTAACAAATTGAATCAAACAAATTGATAGGGGTAATTACATTTCAAATTAAGGTCAATCATCATGATACAATAGCAGCGTTTATTTCGAATTTATTTCATCATCATAACCAGTGGTGAAAAGAGCTCAATGTCCAAGGCTGATTTCATAACCTTCACATCGACTGTGTCCCAACGTTTTATATTTCCTCGAGTCTTCCTATTCCGGATGTTTCATGCTTCTTGCACTTCCTAGTCCGATACTCTCAACTCGTCACTTTTTCTTTTTCGGATTTCAGGCATCCCTTCTCTTTTTTCCCCAGAAACCACTCGTCACACCTCTTTTTCTCGGACTCTATCGTCGGACTGTCGAGTCTCCTTCTCCCTCAGAAAGCTGTTTTATTGAAGGACAACGAATCCTTAAATCTATAAATGTACCACTTTATATATGTAAAACACATTCCTTCGCTTACGTTACTCTGAACACACTTGCTATATACACACAGCGTACTCAGAATGAATACGGTAATACCATGCACTTGCTTCACAGCGACATTCCATAGATTACCGCGTGTGTGGTCTCTCTAATATTTACCGTGTGCTACTACATGTTCAAAACCTATTTCATAATATTCACAGAACCTTAACGTACAAGATTGTTTAAACATTGCAAATGCATATATAATAGGTTAACTTACGATTATCAGTATAAATCCTACCAGAAAAAAAGGAAATTAGTTCATATTTATTATATAAGCCTATGAAATCATAAACATGTGACTATTTGGATCTCATGAAATCGATTTTACCACTGAACTTTAGTATTGAAACGATAAATTGCATAACAATTCTAGCATCAACACATATTCATTAAATTTAATAAAATACATGGCTTAACAACTTTTTCATCAACACATTGATATGAAACTGAATAAACGATACATAATATGGAACCTAGACATATCAAACATTTACATACAATAAACAATCAAAACATAGAATTTTACTTCAAATTAAAATTGCGTACCTTAATGTTGTTGACTTTATATATTAAACCTTTCTTCCTCACAAGATCGACACCAGGTGCCTTTCTTGTTTAACGAGGAAAGCACTGTTTCGTTTGTAGGCTTCTACAGAGCCATACTTCTCCCCTCTCAAGAGCTTTTGGACTAAAGAAATTTGATCAAGGTTGTCACTTTAAATTCTCACTATTTCCATCCAAAGTCTACATCTTAGTTTCACTCTGGTCAATCATAAGAAGTGGTTTCTAATAATTTCTTACGTCAACCAGAATCTCTGAACTACATTATATAACTTTCCATTTCAAAAATGACTATTTAACATGGATCCGATGTTCTGCTCTCTCTTTCTGAAACCATGCTAAGTTATCCGGTCATGTTCATTGACACCTTTGTATTTTAAAACACTGATATGGAATAAATAAAATGTAAAGGTTGAGTGACCTTTCACTAAGATTCTCCCGGTATAAACATGATGCATTCCTAGTGCTCGATGCATTCAACTTTAAGGTTCAATACGTATTCCATGTTCGACACTTTACAATTGTATAAAGCAGCGTAAACCTCGGCATCATCCGAATAAAACATTAAGTTAGGTGTTAGCTATGCCACACATAGTAAGCTGTCGTTAATGAGTAATCATCAAACGTTTCATTATTAACTGTCAACACTTTTTCAAGATTATTTAAATATAGTCCGAGTTCTCAGGAAAATCATCGTATATCTATCCTTAATACAGATTTTTTCTTTTTAATCCTCGAGTGCATCGATATACTCGATATATTTTCTATGTTAAGCATATTTTGATTTGTCTGAATGCTGTCGTCATGTTCCACCTAAGAAACGATAAACCGGCAAAGCATCGTTACGATAAACTCAAGTATAGTGCTATAGTGTGATAAAGACACTATTATTTTTGTTTCTGCATTTCAGCTTTAGCTAAATTAGAGCAATACTTAGCAAATACGCTCATACATATCTAACATTGATCTCATCTGACCAGCTCTCATAACTGATAACTTTACAAGTTTTCTTAACAATTATCATATACTTGTATAATTGTGGTTTAGACTGTACAGATAAACAACCGTTTTTGGTTGAACTGGAGGATACGTTACTTCTTACCGAGCTCTATATTTGATATAACTAAGATTTTTTTCATAAAAAAAACACATCACACAATTCTTTGCATTCGTCACATTTATTGATCATTTATTTATTATTTACATTAAATCATCCACCAATAATATTTAAAATGTTAAACAAGGGTTGAAAGGTTCAAAATATTCTGAACTTATCATACGTATATGGCTGCTGTGCAAACACGTCTATAGTTGAGAAATCTAAAGTTCAAGAGCAGTAAGATTACATTATTATTAGATGCTTTTCTTTACCAGTTGTTAAAGTGTTCCGCTCCTGGTTTCTCCTCTACCTCGCAGCTGAAACTTTCATATAGAAATTGTGGTAGGAAGTTATATCTTGATTATAAAATTCATGTTAACACTACTTGTTGCCTAATGCATTTCAACACTGTTCCACACGACACCATTATTAGGCTTATGTTACCAGATATATTTATGATGCTGTTGCAGCAAATCCCAATCGACTGTTAGTAGCGTTAATTAAATGTGTAAATTAAAAATGTTTTTTGACTCCATGTTCCACTACTGAAAATAAGGTAATCGGATGGATGATGAAATATTTTGAGTTGTATCAATTACAAATAGTTTAGTTACTAAAATTAAAGGTCGGATTTCAAGATATACAGTCGTGATACATTTTAACTAACTTAATCAATATACCCATTTAAAGGCTAGTTTAGGTTTTCCAAGTCACTTTGCCTAGTTGATCTTTATCCTGCATTGTTGAATTGTATCAGTTGTGGAGCGGTCAATCAGCAACTTCGAAAAAACAATATTTGTACACTTTTTTAAATGAAAATACATCCAATTTATATTTAATGCAGCTTAAATAAATGTAATATATGATAGCTTTCAAAAAGATATTGTGATAATATTACTGGTGACTAGTGTCATGTATATTTTTTATGGTCTTATATATTATAGGATACGATTCTCGATTCAGTCTTGTCAGGATTATAAATAAGTAATCCGCCGCACACCATTCAAATTAACATTTTACAATCGGAGTTTACCATTTATTACGGTAAATTATGATAGTGAAATATCATATATACAATTGCCCAATTATCTACTACTACCAAAACCTAGTCCATCAAAGTGATGGTGGTATGATACAAACATAACCTATGCCTATTGTATTATCACTCACACTGCATCGTCAACATGATGTCTGGAGTAATCATAATTCACTTATCTACCAACAAACAACTAGGTCTCATTTAGCCAATACTAGCAATATTTCCTCAATAACCCTTTGAAGATGATCTGATTCCAGTGACATAGTATCCAAAAAGTAGTTAACCAAATTGCAGCTAGCCGTTGTAGTCACAACTAGCTAGGATTAGATTAGCCATTATCACAACATTTATTATTCATCGAACAACAAAGACGATGATGTTGAAGAAAGGGTAAAACAAAAAATGTAAGTAAAAAATAAACATAACTGATTAACTGACATTCGTATTAGCATACAGCTTCCATGTGTTTGCCTTAAATAAACTAAAATGCAATAAAAAATATATTAGGCATACGTAAACGAAAACCAAATCTAGACAGAGATATCTATTTTGTCTTATATTCATGAATGAATAAGATACACAATGAACTTCAAATATATATATATATATATATATATATATATATATATATATATATATATATATATATATATATATATATATATATATATATATCAAAAACCTATTCGCAACTAAATGTAGGTTTTTAATCTCGTCATGGTGATTTGTTCTTTTTGTTTATTATGCGTGCTTAGTAAACAAGTCTTCACTGCAACTGATCCGGCTGCATGTGGTAGTGATTGAAGGTCAGACAGTTTCGTAGTATGAACTGAATCGTGTATGTGTAGGATTGTTTCCATAACGTTGTTCCAGAGATGTTTCTCGCTGGCGTTTAAACTTTTCAAAAATATATGGTAACAATAACAGTTTCATTTTCACTCTAAACATTACCGAATACAACTTCAAATACAATATTATTTACCCACTAGGGTACACATTCATTATCATCAACTGATACTGCAGTGGTTTGATCTGTGAACTAATTACCCAGTAAATATATACAGGGCACAACTAGTCAAAACTTTGCTTCACATGTGCTCCGATACAAATTGGCTGCAAATAGGTTAATGTGATGCCTTGTTCATTTAAAAAGGGCCATCTTTCAAGGCAATTGCTGGTAAGCTATTTAAGATATAATGTGTCCATCTGCTGTGCACCTAACTGTAATTAATGTTATTGATATATATTCATGATTAATAAACCAATTTTAACTTCTTTTATAAATGCAATATGTAGTTTTATTAACCGACATGTTGCGTCGCTTTAAATGATTTTCTGACGGAAACCGATAAAGCAATATTCAAAATTATGATCACGAAAACGATTTCCGATAGAGGGAAATATTTACATACTTGTAATTAGTGTCGTGTCGTTTCTTCTCACTCACATCATCAATAGTTGTGTACTGGTGAGAAATGTTAACCACCTGTGATCAACAAGGCTACGAAGCCCCTCTGCGTTATGAATAATAATATCTCAAACTTTCTTGAATTTCTTTTGGCGAGGAGAGCTTTTCTAAGCCGATCAACTGTATTTATACATGTGACAAGTTACCTTTCTTTATACACACGCATATTGGTCAGAAGTGGTTTCATTAAATGCATATATTTCAAATAAATTTAAAAACTAACAGCTTCCTTATTGTCTGCACTGTCACACATTAAGATACAGCTGCCCTCTCTCTCTCTCTCTCTCTCTTTCTCTCTCTCTCTCTCTCTCTCTCTCTCTCTCTCTCTCTCTCTCTCTCTCATCACATCAGTTCAAAAAAGGAGCATGTCTTTTGAGATTCTGTAAACATCTCAGTAAAGGGAAAACACCTCAAAACCGAACACAATATGGTTCCCAACGACTTTCTGTTTGAGGAATTTCATTTGTTATTTACAACTATATATTTGTAACTTTTGGTTTGTAATTTTATTTAATATTCGTATCATTTTTATGTTTATAAATTGTATAAATAATTGATTGCAATCAACCTTTACATGTCACTTGATCTTGTTAGAATGTAAATTACATTGGATCGGTAGCCGAGGTTTATAATTACGAATAATAATTGTACCTGTAAGATAATATTGGCCTTTGTTTCGTACATTCACAATAGCTGGTTGGGTTTAGGCGTTTGTAGAATAATTCTGTAACTTTCCGTTTGTTTGGCTAGGTATTATGATTGGGCAATATTCGACACAAGGTCAGAAGTGTAGTATGTGGGGTAAGTTGCGAAATACAGTCTCAGTCTAAGGAGTATATAAGGAAATAATTAAGCAATGGGTTGAATTCAGCTTTTGGCGTTCTTCACACTTCTATTACTCCTGTTGTAAATCTGCAGCCGTGATTTATTTTCTACTTTGATAGTATTCGAGAGGAAACATTTTTTTTTCGGTTCGGCGGAAATAGAAAGTGTACATTATTCGGACTGGCATAAATTCTGGAACTGTTAGTAATTATTCGCAATCTTGAAAACATATCCGTTTTTGCAGGACTGGTACGTTTCCGGTTTTGAAATTTATATGTAATTTTCCATTCGTTAAATCTTTCATAGACCGTGGCGTGACTAAGATTTGATTAAGTTCATAGTCTTGTAAGTGCCGCTGCCATTTTCATTTAAACTTTGATAAGTAAATTTATTTATTAAGTTCTATAAAACAAGATTTTATTGATTGTTTTCTGTTACTTATCATTCTGACCATAGATTTGCAATTAATGGATTAGCTTGAAGGAAGCAACTCATACGTTAATCTGTTCTTGCAAATTGATTGATAGTCAGATGGACTGATGAACACACATTACGTTACCAAGTTGATAACGGTCATGTCAGGAAATAAATGTATGGTCTCTGACGAATATTATTATTATCAAAAGTATTAAAACCAATGTCATGAATTGCACTAAACAATCTTTATTGCAAACATAATTAGCTGCGACGTTTACAAGTCGGCCTGCCTCAAATGCCAGATCTGAAACACCTGAAAACAGAAAAAAATAGTCCTGTTTCGATTCTCAGTTATAACAGATGTCAAAAAGGTGTGGATATTGATTCAGTTAACCTGAGATAAATAGTTATGAATTGAGCCTTTATTGTTACCAAAGAATTTTACTCAAGGTTTAGTTCAATTATGATACATACACCACAATGTATGTTGTCTTAATGAACTGAAAAACTAAGCGTATCTTGGGATTCAAACTCTGCTTTGTCAAAACCTTTTCTCACTATAAACAAGGAATACTTTCATGCGCTCTGTGGTTCTCTCTCAGGCAGACCTGAATTTCACTTGAAACGCGTTATCATAATGGTTAAGATCGGATTCATACACAACCAATTTTATAACAAGGACTAACTAGTTGATTAACTTGTGCGACATACAAACGTTTATGATGTCCCAAGTTTATTCTTAAATCCCACAAATGCACAATATAAGCTATCCACAATTCAATATATTCTGGTCCCAGGCGATATTTGATTTTGTTTTAACAACTAATGCAAACAAAATATTCACTATAGAGGATAGTGAATACACAGATTATTAACACGGAGACCGTGCATTCTACATTATCCAGTCAATACCGTGCCAGAATACGTCCTCTATTGTTGCATCTAAGGCAAAACTATGACGATGACCGCTTACAAATCAATGTTAGTTCTAAGACAAACGACAAAATGAAGACTTGACAGATAAAAAAATGATGACCTCTAATATATCCCAATCACTCACCGTGGAGGGCACAACATTCCAAACTTATCATATATCGTTCCACGCATTGATGTATCAATATTAAGTTGATGACCTTAGATCTTAAAGTATCATACTTTGATTAACCAACGAGCTGCTGTATAGGGACACATTTCATTTCATTTACGTCTCCTTAACTAAAGTTAATATCTATCTTACTATTTAAACCAGACAAACAATATATTTTAACATGCATTTTCTCAGACTATTTATAAACAGGCACCGAATAGCTTTATATTTGGCATTGGTTCTTTGAGGCTGCAATATCGAAAATTAGTCATTACGAAAATAGGTAATGACAAAAGGTAATTACATACAAAATGTCTTAATAAGTATCCAAACTCTGCACATGTAATCTGGATAAAACGGACATTGTCGAGGAACAGCATCAAAATGTTTTACACGAAAAATTCCTAAACTCCAAAAAAACTGTCTTGTTATTTTTGTTCTTTAATATCTTGGTTCTGACACTCTGTACTATGCATGAAGATAAACTTAACGAATAATTTCATGCACAGTTTAATTAAAAATTGATAAACTTTATTGAAATGAGTAAGTATATTCAATTAGATTGGCCTTTACACATCTACCTTTCCGACTGAACTGTTTTCACATACCTTATCTTCATCATTGAATAGTTTCTTCAGCGTTGAAGCCAAAGTGTCGATATATTTACCTATCAAAACTTTACCGCTTCAATCATATATTTCCGTACGTCTTGTCTATGAATTTCATTACATGCGGCGACAAGTTACCGAATTCAATCGAAATAAAGTTTTTAAAATTTGGGCACTGATCGTATATGAATCAGAGAGGAGACGCACACGACTGCTGTGGAATCACAAATAAGCATTATTCCACTGCCCATCCGTGTTTGCACAAATATATCCTTTCCCCCAAATACACCAAATGGCTTCCTTCTCGTACACATTTATAACTTCAATGTTAAACTTACACAGTATCTCTTTGAAATCAATCACCTGTACCACTTTGGAGACACAATGCACTGCTGTTACTGTTGGTTAGTTGGGATCATGTATTAAGGGAGAGAATCCATGCAATCCAACATTTGTCGTTAGGACAAAGCACTTAAATATCTGATCTATCCGCCAAGTTGTAGATAAGATTAACATATCGGAAACTTTGTTGGCGGAGAAGGAGTTTAAACGGCAGAAGGCAATATAGTACATCATTAAGCTGTTGTGACGTTATGTCTTTATAGTGCCTAGGCATTCATTGTAACAGATAGAAGCGGTCCAGTTACCGTTGCTATGGATTGTCTTTTTATACCAAGTGTGAATGCTCACTTCCCTAATTAAATTCCCTTTATATAGGCAATGGATATTTCAATAATCCCAGGTTATGACAGCTTTAGGTTACTCTCTTTCTAATTAATGTATTATAAATACTGCATCTCCTATCACGGGTGAATAGACGAGTAGCACAATAAGTATTGGATACTGTCTGTACAGAAAAACAAATTCAGGCAAAAGAAAACCAAAACGACAATGTTAGAATGGTTACCTTCATCGCTTAGTTATGTGTACAGTGGCACGTGCCCTGGATACAACTCCAGTGCTGGTTTCGTTCACAATTGCGTCCTCCGCCACAATCAGAGTTGGATGTGCAAGCTATTTGAATAAGTAAATAAATACAAGCATACGTACAAAAATCTTGAGCTAACATCAGGAGGAAAAGACATTAATTTATTAATGACATTATTTGAAACCAATAACTTGAGTAAATTGTTTGAAAGATTATATTTAATTGAGACATCATATCTTTAACTAAAGTTATTGCATGATCAATGAGTATTACCCCTCTTATCGCTCCCGTCTCAATCACAACTTCCCGCATTATCAGACTGTTAATAAACTTAAAATTCAAATGTTTGAAACTCTGTCAGTAAAGTACAGATCTTTATGGCGTCAGAACGAAAAGAGTCATATTGCGTTTGAGCTACACATTGAAAATTGAAGGAGATAAGTTGGGTTATGGGAAATTATATTACATTAAAATTGATTCGACATCGTTCTAGGAGTCAGTACCTCCTTTGTTCAACAAGGAATAATTACAATCCAAATACATTGTAAAGTATTTTTAAACAAATACAAAATATACTTTATCAATGGTATATGTTTTCGCACCAAAAGGGTCTCTGGTAAATTGCATATATATAGATATATATATATATATATATATATATATATATATATATATATATATATATATATATATATATATATATATATATATATATAGTTACCCTCTAGGCAGACTTGTATAAATGCCATTTATAATGCACCTGGTATTATGTGGCCTATACACGTCTTGCAGGTATAATACAATGCATACGGTAAATAAGAAATCAATCTTACTGTGTTCGCCACTTTCAGTATGAGAACATGTGCAGACGTTGTCCACACAACCAAGAACCCATTCATTTCCTGTGCATATTGTTAACGTACAGTCAGTGGCGTGTCCCGAGGGACAGTTCTCTCCCTTTACGTAAACTGTAATATAAATAATGCACATTGTAATGTGTATAGTCATTCCTTCTTGATGAAAATATTAAATAATTAGTTTTAAAAAGTGTTATTGCCGTATAATGAAGTAGCTTCAATATTGAAACAAGATTGATTGCAAAACTTTGAACCCAGCGCACGCTTGTCACATGAAAATGTATTCGCTATGGAGAATCAATTCAACGAAAGGGAACATTGTAATGTTATTCTTCTGTAATCTGAAGGATCTTATTAATAAATTAATTATATTCATCTATATTGTTTAACATAATTCATTCATACATTCACTGCCCGTCACTCCTATCAGGGTATGGGCCGCCAACTACAGATCTCCAGAGTCCTCTGTCCTGGGCCATTTTCTCTAGCTGGTTCCAGGTGTAGCCCATCTTGGTGGTGTCCGCCTGGAGGTTGCGTCGCCAGGTGTTTCTTGGACGGCCTCTCTTCCGCTTGCCTTGTGGGTTCCACCTCAGCGCCTGCCTGGTGATACTGGTTGGCGGTTTTCGTAGGGTGTGCCCTATTCAGCCCCATCTCTTCTTCCTGATTTTTTCTTCAGCAGGAAGTTGGAAGGTCCTTTCCCAAAGATTGGCATTGCTGATGGTGTCAGGCCAGCGGATCCGGAGAATCCTTCTGAGGCAGCTATTGATGAAGGTCTGGACTTTCCTGATGGTGGTCTTGGTCGTCCTCCAGGTCTCTGCTCCATACAGTAAGATTGACTTCACGTTGGAGTTGAACAGTCGGATCTTGGTGGTCAAGGACAGCTCTTTGGAGGTCCAGATATTCTTGAGCTGGATGAAGGCGGCTCTTGCTTTGCCGATCCTTGCCTTGACGTCTGCGTCTGTACCGCCCCGCTGGTCAATTATGCTACCCAGGTAGGTGAAGGACTGCACTTCTTCCAGGGGACTTCCATTGAGGGTGACTGGTTCAGTACTTGTGGAGTTGATCTTCAGGATCTTGGTCTTGTCCTCGTGGATGTTGAGGCCAACTTGTGAAGACGTGGCTGCCACAACGTTTGTCTTTTCTTGCATCTGCTGTTTGCTGTGTGAAAGGAGTGCAAGGTCGTCGGCAAAATCAAAGTCGTCTAGCTGGCTCCACAAAGTCCACTGAATTCCGTTCCTGCGCTCGCTGGTGGACGTCTTCATAATCCAGTCGATGGCAAGGAGGAAGAGAAACGGTGATAACAAGCATCCTTGTAGGACTCCAGTTCGCACCTGGAAGCTGTCTGTGAGCTGCCCTCCATGGATAACTCTGCAGGACATGCCGCCGTAGGAGTTCCTGATTAGGTTGACCATCTTGGCTGGGATGCCGTTGTGCCGAAGGAGTTTTTTAGAGGGTTTCTCGATCCACGCTGTCGAACGCCTTCTCATAGTCGATGAAGTTGATGTACAACGGGGAGTTCCACTCTAGAGACTGTTCGACTATGATGCGGAGCGTCGCAATCTGGTCCGTGCAGGATCTGTTCTGCCGGAAGCCTGCTTGCTCATCTCGCAGCTGTGCGTCCACGGTTGCCTTCATCCTTTCCAAGAGGACTCGGTTGAAGACCTTCCCTGGCACAGATAGGAGTGTGATGCCCCTGTAGTTGTTACAGTTGCTGAGGTCGCCTTTCTTGGGAAGCTTGATCAGGTAACCTTCCTTCCAGTCTGCCGGTACGTCTTCTTCCTCCCAAATTCTCTCAAAGGGTGGGTACAGCATCTCCACTGACGCATCCAGGTCTGCCTTTAGCGCCTCTGCTGGGATGTCGTCGGGTCCAGCCGCCTTCCCGTTCTTTATCAGTGTGATGGCCTTCCTGATCTCGTCTCTGGTCGGTTTCTCGCAATTTTTGGGAGATCGACGTTAGCTGGTTCGATGTCTGGGGGGTTCGCGGATGCTGGCCTGTTCAGGAGATCCTCAAAATGCTCTGCCCATCTGTTCATCTGCTGGTCTAAACTGTTGATGGTATTCCCCTGCTTGTCCTTGACAGGTCTTTCTGGTTTGCTGAAATTCCCGGAGAGTCGCCTGGTGATGTCGTACAGCTGTTTCATGTTACCGCTGTACGCTGCCTGCTCCGCCTCAGCTGCCAGTCCATCTATGTATTCTTTCTTCTCCTTCTTGATGTTTCTCTTCACTACTCTGTGGGCTTCTGCATAAGCTTCTTGAGCCTTGGCCTTCGCTATTCTGGTTCTACTGTTGTAGACTACTGCCTTCTTCTTCTTCCTATCTTCGATCTCGGTCAAGGTCTCTGCTGTGATCCACTCTTTCTGCTGGTGTTTCTTTGGCCCCACAACTTCTTGGCATGATGCTTTTAGTGTTTCTTTCACTATCTGCCAGCTATTGGGTACACTGTCTTCTTCTTCTTGAAAAAGTTCCTGAAGCACCTCAAACTTGTTCTTCAGCGTCAGACCAAACTCTTGTCTTATCTTGGGGTCTTTCAGAAGGCTGACGTTGTACTTGACTCTTCTGTCTGACGCTTCCATCTGGTATCTCTTCAGTTTAAGCTTTAGTTTGGCCACCACCAGGTGATGGTCGGACGCCACGTCTGCTCCTCTTCTCACTCTAACGTCCTGCAGGGATCTTATGAACTTCTTGCTAATGCAAACGTGGTCGATCTGGTTCTCTGTCGCGCTGTCTGGCGATACCCATGCATTCTTGTGGATCCGCTTGTGAGGAAAGATGCTGCCTCCAATGACCAGGCTGTTGAGTGCACACAGGTCTGCAAATCTCTCTCCATTCTCATTCATCTCTCCCAGGGCGTGTGTGCCCATGACTGGTTCGTATCCAGTGTTGTCAGACCCAATCTTGGCGTTGACATCTCCCATGAGGATGGTGACGTCCTTGTCCGGATAGGTCTCGAGGATCTTCTGCAGTCTGCTGTAAAACTGGTCTTTGTCCTCCTCTTCACTGTCGTTCGTTGGGGCATAGCACTGGACGACGTTCATCTTGATCTTCCTCTTCTTAGTTCGGAAGGATGCCGTGATGATCCTGGGGCCGTGTGCCTCCCATCCAATCAGTGCCCTCTGTGCCTGCTTGGACAGCATGAAGCCTTCTCCCTGCGTGTGGGGTGCGTCGCTCTCTTCATGCCCGGAGTACAGCAACAGCTCTCCTGTCATCAGTCGTGATTGTCCAGATTGGGTCCACCGTGTCTCGCTGATGCCTAACACGGCCAGGTTGTTGCTCCTCATCTCGGCTGCTACCTGCGCCGTCTTTCCTGGCTCGTACATGGTCCTAACATTCCATGTGCCGATGTTGATTCTCCTGGTAGACAAAAGGGTAGTCGGCTTTGTGGCATCCTTTCGGCTTTCACCACCCAGCGTAATGCTTCTTCGTGATGAAGACCCTTCCTCTGCCAGGATAAAGTTTTCTGTTTCTTCTGTTGTTGACGTTTCTGTAGCGTCGTTCATTTTACGGGGTGGGGGTGCTAACCCCACGCCCAACCCTCCTCCTTTACCCTGACTTGGGACAGGCAGATCATAAATCCCTAAGGATCTCACTGGTGGAGTTCATAATAACATAGTAGTTGAGTTTTAATTCAGGCATGTATGGTATAATCAGTATATTGTATCAACGTGTTATTTCAGACGAATCTGGGGTAGAGTACGCACATCTTAAAATTAGAGCCTGGTTCAGAAATGTAACCTATACTCTGTTAAAATTGATAAAACAATCTGGGTATGAACTAATGAAAGACTTATTAAACCAGTCTATATATTCCTCGTCCACTAAGAAAATTACATTCCGTGATTTCTATTTAGTTTTGTTTGGAGAAATATTAATTAGAATGTATGTGTGTATAATAATAATAATGGATGGTGATAATATCTGGATACAGTGAAGCAGTATCCTCTCTCTCTCTCTCTCTCTCTCTCTCTCTCTCTCTCTCTCTCTCTCTCTCTCTCTCTCTCATTGTGTGCGTTCTAAAACTGAATATTGCTTAAGGATCAAACACCGTCTAAGACTCTAAGTGTAAGCGACAAATGGTCAATAAGGAAACAATAATATATAGTTATACAGCAAATGTTTTGTATCTTAATTTTTAAAATTAACTAACCCAGTAATATATGTACGACTTTGCTTTGATTTACTAAATAAATCGCCTTAATACATAAATGTATGCAATCATTAAAACTATTCTTTCATCACTACGGAGTTAAATATTTAATGGTCTCTCGTGGACTAGGTTTGGGTGAGGTGCTCCCAATTTATATTAAATTATTACAGAAGAGCCACCCTGGCTCCTTATTATCAACATTGAAGTAGTGATTGAGAGATGAAAAGCTACGAGCCTGCAGTTAGTGATGCCGATAGTTAATTACTGAATACACAAACTGAAATTAAAAAAACAACATTTTAATATCGATCAATAACAGATAATCATTTCGCAAATCCAATTCAAAGTTAAAACCCTATCACTCGTCTTTAACTCGTCCAATTGACGGCCTTTATCATCATCTGACTTAGTGTGATAGAATATCCTCCTGTCCTGTGTTCCTACTCATCGGTCTGATCTTTATCTGGACTAGTGCTCAAGTTCCCCTCCAGTCCATCAACGTCTGCCTCCGTTCTTTACTTTTTTCTCTCCCAGAGACTCGGGACCAACTGCAGTATGGTATTTCCCTCTGTCTCCACAGTTCATCTGGTCCATAAATCTTCCTGTACGAACACATAAGGACATTAGCATAGCATATTCCTCTAGCTATCTAGACTCACACTAAACAACAGTATCTTCAGATAAGCCATTACCTTCTTTGGTCACGCATTCGTGAACAACCTTACTCTCTGATATGGTGTACATGGTATACATAGATGCTCAGCCTCATTATAGAAAACAATATTACATAACACATTTATGTACATTGCATTTCTAAAAAGTGTACACATAAATCCACATATCCATGCGCTCATATATCCTGACACATAATACTCCTATGAAGTATACAAGAATAGTCAATCCCTATTAACTAATGTTGCACACTGCAACCATTATACAAAATTATAATTTAAGTCAGTATTTGAAAATTTAGAATATCACAGGAATCAATGCAGGAGGTTTCTATACTGTTGCACACACATGGGGTAATACTTGATCGAGCGGTGTCAAACCCTAGCGCAAATCCTGCTAGAAGTCATGTCTTTTCCCAAAATTTCCAAAGACTTCCATACAATTTGAGTTGTAAACTGGAAAGCCAGACGTGACTGTTTATATATATATATATATATATATATATATATATATATATATATATATATATATATATATATATATATATATATATATATATATATATATATATATATATATATTAAATTTTACTCTAAACAATTGAAGACCACAGATAAATCAACTTGCCAAAAGTCCATCAAAGGCACATTTGCATGGTTTTTCTTCATCATCATCTTCACATTTCCGTACCGCCAGCCGGTTACACCTTAGAAAATACATTAGTATCCACTTTTTCACTTGGAACTATTTTATAACCGCCACCCTAGGCCAGTAAATGTACACTCTTACAGGCACATTAAGCCAATATAACTGCACCCATTTTCTACTATGGACACAAAAACAGTATCTACTAAGTCTCTACTTATTGTTTCCATTTTGTAGCTTACCGTTTTCTACCGTAAATACTGCCACCTCAGCCACACCACTATTGTACACCACTAGATTTTAATACGGACTATCTTGCTCCAGGGTAAGCATTCGGGTTGTTCCTGAATTCACTACTAGCGAACTAAGGCATAATTCAAACTCACTAACACGTAACGTTTGCTCCTAAAAATTGGCTAATTATTTAGGGCTAGGAATATTTCCATGGAGCCGAATCCCAAAAATCACACAAATCTAAGAATTGCTTAAAACGGGGCGCTATCAACTGTGCATAATCCAAATCTATTACAATAGGTATTAACCACATAGCGATTTACCATATTAATTATTTACATAAGCATGGCTCATATCTCAAAATATGCATGTAGATCACACCCTACAAAAGAATTAAACACTACAAAGGAATCAAACACAACACACTGTAATTATACATACTAAAGATTCTAGTAATGAAGTATATAACATACTGCACATAATTTAAGTAGAAATAGATTACTGCTATCAACCAAATAAGTCACTTACCTGTTCGAAGCTCCTTTGTAATTCTCAGAACAACAAAATTCTCGAGATGCTAGATTTAAGCTTGCGATTCCAATGGCGGCCACGCCCTACTCACCTCGGAGGGAATTTCGATTCACACATCCCACAGTTTACATAGTTTAGCAGACCTTGTCCCCTCCCCGGCAGTCTGTCAAGGGTGTATTAACGTTCTCCACCTGATGTTCCTATGAAGCTAACACGGGAAATCATCATTTACCAGTGACCCATCGTATCGCCATGTTATATAACTGGCTTGGCAAGTATAAGGGGCCACACGAGTTCATATAGCCATGTTACATAGCTGGCTTGACACCACATTGTTTGCAAGACTTAACTGTAACTTTGATGACGCTGAAATATTAGCCTCATTGTATGGCATATATATGTTGCAATCTGGTTATTATTCCTCCTTACAACGTGACAACACACACACACACACACACACACACACACACACACACACACACACACACATATATATATATGTATATATATATATATATATATATATATATATATATATATATATATATATATATATATATATATATTAGCTATATAGTTAGGTAGAAAATTCGTTATCTAACGTTTATGAGGAATATGAGATAATATTGTCTCAAACTATTTCATTGCAGCTGACAACTTTTTCAATTTGAAAAATAAGTTTAATAAGGTGCACAAAGTTAGGAACGAAAATTTTCTGGATAATCACGTTGAAATTAGCTCCGATGAGATAAAATACTGCATTGTTAAGAATTGATAAATTTAAGTATCATATTTAAAATACAAGTCTTTTTGTTTCAGCACCTCGAATACACACACACACACACACACACACACACACACACACATATATATATATATATATATATATATATATATATATATATATATATATATCTATTTATATATATATATATATATATATATATATATATATATATATATATATATATATATATATATATATATCGATAAACGAACATAAGCATGTACGGCCCCTTTAAGTTAGTGTCGGATTATTTTACAAAGAAAATAAACTCCATATACATACATCGTGTGATGTATGTTCACAATCAGTATTAAAATCAATAAAACCGGCGCATGGCATTATTAATGAACACAAAAATTCCACATTTCATTTGCCTGATGAGGAGACAAAAAGAGATAACTTTTGACTATTCAATGCAATAACTGAAAAGAAGAATTTGACTCCAGTATTTATCTTGTTCACCTGATTTTAATCTAACACTTATATACTGAATACTGCTAACAATTTTAGATGTGGCAATGGAGAAAGTCAAACCTTAGCACTGTAAAAAAGCATAGTTTTTACTATATTGTATCTATTTTACTTGAGTAGAACCATGTAATGTTCAAATATGAAGCGGATTAATAATATCGTTGACATAACACTCCAAGACCGGTACCAAAATGTACTATATAGATAACGCTCGCTTTCAAAAATCTAAAAATACTAATGTGATGGAAAGTAGATAGTGTTATTGGTGCAAATAATAATATAAACATACTAGCACATTTTTTAGTTATGTTACTAAGGCAGAAAAGAGAAGAAAACTTTAATTTGTTAATTTGGCTAAATAAGACATTATCTCTTATGCAGGCAATAAATAATCTTGTCCTTCACGTTCAGTTTAAAAAATATAAAGACAGATAGAATTTCAAAGATATTAATGTATACCTGTTTTTACCTTATGACATCACTCAAAATAGATGTGCTACAGATAAGAAACATGAAATTGTGAATTGGACGAATGGCTTTTTTGTTTCTCTCTGCAGTCGACTACATGAAAAATATTCCCACATAACATAGCGTTTCGTCCTTGTGTGATTGTATCACAGCACAATGGCCATTTAAAATTCTAAACTTGAATATGTTATACATAGATTATATCTTCCGAAAGATTGTAACAATTTTAGCACAATATTTAAAACAAAATCTAAGCTGCTAAAGGCAGGATCTTCACACAATAATTGCACTAGAAAAGAAAGATATTTGATAGAAAAATACGGCAACACGCGTCTTACCAATTACAACAACGAGAGCGAGAAGGCACAGACAGGTCTTCATTCTGATGTCGAATGTACACATTTCACAAAGGCTGATATCTATATGGCTTTTTCCTGACCTCTAGGAGCACGATCAGGCCAAATCATGAGAAGAACTGCCCCAAATAGGCTCTTTATCACCCGTGGTCCACATGTTGTAATAATACCTTTAGTCATTCCACCTCTGCCGTCCCCAATTAATTTTGTTTGAAGCAAATGTCACGTGCGTACAATATCATACAGTATACACAAACACCGCGCAAAGAATTATACACACACTCATACACACACACACACATACAAACGCAACTACATGCTCACATACACACACTATGAATGTCTTGAAAAATATGTTCTCTTGCGAAAGGAAATAATTTAAAGAGTTACTTCGCTTATATTTTAATTTTCCAAAAGCCGCATTTTTCATTGAAACGTGAATATTCACGCATGCTTGGCTCTCTAATAATGTTATAGGCGTTTTGTGTATAGCTAGTAGCCTCCAGAAACATCAGCACCATCTATAAACTGTTCACAGATGGCATAATAGGTGTTGAAACCACTAATTAGTATTAAATACTTGCTGGACATTAGTTAAGTACGGAGATGAGAACCAATGAACATATGATCACTAATTTTCCTCCTTTTACAAAATAATGGTCTGCTTCACTATATTACACTTTTAGTGCCTTATGAGTTATAGGTTAGTATCACTTAGTTGTCAATGTAAGTATCCAAAAATCGCCTTTCAGGTCAGCGCAAACAAAATAATAATTAGAAATGTTTGAACCGAATAAAAGTATTTATAGAATCTGTATCACCAGTTTAAATTGAATGATATAAATATTTGACGATATTAAACACGAAAACAGAATTGTTGATGTTATATAATATTGCCTATTCGTTTTCAAGACTCTTGTATAATTTACAATGAGAGATTCAGACGATTGCAATTTTGACCGTCAATAATGAAATGATCTAGGGAATTTTAATATTCTGTAGACTTCACTCACTTAGGTTTTAGCTAATGATGATTACTTAACTATACAACATTGAAATTTTATTATGTGGGAGGAGAAATTTGTTATTAAAATCCTCAATTGAAATTAAATTTGAGGATCATCAGTAAGCTTGATTTGCACATTATTCGAAACTCTTGTCACACATGGGTTATCTTAAACTAACATTTTGGCACTTCGACATTTATTTCTACGCGTATATTCTAAAGGGCAGGACTGTTCAATTCCGGGTATGGGTAGACTTGTCCTTAACAGAATGACCCTAAAGCAATACACAGGCAATAATAAAGTAATAATAAGGCACCATGTTGCTGATAAAGAAGCATACAAAGCTTTACATAATATAAACAGGAGAGCCATATCAATGATAGTCTCAAGCCAAGGCACCGTAAGTCGGAGTGAGTGAAACAAACCTATTCAAGTTTTAACATTGTAGCATAGACGGATATTCAATTATATCCGCTCAGATACTAAAACAACTAATCTATGGGAACATATTTCAAGTCATCTGTTAATCACAAATTAGCTTCTTGCAAGAAATCTTTGATTTGAATGTGTATATTGACTGAATTGATCGTGTTGCAAACATAAACATAGTAAAGTAGTGTTCCTCGTGATCACCGAAAATTGCATTACAATATCAATATACCATGATTTATCAAATGCAATTAAGCATAGTACATGTTCTGGTTGTTTGTACACCTCGAAAAATCGAAAACAAGCAATATTTGAGAGTTCATTTCTGGTATATTGAAGATAAATGTATTGTAATAAATTTGGAGTAAGCGCATTTGATAACGCCCCGTTTTAAAGCAATTCTTAGATTTATTTGTGTGATTATTGGGATTCGGCGCCATGGAAATATTCCTAGCCCGAAATAATTAGCCAATTAGCGGGAGGAAACGTCACAGAGCCGAGTGTTAGTGAGTTTGAACCATGCCATGGTTCGCTAGTAGTGAATTTAGGCCAAAAGCCGAATCACTGTCTCTTTAGTAACATAGTCCATATTAAAATTTAGTGGTGTATAATAATGTTATGGTTGAGATGGCAGTATTTACGGTAGGAAATCAGTAAATTACAGAATGGAATCAATAAGTAGTAGATACCGTTTATGTGTACATAGTGGAAAATAGGCGTAGTTATGTAAGCGTGACACGTCGGAAAAAGTGTGTATTGACTGGCCTAGGGTGGCGCAGTTCAATATTTACCACTGAGAAAGGGTTAGGGTTAGACTAATGTATTTTCCATGGCATAAACTGCTGGCGGTACGGAAATCTGATAATGATAAAGAAAACCATGCAAAGATGCGGTTAATGGACTTTTGAGCAAGTTGTTTCATCTATGGCCTCCAGTTGATTAGAGCGAAATATAGTATATAAAAGCAGACACGTCTGACTTTCCAATTTGGAACTCAAGTTGTATGGAAGTCTTTGGAACTTTTGGGAAAACATATTACTTCCAGCGGGATTCGCGCTAGGGTTTCGACACCGCTTTGTCAAGTGAATACCCCTGTGCGTGTAACAGTATGTACCAAAATACCAATCAGTTGTGGGAAAATTTAAACGGGATCTGAATGTTTTCTTTGATCGAATAACGAAGCATGATCTCTCGATATCGCCGATGTTAGTTCTTTGTAATAGCGTGAAATATTTATATAACCTCTTTAAAAATGTCAAATCTTTATAATGTAGATTGCCGCAATTTTTAACGTAATATGTAAAAATATATTTATTTTTGTGCATTGGTTGATCTCCTTCCAAAACAAGGATTTGTGTTAGATCTAACCACAGATTGTGACACCGTGTTCCTAAGAGTCATGTAAACGTTTTATAAGAATAATTTATATTCCATACCAGCATGAAGAATCGAAATTATCATTTTATTTCTCGTTGTTGCCGTTTATGGAAAGCTACGAATAGTAGTATTGCGACAAAAAGCTATTGCAAGCTATTTTCATAATTAATTCACGTTGTGTGTACCAAAATAATATCATAACCGTTTTCAAATACTTAATCGCCGTCCAAAGCAAAGCACGCTGATTGTCTTTATGTATCTCAGCATTTGTTCGAGTAGAGCAAGCCTGGAGTCGGCATTTCTTGAGGTATTCAATGAAAACAAAGCTTCAGTCGTATTAAATTGCACAATCGTCCATAATTCACTAAAATATTACATTTCAAAAACATTAATAGGGTCATAAACCATGAGTAAAACGAAAAGAACAACCTGTCGTATTGCCAGGCTTTGTAACCAACGAAATAAGATTGATAATAGATGTAGTGATGCAAAAGAAAGAAGTATCTTCTCTTTGGAGCCAGCTTAGCACGCATGACCATCTGCACGATTACTGCCAAATACTGACATCTGATATATCACGAATAGATCTAAGCACAGCTAATACAATTACGAAACAATTTGTCCCGAAAACATCACAATTTCTCTATTGATTTAAATTGATCGTTCATCATTATTGATCATATGTGATATACATTGGCTATTTATTTACTTATTTATTTATCACGGTAATACTCTTAAAGTATACTTTATTTCAGGGAAAACATTTCATCAACACTGGAATCTTAGTTGGGTGTTACTACTTCTTGCAAAGTTCACTGGCATTTACAATGACTGATAAATGCGTATTTGTGCCAGATCTAAGCACGAACTGTGTCACCGTGGTCCTAAATGTCAAGCAAGCTTCTTATAAGACCCATCCGTCATGTGTATTCCATACCAGCATATGCAATCGATATTATTTATGTATTCTAGTTGTTGTTTTAGTTGGAAAGCTACACTTCGTAATTTTGTAATAAATGCAGCGATTGAAAGCCATTTTCATAATTAATTGATTCAATGTTATAAAAGCATATAATAGGAAATGTTTGCCACGCAAATGTTTGAGATGAAAATGAAATTAAATTTTGTTTTAAAGACCCTTCCTTCCAATGGCAGTCATATCTATTTATTCGCAATCATATTCGAAATTTTAACGGCAAGAATTATAATCCCATTTCGGGTGGAATTCAAATATGTTCTGAAAAGCAGCCGGAGGATTACTGTAGCGAATCCAATATATAATCTAAATTTAAATATTCCATATATATATAACAAGTTTAAATGTTTGATGTGGTTTACATTTTCCATAGGCTCTCGACTGCCACTTTGGTTGTTATTATCATATTCATCATTTAAATTTGATAACTTTCAAATAAGGAACATAATGCATCACGTTTCATTAGTATCAATGAAGATGGAGATACAATCATGAATGCACAATGTGCATTCTAGCATTTACATAGTTATCTTGTAAAGTGTCCTTCAGGTTCATTATATTTATATAAGAGCCAGGATATTGTTTATGAAACTATATTTTCTACATCGTGTTTGGAAAACGTTTTCTTGCATTTCAAATCTAATCATTAAATTGGTAGATGCATAAGATATTACTTTTTCATCAAACCAAGAAACATTATCAGGGAATTCGTTGGTCCTCTCTTCTGGTGCTTCAAATACTTGAACTGTTTCCCTAGATTAAAGTGGACTACCTTTAAGAAACATACGTAATCGCGTTTTCTATTATTAAAATGATTAATTGTTCACTTTAACTAATTAATGCACCAGTTATTTACGTTAATGGAAAACATATAATAGTATATGCAACTATTAACCTTAGTAAAAAGGCAGTACATGATTCTGTTACACATGCAAATATGAATGTGGATGTTTGAATTATGGTCCACATTGTGTGGAAATATTCATTTCTGCATATCACTTGATACGTGTATTTCGTTCGTTAGTTGAGAACCAATTTGTTGTTTTTTGTATCTCTATATCAACTGGCAACACGTTCAAACAATGAAAACATCTAAACAACTTTATTTTATGTCTTTATAATGTGATTGTTTCTCGATTATGTCCAATTTATGAAATATTTCGATTACATTGTGCTATTAGTTATCATTGTTTATTAAATTTGCATTCCATTTTCTTTTCTCTCACTTTATTAATAACTATAGTAGGATATACTATTTTAGATTTGCATTTTTTGTCTCTAACGTAAATTGTTTTACTTCTTTCTATCCGTCATTGACTTGACACTAAACAAATTACAATCAGACCAAACTAAATATCTTGAAATTATAAATAAAATAACAACATGAAATTTGAAATGCAAAATGTGACTAAAAGTGAAAGAAATATAAATTAATTCCAAATGAAAATTAAACAATTAAAATTTAAAAAACCTATTTAAAACAATTTATAATGAAAATTGCAAACTTATACAATTGCAAAAGATTTCGAATTTAAAATACTACAGTTTGAGACAGACGTTTCAAAACATTGTTATCTGTATGCTACAAGAACTCTGACTGCATTGAACGTGTTTAAATCGTCAGACATTGACCACCAACCCAAAATGAAGATTTGCGATGCCTGTTAAAATGTGTGAACATTTTCCTCAAAATGGCATTTATGTGAATTGATACCTAAAGATGAACACGTTAGGAATTTTCCTATGGAACTGTTAAAGTACCTTTACTGTTCCACTTTACAGTTTGACGTCAAACGTAAAACGACAAATGATTCCAGCATTTTAAATCAGTGACTGCTATCTTCTTAACATAAAAACGTAAATTCACAGGAATGATTATTGCAGACCCCAAACTATACGTGGACATAAATTGTACGAGCTACAAGGTCTGCATAACACCAAATTATATATTTGAAAATGGGCAGGTTAGATAGACGCATTCGGAATCTATCAAAGTAACTGCTCGACCTCATTTTCAGAGTAAGAACACGTTCAAGATAAACTCGGATCATTTGTATCACAAACGGTATGTGAATGATATAAAAAAGATCGATTTCTTATAAAAGTTCTAATAACAATTTTTTAACCAAGGGCTTATTTCAATCAGTCAGAAGCAACATAACAGCGTTTAGCAGTACAAATTTCTGAATTACTCCTCCAAATTAAGCTTATGCGCACCAATAATGTGCAATTACTTCCTCGGGACTTCCTTAATTATTTCTTCTCCCAAGAGCAACTAAAATCAATGTCTCTGAATTCAGACAACGACCACCTATGCGAGCAGTTCAGTTACATAAGTTTAAGTTCTTGGAATGTTAAAACATACATTAAAAAAAATCCAACAATGGCATGCACAAAATAGAGAATTCATATTTATTAACTTTATTCGCATTCGTAATTCCGTGCTTAAACAATAACAAAATCTATCTATCTATCTATCTATCTATCTATCTATCTATCTATATATATATATATATATATATATATATATATATATATATATATATATATATATATATATATATATATATATATATATATATATATATATATATATATAAATATATATATATATATTGCCCAGACGAAAGACGCCACGTGTTAAATCACCAACTTATTAAGAATTGTAGTAATTGGATTAAGCTACGTTATCTAGGGGATGACCTTCCTTAATGTTATGACCAGTTGTTAGTGAAAATATAGACTATCAATAGAGAACTGGGCAAGATTACTGGGAAGAAAAAAGGCTATACGAGCCCCATTAGACCAGGAAAATAACAAATTTAGTCAAACAAATTGATAGTGGTAATTTTAACAGAACGTACGCTTTACCAACATAATTTAATAGCAGTGTCGAGATAACTAAAATCACGAAGAGTTCCAGCTGCAAAGAGCTCTTTGAAATAACTAACAAACTAATACCAAGGAAAAAATATACAAAACTTCCATTTTAAGATATATTTTGTACTATTAGGAACGTAAAGTAGAAATATGAATAAATTGCTTAATTAAATCATACCTGTTTAACTAAGCAGTCTAATTTAGCAACACACAGATATAAATTAAAGCCGATTGTAAGCAGATACAAGCAAGTTTATAAACATCATGATCAGATGTCGGCAGTCGTTGCTGACGATAAAAACGATAACATATATTTACATTTAGAGAGTGATGGTACATATCAGGTTGTATCTCAGTTAAAACGTATTCGATGTTACCCATGTATGTGTGTGTATCTCAGTTAAAACATATTCGATGTTACCCATGTATGTGTGTGTATCTCAGTTTAAACGTATTCGATGTTACCCATGTTTGTGTGTGTATCTCAGTTAAAACGTATTCGATGTTACCCATGTATGTGTGTGTATCTCAGTTAAAACGTATTCGATGTTACCCATGTATGTGTGTGTATCTCAGTTAAAACGTATTCGATGTTACCCATGTATGTATGTGTATCTCAGTTAAAACGTATTCGATGTTACCCATGTATGTGTGTGTATCTCAGTTTAAACGTATTCGATGTTACCCATGTATGTGTGTGTATCTCAGTTAAAACGTATTCGATGTTACCCATGTATGTGTGTGTATCTCAGTTAAAACGTTTTCGATGTTACCCATGTATGTGTGTGTATCTCAGTTAAAACGTATTCGATGTTACCCATGTATGTATGTGTATCTCAGTTAAAACGTATTCGATGTTACCCATGTATGTGTGTGTATCTCAGTTTAAACGTATTCGATGTTACCCATGTATGTGTGTGTATCTCAGTTAAAACGTATTCGATGTTACCCATGTATGTGTGTGTATCTCAGTTAAAACGTATTCGATGTTACCCATGTATGTGTGTGTATCTCAGTTAAAACGTATTCGATGTTACCCATGTATGTATGTGTATCTCAGTTAAAACGTATTCGATGTTACCCATGTATGTGTGTGTATTTCAGTTAAAACGCATTCTATGTTACCCATGTATATGTGTGTATCTCAGTTAAAACGTATTCGATGTTACCCATGTATGTGTATGTATCTCAGTTAAAACGTATCCGATGTTACCACTCTGTGTGTGTGTATGTGTGTGTGTGTGTGTGTGTGTGTGTGTGTGTGTGTTGCACAACTCGTTTCTACCCTCAATATCTTTCAAAGATTATTATCTTGAAATATTTAATAGGTGAAACATTTGTTCATGCCATTTCCTTCTTTTATTTGCGAATTTTTCCAACCCAAGAGCATTTTACAAACAGTGCATTATGTATTTACGTTTGTATTTTTCCTGTCAATAAGGCATGTTTGCCACTAGATATTTTTACAATTTACATCGTTTCTATATCGAACGCAATTTTTTTTTCTTGCTTTTTATAACGTATAAATAAATTCTTGCGTTGATCGTTTACAATTTATTCTGATTTTCGTCTTCATTTCACACCACTAAATTTATTAGTAAAAGCTGATTGTTATTGGTTTTAAGAATAAGCATTTTGGGATAGTGGCAAAGATTTATTCAAAACCTTCTGTTGTTGCATTGTGGTAGTATATAGTGATGTCTAACACTGGGATATCATGACGAAGAAATGTAGAAGGACGTCCCACCCAGTCACATTATCCAGACACTAGGGCGACCAGTCCTAACACTAACCTCTTAATGCGTAGCGCCAAGCGAGGCAGCTGTTAGTACCTATTTATGAGTATTTGGTATAACACGGCTGGGGATCGAACCCACGACCTCACGCATCTCTAACCACCGGTCACCCATAAACTGAAGTATGAATATATATATATATATATATATATATATATATATATATATATATAATATATATATATATATATATATATATATATACACTTGTGCTTGAACACATTGATGCGTGACATTTCTTATATTGCTATATTGCGTACACAAATATATAAAAAAAACTTGGTAATGACACAAAAAGTACGAAAACTAAAACAATAGCATACAGGATCGACACGATTCTGTAAATTTTCTACTTTAACTAATTTTCTCTTTTCAGATTCATCGATATAAATTTCTAACTAAAGAAAAGCATTTATATCGGTAAATAAGCGGAACTACGAATTTGTTAACGCCTGTATTTAGAAACCAAAATTACAACTATTTATGGATGTTTTCCAGCCATTCTTGGTAAATATCCATATTTGATGGTTCCTCATATATTGCCAATAACATATCAATTTTAACACGACTAACTGACCGAAGTCGAAATGTCTCGTGGGATATTTTGGGCGGGTCAACTATATTTGCCACCAAGTAAAGAGATAAATATGATATCTCTCATACGACAACCACATTTCGTGTTCACGTTAATGATAAAAGTTATCTTTTTCTTCACGATATTGACATCTACACTATCTAATGTCTAAAGGACATATGAGAAACAATGGTTACAACATGTATATAATTTTTGTACTACCTGTCACATGATGACTGATTTGAGTTGAATGGTTGCAGTGCCACGTTTTCTATACATGATTGGCTTTGCATTGCGGCCAAGATATTTGGTGAAGGAAGATCTTTGTAAAATTTAATTAAGAACCACCTATCAAAAATAACATGCTGGCTAATGGTTTAAACAACTCACCCACCCACCCACCTTACCCCGCAACATGGTGAATGTGACAGGTAGCAGTAAATTTTCACAATCGCGTTTCTTTATGGACAAGAACAAGTATCAATACCAGTGGCGTCACCTTGGTTGGTGTTACCCAGTGCGGTAACTCATGGTATCACCGAGAAGGACAACCATCCTGCACAAAAATTCAAAATTGTATAGAAAGTAATTTTGGTGTCATTCCCTCTGATGGTGTCAACCAGTACGGTCGCACGATATGCACCCCTCCCTCCGGTGACGCCACTTGTCAATACTTTTCTTTAAAATGGTTTTCTTTTCTATAATTGAATAAAATAAAAGTGAGAAAGCCACCCTTCCACACATTCCCCGAAACAAAAATAAAGGAAGATAAAAAGAAGAGAAAATAAAACCTCCAAGAAAACATAATAGATTTGTTTATTTTTATAGAAAGTAAAACAAAACGTTGTGTATGCACTCAGAAAGAGCTAAATACTAATCCTCATCATCCAATGTTCTGAAAGAAAACAGAAAGAGAAATTACAAATGAAAACGAAATTAGCAAATGATGTGAGGCCTATATAAAAGATGAAGACAATTACCGAAATAATAAATTGTTTCTCTCTCTTTGTGTGTTATTGATAGAAGAAAAAATGAAGTCATTCACCAATATTCACATATTTTACTTTCATATGCTTTTCCCGGAAATGTATGTTTTCTTATGTTATTATATTATGTGTATAAACAGTCTAAATTTCCATTTTATTTAAAATATTTTTGAAGTTTTACCGAAATTAGAAGCATGCTATTCTATACGAAACGTAGCGTTATCAGCAACTTCCTTGTTATCAAAAGCTACTGTCTGAATGGACATTCACATTCTTCTGACCTACCCTCTGACTTCGAACGTACGAACAGACAATGGGGTTAAGCTTTTATACACAGGGTTTTTCAATGTAGTCTCAATATTAATAATGAATTGCAATTCACATGTCACGTGTGTTGTTAAAAGTGGAGTTAAGAGTTGAACTGTGAATTTTTTCAGCCTTACGGAAGCCCCTTTTATGTTAATTACTATGGAAAAATAGTAATAGTGGTTTATTGAATGATTGATTTATACAATATTGATACATAACCGATTCGATTAGATCACAAATTCACAACCATTCACATATTTTAGTTTTTTTTTTCAAGCCAATACGGGTTTTTCAAATATGGATATTGTAGAAAAAAATAGAGAATAAATCAGACACAATTTTTCAATTCTACAAAAGGGTGAATGAACAGGATTAAGGTCCGTGTCTTGATTTATGTGAACTAATTTCATCCGATATGACTGGCACGCGGTTATAGAAAACAGCATGTAATCTATTTAAATCACTGACCCGTATGTTCATTGAGTGACTGTGTCATTCAAGATGCTGTTAGGATTGAATTTTTAGTATAATTAATAAGATTACTATTTTCTTTAAATTGTATTATTAAAGTAATGTTTTATTCATTTATAGCAAAACGTTGGCAACTTAAATCATTGGCTATACGAATGTACATTATTGTGTGGAAATAGGTTATAAAGCAAAAATCAGTCAGCTTCTATGTCTTATCAGTGAAACATATATTTCGAAAAACCAGGCATTGGCAGAAAGTCTAATTCAGTTAATAAAAAAGTAGAACAAACTTCCGTACTGACGTAAATACAGAATGCTTCTTAACTAATGATGGACAGTCGTTTCTACAAAATGGTTCTTATCTAAAGATTGACAGACATTACAGCTGGCTTAATATTTTAACTTGTTCCAGTTTTAGAAAATTTAAATAATTATCATATTTGGATCTAATTAGTGCCAAACGAACTACAAATCTGAGTTGTACCTTATGTCAGATGACGTCAAATTAAGCCGGTTTTGACCAGGAGAAACTGAAATTTGCTTGATGAGAATAAACATCTATTTCCAACGGTACGTTAACCTGACACAGGATGCATATAAAAGACCACGCATTTAAGGGTCAGGTCAGTTCCGTACCGACAAAGAAAATAGATGTTTGTCTTCTCATTACAGATAAAATAATTGTATATGTTATAACTTCTTTTAGGAATAAGTATTTTTAATGATTGTGATTTTAATGGTAAAATTGTTTTGTGTGCAACATTGCTACTGAATTCTTTTATTGATAATATATTGTAACGGAATGTTTAAATGTTCTAAATAATTTATATTTAATTATATTTATGTTTTTTTTTTGTAAGGTTGAGATTGCTAACAACTTCATGTTTAGATTTAATAAGGAAATAAGGTATTCTTTAAGTAAGAAAGAATAGTATCTAACAATATATTCTAAATCAATATTCTATTTTAAAATTAGTAAAATGCATTTCTTTAAATTAATTGTTACATTAACTATAGTAATTACATCTTACCCTTTTGGTTATCTTGAAAATGATTGAAATTAACTATTTGTATAATATTCTAAAATGCAGAAGTTATACGAATAAATGAAGTTGGAAAGCTTAAACAGGAAAAATATAATATGTATTGCATGAACTTTTATTATAAAGTTTTTAGATGTGTTTCTAGAATATAGTCAATATATTTGTGTTGTTTAATTAAATAAAAGTCAGTTCCGTACCGACAAAGAAAAAAGATGTTTGTCTTCTCATTACAGATATAACTGATGTAGTGCAGCTGGTTTATCATCGCGGCGACGGCTATCATTTCAGATGAAGCTGGTAGCTGGCGAATATCATTCAGTGTAACTGTCTTATCATCGTGGCAGCACGCTTTTAAGAGAGCCTAAATTCTCTCTCTCTCTCTCTCTCTCTCTCTCTCTCTCTCTCTCTCTCTCTCTCTCTCTCTCTCTCTCTCTCTCTCTCTACCACCATGGATATTGACGCTCCTTAACATACGAGTAATTCCTTCTCATAGCAAGAAATGAGAAGAAGGTTATGAAAAGCTAATCACAACCTACATAACATAAACATTTCATAACAGAAACTCTTTCATAACAATGCTGTACTGATATAGAATCGAAATGATGTTATATTTATTGATAGCCTATAACCCTTGTCTGTTAGGTTAACACACACATACACACACACACACACACACACACACACACACACACACACACATATATATATATATATATATATATATATATATATATATATATATATATATATATATATATATATATCCTTCTTAGAAAATGGAAACGTTCTTCGTACTTGTCATTGGACAAAATGAGTTGTACATACGAGACCCTTGCTTACAAAATTCAAATATACAAAGAGCTCTTAATAACGCAAACGTGTCTTTTGTTGCGAATTATGTGTCTGACTTAGTTACCTATCTGCGTATTTAGCCCCTGCGACAATGACAGGTGTGATCAAGGCTGGAGCACCTCCATCTGAGACCAAATGGACAAAAGTGGTCACGTCCACAGTCGGCGTCTGACTGACAAGCTATAACAAATAAATAAATAAAGAAATAAATAAAGATATAAATAAAGGCAGACAGACAGACAGACAGACAGACAGACAGATAGATAGATAGATAGATAGATAGATAGATAGATAGATAGATAGATAGATAGATATATATATAGATAGATAGATAGATAAATAGATAAATAAATAGATAGATAGATAGATAGATCTTGGCCTACAAAAGTATGAATACAGCAGAAAGCCGGCACATAAACCAATATATTATACAATTCACAAGCCCCATTCAATCCACCATGTCTTCGTTATAATGGGCGTACATTGTAGTGCATTGCTGACAAGCAAAATCTCAAAACTGCTACAAAGATATGTAATGAGATTCCATTGTAAAAGTATGTACCATAAGTAATTTCTTTATCCCGCTAAGGTTTTGACATTTGAGATGTGAACAAGGTGATTCCGTCCGTTTCCACGTATGTAAGATGTATGCATTTTTGTACATTTGCAGACCACTAGACACTCTGGAATATTATTATTTCACTATCTCTGATTTATGAAAATCAGCGCATAATAATCCTGGCAAAACATGCTTATGCAATGATTTCAACATGGTTTTATACGTCTCTGTCTTAAACAGACTTTATCTTTAGTTTCAATTTTAAGCAAGCGAAACATAAAACGAATTGCAATTCTTCGGACATTTGTATATGTAAATATAAAAGAACTTGAATTAAGAACATACAACAAACACACACACACACACACACACACACACACACGATTTAAGATCAATTTTGCTTTATTAATTTGCATTATATCTATTTTTTGCATACAAGAGATTGATCAAAATGACATGTCTGTTGAACTTTCCAGTGGAATATGCATAAGGTGTCTGATATTACTGAGAAAATGTATGATGCAGTGCAGGATTATTATGGTAGCGTTATTTCACTTACATCAACCACATACAGCTCATGGGGACGTTTCACCTATTAATCGGTTGCACCCTGCCTCTGTAACTATAACACTACAATGTAGACACGAACATACAATGGGGATAGATCTATCCCACCAAAGTAAAAGAAGTAGCAGGAAACAAAAATGTAAACTATTATACAGGAGCAAAATATCCACTTGGATCCAATTAATAATATTATTTTATTCACTAAATGTCCGTCATTGCTATTATTATCTGCGTTTTAAATGTATGCGTTTAAAGAGTAATTCATAATGCAAACAAAGAAACACTTACAATTCTACAATGTACTTCGCCATACCACTGAGATATTGGTCATAAACATTTAATTCTAAACCTTTTACTGCGATACAGGTGGGCGCTTAATAGTACGATATATTATCCTATCACTTTTACTTGTTCAGCAGCCTAGACATATCCATTGTTTATATCTTACTACTTTGAAATGTGTAGATCTAACCATTGTTTATATCTTACTACTTTGAAATGTGTAGATCTATCCATTGTTTATATCTTACTACTTTGAAATGTGTAGATATATCCATTGTTCATATCTTACTACTTTGAAATGTGTAGATATATCCATTGTTCATATCTTACTACTTTGAAATGTGTAGATCTATCCATTGTTTATATCTTACTACTTTGAAATGTGTAGATATATCCATTGTTCATATCTTACTACTTTGAAATGTGTAGATATAACCATTGTTCATATTTTATAACTTTGAAATGTGTAGATCTATCCATTAATAGATAGTTTAATAGTACGATATATTATCCTATCACTTTTACTTGTTCAGCAGCCTAGACATATCCATTGTTTATATCTTACTACTTTGAAATGTGTAGATCTATCCATTGTTAATATCTTACTACTTTGAAATGTGTAGATATATCCATTGTTCATATCTTACTACTTTGAAATGTGTAGATATATCCATTGTTTATCTCTTACTACTTTGAAATGTGTAGATATATCCATTGTTCATATCTTACTACTTTGAAATGTGTAGATTTAACCATTGTTTATATCTTACTACTTTGAAATGTGTAGATCTATCCATTGTTTATATCTTACTACTTTGAAATGTGTAGATCTATCCATTGTTTATATCTTACTACTTTGAAATGTGTAGATCTATCCATTGTTCATATCTTACTACTTTGAAATGTGTAGATCTAACCATTGTTTATATCTTACTACTTTGAAATGTGTAGATATATCCATTGTTCCTATTTTATAACTTTGAAATGTGTAAATCTATCCATTGTTCATATCTCACTACTTTGAAATATGTAGATCTATCCATTGTTTATATCTTACTACTTTGAAATGTGTAGATCTATCCATTGTTCATATCTTACTACTTTGAAATGTGTAGATCTATCCATTGTTTATATCTTACTACTTTGAAATGTGTAGATCTAACCATTGTTTATATCTTACTACTTTGAAATGTGTAGATATATCCATTGTTTATCTCTTACTACTTTGAAATGTGTAGATATATCCATTGTTCATATCTTACTACTTTGAAATGCGTAGATCTATCCATTGTTCATATCTTACTGCTTTGAAATGTGTAGATTTCACCATTGTTCCTATTTTATAACTTTGAAATGTGTAAATCTATCCATTGTTCATATCTCACTACTTTGAAATGTGTAGATCTATCCATTGTTCATATCTCACTACTTTGAAATGTGTAGATCTAACCATTGTTCATATCTTACTACTTTGAAATGTGTAGATATATCCATTGTTCATATCTTACTACTTTGAAATGTGTAGATCTATCCATTGTTTATATCGTACTACTTTGAAATGTGTAGATCTATCCATTGTTCATATCTTACTACTTTGAAATGCGTAGATCTATCCATTGTTCATATCTTACTGCTTTGAAATGTGTAGATTTAACCATTGTTCCTATTTTATAACTTGGAAATGTGTAAATCTATCCATTGTTCATATCTCACTACTTTGAAATGTGTTGATCTATCCTTAGTTCATATTTTATAACTTTGAAATGTGTAAATCTATCCATTGTTCATATTTTATAACTTTGAAATGTGTAAATCTATCCATAGTTCATATTTTATAACTTTGAAATGTGTAGATCTATCCATCGTTCCTATTTTATAACTTTGAAATGTGTAAATGTATCCATAGTTCATATTTTATAACTTTGAAATGTGTAAATCTATCCATAGTTCATATTTTATAACTTTGAAATGTGTAGATCTATCCATCGTTCATATTTTATAACTTTGAAATGTGTAAATCTATCCATAGTTCATATTTTATAACTTTGAAATGTGTAGATCTATCCATCGTTCATATTTTATAACTTTGAAATGTGTAGATCTATCCATTGTTCATATTTTATCACTTTGAAATGTGTAGATCTATCCATCGTTCATATTTTATAACTTTGAAATGTGTAAATGTATCCATAGTTCATATTTTATAACTTTGAAATGTGTAAATCTATCCATAGTTCATATTTTATAACTTTGAAATGTGTAGATCTATCCATCGTTCATATTTTATAACTTTGAAATGTGTAAATCTATCCATAGTTCATATTTTATAATTTTGAAATGTGTAAATCTATCCATAGTTCATATTTTATAACTTTGAAATGTGTAGATCTATCCATCGTTCCTATTTTATAACTTTGAAATGTGTAGATCTATCCATTGTTCATATTTTATAACTTTGAAATGTGTAGATATACCCATTGTTCATATTTTATAACTTTGAAATGTGTAAATCTATCCATTGTTCATATTTTATAACCTTGAAATGTGTAAATCTATCCATTGTTCACATTTTATTACTTTGAAATGTGTAAATCTATCCATTGTTCATATTTTATAACTTTGAAATGTGTAAATCTATCCATTGTTCATATTTTATAACTTTGAAATGTGTAGATATATCCATTGTTTATTCGGAAAATGGATCAGTATTGTAAATGCAGAACGAAAGGGGAAGAAAATATATTTTAGTACTAGCTGTCCTCATATTTCTTGTACAGCATACGTTTTGTTCCCGAAGGTTATAAAGAACTAAAGTTGAATTAATATCTAAATGATACAATTAATCAGACGTTCACTAATATGTGCTTTGTATAATCCATATCATAGGAGCATGGTCAGTTGTATTGGCAAATGACTAATGGCGAAATTTTTGATGTTTGTCCTGCAATATCAATTTATTTCGCTGTACTGACCCAAGTAAGGCATTGGTTTTACCGTTGGTCTTATCATATTTACTTGGTCACTTGTATTGGATGTCGATGTTATGTCGAATTACATTTGAAATATACGGATTTAAGATTATAATATCGCACTGAATTGTCAAGACACGGCAGCAATTTGACTGGGGTTTAGCTGATAGCCAATGTTTCCGGATATTAGAGAATTGACTGTAAAATTATCATAGTGATTATTTGAATTAACCTGACAAAACTTAACTAAAATAATAGAGACCGAACCATATGCACAATGATGTGGTATTGAGATGTATAACACTATCTAAATGGAAATAATATACATTTGATAGAATCACTATTTGAAACGAGTTTTGAATCTAGTTTATACTGCTATAAACAATTGTAATGACGGGACGTAGGCTGGGTCTCGGAGTCAGTCAGAATTATGTTTGGGGAAGCAGAAGGTAATTTAACTTTCAGAGTTGGAGCTCAGACCTTTTGAACTTCCTTCTCCTACCTCTATCCTCGATCCGTCAGTAAATCTGAACGTATGCCTTTGAATGGGTTTGAACTCGCAAGCACTCATTCTTACGTTAACTGGTACAGGGGCTGCACATGCTTTCGCTTCTGCCTTCGATCTATATAGAAATGGATCTGCACTTCTAATTTTTTACATACTCAACTCAAACTCAAAAATTCTTCTTTTTACCTGTACTGCCACCGGTACTGGTGCATGTGCAGACACCGCGTTCACATGCAAGATGCCATGCGGTTCCTGTGCATGTCTCGTAATGGCAGTCAGACGTTTGTGTGCATGGCTCTGCTTTCACGTAAGCTGCAACCAGAAACAAAGTATCATATAATTAGGAAAGGTTAGGATCGTGTGTTCACACAAATTGTTTGGCCTACATTGCAACGTGGATTTTGCTGTGACAGTCGTTCGGCCGGACTCCAAAGGCCTTGATTCCTGTTATCATTGTCAGAACCAAAGTCACAAGAACAACAGAGCTCAAATGTCAAGCATATTTATTGTCTACCACCATCAAACACAAGTCTGACCAAGTGTAGCTAAAGTAACGTATGTTATTGCATCACGTCTGCCCAATATGAAGATCGAATTGTGTATGAAGCTTTAGCAAACGTTTTTATACGTGGTTAGAGAATTTAATTCCAATAAAAATACATTAAATTAAAAAAACACAAACGTATTTCTCTTACTTAAAAGGTTGTCGGTGCATGAAAGCAACTATTACGATTTGCTTTCTCGAAACGTTTGCTTTTGCACTCGGAAAATAATTTACGCATTTGTCTTAACACTACCGTTTGCTTCGCTTATGAATTGCGAGAAGGATACCACTATTTACACCGTTTATGTTAGAATACAGACACAGAAGACTTTTGTGCCATTGCATTAGAAACAAATATATACATGCTTTGATGAAAAGAAAGCACGAAACCAAAGGAATACACAGACTAATCAAAACGTAGACTAATTAAAGATATGACCAAATATACATATAACACAGCGTAAACAGTCGAAACTAATTGTTCAACATACTGTACCTGAAACATGCTCATCGTTTCCTTTAAACTGAGTTTTCATAATATGTACATCCGTATTCTTCGTATTACAAATCCAAATATATAATCTGTGATTTACACATCTACAGATAAGGAACATTATGTACGTTATGTATAATAATACATTATATATCTCAACTACTGAGTAAGATTAATTGCAAGATATGCCCCATGTTGTAATCAATGAATGCCGTATGTATGTATGTATGTATGTATGTATGTATGTATGTATGTATGTATGTATGTATGTATGCATGCATGCATGCATGTATGTATGTATGTATGTATAGATTATTCTTACCAATGAAG
This sequence comes from Unio delphinus, assembly GCA_029339505.1. NCBI lineage: Eukaryota > Metazoa > Mollusca > Bivalvia > Unionida > Unionidae > Unio > Unio delphinus. The sequence continues at coordinate 2,089,518 of JAQISU010000049.1, forward strand.
GCACTGATAGCCATTAAACACAAGATTGTCTTCATGGTTGTCTCTGTCTAGTCTTACTAAACAACAGAATTTGGTTAGGCAATGCTAATACGTAATGTCTGTGTACTTAATATATAGCCAAGAATCTAACCGTCGTGATCTAATAATAGCTGTCTAATCTGGAAATCGTCATGCGAAATAAAGGAGGAAAGTCTAATTTTATCCCTATTTGCTTCAAGATAAAGCTATGAATGTATAATTTGTCGTGACACGATCGCACGTCTTGTACACGTTACAGTAAAAGTCACACGGGTCATGTAAACATATTTACAATTAGCAATTTAAATACTTAATAATGTTTCAATTTAATCGTAAAATCGTACTGTTTATATTTGTACGACGACGACAAGGTCTTACCAACCGCAGGCGACTTGCGTCTTACGTCATAACGCGCAATTAAACGGCTTGCTCGACTGTGCCTAAAAATTTCGAAATGTTATCATTGAATTTGCCCTCATTCATTTCTCTGTCAATTTATACATACATTTCAATGGAATTTCAATGGAGAAGGTGCGCAATAAATACCGCTTAAAGTTATGTGTAATCAAATCATTGCTAGTAAGCCAAGAACATCTTCCGAATCAACGTCACAATCGTTACACATTAAACCATTTTATCATAATGATTAAATTATTAAATATAATAACAACATTAATGCATGAATCGTGGTCCGATAATAATAATCTCACGGAATAATAAGAATAACATTATTCATTCATGCAACATATAGCTTGAATTCAATGTGTCGTTTTAGTTATGACAAAAAAAACTAACTTGAAACAGACTATAGTCGAACACATAGCATGGTGTTGTGTGACATGAGACCATTTACACAATTTTAAATAAATGTACAACGATTGAGTATAGAGACCAATTCTATCACATAACATGATATCACTTTCTTTAATATGAGACACTACTTTGACAGTATAGTTTCACTCCATAGATCGTTTTGACTTTAACGATACTTTGTCGTCCATTACATGATATGGGATCAGTGTGTCGCCTGGACTGATACGACATCGTATATACTAATTTCACAGATTATCATTGGAACGATTATAGATTGCGCCACATGATCTCAAAATGGTTATCTATGATGTACGATGTTTTCGTTACTGATCTGCTCGTTTACAGCTCGTGTGCAAAGTTTCAGGGAAATATCAGATGTTCAGTGCAAAAGTGTGATGAACCACTGACATCCATCCTGACATCTTACCATATAGATAAATTTTAAGCACATCTTTCAGTTTTTAACGCTACTTTTCACATGATGGCTTTTGCACTCGGAAAATAATTTACGCATTTGTCTTAACACTACCGTTTGCTTCGCTTATGAATTGCGAGAAGGATACCACTATTTATACCGTTTATGTTAGAATACAGACACAGAAGACTTTTGTGCCATTGCATTAGAAACAAATATATACATGCTTTGATGAAAAGAAAGCACGAAACCAAAGGAATACACAGACTAATCAAAACGTAGACTAATTAAAGATATGACCAAATATACATATAACACAGCGTAAACAGTCGAAACTAATTGTTCAACATACTGTACCTGAAACATGCTCATCGTTTCCTTTAAACTGAGTTTTCATAATATGTACATCCGTATTCTTCGTTTTACAAATCCAAATATATAATCTGTGATTTACACATCTACAGATAAGGAACATTATGTACGTTATGTATAATTATACATTATATATCTCAACTACTGAGTAAGATTAATTGCAAGATATGCCCCATGTTGTAATCAATGAATGCCGTATGTATGTATGTATGTATGTATGTATGTATGTATGTATGTATGTATGTATGTATGTATGTATGTATGTATGTATAGATTATTCTTACCAATGAAGGCACTGATAGCCATGTATTCCATTTACAGATATAATGTTTGTCCTGTTGACTAAGTAGGACTTGAACCACTGTAAGGCAATATTCTGAATGCCAAATACATGCTGGAGACTGCGAAGTAATATATCATGGTCTATTGTGTCAAATGCTGCAGATAAATCAAGGAGAGGGAGGACTGTAATCTTGCCACTATCCAAAGCAGACAGAATGTCATTAAATACTTTCAGAAGAGTAGTTTCCGTACTGTGGCAAGGGCGATATGTAGACTGTACATTGCTAAAACAATTGTTTGAGCTCAAATGAGATACAAGTTGTTAGAACAACCTGTTCTAAGATTTTTTATATGAATGGGAGATTAGAAACTGGGCGGTAGTTCCTTAAATCGTTATGGTCAAGTGTTGGTTTCTTCCGCAGAGGCTTTACGATGGCAGTTTAGAAAAATGAAGGGAATTCCCCGATGAGAGAGAGATATTATTAACATCAGTTAGTGAAGGCAATATTGGGTCTAAGCACTCAAGCAGCAGTGATGTCGGAATTGGATCAAGTTCACAAGACTTTGGTTCACTCTTCATCACGATTGTCCGAACTAAATCAATAGAAACAGGTTCAAATGCTCCTAATGGTATTCGCTGAAATTCTGCATCATAACCGTATGGTGACGATTCAGTTGAAATCGTGCTGTCAAGCGAATCTCTAATGGTTTGTACTTTGTCACGGAAGAAATTTGCAAATTGGTCCGGAAGGTCTACTGGAGAGAAGGTAGTTGGAAGTGGAGTACATTTGTTCCTTGACATTAGTTTGTTAGTTATCTCGAAGAGCTCTTTGCAGCTGGAACTCTTCGTGATCTTAGTACTGTAGTGGGATGTTTGTGACGTTCTTTTTAGCGGCTTCATTGCTTTTGTTTATGAATAGTGAGTCTGGTGGAAAGCCAAGTCTTCTCTGCTTTTCGGCGATGTCCTTTAGTAGTGTGAAGTTGGTCCCTAACACTGCTATACCATAGCGAACACATTTTTATTGATACTCTGCATTTGGTGGTTGGGGCATGTTTTTCAAGCAATGAACTCAGGCAGTTTTCAAGTCGTTCCGCTTTTGGATGTAAGAAAGTTGTTAGGTTTTCTTGGATGTCATGCATGAATTTGGTTCTATTTATCATACGGAAGTTTCTCTTAGTAGCAAATAGAGGTTGAGGGTTACGGACTGATACATCGAGATGGCACATAATTCAGAGGTGATCCGATGCAAGTTCGTGGGATTCAAGGGTGGATTGCAGAATATTATCATAAGGTGTATAAAGAAACTAGTCTAAAATGTGACCAAGTTTATCAGTGGGTTAGTTAACTGACTGTTCAAGATTGAAAAAATGAATGGAATATTTGAGTTTTGACGTGAACGTGTTTCCAGGACAGTCAAAATGAAAGTTTATATCTCCAAGAATAATTAGGCTGCCACCTATCGAATTTCCATACTACTGAAGATTTTAAAACTGCTCCAAAAAGAAAGATTCAGTCAGCTTGTTTTTTCCACTAGGAAGAGGGCGGTAGAGACAGAAAAAAAGGACTGACCTTTGTTCCAGTGTGAGTGTTGTGTGGACTAGTGCTAACGATGTGTGGCAGAAGTTGAAGGTTGTGTTGTACTTAAGGCATTTGATCATAGAATTCTTTGTAATGACAGCAATTCCACCTCCGCGAGAGTTGCGGGGGAACGGCTTGATGGAGTAATCGCTGGGTATTAAATCAAAACCCTTAGGTTCATTGCCTGATGGTTTTAACCGTGTTTCTGTCAGGGAGAAGATGTCGATATTCTGATCGTTGATAAAATTAACTATTTCTGTGCACTTTTCCGGTGATCCTACTGACTGAGCGTTGAATAATGCAATACGTACTGGTATCCATGGGACAGTTGACACAACGGTTGACGATTTAAGAGGAATTTGAACCAGGTTATCAAAGTTAACGGCAGAATTTTTAAATTGTTTATCTGTTACGGACGAAAGGAAGATAATTGGAATTCTCCTGTTCTACGCCGGCCAGCTTTGAAACAACGTTTCTTTTTTCGCTTCCGTTTACGTTTAAGTAATGATAAATGTAATCCAGTTCATTCAGTCTTGAACACAATGTAGTATCAAGAGCCAAGGTGTGGTCATTTAATGCAGTTAATGAGGGTCCATCATATTGTAAGCGGGTTGACTGTCGATAAACGTGCTGGCGGTTTATTAAAAAACAAATGACGTCTTAACAGTGGAACAAAATAGCTGAGAAAATATCTAATTGTTCTCGTTTCCAAAACAAGGAGATGAATTAACATATACGAACTGAATAGCCAATGCATGATGAAACACAATAATGTCGACGAAGATAGACAACAAGCACAAATATTATGAAAAATAGCACAAAATCGGAAGAGCCTTCCTCAAGCAGTTAAGCGATGGCGGCCATCTTTCCGGATCAAAACAATCAAAACGACACAGAACCAGTCATGTAACTAGTTACATGACCACTATGGAAACATATTAATTCAAAATTATTTGCGGCTATTTATATGATAAACACCGGCTCACCAATACGGTGATCTTGTAGAGACGCATTTTGATAATTGAGTTAGACTAGAGATGCGTTTCGATAATTAAGTTAGACAAGAGATGCATTTTGATAATCGAGTAAGATTGTTTGAATGTTTGAAGCACTGTTGAAACCACATCTGAGCAACAATGGTTGAAAAATGTATGTATTTGTATATGTTCTTCGTCATACAGTTTGATGGATATAGTTTGTTGTTAACAGCTTTAATGGAGTTATAAAATACAAAAAGTGCTTGGATCCATTGCAATCAAGTAAAGTAATATAGAAATGATGCCAGTGAACTAATTAGATTTTCCTGGAAGGAACACCGAACAGTCGTCAATGAGTATCCTGAGTACTGTTACGTAAAAGACAATATCAAATAATTGCTTTCACCTATAATCTCAACTGGTGTGTACATTATTTAATTTGGCATAAAGACGGAATCAAGAAATTCAAAATTTTTTGTATCGTTTATTCGTTGGGTAAATATAGTTTTTGTTAAATAAAAATACATCGTGTTCGATGCATTCAATATTTTTGTACGCTACTACCAACGGGTGTCAACTGGTATCGTGTAATTTTATATATTAGTAACAATTCGAGTTAGAAAACAAAGACTAATTTGATATAATAAGTTAAAAAATTTAGTTGATGATTAAATTGTACCTTAGACTACGCTTATTTAACATTTATTGGTGTCCTTGTACTGCATATTTCCAAGCACCAAACGAACTTGATAATATATAATTTATCATCTCCATATATGTAATCAATGTTTGCAATATTGTATGATACGAAACTTTATTATTAACATTCCAAATTATTACTAACTGGTACATGTTATCGAAGAGATGGCGTTCAACGTTATGTGTGCACTTATGTAGCTACGTATTACTGTTATAGAAACCGATGTTAATGTTGGGAGGCACTTCGGTATATAGCGTTGTGAGCGTAGGCATAGTTTTATCATCATTATCATGATCATCATCAGTCTCTTGACCTAGTGTTGTCCTTGAGGCACTGTGCTGCTGAACATCTGACCAGTTTCCTACACTTGTCTCGATCACATGCCAATGTATATGTCTCTGCAAAACATTTCCTGGTGCATTCTGTGATGTTGTCACTCCACTTTTTTCTCAGTCTACCTCTCCTTCTACCACCTTGGACACTACCCTGCAGTACAGTTGTGGATATATTGTTCGCTCTAGTAAGATGGCTATACCATTTGAGCTTTCTCTTTTTGATAGTGGTGAGGAGGTCTTCATAATGGCCTACATTGTGCATGATGGTGTTATGCACTTCTTCTTTTGTGATGTGGTCGATGTAAGAGCTGCCAAGGATGGATCAGTAGCATCTCATTTCAAGTGCCTGGATTCTTCGTTGTAATTCTCCTTTCATGATCAAGGCCTCACATGAATACAGAACGATTGAGATGCCTAGTGCTCTCAATAGTCTGATTTTAGCTTTCAGACATATATTCTTGTCTCTCCAGATGGGTCTTAGCTTAGATATATATATATATATATATATATATATATATATATATATATATATATATATATATATATATATATTGGGACTGACCAAAATGAAAAGAAAATATACAACGTACGAAAAGTGAAAAAGGGTTACATTTCATTATGAAATCCTACAGTAAAATCGTCAAACATTACAACGTTCAAGACTTTCACAATTTAGACATCATGACCAGATGTATGCCACAAAGGACAATAATAACTTTATTAACATATTGCACGACATCCAGGAGGGCATCTGCTACAGAGAGAGAGAGAGAGAGAGAGAGAGAGAGAGAGAGAGAGAGAGAGACAGAGAGAGAGACAGACAGACAGACAGACAGACAGACAGAGTATTTTGTTCAACAATTGCTGGTAGGCCATAATACTGATTATGTTCAAAGTACAAGTAATAATAATAATAATAATAATGAGGACCTTGTATAGCGCCTAATCTTTAGAAGCTATAAGCACTTTAGAACATATATAATGATATAACTACAAAAAACACAACGAAATTAGAAAACATGAAAGGTAGAAAATATTATTAGGTCAAGTTTTCTCTTGCAGTAGAGAAAGGTGATATTTAAGAGAACTCTTGAAAAGGGTCATTGTGTCTTTGTGTCTAATTTCAATGGGCAATTCGTTCCACGTTGCTTGGCCCTGTTATGCAAACGAACGTTGTCCATATGACTTCGTGTTCGCAGTGGGAATCATGAGTATGTTATTGTCAGAAGAGGAGCGTAAGTTTCTTGCTGGTGTGTACACATGGGTGAGGCCAGATATGTACGTTGGACTGTAGTACGTCATTGAAAAGTAGCCCAGAGAACAAATTTTGTATTTGATTCTAGATCGAATGGATAGCCAATGTAGGGTACAGAGCAGCGGGGAAGTGTACTGTGATCGTGGTACTCTAAGGATGATCTGAACAGTTGTGTATAAAACGTTTTGAACTTTCATTTATATCTAAAGTATAAGGCATGGAATTAAAGTATACTCTCAGAAGCAAGTGAAAATCTTTAAAGAGTTTGGCTTGAGTACTGTCATTTTCGCGCATCCTTGCTTTGATTCTAAAGAAGGCAAAAAAGATCAATAATTTGAAATAAAAGTTGTTTTCGTTTTGAAAAGATTATAAATATGATTAAAACAGAAATCAAAATGAAGAATAATAACATAAATAATTGTTTATTTTTTATGGAATAAATCCTACTAAGGTGTATATGTTCAATAAGAGATACTCATTTTCCTCGATAATCCAAAGTCCTGAAATGAAACAAATACAAATTTATAGACAAAACAAGAAAACGCTATGCATACAATTAACTAAATAATACAGAGTTTCACTGATTTTATGAAAGGCTATAGGGACGCAATTATCGCTAATTCCGTGCATCTAAACTATCTTAATTTCTTCTTTGCTTCTGGTTACCCGGGGACCGTATACAAATTGGGCAATGTTACTTGATGGAAAGTAAACGTCATTAGTTACTTGACCATAATTATTAACTGCCATCTTAATCAATATTGTTTTTTTCGTAGCCCATGAACTGACGTGTCAAACATGAACATATAAAAAGGTGTTAAAATGTTACAATTTCTTAAAAAATGTTTATCAATGTAAAAGTATAGATATCAATATGTAATTGGAGATTAATTCCATTAGGTGTTGCACACGATGTTGAGTTGAACTGACATTTTTTCAGGCTTTTGCAAAACTATCTTTTTAATGTTACTTAACATAAGGTCATACAATTCATAGGGCAAATCTCCTTAGTGCCTTGGGGAATGATTTATTTATACGACATTGATACACTGATACATATTCGCTTTTATTTCATGAACAACTAAGAACCATCCGCTTTATATATCCTTGCCAACAGAAGATAGTCTATAACTTCAAAAAGAGAAATAGCTTGTAATATGAACTGAAAAATAATCTACAATTGCTTTAGGCGGTGGGGGGTTGGGGTGGGGGGCAAGTGTTAGTAATAGCGAATGCACAGAACTGACGTTCATATTTAAATTAGTATCATTTTGCTTCAACTGACATGGCTTGCATGTAATTCGGGGGAACCAAAGGCTATAAAATAAATTCATATACAAAACGTTACGTTCTTTGACAGATTAATTGTAGAGGTTCATATCTTTCTTCAAGAGCTACAACGTGAAGGGTATTTGCTGATATATAGCCAAACTGTTGTCATATTTGTAGATGTGACTATTCCTCTGCTGCATCTACAATATGCTAAACAAGTTAGGACAACTAGGCTAATTTCGGATGTTAAATATACGTAATTCCCTGTACGAAGGAACGTTGTATTTACCCTATCTACCATTCGACTTCAAGGTGTTTTATACAACAACTCTTTCCTCACCAACTTCAAAGTAACCTTATAACGGGATGTATAATAGCGCAAAATGGCATTTATCTGAGAAATAGTAGCTTCTGTTACTTACATGTTTACCCCCTGCGACAGTGACACATGTGGTCATTGTTTGAGCATCTCCATCTAAGACCATTTGGGCACTGCTGTGTCTGACCACAATCAGCGTCGGATGTGCAAGCTATAAAAATATATATATATATTATTGTATGAATTGCGTAAAGACGCAAGTATAATACGGAACGAAGGCATGCAAACAAATTCATTGCGTTCTTATCATTTACTCACTAGTCGGAACCCATCCGTTCCTGTACAGTTCAACAACCTCATCCCCGACGAGTTCATACCATCCTGCAATAAATCTGAAACACATTCGAGATGCCCTGTCAAGGAACCAAATCGAAGCAACAGATACAGGACTTCATAATAAGATACAAAAATTCAAAATATTGATCAAATGGTAGTACTTCTTGATTCCGCTATACTTTGTTCTTTCTGATCTGAAAGAGATGATTCACCCTCGTGCAACTCACACAGGACGTAGATCATTGCAAAACAGGCATATGTGGAATTTCTAAATGCGGCTTGTTGGGCCTTTATCTTGAACATGTATTAGGGCTATATTCAACGTTACGCAAATGATGCTTATGAAGATTCCCTTCTTGTCTGACATGTATATAGGATGAGTGCATAGATTTTTAACTTTTAAAAAAACAAGGAAAAACAAAAGCTGTAGAATTCATTTTCCTAAGGGTAGTATGTAGTCGTCCCTTATGGGCATATAAAACCGATAAATATATTGATGAGAGTGACCTGAGTGTTAAACGTCCAAGTGAGATATTGGTGAGGGGCTTGATCCATTTGAAAACAAAAACATATGTGATGCAGACTGTATTGCATGCATAATGCATGCTAACTATGGCAGAATTGATTTGCACACATTAAGAGATGCAATACATGCACTCCTTGTAACTATATATCGTTTGGACCAGGCCCCAAGAATTATTTCAGTTAAATGTACAAAAGAACAGGATATGAAGGACAATGTATAATATAATATTCGCACTGAGTGTAATGCATTCCCTTCATCTAGCGTACGTGGAGGAGGGGAACGATATAATCAATGTACATTTTTATTACAGAGCACACACCCACTTCGATCCAAATAATAATATTTTTTTTGAAATTGTATAGCTATTAATATGATCATATTAGATTTTCAAATTAATGTGTAAACAATAGTACGTGGTGAAACTGACAAATACACACTTACACTCTGTGCAAGTATTTCTCTACGTCATTGATATGTTCGGCCATATTCTTCCTATTTTCAGTACTCCAAAGATTCAGTTTCCGTTAAGAAACATTATAACATTTCATACATCTTGGTCTTCTTCGTGCTTAATATTTTAAATGGTGTACGTCTACCCAATTAAATACAATCTTGCCATCTTCTTTCTCGTACAATATGATGATCATTTAGTGAGTCTGCCAACATATTAAAATGTCACAAAGTTATCTTTGTAACTGAATGGTACAATTCAAAATTTCCATTCCGCCAGAGCAACAATTTTGCACTTAATTCACCTTTAAAAGGGCAGTAACTGCCACTGTGCTTCGTATAAACCTTCCATAAGCAAAGTATCAATCTATTGCATTACTTATCTTCCAAACTTTATAGTATTCAAATCATGAACAGGGCGAACTAGGCAGTTAATAAAGTAGGAATATTGTGTATTTTGGCGACAGTAATAAGGCTTTGGTGACGCTCTGGAAGTGAAATCTGTGTTCTGTTGGCATGCTGTTCTGTTTACAGTGCAGCCGCTCAATAAAATGCCGATTAACCCTTGACAAGAATTTCACCGTGAAGTCATCTTTGGATGTATTTTAGATGAACATATGATTTGTATTGATTGTCACACAGTTGAAAAGGTCAGTACTGAGAAATATATGTAGACAACATATAGTAAAATTAATTGTGATGTATGTCCATATGCATTTAAATTGAAAAGCACGTGTACTTACTAATACTTCCACCAGCAATGTGGCTGCACGTGCAAAGACCATGTTCACATGCAATATGCCACTCAGTTCCCGTGCATGATTCGTAATTACAATCAGATACTTGAGTGCATGGCTCTGCCTTCACATACGCTGCGAACAAAATCAAATTATATATGATTAGGGGTGTTTGGGTACTTCTACCCTTAACTGTAGTTAAACCTAAATGTAGATTAAAATATTTCGGTGGCCTTCGTTCAGCTGATTTCAAGACATAAATCCGTTTCCATTCATTATTACCAAGATCCTGTTAAAAACTTCTGAATATAGAAACTTAGCGTGGAATTTTTTCTGGTTACCTCCCCCCCCCCACCATAAAAAATCTTAATTGTCGAGCAGAACTTCAAACAGTTTAACGTTTGTGATTTGTTTACCTCAGTTGCACATGAGCAAATACAAGTACGCTATGCTTTAAAGCAGATATTCTGCAAACATGACAAGAAGTTCTCCTCATTTGTAAATTATCATGTCAGAGTTAAGAATTAAGCACGATTTACCGTACGGAAATGAGTGCTATTGCACTCAGGAAATAAAGGAACCTTCGGATTCACTCTCTGATCTCGTGATCGGCTAAAGGTATCCGAACACGACACCGATTAGTATCCTACATACATGACAGAACACACGATTTCTGACATGCGTTACGTACTTTTAGATAAATACAAAAATATCTTTGGATGAAAAGAAAGAAAAATCGGACATAGAAAGTGTGCATTAATGAATAAATACGTGTAAAGATATGACAAGAGACATACTTAAAGAGCAAAGAAGCGGAAAAGATGGAAACTATTTTTTTAAATTATCATTTTGTACATGTCGCGTTTCTTAAGATATTGCTTTTAGAGAATTTATTATTGCAAAATTTTAGTTTTTAATGTCTAAATGCATCAATAATTCAAATACATTCAGAGGTATTATATACAATATCTTGAATCAGTACACAAATCTTTTTTCTCTTTACATTTTAAGGTATTGAGAAGGAATATTATAATTGCTCGATATGCCAAAGGTATGTATGTATGTATGTATGTATGTATGTATGTATGTATGTATGTATGTATGTATGTATGTATGTATGGATGTATGTATGCATGCATGCATGCATGCATGCATGTATGTATGTATGTATGTATGTATGTATGTATGTATGTATGTATGTATGTATGTATGTATGTATGTATGTATGTATGTATGTATGTATGTATGTTAAGATTGTTCTCACCAACGAATACACAAATAGCAATGAAACAGAACATTGTCCTCATGATTGTCTCTGGTACGTCTTACTAAATCTCGAAAGCAGCGTTTGCAATGCGATCAGTCATTATATACGTACAAAGACACAAGACGAACAGTTGTGACTAAAGATGTCCGTAGTCTGTAACACTTCGTGAGAAAGTTTGAAAGGTTAACCTATACGTTTGACTCGAAATTCACGATTTGCTTCCAGATAAAGAATTTAATGTATAATCTCTCATGATACAATCGCATTTCGTGTCCACTTTAGTTGTGAGCGTTATATAGAGGTCCAAATATTCTGATCTCTTTATTATTTAATGTATTCGTGGTCTATGTATGAATATGAATATGAAGCTATATGTTATGTATTAAGTCGAAAATCAAGTTCCTCGCGCTCCTACCCAGTAGCGTTTAATTCTGTAACAAACAAAAAAAACGTAGCTAATATTTTCTTTTCTCTCTATGAGATGGGTTGAAATATCAGGATCATTATCAACAAAAGAAAACAAATGCATTTGGGTTTGTGTTTAGAACATTGGTATTCCCTTTGGAATAAACTATTTTACCCGATAGTTATGACATTCTTTATGATAATGGTAGTACAGACGTTATCTGTTTACATGATGATCCAGAAATTAAAATTGACTTACACCTTAGCTGTTCGTTTTGCCTTACAAAAATGTATATACGTTGCGTTCATTGTTCATGTAGTCAATGGATTCTACGCTAACATTATGAAGTGAGAACAATTACGTTTTTTATTTTATTTTATACGAGGCAATTTCATATATATATATATAATATATATATATATATATATATATATAATATAATTAGAACTTATATATATATATATATATATATATATATATTATATATATATATATATATATATATATATATATATATATATATATATATATATATATATATATATATATATATATATATATATATGTTCTAAAGGCTTAATAGTATTGTTGAAAACACAACCAAAAAATCACTATCACATCTACATAGCATTCTGTAGCTAAATATGACTCGCTTTCGGCTCTAAGCTCTATTAAAGTGACAAATATTATTGTTGAGGAAATCCGATCATTGACGTTAACAATACTAATATTTTTGTTGCTTGGAGTAAACAAGGAACAAACCAATATAATTTTGTGGATCTAATTACAAATTTTAGTTATAATAAAAGATAACGTCGAAGTTCAAATAGTTTCTTGCAAAGTATTTATATATTTACCTATATATTTATATTTTTGTATTTATTTTTTTAATCTAGACTTTATGTATTTATATATTTTATTTACATACATTTTTTTATTTATATTTTTTTGAATTATATATTTTTTTATTTATCTATTTATTTGTTTATTTATATATTGATTTATTGACGTATTTCTTTCTTTGTTCTTTATCTGACATAGTGTTTTGTTTACATCCTTATATACATCGCTGGTTATTCAGATTTCTGCGTATTAAGTCCCTTATGCATAAATGGATAAGATAGGAGAGGGACCGGAAAGCAAAAATAATTGCGATGAAATTGTGTACCAAATTAAATTAATTTCGAAAATGGGAATTATTAAAAATATTAATCGTTTTTTTTCATACCTCATTAATGATCAATGAGTGGAATTTCATCACTAATCTTGAATCATCAGCACACAGTTGAAATCTATTTCTATGAGAAAGTTAATGTTTTGTCAAGAGTAATGTTAAGTTCTGTACATAAAATACAAGACAATTTTTAAAAGCATGACCTAGAGAGTTGCCATTTGCAAACCCAAATTGTATGTATGTATGTATGTATGTATGTATGTATGTATGTATGTATGTATGTATGTGTGTGTGTGTGTGTGTGTGTGTGTGTGTGTGTGTGTGTGTGTGTGTAGTAATGTGGGGCACTATACCGACAATGGTAAATCCAGTCAAAAGGGCCTGGGTACGTATGGCCACAAGATTTATAGCGACAATGGAAAATCCAGTCAAAAAGGGCATGGGTACGTATGGCGACAAGACATGGTGGGCACGTATAGCGAGAAGGGAAATTTAACATGCGATCTATTTGGGCCTATCTAGCAACAAGGGAAATTTAACATGGTGGGCGTATCTAGCGACAAGGGAAATTTAACATGGTGGGCTTATATAGGGGAAATTAACATTGGGAACATTATTTTTATTTCGGCCTGCCTAGCGACAAGGGAAATGGAAGGCAAAGAAAGCAAATATCTTTTCGAGGTATACGAGTGGCCCTGAAAACAAACCACACAATCTCCTATCTAAACAGAAGTGAAGGAAAATAAAATCACACAATAAGCAGGGTTATCCAGTGCAAGATCACTCGCGTCATGAATGAAATAGTTTTGTATTTGTTTCCTTTCTAAAAAAAAAACGGTAGATCTCATGCTTAAAAATATTTCCGCGACACATTGCAGCGCCAAAAAATAAAGATAAAGCTCCGAAACCTGAATTGTACAAGTTTGTCAACTCAAGATTTTATTTCATCCAACGATTTACTGATTGACTATTTGTAAGGGTGTAGCGTTTGAAAAGCAAATTACATGACAAACGAAAGTTATGGTGCCTACTGATTAAAATTTTGGAGAGGTATCGTCAAACGGGAACATCTACCATTAGGATTTCAATCAAACGTATTAGGACGCAGAGAGAGAGAGAGAGAGAGAGAGAGAGAGAGAGAGAGAGAGAGAGATTGAGAGTATTGTAACATTTCTTCTTACCACATCAACTACTGAATGGTAACAGTATTGTAACATTTCTTCTTACCACATCAACTACTGAATGGTAACAGTACTCGTACCATTTCTTTTTACCACATCATTTTGAAACCGACAATTTATTTTTATCTCATTTAAACATTTTGACGTACACACTCACATCGGTATAGTCAGGAGTGGTGCAGTATTAAGTGGCATGGTTTTTTGCTTTTTATTTTCTTTTCTTTTCACACTTGTGAATCTGGGATTTGTACGACATAGCGAAGCAAGTTCAGTGAACCTCAAGGATAAAAACCCAAGTTGTCTGTCTATTGATGTGAATATTAACATCAAAAACAATATTACTTGCAAAACACAAAGATATACGGCAATCATGATTAGAATGAACACAACAATACCTAACTAGTAACAAAGAGATGTTTTTCTTCACGTTCGCGTAACTTAGAGTTTCAATCCTCTTTCAAGACGAATTTGGTGTCCTTTTGTGAGCGTGAAATTAAAATACTGAAGAAACTTAAGCGCTTTGGTATAGAATATAGTATATATAATTTCAGCAACAAACTAAACAACATAAATACCGCTACAACAAATAGAAAGCCCGAAATCGTCTATTAAAAAAGAAATGCGTTTAAAAAAAATAATTAAAGATTAAAATTTTGATATTGTATGCGGGTGTAATCTGCCATGTATTAACAGCTTGCAAAAAGGTATACGCAAAAAGAAACCTCAACTCAAACTGATTTTTCAGATTTAGTCCTTAGTAATTTTTTTTCATTTTTTGGGAACACACCTAAACACTATTCAAGGGTGGAACAGGGAATTACACATATCAAAACAAACCATACAATTCACACACAGGCAGAAGCCAAATGCAAATATTCTAATCACATGATAGAAGGCAGAAGCCAAAACGCAAATCTAATAATCAAACGATAGAAAGAAGTATGTGTAAGTGTCAGAGCTAAATTCATATAACTTTTGTACGGTTTGTAACCTTCAACTTGGGATAATGTGAATTATCATAAATTATTATCACAAACAGAATTGAAACATAGCAGGCTTGACAATTGTTGTTTATATAGATCCACTAACCTTTACAACTTGAATGCGCTGTCTCATACTTTGGTCTCGGGAAGGTCCCCTTTGCAGGTGTAGCAACTGTGGTAAGAGTAGAAGTCGTTGTCGCTGCTGTCAAATAAGAGTGGATTATTTTAAAAAATGGATCGAGTATTTTATATTTTAAAAAAAATCAAATAAAGAATTACAGTTGATGGTAGTCATCGTGGTCAGCAACAATGTAAAAGTGATAGAGAGAATGAGACATCGTAGTCGAGAAGCATACTTCTGGAGTACGTACGTGTCCTAACGTCACATTACCTTCTCAATCACTCTTGATGCAAAAGCAATCCCATCTCCGCGTGAGACCATGCGCATACTTTCCTACGGATGTTATTCAATCCAAAGTAACCTCATGGTAATTTCACCGTACCTGTATCGAACTGAACTTGTGAAAGACGAATATTCGTTCCCTGTGCGCTTGCCTGAATACTTTAACTTTAAAAGTTGATTCCAAACTTTAAAAGAAAACTGGCCAACACATCTACCTGGATCAGCTCCTGAAGAATTAGCCAAAGCTGGATTTTTCTACTTGGGCGAAAGGGACAAAGTCAAGTGTTTCAGTTGTGGTGTGTCAATTTTCGAGTGGGAACATAAAGATTCCGCTTACCTGGAATATACTCGATGGTCTCCGAATTGTCAATACCTACCATTAGTGGGTCTCAGTGATTGAAAGTGACAATACTGTACCATGTAGTTTAACAAACTAGTTTGGCTTGGAGACAAACCTAGTCCAGTATATAAACCCTCTTTAAAAAAATAATATTCAAGGATCACCACACAAATTGCAAGAGAAAATCTACAAGGAAGTTTGGCAGGGACTTGCTACAGAAAAATCTCAATGGGTCACTGTAGAACTTTTGTGTCGTGAAATTCACAAGAGGAACGTGACAAAAATCAACCAACATGTCAGATTTCTCTGGATCAAGTCTACCTTTCACAGATTTCAATTTAGTTCGTTTACATCTGAAGATTTTTTGATCATTCTTAACCGTTACCCTGAATGGCAGTGGTCCGAAATTACACGTTATATTAATCAGTTTCGCTTTTGGAGAAGATTTTAAATAATTCTGTGCAGAGCATACACTTATGGTCTTCGACAAAAAAGAAGTATAACATAGAACTACCATGCCACAACTTTTATCACTTGTGATAAAACAGATTCAGTGGAAGGATATCAATGAGAATATTCACACGGTGAAAGATTACGAACACGTATTACAAGAACTGTGTCCCATTCATTTGGGACGACGTGTAGTGTGTGTTTTGGTGACTTGCTTTCTGGGATTTCGTTTACCTGTCGATTTCTTGTGGACACTTTAAGAACAATACCTACAAAAAAGACAGTATGGTGACTCCTTTAAATGTCCACGAGAGACTCATTCTGTTAAAAGCCTTACGCATCCATGTGGATACGTCTCGACCTCTAAAGCAAGAAAAGATTCGTCAACTTTTACGAACTGAAGTGGTGTAAGAACATGTGTGTGTAGCTTGTGATTTACACCCTCATTGGACAGATGTACGTGACTGGAAAAGTTGGGGTTCTGAGGCTTGGACGAAAGGAAGCAACCCATTATGCTGAAGCGTTGTGTTCGTAAAATTCATCGTCGAGTGAAAAAGTCACTTTTAAACCTGTGTTAGTGACAGTGCCAGAAGAAGAAGAAAAAGAATCTGTCACCGAGGACAATCACTCTGTTCAAGACAGGACTGTCATGGACATTGCCCCACAAAGTCCCTTACAAGAGAGGACACCTATGTAACTGTACCCATGTAGAGGCTATAAGAACATTAAACACTACCTCTAGGATACGTTGGTTATCCAAACAATGTTGTACAGAGACTTGTTTATGTGCCACTTTGATAGTTTCCATGTGTATTTTATTCCTGTACTTATCCATTTGGTTTTTAGGTATTTTTGTCTTTCGTTTTGTTCCAATTCAAACATGAATTGAAATAAAAGTGTCTTGAAAAAAGTATAAAATCCTCTTGTCTTGTCTGTTTTTGTGTCAATCGTCTCATATGCTACACTGCTATGGCTAACTCTGCTATTTATACTCCTTCCTATTCGACAGTCAAAGTCATTGACGAACACTTAGATCATGCTAGTTGGAAGGCCCTGTATCTTCATCATCCTTTTAACATGTTAATTGCTGGACCGAGCGGTTCAGGCAAAACCGAATTTGTCAAACGTTTGATCGAACATAAACATCATTTGATCGATTGTTCACCTCAAAGCATCGTGTGGTGTTACAAAGAGTGGCAGTCGGCATACAGCCTCTTGCAAGAAAGTCGAGGTGATTCCATTGTGTTTGTGGAAGGCATTCCTAGAGAAGACGATGGGATCGTGTCTGACCCTAGTCAAACTCATTTTTGTCATTTTTGACATGTTAGGAGAAGACGAAGAAGAAATTAAATTGTGGTTTACGCGTAAAGGGCATCATCGTAATTCCAGTGTCATTTACATTACACAATATTTATTTCAACAAAGTAAAGCTCATCGTACCATTAGTCTCAATGCTACATACGTGGTCTTGTTTATAAGTCCTCGAGATAAATCGCAAGTGCAAATCTTAGCCAAACAGTTACGAACACCTTGGCTGACTCATGCGTCCGATGATGCCACTCAAACTCTACACGCCTATTTACTCGTGGATTTAGAACCCACCACTCCCGATTATTTGCGATTTTGTACCCATTTGTTTTACGACTGGTGTCAAGACGGAGGACCTGTCGTGTACACGTCCTCGTCGTCGACATAACAATATGAACCACTAAAAAATCTATAAATCCTCGGTCACTCTGCCCTTGTCTCATACATTGTCAACATGACGTCCCTTCAGTCTCATCTTCCCATCAAATTGATCCGGGCCTTGTACGGTATCAGTCGCGAGAAAAATCCACAAATACGTGCTCACGTCTTAGTAGCCTGTATGAAAGAAGTCGTACGATGGTTTACGGTGACACCACGTCAAACTCTGCAAGGCATCATTCACATTCCACATCAAATCAAACTCTTTTTTGACAGAAATAAAGTAGCCTTGACGCAACTGGCTGATCCTCGCATCGACACTCAAACCAAAAAGCAAATCATTTTGAAACATGGAGGCAGCGGTTCTCTAGGAGGTGTTATCATTCGTTCCCTTTTAAAATGGGATCCCAAAGCTCCCAAAGATCACCCCAAGAAAAAAAAAGCCAAACGAACCCCTAAAAAATTAACAATGGTGCCAAAATCAAAACACAAAAAAAGAAATGTCCACAGAAAAGGGCTGTCACCCACAAAAAAGGTACTTCGGCTAGGATGCAACCTTAACTTCATAAACCACGACCTGCAGCACCAGTGACCGCGTTTCCAGTAGCCTCAGGTTCTTCCACTTCTCCGTTGCGGGTGATGCCAGCCAAATCCAATTTGACATCCGTTCTTCCTAATTTGATGAAACATTGGAAATCTGCGTCTCCCAAAACGTCTCCTCCACCGGTGACACCCTCTTCCACGTTATCGGCAGTAGCAGCTGTTTACAAAGTTCATGCTCCCAAAGTCAAAGTCCAAGAAAGAGCTGGCATGTTAAAGAGTTTAGTGGATTTGTATAACAAGAACTGTCCCGATTTAGTCCATTGCTAAACCCTTCAGGACGTGTGTTACCTGTCATGAAGTTGATACGACGAAAAGATAATCAGTGTCGTCGCATTTCAGTATAAAAAAATCACTTGAGGACAAGGACGTGAATCAGTATTTTCTGTGCTACTGCTGAACACCTAATGGTGTCTCCTCAAAAACATGCACACCACAACCCTCAGCGTTCTGCTGTCCAAAAAGGAAAAGGAAAAAGGCAATCTCGTCATCCTACAAAACGCTTAAAAACCAAACATCGACGTCATCCCTAAAAAGACACATTCGTTTAAAGAAAAAGAAGAGTCACCAAAAAGGATGTTACTTTGGTGATTTTGGGAAACATAACGTTACATTTTTGACGAAGCGCTAGAAAAGAAGATAAAAGAGTGTGTGTACCAAGTCTTTGACGTCAGTGTATTTCTGGAACGAACAAGCGAAGATGTCACGTCGCAGAAAACATTATTATTCACCCCACAAGAAAAACTAAAAGGAAACGACTACCTCCTCGTTTAGACAAACACGGAGACATGTTGTCCGTCCTGTCCAAAGTCTCTCCGACCATGCAAAAACAAATCATTAAAACGGCCTCCAAAGATGTCATCGATACCGTGTGTGAATGTTGTTTGAATGTCTTGAAAATCACGATACTTTGTCTAAACATCAGAAAAATGCTTAGCCAGCCATCAACACGTTCTTCGTCAAATGGTCCAAAAGAAAATATCCATCCGTCAAAAGAAAAAGATGTTGGTGCAACGCGGTGGATTTTTACCCTTTCTTGCTCCTTTGTTGACAGGCTTAATACCAGGTTTGATACAAGGTATGACACAAAGGGATATCCCAAGGATTGGGTAGAAATATGAATGATCCTTCCAGAAGATAAAAAGACCCTATGGAGAACAACGATCTCAGAGATAACCCATGCAAGGACGAAAACTGACTTTCGTCCCTTTCAAACGATGGATGGAATACCATCGTTGGCAAGAACAACGAACCCCCCATTTACCACCCAATCCTCATTTGACCGAGATATCCCAATTACAACACAAATTGCATTCCTTGATACATCGTAACAATTTCTCCGAAACCGAAAAATCGCAAAAGTACGGCCATCTCTTGAAACGACTGCAACTCTTTCATCATCGAAAAGCTGTGGAACAAACAGCTCTACCCACTCTGGTCGATTTTAAGGCTCTAATGAATAGTCCATTGCCATCACTTTCTACAGCGGACAAGAGAGACGTAACCCCACCATTACCCAAGGAAGAAGACCCATTCGACACAAACCCATTCGACGAAAATTTCACAGAAGTCGCACTCAAGTGGAAGGTATTGATCATCAATGGCAAGCCGATTTCGCTGATGTCTCTCATTTAGCCACCTACAATAGCGGCTACAAATATTTGTTTTGTGTCATCGACGTCTTTTCTGAATTTGCCTGGGTCGTACCATTGACTTCCAAATCGAGCGGAGAGCTAGTACAAGCTTTGCAACTGGTGTTGAAACAAAGTGGTCGTCACCCTCTTCGATGGCAAACCGAAAAAGGCACCGAATTTCTGAACCAAGCTTTCCAACGAGAATTAAAGAAACGTGACATTCATTTTTTTACCACCGAAAATCCTGAAACTAAAGCTAGCATTGTGAAACGTTTTCAACGTACCTTGAAAGATCGCATGTAGAAATATTTTACTCATCAACATCGACGTCTTACCGCACTTAGTCCAAGCCTACAATCAATCTTACCATAGAAGCATTGAAATTGCCCCACAAGATGTGACACCTGAGAACGAAGTGACTGTTTTTGAGCGTCTGTTTGGTACGTCCCGGACGATGGCTGTCCCCAAGTAAGGTGGAGGAGTGTTAACCCCTGGAGATTGGGTTCGCAATGGTAAAACCAAGTGCACTTTCGGCAAAGGTTACTTACCCAACTGGACCACCGAATTGTTTTGTGTTACTGGACGAGTGCGTGATCGTCATCCTACCGTCTATAAATTGAAAGACATGAACGGAGAAGTATTAAAAGGAACATTTTACTTGCCTGAGTTACAACGTGACACCAAAAAAGAAGACGACGTGTACGACATTGAAAGCATTCTAGAACGAAGAACCCGTAAAGTAGGTAAAAGGCTTGTCAAAGAAGTCAAAGTACGTTGGAAAGGATATCTTCCCAGTTTTGATTCTTGGATTGACGCTTCGCAAGTCATCGACTATAAAAAGAAGTGACCATCATGCCCTTCAATATAGTTTCAGCTACTACAGTGACTACTTCTTCAGCCAGTTCTTCTCTGCAAGATTTACAAAAGCAACCCTTGTGGCTGTGGTGTGGAGAACGTGTCCCTAAAACCCAACTCGTCCTTTTCAGTCAAATTTTTGTGGTGTATTGTGTCATCGGTGCAGGCATCGCTAATTTGAGTTTGCAACAAGGAGACAAACAATTGTGGACCATTTTAATCTGCAGTTGCATCGGTTATCTTCTTCCCAATCCTTCCCTGAAATACTCTTACAACAGGAACAACAATAACAATATTGGGAATCTTGCGTCCAACGTTAGTCATTCTCCTAACAGTCACCCTTCCAATGAGAATCATCTTTTAGACACTCATTTAACCTCGAGTGACTTCTCGGACAGAAGAACGTTGGAGTTATGAACAAAACTATTAACCAATTTTACTTAATGTTACCCAGTGACAGTTCCATGGAGGTGTTTCCTAAAAACACGTTTGCTGTTACACGGCTAAATTGCCACAAGTCATTCATTTGGATCAAGATACTCATTGGGAAGTGGCTTTAGTGGAAATTATACACCCTACACAAATCAAAAACATCGTCTAAAATCAAAACAGTTTTTCAGTAGAAGTGTATGACGAGCAATAGCAAAAAATCTTAGACGAATGCATCACTGTCAGTGACCCGATGAAAACACAGGACCCCAAAACTAAATGGTCCACCTATCTGTTAACCATTTCTGCAGGTTATTATTTTAGTGTCAAACAGGTAAAGAAATCTTGGGTCAACGAGAATGTCCCATAAATGCTCTTAACGGTACCGAGTCTGGCATTACTGCTTCCCTGAGGACACAGCAAGGACAAGGCAGAAAGCGACTACGAAGACATCCTTCCAAAAGTCTCCATGCCTAGAAAGACTATGAAAAAAGAACCGCTCGAGATTTAGACATTTTTGATTATTAACAGAAAAACATAGAGACTGAGAAAAAATGATGTACCAAGAATATTGTGCCTGTTCCTTGTCGGAACTGGATCTCTTTACCATGCCACCCACTATGATGCCACCCACTATGATGACCATGAAAGAAGCCCAATGGGTTGAATTTTATCCTCTTTGACGGATTCAGCTCCCAACGAGTTTGAAATCAAAGGGCAACCCGAAAATTACATCGATCTAAACAGCAGTTACTTGTATTTGAAAGTGATTTAAACGGACAACTCCGTTCCAGCAGCCGATGCCCGAGTAGCTCCCGTTAAGAATTTCATGCATTCCTTGTTCAGCGATGTGGATTTGTACATGAATAACAAACTGGTGAGCAGCAGCATGGATACCTATCCTTACCGAGCGTACCTCGAAAATTTCTTGACGTACGGAAAAGAAGCCAAGAACACTCATTTAGATGCTTGCGAGGTATGGAAACCTGACACAGCAGGTGATAATACGTTTAACGACACAGCCTTGACCGTAGATGACGATCCTCACAATGTGGGTTTTAACGAGCGTCGAAGGAAAATTCTGCAAGGACGTAGTTTAGAACTGTTCGATCGTTTGCATTTGGACAAGTGGTTTCAAGAGAAATATTTGCTGAACGGTGTGGATATTCGCTTGAGACTGAATCGTAGCAGTACTGCTTTCCATTTGATGGCTCATGCCAACGAATACAAAACCATTATCCAAGAAGCCAGGTTATACGTGCGTCGTGTGCAAGTGTTACCTAAAGTAGAAAATGATATCAGTCACACTTTGAGCAGAACGACAGCCAAGTATCCAATACGACGCTTGGAAGTAAAAACTTTCACCATTGCCACTGGACTCCGATCTAAGATCGAAGATCATCTGTTCCAAGGACAGTTACCCAAATGTTTATTCATTGGTATCGTCAGCAATGCAGCCCTCAACGGTACCCACGATCAAAATCCTTTCCAGTTTAAGAACTGCAAAGTATCCAAAATCGAAGTCAGTCGCCATGGCAAAACTTTGTGTACCCGACCCTTAGAACCCGACTTTGCCCAGAAGAATTACTTGAGATCGTTCTTGTCGCTGTACGAATCCACAGAACAGTTACGAACCAACACCAGTCTCGGTATTTCCTACGACGACTATGCAGGAGTTTACACTTTGTGGGCTTTTGTTTTCACTCCAGACCAATGCACCCTTTAAAATCTGGGCAACTGTGTGTGGAACTTCAGTTTGCCGGGACTCTTGAAGAAACGGTGAATGTCATTCTGTATGCTGAATTTGATAATATCATAAAAATCAACAGTTTGAGAGGAGTCATTCTAGACCATTAGAAACTATGGAAGCACCTTGTCTTTCTTTGAACAGTGGAGAATCAATGGAAATGGAATGGGAGGTTACAGAGAAAGCAAATCCCCAAGACCAGAAAGAAGAAGTAGTGATAATGCAGTCCAGATGGCCAGAACAGGAACAACATTTAGTCACCTGTTTTGCCAAACACTTGGAGGATAAAATGAGGGACAAGATTAAAAAAGATTGTTATGGATGTCAAAACGATCATCCCAGACAAATTCAACACGATAAATGTATGCTGATGAATCAAGAAGAAAAATTGGACGATTACCTGAACGAAGCTTGGAGTCTCATCTCAGCAGATACCGTGTTACTTCAGTGGTATAAAGACGTGCGTGATCATTCTTCTCCTCCATTGTTTGCTCGAGAAATTGATCACATCGAAGCTCTCTTGGCCGAGATTAAGGAGATTAATTTTATTACCGCGTTCAATTCGATTTTTTTATTTATTATTTTGCCATACTACCTTTGTACAAAACATTGCATCATCACTCATCATAAACAATTTCATTGGCTAGATTAATTTTCTTACCGCGTTCACATCGAATTGACTTCAGTAGCTCTTCACCTAGTTTCGAGATAGCTCATGTTTCACCGCTACATTATTGATATAAAAAAGAAGTCAAACTAAAGCAAACACAATCGTACCTTGGGCAATCACACAAAAATTATGTCAATTTTATAGTCAAATACATCACAGCGTATTTGGATTAACTATTTTGTGAGAACGTTTTCGTCGTATTTGTCATCGGTTAACTTTGGTGATATTTTCCTATGGATTTGATTTTCTAAGTGGGATGTGTGTTTCTTTGAATTTTTTTAAGGGAAAATAAACCACAAAACAACGTAAGTCTCCTGATTCTTATTAAAAGTAGATATAACATAGTCTCTCTCTCTCTCTCTCTCTCTCTCTCTCTCTCTCTCTCTCTCTCTCTCTCTCTCTCTCTCTCTCTCTCTCTCAATACGTTTGATTGAAATCCTAATGGTAGATGTTCCCGTTTGAAGATACCTCTCCAAAATTTTAATCAGTAGGCACCATAATTTTCGTTTGTCATGTAATTTGTTTTTCAAACGCTACACCCTTACAAATAGTCAATCAGTAAATCGTTGGATGAAATAAAATCTTGAGTTGACAAACTTGTACAATTCAGGTATCGGAGCTTTATCTTTATTTTTGGCACTGCAATGTGTCTCGGAAATTTTTTTAAGCATGAGATCTATCGTTTTTTTTTAGAAAGGAAACAATACAAAACTATTTCATTCATGACGCGAGCGATCTTGCACTGTATAACCCTGCTTATGGCTAACTTTGAAATACAAATACCAGAATCAAAACACACGTTCGTAAGAATTGTAACAATGTATCAATGATTGATGCGAGTGACATTGCACTTTATGACCCTGCCTATGGTTAACTTTGAATTTCAAATCAAAACACACAGCTTAGACTGTCGATAGAACAATGCCCATTTTGGTGCTGTGTTTGTTTCCCCTTCGATTTAGATTTGTTAAAACTTGGCAACATTGTTTGAAGCGTGTGCTGAAGAATACAGGACATCCCTTAAATTTGAGATATGTTAACACCTCAGTCAGCTCAAAAATCAGACTGATGCGCTCCTTGGTTGCATCTGTATTCCTATATGCCTGTGAGTCATGGACTCTCACAGCGGATCTCGAAAGGAGGATACAAGCTGTTGAAATGAGATGCTTTTGAAGGTTCCTTGGCATTACATATAGAGATCATGTCACGAATGAGTAAGTGGTAAACAGAATTAAGCAAGCCATTGGGCCCTATGAAGAGCTATTGACCATTGTGAAAAAGTGCAAAATGAAATGGTATGGACATGTCACACGATCAACAGGGCTTGCTAAGACAATCATGCAAGGTACTGTGCAGGGAGGGCGAAGGAGAGGAAGACAGAGGAAAAGATGGGAGGATAACATCTCAAAGTGGACAGGACTGAAGCTGAGTGACAGTGAGAGTATCAGAGAACAGATTGGAATGGAGGAAGCTGGTTGTCAGGTTATCAGTGGTGCCCCAACGGTCGGCAAGACTAAGGGATAGATAGATAGATAGAAGAAGTCAGTCGACAATAAATATCACACTACCATTTTACTAAAATGATGAATGAATAAAAACAATGAACATATTTCACATATAATGTATGATGTTCTTAATTATCCTTGTTTTGTTTTCCTTTCCTTCTGTGTGTATAGGAGGTTGCGTGATTTTATTTTCCTTCCCTTATATTTATTCATAATTATTTGCGGCCATTTATACTATAAGAAACCCACTCACCACTATGAGAGTCGTCAAGAGATGCATTGCGATAATCGAGTTAAATTTTTGAATGCAAATCTGCTTTGCTTAATGGCTAGCATTATTGAAACAACATTTGTGATACAATGCATGGAACACACACAGAGCACACACTCGCATTTTACACACATACACACATGGATGGATGGATGGATGGATGGACGGACGGACGGACGGACGGACGGACAGACCATCAGACAGACAGACAGACAGATAGATAGATAGATAGATAGATAGATAGAGTACAGTCTATTGGAAATATTTTTTGGGAAACAGCTTGAATGGAATAATAAACGATGCTAAACCCACTTAGATCAATTGCAACCTAATAAATTAATATCCAAATGATTTCAGTGAGTGAAATGAGCTTTTCATGGACGAAACGCAATACAGCCAACAATCAATACCATAAACCTTACTTACTACGTGAATTATATGAGCATCAGACTGCGTTTCGGTTATCTGATTGAATGTTATTAGCTGATCATTACATTATACGATTATCTGATTGATTGTTATTAGCTGATCATTACATTATACGATTATCTGATTGATCATTACATTATACGATTTATGTATACGATCAATCAAATCAAAAATAATTATATCATTGTACCAGCGTTAGGTGACTGCAGTTTGTGTTAGAGATTGTGCTCGATGCATTCAATCTTTATACAAGCTTCTAGCCGTAGGTGTATATGGTTATCGTGTAACTTGATACTCTACGTTACTTTGATATAATAAATTAATAAACTGAGTTGATAATGACATGTTTAAAATGTACTGTTGTCCTTATATCCGAGTAACATACGAACTTGATAATAAAGATTTAATCATCTCCGAAACTTTACTCAAAATTGTAAAAATTGCATGATACAAAACTGTATTATCGACATTCCAAATCATTGATAAATTTTCAATGTTATCGAAGAAAGAGCATGCAACATTAGTTGAGCACTTACTTAGCTACCTATTGCTGTTATATAAACCGATCTGTGGCTAATATAGGGAGACACTTAGGCATGACGCATAGTGACCATATTGATGTTAAAATGGTTATCTCCGTGTCAATTTATTGAATATTAGCTATATATATATATATATATATATATATATATATATATATATATATATATATATATATATATTTGTGTGTGTGTGTGTGCATGTTATATATATCTATCTCTATCTATCTATATATACATATATATATATATATATATATATATATATATATATACTAATACATGTATATGTGGTTGGGTGTGCGTGGTTGTGTCTGTGTGTGTCATGCATATACATACATACATACATACATACATACATACATATACATAAATACATATCCATTCTGCTTATATTTGTTCTTCATATTAATCATTGTATTATAAATCAGTGATCAACACGGATAAATAAGTCATATAAATGTAATTGAGAGTTGCGCTCTGAAATAATTAGAAAATTCAGATCGTTTAAAAAAGATATGAAAAAATATCAGCCTTCAATATACACTGCCTTTATTATATTGTACTGCACACTCAATACTTTGTTTTTAATTTTTCTAAGTAAATCTAAGTTAATGCCCGGTACGATTACTTCTTAGATGGTCTTAATGTACGCAGAGTACCATATTTATTTCTATGTCAGTTTATATTTGTTTATTTATATATCGTCGTAGAGTTACAGCTCTGTTATTACATTGTAACTCTCCTGGCAAATAATGTAGAACACATTGTATGTTGTGTATAATTATAGCGTGTGTTTTACATTACAGTACTGGAATGAATCAATAATGCTAGGCAGTTTGGGTTACAAAATGTATTTAGTACTGAACCGGCAGTAGTTTGGTAGTAAATATTATGTTTCCGATTCGATCCAAATAATAAAAGAAAACCTACCACAACAAGCGAAGAACTGTTTTGAAAAATTTCAGGGGACAACGATTTTTGCTGCAATATTTATAACAATTTGCTCTCTCTCTCTCTCTCTCTCTCTCTCTCTCTCTCTCTCTCTCTCTCTCTCTCTCTATATATATATATATATATATATATATATATATATATATATATATATGGTTTTTCGAAGGATTCTAAAAATTCCATACTTAGACAACGTCTCTAATGTGGAGGTGCGCATTAGAATGTAAAATGCAGCTGACCTATGCGAAGATGTCCACTATACCTTACAGAGACGCAAAGAAAGATGGTATGGCCACGTTATGTCATCTTAGCACATCGGTACGATTTAGCATCGTGACATTGCTGATTCTATAAAGGATTTCGATGCAAACAGCTGCATTGTATAAAATATGGAATTATAGTATGCTTTCTGGAGCCAATGAAAACCTGTATAACGTTGGTCTTTTAGTTCGGTCGAGTGTAAGGCTTCTTTGCTTATGTTTATAACGAAAGGAAACAAATCAATACGTTTTACAGAAAAGTTATTTTCGTTTCGTAAAGAAACTGAGAAAAAGAATAAAAACGAGGCTACAGAGCACAACCAATGGTTTATTTGTTATATTTGTGGTGTATATGTGCAATAAAAGACACCGCTTTCTCCGGATAATCCAAAGTCCTGAAATTAAAAAAGAACTTAACGGTTATATACAAAATCAGAAAAGGCGATATTATGAATCAAATAAAAACAGGATCAAAACTGACTAAACAACAACTTATATTTCTTAGTTGTAGGTGCATGAAAAAGTATAGAGTAGATTTCATTCAGCAATAATAACATCTTTTAGTTTTATGAGTTTTCTTTTACTGTTACATATTGTTGCGCAGTTGGTGGATATTCCGTGCATTTGAACTAACTTAATTTTTTCTTTCCTTCAAATATCTCGGGGATCATATCAAAGTTACGAAATGTAATTTTATATGAAGGAAACGTCATTAGTTACTTATTCATCATCAACTACTACGATCTTAATCAACATATTTATTCTCTGAACCCACTGCCCGACTTGCCAAATATGAACAGGCAAATATGTGAAACTGTACGTAACCAATGGCCTGATTTGTCAAATATGAACGGGTAAAAAAAGTGAAACATTTGACGAAATCCACGGCCTGCCTTGTCAAGTATGCACGGGTAAAAGTGTGTAACTGCGTAGCCCACGACCTGATTTGTCAAATATGCACGGGGAAAAGTGTGAAACGTTACGCAACCCACTGACTGATTTGTCAGATATGCACTGGTACAAGTGTGAAACTCTACGTAACCCACAGTCTGACTTGTCATATATGAACTAGTTCTTTTTGTTTGTTTTCTTAGGATTTTTAACGTAGCTTTAACAATTTTTCAGTCATATCGCTACGATGGCTGCAGTGAGGCAGCTTATAGTGATATCTAGCACTGGGGCATCATGCCGCAGACATGTAGCATGATGTCCGACCCAGTCACATTATCCTGACGCCAGGCCGACCAGTCCTAACACTAACCTTTTAATGCTGAGCGTTAAGCGAGGCAGCTGTTAGTACCATTTTTTTTATAAGTCTTTGGAATGAGTCGGCCGGGGATCGAACCCACGACCTCCCGCTTCCGCGGCGGACGCTCTAAACACTAGGCCACCGGAGCGGTAAATATACTAGTAAAAGTGTGAAACATTGCGTAACTCACGGTCTGACGTAGCAAATATGAACAGGTAAGGAGGTTACAGAAACATTTATGAAGCAGATTTTGAGCTAAACTATGACCTTTTCAGGCTCACGCGAACGACCATTTTTATGTATTGCTAAGATAAGGTCAGGTCACTCAGAGGTCACATGGTTCTTTTGATTTGGGGAATGATTTATTTCTGCCACATTATTTTATAGTCGTATTTGCTTGCCCAATTCAAAACTATTCGAATTCTACGTGTTGCTAACAAAAGATAAGCTATTTTTTGGTACGAGATATATCAGATAATATCAACTAGAAAAATAACCAATCTAGTTTCTAAAGATTCCAATGCTTAATAATGATGAATACACGGGATAAACATTAATACTTCAATTAGTATAGTATATCTTCAGTTGATAAGGTTGGCATGCGATTTGATTATCACCAGACCATGATATACAATTATCTAAAAAGAAAACTGAACGCTCACTGACAGTCTGATGGCAGAGGGCGAGCTCTTTATTTATCAGCTTTAGCGAAAATTCTTTGTTGATATAAAGCCGAAATGATGTTACTAATTGTAATTCTTTAGACTTATCCATGTCTGCAATATGCTATGCATATTAAGACACTTCTCTGCTCGGCTGTTAAATGCATGCATTTTATTCAAAGATTTTATTTATTCCGTCATTCGCTTAAATGCTGTGTATATTAAAAGCCTTTGCTTACAAACTTCTAAGTAAATTTACAGAAAGCAAACAACAGCACAAGAGTGCCTTTGTTTGCTAATTTGTTGTTTTCCTTACTTATTTAGTTCCGGCGACAGTGACACAGGCCGTCCGTGCTAGAGCATCTCCATCTGAGACCAAATGGACATTGGTGAAATTGACCACACTGGTCGTCGGACGTGCAACCTATATATATATATATATATATATATATATATATATATATATATATATATAGTAAAGTGTATAGTATATATATATATATATATATATATATAGTATATATATATATATATATATATATATATATATATATATATATATATATATATATATATATATATATATATATAGTAAAGTGGGATAGGGTCAATTGGGAAAATACAGAACACACACACACACACACACACCCGATAACGTTTAGGGTCAATACGTTTTAAATCACTCTGAGAAACGTTTACGGTCCATGGGATTTAACATGGGGCATATTAAAAAGTGGAGCTGTTGTATAAAGTCAATAAGAATGGAACAGGTGTGATGACGTCACGGTACTGATGATTGTTAACAATGTTGCACCTGTTGTAGGAACAGGTCTGCACCGGTTTGATCTCAGTCGGGCCAAAAATTGGTACATAAACATAGATTTATATAACAAATACATCATACAATATACAGTCACAAACAAATCACAATTATCCAAACGACTAAAAATATTTTTTTGTTTAGGCAAGAAAGCAAATCTTTTCGAAGCATATGAGTGGCTCTGAAATGGGCCTTTGGGTTCTCCTTCTTCTACTTGCTTTTTTTTTCTAATTTCTTTTGCTATTCCATCATTTTCTGACTTTATCAATGATTCCCTTCTTCTTCTTCTTCTTCTTTTCCGCCTTGTTTTCTTTTATGATGTTTTGTTCCTTTCTCTTCTTGGCCCAGGTATCTTTAATCAGTTTCTTCACCTCTACTTCCAATACCTTTCTCGTCATGTCTTCCTCTGTTTTTAGCTGGTCTACTCCACACTTCACTTGGACAACTCTGTCCAATACAATTCTATAAAGCATCTGACTTTCATAACTGTGTCAAGTACCTCCTACAAGCTTTAAGCTTCATACTCTCACATATTTTGCTGTAATAAATCGTATTAATTCTTTCACATCCTGCTCTAGCATACCTTATGGCAGATCTCTTGCTAATTTTAAACTGGTTACAAAGTCTAGGCCACCTGGATACTTCAATTTCTCAGGCTTTTTTACCACATAGGCTACATCCATCAACCACAATCAACTGTGTCTCAAATTATTGTACAAATCAATTAATATTTGATTTGGTTATTCTGTTGAATGGCGCCAATGACGGACGTTTTGTTTATATATGTCAAGTACGGACTTGAAGGAAAACATCCGTATATTCACTTCACCTATTATATAATATACATACAGAAGGAAAGATAAAAACTATGATATATTATCAAAAACCAATATCTACTATCCACAGACGGGAAGGAGAAACAACAGAACGCAAATATGATATCCACACACGGGAAGGAGAACAAAACCCACACAAATACTATCAAAAACCCTAATATTTACTATCCACACATGAGAAGGAGAAAAAACACAACTCAAATATTCTGTTCACAAAACCAGAGTATACTTTCAATACAGAAGGGAGGGAAAACAAATCACAATATCTAATAACTACACATGGAATTGAAAAAAAAACTCACAATATGCTATTAAAAACCAATCATATACTATCAACACAGCAGGGAGGGAAAACAAACCACAACATTTACTATCAAAAACTACAAATATACTATCAACACAGAAGAAAGGGAAAACAAACCCCAATATATATCCTCACCAACCTTACGCCAACACATTAAACATTACAATCCTCACACACACACACACACACACACACATGAGTACGTAACCAGCATTAGGGCGACACATGTCATAGAGCAGCATTAGGGTGACAGTATTAGATCATGTTGTGTTATTAAACTGCAACACGTATTTGTATACGAATTCATCAAAATAATTTAGAATTCCGATTATCAAGCTTAAATATTCATGTTTAAAACAGAAAATAATATTTACAAATGAAAACACACATGTGTCGCCTTAATGCCGTGTCGCCTTAATGTCAACACACACCTGTGACGGTCACAACAACCTTATGGCGACAGACTCTTCACACACATATTCTGTCTAGTTCAGCATTAAGGCGACATTTTTTCTAAGTGCAAAATTGTTATCCCAAACAAAATATTAAACTAAAATTATATATTAAGATGATCAGAATAATAAATGTATGCCTTTTACAACTGTAATACGTATGTTTATCCGCATCGTTATGGCGTTATGATCTTCACACACATATTCTGTCTAGTTCAGCATTAAGGCGACATTTTTTCTAAGTGCAATAGTGTTATCCCAAACAAAATATTAAACTAAAATTGTATATTAAGATGATCAGATTAATAAATATAAGCCTTTTACAACTGTAATACGTATGTTTATCCGTATCGCTATGGCGTTATGATCTTCACACACATATTCTGTCTAGTTCAGCATTAAGGCGACATTTTTTCTAAGTGCAATATTGTTATCCCAAACAAAATATTAAACTAAAATTATATATTAAGATGATCAGATTAATAAATGTATGCCTTTTACAACTGTAATACGTATGTTTATCCGCATCGCTATGGCCTTATAATTTTCACACACATATTCTGTCTAATCCAGTATTAAGGCGACATTATTTGTAACTGTCCTACTGCTATACCAAACAAAACAAAGGAATACAATTACAGTATGTTTTCAGATTATCAAAATCATAAATATATGCCTTTATAATTCAACGTCTGCTCATCCATTTCCAAACGTGTTTATGTTTATATTTTTTTTTTAATGTCATAGGCATTTAATACACTATAAGACCGAAGCTGCACTTTTGTTTTCAAGCCATAATAGTTTTTAATTCCTTCTAAAAGTGTGTGTTTATACAAGTTTTTGTACCAATGAATAGATGAAAACAATCCTTCTCCCATCCCATATATTGAAGTGTCCTCGATTAGAAATATGCTTGAAATGAGCTAATAACCGGCATGTTTAATCGGGTTGATGCAAATATCTTTTAGTGCAATATGTCCATTAATCACTAAAAGCAATCAAATGTACTTATTTCATGTTCTAAAAGTTTGCTCCAATATTTATCACAGGCTGAATTAGCACATTTCTTGCAGCATCCCGCGTGATAATGAAAAGTGTCTACCGTTTATGAGCTGTATGTATTTGTGTACATTCACATATAAAATATAGCGAGAACTCATACTTCTCCATCTCATTGCAAGTTACAACAGCACTTTTAAAGGTGAACTAAACAAGATTTTAAAAATAATAGTATGTCTATTGTTGGATTTTAACTCAATTCGATAATATGAGTAATGCCATATATACGTATAGACCACTAATGTGTTTTAAGGGGTGGTCTATAGCGCTTTCCGTTACGGATTACTGCCGTCTCACCTCTGTCTGCGTGGGTTCGAGTCTAAGATTCGGCTCATGTAGTTATGTGAGAAGGCTTGCCAGTAGCTTCTCGTGGGTCGGTGGTTCTTTCCGGGGTTTTTCCCATTGTTCTTCCTCGACCAATAATACTGACTGCCATGTATGGCCTATTGCGTGCTGAAAAATGGCGTTAAACCCTAAGAAAAACAAGACAAACTTGCTTAGATATAGAATATATAAATTTCTTGGTCAAAATATTCTCAATATATATCTATATATATATATATATCTATATATATATATATATATATATATATATATATATATATATATATATATATATATATCTATATATATATATATATATATATATATATATATATATATATATATATATATATATATATATATATATATATATTGACGAGCAGTGAAAATTCCTATTCCAACTGAGTTAATTATCAAGATTACTACGGTCGATAGGAAAATAAAGATATGATTTTTTCTTGGTACAAGTGAATAAAACATATATCTCATTAAGTGCATTTTAACAATTGACGAAGTAAAAAGTTCATTTCATATTGAATATCGATTGTTTAAAACTCTTTTAATTTTCAGGTCAGCGTTATTAAATGCATCTAAAAGTGCTTAAAACGAATTAGGTACTTTTAGTTACATTTAAATTTGAAAATTGCCTAGTTACAGATCCGAAAAATTCGCTATGTGGAACGAACTATGAGGTTTTCACCGGCGAGATTAAACATATCGTTTATTTACTTATTCATTCAGACCAAACAAATTTTTTTTTAATTTTATGCTCAGATATATTGACTAGAAATCATATAAGATTGATAGCAGATTTATTCCTGTATCCCATGAGCAGCACAGTTGGAGGGGTTTGGGGGTTGGGTTATCCGAACTTTGGGAGAGGGTGCAAAGATTCACTCCCATAGGACCCCAGTTACATATCTGGGCCCTGGTTGATTTATTATTTACCAAAATCCTCGTTTGCAAGATCTAACTGGTGTTGAACTCCATATGGGCTAGACCCATACGTGGATTAAGGGAAGAGTAAAGACTAGAACTGGTGGGTCAGCTGACCTTTGTTAAGCCTCCTCCCACACTTCTGCCAAAGCCATGTAAAAAAAATAGATGTATTTGTTGCCAAAAGCCAACCCGAACCTTGTATATAAGCCTGGTTGGCAAGACCCCTGTGTTTTTTTTTTTTTGTTTTGTTTTTGGGAGGCACTAGATAGATGCTCCCTTCCCATTTAATACATTTACGGCAAAGTCCGGTGTAGTAAGTTTTATTTTGTTGTGAAAAAAATTACAAAACAAATTAAAAAACGTATTGTTTTTAATGGCTATTATATTGGGTCGATCTTTGTCCTTTTTATATTTATTTCTTTTGAGAACGACTGTGTTCGAGACGGGTATGTACATTTATTAAATTTAAATTGTACATTAACCGCCTCGAGTTTGGTCGTCTCTATTTATTTATATTTAGGTTTTTTTTTCTAAATCGTTTATTAGTCCCTTTAAACAGGGCTCTCTGTGTAATTCGGGAGCTACACAGAGAAAGAAAAAATGCAAGATTGCCTGGTTTTGAATAGTACTCACCAGCGACTTTTACCTTGTTTTCTTTCAGGGCATGCGTATTGGGAAAACACTTAAAAACTCCTATGCTACTCTATACTTATTGTATTAGTGTGTTGTCTGCATCATGTTTCTATGAGTGCATTTTTCCCTCCGACTCTTTCACGGGCCAGTCCACTTCGCGTAGCGTCATGTTATTTAGCCTTTTGACTTCCTCATCTCGTACTTTCCACTTAAGGTTCTATATCCACCCCCACCCCCCACCACCCTTGTGCTCCTACCCTAGTTATGTGTTCCAATAAATATGATTTGCCCTCATAGTTTCCAATATAAACTCTGTGATGTTGTATACTAATTTCTTGCTAAAGTTTCCATCTAAATATAATATGTTTTTTTGTTTGTATAATTGAGTTGTTCTTATTTTTAGTGTTATGTCAACTCTTTCCTTACTATTCTTTTCACATTCAACCATGATATTTTTTTTTGGGGGGGGGGGGTGATGTGTGAATTATTACACAGTGGACATTTGGGCGATACTCAGATCACATTACGTCTCACTGCAACCTCTCCCGTCAACCACGCGTCATGCATTTATTTGAAGCAGAGGCTTTGTATTTTTAATGACCCTAACTTGACCCAGTTTCCAATGGCACTAATTGATGTTTATGTGTTCATGTTCGACTTTGTTTTTTTAAAATCCTATTTATTGTGCTATCTGTAAGCCATTTGTGTGCTGTTTTTGTATCTATTTCTCATAGT
The DNA here is from genome assembly GCA_029339505.1 of Unio delphinus. Taxonomy (NCBI): domain Eukaryota; kingdom Metazoa; phylum Mollusca; class Bivalvia; order Unionida; family Unionidae; genus Unio; species Unio delphinus. The sequence continues at coordinate 2,125,700 of JAQISU010000049.1, forward strand.
TCTCTATTGTCCCTATATTTTGTCTAGCAATTCTTTTATTGATCTTAATTTTCGTGGGTCTTCTAGTAGTTTCGATAACCTATTGTTTTTATATGTCTTTTCTCTGCTTCATAGAGAATCCGAAATAATATATGCATAGAACATGATAAGGTATTTTTGGTTCCGCTTTCATTTCCTTAAATCTGTTTAGAATGTTGGTGTATTTTATAAGGACGGAGTTTGGGAGGGCCAGGCCATACCTCTTTCTGCCATTATATAATGTGTCCTTGTTTATGTAGTGCATTTTAAACCCCGATAAATATTTAATAATTTCATTATCTAAATTTTTTAGATCTTCGATTGTTATGTCTATTGATTTTAAAATTTAGTTTAAGTGCAAATTCATATAATATTTTTGTTACTTGGGCCCGTTCCATTAGGCACAATGCATTAAGTGCCCAGGTTTTGATATTTTCATTTATTTTTTCCCTGATTTTCTTGAGGTTTTGTTTTGCTTTTCTTGGTCTTTAACTATTGGGATTGATAATCCGTGTTGTTTACCTCTTCAGTTTCCTATTAGTAAGATTTCCATTTTCTCAGGATTTATTTTCGACAATGATACTTTTCCAAATAATTCAAATTCCCGTAATAGTTTTACATAGGAGTTATGGTCTTGAACAAAGTTAGTGCAATCATCTGCATCTTGTAGCATTTTAACCTTTTCTTTAATATTTGGAACTTTGATCCCTTTTATTTCTTTATTGAGTCTCTTTTTTAATAATTAGAATTTATATCGCTATTATATATAATAGCATAGATAGTTGACACCCCTGTCTCACTAATCTCTTTATATAAATTTTTCATGTTCTCGTCCCATTTACCTGTACATACGAGTTCATGTCTCTGTACAGGATTTTAGTCCACTTTTGGAAACTTTTTAGAGACTCTTCGAAAAGGGCTACCGAAACACATGCGCAGTTTCATAGTCGAGTAAACGTAAATTTTTTTTATAAATGGATAAAAATGTCTGGCACCGCGTTAACTTATGAGGGAATACGTAAGGAAATTTTGAAGGCGCATGTCATAAGTATTTACAGAAAAGACTTAATTTAGATTTTTGCGGAGCGTGAATTCTCAACCTTGTATGAAATAAGCGTGATGGCAGAGCGCTATGAGAGCGCGGACGTCCGTCCAACCCCTTGGAGTTGTAACGACCAACCTAGAAACGGTGTGCATAGAAGGACCACTGAGTTGCCACCCCAGAGACTGGTCAGAATGGTGGGAGGCCGGGCCGGAAATCCTAGCCAAGGACATTTCCGTGGGTCAGGAAATACTCAGGCTCTAGAGAAGGATTCCTCGGGGAGGAAAAGTGAGACAATGTGTTACGGCTGCAACAGACCAGGCCATGTCGTTAAGGACTGTAGAAAGCACAGGAGTCTGACGTTTTATCAATAAAGTACGGCGAAATGTCTGACAAAATGAAATACCTTTAACAATAATATATATATATATATATATATATATATATATATATATATATATATATATATATATATATATATATATATATATATATATATATATATAAACACAAGGAGTGCAAGCGTGACCACAACCCTTCGCTCGATTCGACATTTTCTCATGAGTCTTTTATCGCTTCAGAATCGCAAGAAGACTGAAACACTACATATATCCATTCAAAAGACAGTTACTTACCAACGCATAGCTCTTAAATGACCATGTCCTGAATCCAACCGGCGAATTAACCTTTTTTTTTCTTCTCACAAGTACGGTCACATTAGCCAATGTAGGCTGATTTGCTGACGGAAGTAGCCCATTCTCTACCAGTTTCTGAGATTGAATGATTGGCTATTATCTTTGAGATATCTAAATTCCAACGCTACCTGTATGGCCGAAAAATTATTTTGGAAACAGACCACCAACCACTCGCCTATTTGGTTCAAGCTATGTTGAAAAATGGACGATTAATGAGATGGTCACTATTTATGCAACAATACCAAATTCACGTACGGTATATTAAGGGCAGCAAGAATGTAGGGGCTGACTGCTTAAGTAGAATAGGGACGTCTGAGGTGAAGGGGTCACCTGAGGACGTGTAACTGAACCAGATTAGATCTCCATTGGAGAGTAAAATAGCGATTTTACTCTTCAAGGAGGGGCCCATGTGAAGGGGCAAGTTTCTGGCGATCTATCACAAATACGTTCGTTGAGACCAGAGAACCATTAATTAGATTTACGGAGACACGCGCGTATCATATCGCTATACTGCCGCGTACGGTATTGTTCCTTTCTATTTTGACTGTCTAATTAGAGTCGTTGTTTATCCAGCATCCCGACTGATTGTTAGAGACATGGTAGGCTTCATTTTCATGGGAAAGTTGTCAAAATTGAGAAACCGCAGACATTCTCCTACTTAATACTGCCAGGTCAGGCTGACCCGACTTTAGTGACTCTGAAAGAAAGGGCAGCAAACATATTTGATACTGATTAGTCACGTTAAATAAAGGACGTGTTTTCACACAAGATTAATCGGATTTAATATCACCCTTATTGAAATTGAGGTCGGTCTGAGTTTTCCTGTGAGATAACAAGAAATTCACTACAGGATCTGAGCGGAATTTGAAAGAGATTTTATTTTGAAAAGTGTGTGGTCCAGGCAAGCCGCCAATACTGGCTGGGTGACGAAACCACAAAGGGAGAAAAAAAGCTTTTTAGACGTATTGATGTTACGTAACCTGAGACGTATGCTGAGAAAAAGAAAGAGAGGGTAGTGCAGTGAGACGTATATACCTGTGATGAAATGTTGCCTAGTGCTAAAATTCTAACGTGTTTAGATTGTATCCCAAGACGGATGGTAGCAAGTTTCATCTTTGAGATCTAAAGTTCTGAACAGCAACAGAGGAAGCGGAAAGCTGAGGACAAGCAGGTTATGAAATTGTATATAGCGTTGACTTCGATTGTTTAACTCGATCCTATGATGAACTAAAGCTATCAGTAACAGATCGGCTAGTTCATTTAAATTTATTTGAGTTTAATTATAATTCCGTTGAAGTTGTATTTCTAAAAGCAGAGTATTCTTAATGAAAGGAATTTTCACAATTGTTTATGTAATTGATTGAATATATATATATATATATATATATATATATATATATATATATATATATATATATATATATATATATATATATATATATATATATATATATATATTTATTTGTTCCAGAAAGTGTCCCCAAAAAATGTATTAATCCTACTCCCCTTAGTATCTTTGTAATCGAATGTGTATTCTACCCTATTCATATGCAGTCTCCTGTATGTCAGTCAGTTTCTGTGTCGTGTCAGTATGTGTTCCATTTTGTCTTTAAATCGTATGTCATCTGTTGTTAGTTGTCCTGTTCTGTCTATGTTATCACCTACACAGTTTAAATCCTCTCCTAGTTTCAAATTTCCTATAGTGTATTTCTCTAAATATTTGGCCAGTTCGTCAATAAATTGTGCCTGTTCTTTGAAAGTTTATCCCACCCATTACAGTGTGTATTGATCTCCCCTTAAAATGGTTTCCCTCCTCTATTCTTTCCCATATAACCACTCTTTTATTTTTAATAAAACCGGCCACCGCACCCCCTCATATCTTTCCCTATATGTCATTGGGTTCCTAATGTTTTTAATTTTTCTAGTTTGTCCCTATTTATCCCATTGCGTTTATAGACAGTAAACGGAAGTTTTGTCCTCCATTTTTTGTCTATCCCAGGTTGTCGTATTATTTTTTTCAGATTATGGCTGTTTTTTATTTTTGTATTGTCTACCTTTTTGTGTGTGTGTGATCCATTTGTGTTCATATATTTTTTTTCTTCTGTGGAAATGCGGGTCATCCCATATCGTATCATTGCTACTTCGCAAATGGTAAAAATCGCTTGTGGTGTTCGACTAGTATAGTGTGTCTCTGTTCGTATTGTTTTCCGTTACTATTGTCCCTTCGGATGCGCTGTCATTGTCTGTTCTCTCCGTTTTCCTTAGACTCTTCATTCTCTTCCCTTCTTTACTTTTGTTTTCCCTTTTTTTCTTTGGCTTGTTCTCTGTCTATTTCTTTTTCTTCTACCATATTTATCTCGAAGCTTTCTTTAGTGTCCTTAATATTTTATGTTGACGAGGTTGATATATTACTAACCTTCATTTTTTAAGATTCCTTTTCATTGGTTCCATTGGTGTGGGTGTTGTGAAGGGTATAATTCCTAGTAGATCCCCCATGTCTTCCTCTTCTTCAATCTCCTTTCCCTTTTCACTCAGTACATCAAATCTGTTGTTGTTGTTTGTTGTTTTTTTTGGTAGTAATGGGCTCTTTTCCTGGGGTCTTAACCATTGTGTTGCTAGGGCATAGAATATCCCTCCACTTATCAGCACTTGATTGGTTCTGTGTTATTTCCTCTTGTCTTATGTCCTAAGCTGTTGTTGGTGGGCTTTGTGGATTTTTTTTTGCAAAAAATGTTTTACTTGTGTCGCAACGGCACCTGTATAAGTAGTGGGGCTGTCATTCGGTTTGGGTGTTCCCTCTTTGCAATCCAATGGGCCGTGACCGGTTTGCATCGGGGCACTTTCGATCGTCCTCGCACCCCCTGTACCAGCTTTTGAGTTTAAAGCCCAGTACATAAAAGAACATGGGGATTTTCTTAGCCTCTTGTCTGATTATTGTTTGTATTCTGCCTCCAGTCTGAGTGGGAGCAAAGTTGCAAATGGTTGCCATCTTATGATAGTTTACATTGGCTCTCAACTTTTGCTGGGTTTTGCTAACTTTGTTTGCATGTGTCTATCTCAAGCGGGAGTCTGTTCACATGCACTTCGACAGTCATTCGGCCTACATCTCTCTCGAATGGTGGGACCTCCTTTAGGCCTACTATAGCCTTTGCACCTTTTACCTCCAGCATCTTTACGGCTATAAAAGGTGTTTATAGGTCTTTTGGATGCAACATATATTTGTTTAGATACACATTCTAGAGGGCCTCAATATTTCCAATGTAGTATTTCATCGCCTGTAGTTTCGCTAAGATTTCCACCTGGCGTGGCACTCTGCCTTTCTCCCCCAAATCCAGTAGCTGACACCTATCAGGATGGAAGGCCAGCAAGACATAATGCTGTACTGTAGTCCTGAAGTATTTGTTCAGCTTTGACTACAGTGCTTTTGGCGGCACATGTACCCCTCCGGTGGCCGCATTAAATTCTGAGTTCATATCCAGCAACTGCTCGATGTTCATCCCGTCTGTAATGTCAATGTCGATCATGGGTCTCACACTACTACACATCTGGTCATTGTTATGTTTTGCATTTTTCTTTAAAACAAGCCGGTCAATGTATGTGTTTAACTACAATATTCTATATATTCCTACTTTAACTTTTAAATTGGGCAAATATGTTCTGTCCAAAATTGTATATAATTAAGGAATCTATTTTTGTCTAAGTAGCTTAGTTGGTGAATAACCTGTACTCTGTAAACCAAAAGAATTGATCTTTCTTAATCTGCACAATTTTCTCAACTCAATGCAACCTGAAAAGAAGGTGAACAAATCTTTTTCTTACATCTCCGTGTGGGTAGTCCGTAATCCTTATTGCCATCATAAACACTTACTTTGCTTTTAAACAACAGTTATTAGAATTGTTTTGAAATCCATACAAGTCAAAAGCCATAAATTGTGACATGATGGCCCAGATGCGGTATCGTGGTGCAAACAAAAATTATGTTCGCGCATGTCACTGAGTTTACTGCATTAACTGTTTGATGTGAATTCAAGTATATCCGCAGACCGTGATGTGTAACTGAATTGTTGTTGTATTAATAATAATAATAATAATAATAATAATAATAATAATAATAATAATAATGTTTTTGCGCTAACTAGGGAATATCTCACAGCTAAAATAGCTCGACACTGACTATAAATAATTATGAAATATCTCCCCGTCAGTGATTCTATCAAATAGCAACTATAGTAGTGTCAGGAAGATCGGGTGGAATTTTTAGAAGGCACAGAGCAGTTATCTAAATTAAATGTCGAACCAACCTAAACAAATTGTTACGGCAACTGAGACAACAAAAAGATCTTAAAAAATTACCAGTGGATATTGCTGGTCAACTTCAATCCACTCCACCACCTCATTAACCTCTTTAGCCACAGCCCGGAGCTCGACCACCACCACGACAACCAAAGTTAGAGCATGATATATAAATTTACTGATGAAGGTGTTGCCGCTATCAGGGATGCAGACCAAATACTTGATATTGCCGTGTTTGGATACGGGGGTAGACAAAAGATACGTAAAACCAGAATATACTAAAACTCTAAAAACTGCCTATTGGGTTAAATATTTATACTGTGTTGCTTTTAATATTCAACAGATCACATCTGATGAAGATATTAATAAGTTTCTTATCAATGACTGGACAGCAAAGAAACATACTGCAAGAGTAAACTAGAAAACGAAAGAAAAACAGGAAGAATAGAAGCATAAACTTGAAAAAGCAACAGGGAAAGGATAAAATCAGGTGTAAAAACCAGATCTCAAACAAGGATATAAAATGTAATAGCCGAGTCAGAGGTATTCGCCTCAACCACAATCAGATCCGCGCTATATATCTTGAAAAAGCTACAGTAAGTGTATGTATATCTAGTATATGTAAAAACAATTCCTTCGTCACATGGGCTTACAAAATCATATCTATTGTCGATGATCAGGTCGAATGGTAACATTTAGTGTATTTGGCATTATCTAGAGCTTCAAAAATGTGTCAGCTGCTGAAAATTGTCCGCGACAATTCCAAAATAGTTTAAAATCAACCTCAGGTGACCCTTGGGATCCACTGCGTGCCAGTCCCAGACACCGTAACGAAAAGATTAGTTGGCTAACGTCGAGAAGAAAACAAAATATACGCGAGTTTGATCTTGATGCTGCATTTATCATGACGATTAAACGACAAAATAATTACTGCGCCTTCTGTAACACGTTGACGTTGTGGGAATATTTTCCTAAGGACGTACGATAATTTACCGTGGACAGAACCAACATATGAAGGAAAGATGGCCGCCATCGCTTAACTGCTTGAGAAAGGCTCTGCCTTGTTTGTTTGTTTGTTTGATTAGGATTTTTAACGTAGCTTTAACAATTGTTCAGTTATATCGCTACGATGTCTGCAGTGAGGCAGTTTATAGTGATGTCTAGCACTGAGACATCATGCCGCAGACATGTAGCATGATGTCTCACCCAGTCACATTATCCAGACACCAGGCTGACCAGTCCCAACACTAACCTCTTTATGCTGAGCGTCAAGCGAGGCAGCTGTTAGTACCATTTTTGTAAGTCTTTGGTATGACTCGGCCGGGGATCGAACCGACGACCTCCCGCTTCCGGGGCGGACGCTCTAACCACTAGGCCACCGAAACGGCTCTGCCGTTTTTGTGCTAATTTTTTCATGATATTTGTGCTTGTTGTTTATCTTCGTCTACATTATTGTGTTTCGTCATGTATTGGCTGTTCCGTTCGTATATGTTAATTCATCTCCTTGTTTTGGAAACGAGAACAATTATAATTTTTCTCAAGCAGTTTTGTTCCATTGTTAAGACGTCATTTGTTTTTTAATAAACCTCCGTCACGTGATCGATAGTCAACCCGTTTACAATATGATATACCCACATTAATTGCATTAAATTACCACACCTTGGCTCTAGATACTACATTGTGCTCAAGACTGAACGAACTGGGACTACATTCATCATTACTTAAATGTAAACGGAAGCGAAAAAAAAACCATTGTTTCAAAGCAGGCCGGCGTAGAACAGGAAGAAGAATTCCAGTTATCTCCCTTTCGTCCGAAGCAGATAAACAATTAAAAAATTATGCCGTTAATTTTGATAACATGATTCAAATTCCTCTTAAATCGTCAACCGTTGTGTCAACTGCCCCAGGGATACCACTACATATTGCATTATTCAACGCTCAATCAGCAGGATCACCGGGAAACCCCACAGAAACAGTTAATTTTATAAACGACCAGAATATCGACGTCTTCTTCCTGACAGAAACATGGTTACGATCATCAGGCGATGAACCTAAGTGTGCGGATTTAACAACCAGCGATTACTCCATCAAGTCGTTCCCCCGCAACTCTCGCGGAGATGGAATTGCTGTTATGACATATAATTCCATGATCAAATGCCTTAAATTTCTGCCACACATCGTTTGAACAGATTTAAACAACACTCACCCTGCAACAAAGGTCAGTCCATTTTTCAGTTTCTACCGCCCTCCTCCTAGTAGAAAAAAACAAGCTGACTGAATCTCTCTTTTTGGAGCAGTTTCCAAATCTTCTAGAGTATGGAAATTCGATAGGTGACAACCTAATTATTCTTAGAGATTTCAACTTTCACTTTGACTGTCCTGGAAAAATCATACACGTCAAAACTCCTAGATTCCATTATTGTTTTAAATCTTAAACAGTCAGTTAACCAACCCACCCATAAACTTGGTCACCTTTTAGACTGGTTTCTTTATAGACCTGATGATAATATTCTGCAATCCACCCTTGTATCCCACGAACTTGCATCGGATCACCTCTGTATTGTATGCCATCTTGACGTATCAGTCCCTAACCCTCCACCTATATTTGCTACTAAGAGAAACCTCTGTATGATAAATGGAACCAAATTCATGCATTACATCCAAGAAAACCTAACAACTTTCTTACATCCAACAGCGGAACAACTTGAAAACTGCCTGCGTTCATTGCTTGAAAAATATGCCCCAGCCACCAAATGCAGAGTATCAATAAAAAAAAGTGTTCTCCATGCCATGGTATAGCAGTGTTAGGGACCAGCTTCGCACTGTTAAAAGACATCGCCGAAAAGCAGAGAGGCTTTGGCTTTCCACCAGACTCACTATTCATAAACAAATCTATGAAGCCGCTAAAAAGAACATCTCATAGTCCATTTAGCCAAATTATCCCACTACAGTACCAAGATCACAGAAAGTTCCAGCTGCAAAGAGCTCTTCGAGTTAACTAACAAACTAATGTCAAGGAACAAATGTACACCACTCCCAACAACCTTCTCTCCAGTAGACCTTCCGGACCAATTTGCAAATTTCTTCCGTGACAAAGAACAAACCAATAGTGATTTGCTTGACAGCACAATTTCAAGTGACTCGTCACCATACAGTTATGATGCAGAATTTCAGCGACAGCCATTAGGAGCATTTTAACCTGTTTCTATTGATTTAGTACGGACAATCGTGATGAAGAGTACAGCGAAGTCTTGTAAACTTTATCCAATTCTGACATCACTGCTGCTTGAGGGCTTAGACCCAATATTGCCTTCACTAACTGATGTTATTAATGTCTCTCTCTCATTGGGAAAATTCCAATCATTTTTCAAAACTGCTATCGTAAAGCCTCTGCTGAAGAAACCAACACTTAACCATAACAATTTAAAGAACTACCGCCGTTTCTAATCTTCCATTTATATAAAAAAATCTTAGAAAAGTTGTTCTAACCCAACGTGTATCTCATATGAATTCAAACAGTCTTTTTAGCAATATGCAGTCTACATATCATCCTCGCCACAGTACGGAAACTATTCTTCTAAAAGTATTTTATGACATTCTCTCTACTTTGGATAGTGGAAAGATTACAGTCCACACTCTCCTGGATTTATCTGCAGCATTTGACACAATAGACCATGATATATTACTTCACCGTCTCCAGCATGTATTTGGCATTCAGAATATAGCCTTACAGTAAGTAGTTCAAGTCCTACTTAGTCAACAGGACACAAATTATGTCTGCAAATGGAATACATTCCAGCCCAGTTGATGTATGTTGTGGTGTTCCATAGGGATCTGTTCTTGGACATGTTCTCTTTATTCTATACACTCAGTCGCTCTCAAGTGTCATAGATCATCACCCAGTGTCGCACCAATTGTATGCTGATGACACCCAAATATACAAGTCTAGCCACCAAACTGTAGTTGATGCTACCATCCGTGGAGTTGAGAGGTGCATTTATGATGTGAAATCATGGATGAGATGTAACAAGCTGCAGATGAATGATGATAAAACTGAGGCTATTCTGATCACAACACAAAGACTTTCTCATTCACATCCTTCACCTCAGACAATGAATATCAGCAACATAAACATTAAATTCTCACAGTCAGTGCGAAACCTAGGCATTACTCTAGACAGTACTCTCACACTGCACCAACATGTCATGAATATATGCAAGACTGCATATTTTGAACAGAAAAACATCAGTTCCATTCGTAAATATATTTCAGTTGATGCCACTAAAATACTTGTCTGTTCATTAGTACTTTCAACTATTGTAACTCAATTATGCTGCACGGATCATCCTTAAGAGTACCTCGATCAGAGCACACTTCACCACTGCTTTGTACCCTACACTGGCTATCAATTTGATACAGTATCAAACACAAAATTTATTCTCTCTGCTATATTTCACTGACAGACTCCAGTCCAACATACCATCCAGCCTCACCATATGTATACACCAGCTAGATACGCTCTTCTTCTGACAGTCGTATACTTATTGTTCCCATGGTGAAAACAAAGTCATATCGACAACGTTCTTTTGCATACCAGGGCCCAGTGATGTGGGCCCAGTGATGTGGAATGAATTGACCATTGAAATTAGACACAAAGAGAAAGTGCTCCCTTTTAAGAGTGATCTTAAAACGCACTAGTTTGACTGCAGGGAAAAACTTAGAGACCTAATAATGTTTTGTATCTTATATGTTTTCAGCATGTTTTTATGTTTTCCAATTCCAGTTCTTATTAAATGGTTTGGTCACACACACGAAACGTTCACGAAGACATGTCTATAGCGTAATCCATGGAGGGCAATAGTACCAATACATGCTAGCATATCTATCTGATGTATCGGACGCTCGCTAGTAATAAATTAATTAATTTCGACTGACCTTGGTATATGGATGGAAACAAAACTCTTTTATTTTAACCCATGACATCAAATTCTTCAGAATACCCTCTTTTATTATTAATCCATGTCAAAATGCAACACATATGTATACATCTATCAATGACCTTAATTTTGTTTATTGCTGATGCATGCGTTGAAAGCAGCATCACCCCAAGGCAATGGCAACTGCTGTAAACATTATCGCGAGGAGCATATCACACGAAACTGACTTGTTGTTGTTGTAGGGTATAACGCCAGTATTAATGGTGGATGATGAACCCGGGAAATACCCGTAAAGAATAGACCGACGAGAAGCTGCTGGCAAGCTTTCTCACATACCCACATTGGTCGAATCAGAGACTGGAACCTACACAAACAGTCGTTGAGATGGCAGTGATCCTTAATGGAGAGTGCTTTAGACCAATCGTGCACTCATGGCCCCTACCCCCCCCCCCCCCACAGTACTTACTAACGTTTGGGACGGAATTGTGAGAAACAGAGAGTGACATTATAAAATCTAGAACTCCCTGCTGTAATATGTGTTTTAATCTTAAATGTCCTTAATTTTAAAAATATTACAAAAATGCAAATGTCCTCAAACAGATTTGGGATAGACATTCAAATGGATATCAATTTTAAATTTATCATAAAAGTAACACATAATTAGATTTCATGACATCACAAATGATATTATCAAGTCATTCATTGGAAAGATATAAAAAAAATATGGATTTCAAATGAATCCAATAGTTATTTCATGACACATCTGCAGTTTGGAGTTATAAAAGGAGTATTTTTAATCATGCAGTAAAAAAATCTGCTTTTATGCTCATTTCAAAATAAATGAATGAACTTGTCAAATAATTCCAATCAAAGCCTAAAACAACGACAACTTTGTGTAAAACAAAATCTTTATCTGCCATAATTTTACTCCCATGGTTCTAACAAATCTTTAATTCCTGACAGCTTTGTGATCTCCACATCACTCAGAGTCATGCAAAAGAAAAACACAAATGTGATTGCACCATGTTTGGCTATCCCTACCAAACCTTTCCAGGTGTTGTGAGTTTTGTAGTTTGAAAAAATCTTTGATGTAAGCACTAGAGATGAGGGTCTTTCTGTAAATATTTTTGTGCAGTCAATAAAAATTCTGGTTCCTGGGTAGGACAGTTGAAACTCAAGAGGCATATTTGCTTGAACCTGCTCATGACTTGGCCAAATATTTATACTTCCCAGTAAGAAATACAAATAATTTGTCCACATGATTATTTTCCAACTTAAAGAAGACATGTGAATATCAAACTGAACAGACATATCTTCAATCGGAAATCCATATCAACACAAAAAACATGAAACGTTTATCCACTGGGTCCATTGCTTTTTGCCGTCCTGTGATGTTGATGTCATTCCTGGTGCTGTAATATAGCTCTTCTATCTAATTGCAGTAGGTTTCATGCCATTAAAGAAGGTTATAAAAACCTCAGGTGGGAAAAGAAGTGTAAAAATTCTATCATTTCATTGTCATCTGTAAATCTGTTCAATCCAAATTTCTCCATGTTTATTTTATATTCGAATCTTGCAGTTTCCTTTCCTTTTCTTCCAGTTCTGTTTCTGCTTTCCTCAGTCTCTCCTCTAGATAAATAATTTTATTTTTGCATTCTATATGCAACTCACGGGATCTGAAGAAGATAAAATAATAGTGTAGCTTTTCATCAACATTTGTAACTATAATGGAGACAAAAAAATATAACTAGCAATATCATCAGCTTCACTATAATTTAAAATTATAAAATTATACAAGAGTTTTAACAGAGGCTGCTTTCCACCGACTGCATTCTCTCTCTCTCTCTCTCTCTCTCTCTCTCTCTCTCTCTCTCTCTCTCTCTCTCATACACACTATGAGGATGAAATAAATGTATAAAACAAAAGTTACGAAGCTATGGTTTAATTACATATTAGTGCCATCTAATATTTTCTATTTTATAACGAGATATACTTTCTTCACTCGTTTTGTACATACTACTTATATGTGAATTCATAATTTCTTATATAAATCCGCTGCGTGAAGTACGCCCAGTTTTCGATGACCCCGTTATGTGGAATGGAAACCTATCATTATAAAACACACGTACAATCATTTGCTTCATTGACATAATCTATTTTGCGTTTGGATTTCTCATTTTACATCATTTAGTTGCAAGTAATTACAAACAAACCAACACCGATCCAGTTACTTAGTAACTTACCTTAAAATTCGGCCCCGCATCACGACGTATTGCATCAATCCATTTTCTACGAAGCTCCATCTTTTTCACTGATGGAATATGGTGGAAGCTTAAATCTATGCGAATTCAAACATTCCCATTGCACAACGGAACACAACAATAAATGCCACGATTTTTTTCCGTTGCCGGTATCAACTGTAGCACTGGAAGCCATGGTTCCGAGATAAAACGAAATTAGGTGCCTATAATAGCCTCGTTTTTGATACGTTGACCCAGGGTCACATGAATACATGAATATATTCTAAGAATGGTCTATAGAACACAAACTATTGCACTTTCTTCTACTGCATTTCAAAAAGTCGAGTGTGTTATGAGTTGTCATTGAATTTGATCTTAAAGAAAACACATTACAAAGTGTTAATTACTATTTTAAATCATTTCATTAAATATCCGAAAAATATTACTTGACTTTGATAAAATTAGAAGCATTTGTTAAAATGTCGCCATAATGGTTATGTAGTGACGGTTGTGCTAAACACAACCTTAACACACCTATAAATTTTTGCATAACAATATTTAGTAAGTAGATGTATATTTTGAGTAAATAACATCAAATACTAGTTAAAGGCGATATTATAATACTTACATGAACTTCTCTATGTGAATAAATCAGAGAAGTAATGTATTGCACGAGAGTAAACATTAAGGCGACACCAATTTTGTCACCCTAATGCTACTGTCGCCATAATGACTATCCAGTGACAATGAACTGTCGCCGTAATGACGGGTTCGCTGTAACACACACACACACACACACACACACACACATCAGTAAACGAGTAAGTATTTATAATCGCACTGCTCCACTTATTCATCAACTTGCAATTGGATTAGTCTCTAATCTAGAGGTTTGGTTAGCCCTTAGAAGGACTGTTTTGTAGAACTTCAGACGCATGCGGTTAATGGTGCCGGGACCGTCACACGCAGAGTCTGCTCTAATCTAGCTCTCAATTCACAGTTGAGGTTGGAGCACAGATGGGGGAATGACTGGCTTCACTCTCGCATTCTTCACTTTGAGGGATAGGGACGTTACAGATCACTCTAGTCAGATTGGAAGACAGGCTTCACACGATGACTGACTTTTATAACGCGTGTTGGGATTGATGAAATAACTCAATCCGTTTTCAATACACTCTTCCACTATAAATAACCGCAGTTCACTGCATTCCCTTCCCCCTTTCGAGTCACAAGACATTGGACAAATGTAGAATCGTCTGCTTTCGTATCGTTAAGGCTATTCCGCACAGATATTCCCATGCATGTGAAATCAACATGATCAATTATCAGTGTCACTGATAAAAACGTTTTGAAAAGAAGAATTTATGTGGAGAGACAAGGATGTTTGAAGAGTCCTTATCTACGGACCAGAAGTCAGAATAAGTTTGAGGACAAAAAGGCCGTTGCCATGGCATCTGTGTTAACAAAATGATTTTAATTAAAACTCAACGGCCTTTTGTAAGGCTACTCATATGCCTCTAAAAGAATTTCTTTCCTGCCTAAATAAATAAAAAAACAATAGTTTAAGTCGCTTTTATAATGTTTGTGAATTGTTTGTGACATTATGTTGTATTTGTTATATCAGTCTTTATAATTGTCCCACTTTCTGGTCCTGATTGAGGTCAACCCGGTGCACACCTTTTATACAATTGTTACAACATTGTTACCAATCATCAGTACATATTTGTGTGGGAGTGTGTGTGCATGTGCTAAGCAAATAGTTGTGTACATATGTATGGATTAAAGAAAAACGACGACAGTGAAAACACACACACACAAACACACACACACACACACACACACACACACACACACACACACACACACACAGATACATACATACATACATACATACATACATACATACATACATACATGCATACATACATGCATACATACATACATACATACATACATACATACATACATATATATATATAAATATATATATATATATATATATATATATATATATATATATATATATATATATATATATATATATATATATATATATATATATATACCTCATCTGACATGCGTGAAATAGGTGAGCAACATTCAATGTACACATGTACACTCTTATTACCGAGTAATACAGTCTAGCGATCCAGTTAATAAGATAATGTTTTTAATTGTATAGCCACCATTTCCATTATTATGTTAGGTATTCAGATTATAGTATAAACAAACATAATTGGTGAAGCAAGAAAATAAACAAAAGTATTTCGCCACTTCACTGATATATTCGGAAACTTTTCTAAATCTGAGTACTCCAGCGAACCATTTGACCCGGTCGGAAGTGTCATGTTCTTTCCTAACTCTTTTGTCTTCTTCGTGTTTACTACTTTAAACGGTGTACGCCTACTTATATTTGTAGATAACGGTAAACTTTCAAGTTGCAGGAAATACCTCTGTATAATGGCAATAGCTTTAGGTGTGTTTAAAAGCTAAACATGAAAGCCCCCTTTAGATTCAATACAAAGCCCTGTTATTACTCATGTTCCATATATAGTATTCAAAACATGAAAAGGTTGAATTACATAAATATATTGGTATTATAGCGTTATACTAGATAACATAACAATAACATCTGATATGTGATTTTGCTGTTGATCTTATTACAAATACTTCGCCAGTTTTATTTGCCTACACGAGCTCTGGCCTTGTAATACTTATTTCATCATTTATATTGGCCCACGTCTTACCTGTAGGTATGTTATCATATCTTCTGGCCCACGTCTTCTGTCATGGTTTGATATTCGTCTTATCTTAGGTATTTGCTAATTTATACTGACTGTGTCTTAAGACGACGGCCTTAGTACAGGTCTTATATTGACACACGTCTTGTTACATATATCGGTGGTGGCCTTATTTATGGAACTTGGTAACTTATATTGACATACGTCTTTTGGCACATATGTAGGTGGTTGCCTTATTACAGATATTTTGTAATTTATATCGACCCTCGTGATGTGTCATAGACTTTAACATTGAATCATACACAGACACATGGAAGATTATAATATTAGACTAAAACCCCAAAGGTCATGTTGATGGGCGTTATCGGACATTGTATGTTCCTTAGGTTAAGTGAAATATTCGCAACAAAATAGCCATCGTAAATAACTGGATTTAATAGACTCAACATACTTAAACAAAATCACCATCGGTTATAACTGTGGTTGATTGACTCACTTATACAGTGAAGATCATAGAAGGTGAGATGATGTAGCACTCATTTTAAATCGTATGTCTAGTTAAATGCAAGCTAATAATAATAATAATAATAATAATAATAATAATAATAATAATAATGACTTTATTTAAAGAGGGTAACATAATTAGCTAAGAACTAATCTACCTTGAGGCCCTCATACAAGGAATTTATTTAATTCAGCAGCATCTCAGAAGCCACTGGATATATTGGGTTTGGAAGATGGAAATAGAGTGGGCATTTCTAAATGCCTAGCTATGGCAAACGTTACAAATAGACGGTCTTCGATCTTTACTACCGCTGGTAACTTTTTGAAAATGAATTTCGTATCAAGCGAATGATGTAATACAACAGCAAAGACTGGGCATGGGATAGGTGTATTTCTAAGTCAATCAGAATTCTTTGTAAAAAATGTACAATTAGTTTTGAAAATTTGACCTAATGCCTTTTGTCATTCCTCAACCTATTTCTACCCTCGATCGTATCGTAGATCGCACTTACGATTTTTAAGCGTCTTATAACTGACGCTCTCCTAGGTGTACGCTGGTACTAAGGGTTCAGTTATCGATATGTGTACCCTCCATTCTTAACTTTATTCACATCGAAGTGATATAAATCCATTGAATTGCAAAAACATGTACACTTACCAGTACTACCACCAGCAGTGTGGCTGCACGTGCAAAGACCATGTTCGCATGCAATATGCCAGTCAGTTCCAGTGCAGGACTCGTAATTACAATCAGATAATTGAGTGCATATCTCTGCCTTCACGTATGCTGCAAACAAAATCAATTATATATGATTAGGAGTGTTTGGGTAATTCTACTCATAACTGTAGTTTAGCCTAAATTTTAATTAAAATGTTTCGGTGACCTTTGCTCCAATGTTTTCAAAACATGAATAAGTTTCCATTCCTTATTATAAAAAATTTGATGGATACTGTTCGTTCGGAAAAAGAACTAAACGTGGAACTGTTTTCTGGTCACCCAATGAAATACAAGCTGGACCGAAATCAAATAGTGTAATGCACATGATTCATTGAGAATTGCATATTATGTTTTAAAGCAGACATTATTACTGGTTGACAAGAACTCATACTAATTAGTAGCTCATTTTGTCAGAATTAAGACCAAACATGATTTACTGTAGGGAAATGTCTGCTATTGCACTTAGGAACCTTGGGATTCACACTCTTTCTTCGCGGTCGACCCAACGTTTGCGAACAGTATACTGCTTATGATTCCTTCATTCGGGGGCCCCGAGTGGTCTACTGGTCTAAAGAGCTCTCCGTTACGGATCACTTCCTTCTCACCACTATCTGCGTGGGTTCGAGTCTCGGATTCGACCAATGTGGGTATGGGAGAAAGCTTGCCAGTAGCTTATCGTGGGTCGGTGGTTCATTCCGGGGGTTTTCCCGGGTTCTTACTCCATCATTAATCCTGGCCGCCGTGTATAGCCTGTCTTGTGCTGACAAATGACGTAAAACCATCCAAAAACAACAACATCCCTTCATTCAAGCAAGAACACATTGATGGCGGATATTGAGTGATATAGGTTTAGATAAATACAAATTTTCCTTTGGTTGAAAAGAAAATTAGAAAGTACGGATAAAGAAAGGAAGCAAGAACTAATTAATGATTTTAAAGATATGGCACGAGACATATATGAAGTGGAAAAAAAGGGGGAAATATTGAAACTATTTTGCAAACTTTCTGTCTAGTGGATGAAAAGCGTTTTCTTAAGATATTGATTTTGGAGAATATCTGAATTCATAATTGTAGTTTTGCATGTCTATGTACAATGATACTTCATATACTTTTCTAGTAATAATTCACAATATCTTGACTCAATGCAGGAATCTATTTTCTATTTATATTCAAAAATATCGAGAAGGTACAAAATAATTGTGCGAGATGCCCAGTGTGTGGTTGTGTGTGTGTGTGTGTGTGTGTGTTAAGTATGTTCTCACCAACGAATGCACAAATAGCAATGAACCACAACATTGTTCTCATAGCTGTCTACGGCAAGTCTTACAAAATCTCGAAAGTTGGTTATGCAATGCAGTTAGTTATTATATACGTATATATGGACCAGAAGCGAAAAGTTGTAACGTCATAGCTGTCCATAGTCTAGATTTCTTCGTGACAAAGTTTGGAAGATTGTGCCTCGACTGTCACGACTTGCTGCCAGAAAAGCCATTCATCTATAATGTATCGTGACATGATAGCATTTCGTGTCTATTTTAGTAATGAACGGTCTCTGAATTTTTCAATATAGACATTCTAATATATTTATAATTGAATGTATACGTAGTCGATGTACAAATATATTAAGAATACGCATCTGTACTTAAATACCTAAGTAGGTCATTATCTGTGTCTGTTTAGATGACAAGGTGGATGTAAATGACATCTGATACCATTCCTATCTACAACTGATGTTTACATGAAAGATGTACCTTTATGATTTGTTGAAATGTTATTCTTGATAATCATTTTACATGAAAAAAATTGGAGTGAGACGGATATAAATGCAATATTTCAAAGTCGGCAATTGAAACTTGCATCGAAAAAAGGAGTAGCTAATTGAAGTTATTTAGAAACATCAATATCTTAATTTCATTAGAGTAGCATTACAGCCAAACATTGTAATCGAGCTGCACTTCAAAGGATGCAGAATTATCTCCCTTACATACATGCGTAACGTCTGTTTCCACTATGAAGAAGGAACGTATAGCAATGTGGAGAATGACCTATACTTATTTTGTATAAAGTTCAAATCCTAAAATTTACAACCAACTTGATGTTGAAATTTTAGTCAATAACTATATTTAATGGCACGAATTAGCAACTTAAATGCACTACAAAATGGAGTATAATGGCAAATTCTGAAATAATACTTCTTTTAATCGGAAAGATACAAAGTCGTTCATTTGTAATCATTGTCCCTCCTACATCTTTTTCCCCGCTGCTTAGTTTTCATGACAGATACATGGTTATGCTACAACACATACAATATTGTCTGAATAAATTGTAAAACATATAATGTCTTGTGAGTCTTAATCTAAGTCATATATTATTATTATTATTATTATTATTATTATTATTATTATTATTAGTAGTAGTAGTAGTAGTAGTAGTAGTATTAGTAGTAGTAGTAGTACATGAGAACCATCTTGGCACATCTGTACGATTTAGAATTGTGACAGTGCGGTTTCTATATTTAGAATTGTGACGGTGCGGTTTCTATATTTAGAGGAGTAAACATGCCAAGATTTAAACTAGAATCATGTGCCATGCACAGAGAAGGTTATTGCAAGCTTGAACTAAAGCGGAACCTAATTTAATAGACTGTAAAAATCCGAAAGGATTTCTATGCTAATAAGAATAACTTTATTCAATGTTTACCTTCTATATTTAAAATAATAAACATGGAATTAAATACCACATTTAAATGTCTGAACGTCAGTTACAGCTTCTATATTTTCTAATTGTACCCTGTTTTTCCAGTTTTATATGACAATTCTTATTACAAACGAGTTTGTCTTTTACTGGAGTAAACGGAAGCCCGTAAAAAGGACAAAAAAAAAACCATCTATTATTTTCTTTATTTTCTGCGCTTAATCGTAAAATGACTTTCTTCCATCTATTTCTGACTTCTATTTTAACAAGAGCACCCCACTGATAATGTGTTTTTGCCTGTTATCTAATTGGTTGATATCATAACCTTTTTTTTTAAAATCTTGTCATATATTCCTGATATATATTTTTCAAGTCCTGATTAATATCAGCATCAATGTGTTGGTTATGTGATAAACGGGTCAAACGAACTTTTTCAGAGTCGCCCACAGAGAAAGTATATTTATTCCTTGACTGTACCCTTTCCAGGCCCGGGTTGACCTCAACTGATCCCGAAACACTAAAACAAAACACTCAGCGCCAACAAATTTCTTAAAGTTAGAAAAGGCCATTTTTCTTAAAAGGGGTTAGAGGTATTTTTCCTTTTGATTGAGGCACACACGTACTACTTGCCCTCATCTTATTTATTTGGTTCAAGATGAATTCCATTTCCATTTTGAATTTATTTATTTTGTTAATGTTTGTCCAGCATGCTACCATTTACGAAATAAATAATTTAACTTTTATTATCGTTATCCGTTTGGAGAAAGATTGGCATCTCTCGTGAGTCATAGTAGTATATTAATTATAAGACATCTTTCTTTTTGTATCGATCCGGCTATTCCTCTGAGAGACTATTTGATAATTATACGAATGTTGAATAATACACTTAGTCCTAGTACACTAGTATACTAACACACCTTGATTTTTTGTATAGGAAACTGTGTATGTGTAAGCATTTTGAACACCTTATTTAATTTATGTACTCCATGGAGCACGCTGTATTTGCTTATATTGTATTTTGTAATGTCGGTCGGTGGTCTAAAGGATTTAATATATTATTCCTTATATTTATAATTGTAGCATTATGTAGTACAGCCGTTCAAAATTCAACAATTAGCAAATAATTCTAAATTCAAATCGAGGAGTAGATTTGGTTGCATACGTTAAACAAATGTTTGCTCATTTGTGAGTATGAATTTGTAGTAGTAGTAGTTGCTGTTGTTGTTGTGTTTAACGCCATTTTCAGCACACGATAGGTTATTAATGGCAGCCAGTATTAATGGTGGAGGAAGAACCCGGGAAAACACCCAGAAAGAACCACCGACTCACGAGAAGCTACTGGCAAGCTTTCTTACATACCCATATTGGCCGATCCGAGACTCGAACCCAGCAGACAAAGGAGAGATGGCAGAGATCCGTGAGAACGCTGCCAGTAGCTGCTTGTTGGTCGGGATTTCTCAATGAAAATTTCCGAAGGGTTCTTCCATCACAAGTAATAATGGCGGCCATGTGTATCTTATCATAGGCTGTGAAATGGCGTTATTCCCAAAACAAGAAAATCAAGGTGAGGAAATTGATATCGTCTAAATAGAGCCAAAAGAGTTATCACCACTCAAACTACTTATTCTCCAATTTAAAAACATCTCTTATAGATAGATTCCCGTATACGAAAGACCCTTCAAACTGTAAACACCACATCCAGCTGATTATAAAGCTTGTATCCGTGTAGGGACCTTGGAGGTCGAAATGGTCTAAAACCTTTACGATCTGTCTCAAATAACAATGATTAACTCTACTATCATCTGTTAATGCAATATAAGGCGTCAGTATCGAGGGGTTGTGTCAGAATGGGTTCTTATACGGGATTTACTCATCTTCGAGATATGATGGCATTTGATTTTGTAAAGTTGGTACCATAAGCAAGCAAAGACCAACCTCTTAAGAGGAGAGATATAGAAACCATGAATATTTTCCAAATAAATACCCTATTTGAAAACATTCAAATAACTCTGGTTAATATTACTTTCCAAAGCAAATCCTCCACAACAAATCAAAAATATAACACACAAAATATAACACCAAACAAAACAAGAAGAAGAACAACAACAGAACACGATCAATCTGGTACATTTAATATATCAGAGAAATGTATGTGTACTAGATGACTACATGCTTCAAGTCCTTAGTGTTTGCAGATGAGGTGGTGCTTAACGACAGCTGCTTTTGGTTCAAATTCAAATACCATCGCGGCAACTTCGGCAGATGTCTTCATATTTTGCAACGTGAAGTCGTATATATAGTAATGATGGCACAAAAACGTAGAACTGAACCATTTGTCAGATAAAGTGTACGAGGTGTAGATATTTACCGCGAATCCATCTAAACAAGGGTATCCAAAATTAAAAAGAACATACAGTATTGTGATTTATATCCCACACAGTACTAAAAGTTCTATCAGAAGTAGAAATATATAAATTTCAATTGATAATTCCCCAAGTGTTTAAAATAAATTACAATATTTAACTCGTTGAAGTGCCTGTAGTCTTGAAGGTGCTAATGTGCTAATGGCATGGAGTGTAGCGGTGTGTTAACAGTCATTCGATGCATCATGATAATATTGTCATAAATGTATTTGTCTGAATACACTATAATTCCAAATTAATAATTTCGTTGAATAATAAAAAGCTGTTCGAATTCCA
Organism: Unio delphinus; assembly: GCA_029339505.1. NCBI lineage: Eukaryota > Metazoa > Mollusca > Bivalvia > Unionida > Unionidae > Unio > Unio delphinus. Next base: position 2,148,281 of record JAQISU010000049.1, read on the forward strand.
GTTGATTCTAATTTTTTTTAAAAATAAACCCATCGAAAGAAAAACTTTAACACAACAATAAGACTTATTCCGCTTCGTATTATTAGGAAGAAATGAACAATGTTTAATAAAACTATATTGATATAAATATATATGACAATAATAGAGCCATAAGATTGATCAGTCCCCTCTCTAAAGCAACCAATGTTGTCTTCAGATTTATGAATTTCCAAGTGAAAAACTGATATTATAGACTTAGATGGAAATAAACATGTTTCCCTTCTTTGATAATATTCTGAATATTTATTCTATAATTTGGAGAAATATTAGCTAGGCGTTATCCTTTTTACAAAATAAATGTCACTAAACTCGTTCACGATTAACTCGATTTGGACATAGTTCTGTACAGAAGATATACATAACCTATAATCATTGAGAAAAGCCATCAAAGAAGAAACCCAGATGTGATGCACATAACAGACCACATACACATACACATACACGCACACACACACACACACACACACACACACACACACACACACACACATATATATATATATATATATATATATATATATATATATATATATATATATATATATATATATATATATATATATATATATATATATATATATATATATATCAGACTTGACCAAATTTTATTTTCAAATTGTACCAGATCATTTAATTTATGTTCACTATTATAGTTAAAATAAATTGGATGGAGTTACGAATCGTTAGTATCATCAGTAGGCAATAATATTGCTTTCCTCTTTTGTTTGAAATAGGTATCATACCACCAAGCACATGGAACTCATTTTTGCGTAAGGAAATTCATAATATCACGCCGTTGAACTTATTTCTCTTGATTTATGACAGTTTGTTGACATTTTTGAAATGCATGTTTCAAAACTAATTTGACAGTAATGAGAACTAAACACGTAATAAAACGTAAACAGAACGTTTACAGAAAACACATTATTTGTAGTATAGAACTGTTGAGATCAAGAAGTATTTTATAGCAAAACACAAACCTCTTCTTGTCTCAATTAACCATGATTTCTTTTTTGGCAGCTTTTTGACGTCTGCTGCTTTCAAACTTTGATTATGGTTTTCCTTGCACCCTGAAAAGGTCTGTCTGGAACTTCGTGCTGTATGTAAACAGAAGAGAAAACGACAACATTCCTTATGAGACAGAACTAATTAAAGAAAAATTAAAGAGAATCAAGCAATAACCTAAATAATACATTGTTTTATCGAAATCGAAAACCAAACGGTATAAAACCATTTCAAATCATTGCAGATGTACAGCTCTTTATCCTAATGATAAGGAATAAAGTGGTCAAAGGGAGCTAATTCCAATTTCACTGAGTTTCTTTCTGCACGGGTAATTATCAAACGCTACATAATATAAACTGCGTTATCTGCTCATAAATTATAAAACACAAAACAAACTGTTAAGTTTGTTAAGTGACACACATATGTTCAATGGACCTGTGTAGAAGAAGATCAAACGTTTCTAACCTGACGATATTAGAAAGAATAATGCACATATCGATTCTTTAATTTATTTGTCTGATTCTGAACAAGGAAGAAAGTGATCAGCCAGACAAATTAATATTCATTGCAAGCAAAAACAAATCAGAACATGGTATAATGCCTTCTAAAGCTGGATTCATACATCATAACAAAAAGTAAGATCAGTAAATTACCTTTACTCAAGCCATTTTATTATTTTTATATAAAAAAACCATTATATTTATAAAAATGATCGTTTAATGACTCATGCATGCTTTGTGATAATGATTATGGCCAGTAGTTGATGGGGGAAAATAATCCTATTTTCATCAATAAACGTAAATTTTTTTATTTTAAAAATATTAGGGTACTTTTATTAGTAGACCCACTTTTCTCGAAGAAATATATGTATATAGTTATTTATCATCATGGACGTTGTTTTTCATGCTAGAGTAATGTCACACAATATATCGCTGTAATATGGCAGGTGCTGTATTATCGCCCTTACTTGCAATATCATCATTGGTCTTGATTACTAAATATGCTCTATGCATCGTCTGACGTTTGAAGACTAAAGGTCATATAGACGCTTGTATCCTGACTGGTTACGTTTGGAATTTCATTCCATGGGGACCGAAATTGTCAAAACGTTGATTATCATCCTAGTTATCATATATATAGAAAGGAAAGCATTACTAGTTGGGGAAAAAAATCAATAATAATAATAATAATAATAATAATAATAATAATAATAAAAGACCCTCCAAATATGGACCCCAGCGGAAAACCATGTGCTAAAGTGTCAAGTTCACGGATTCTTTGAGAACTGATATTTTTGTCTTGGAAATAAGGCAAGTACCACAGTGAAACTTACTTATGGATTAGTGTGTTAACCGAAAAATGATTCTTACTGTCTGATGATTGCATTATTTTACAATAAATATTGCAGGTATATTTTCGATTCAACTGGGGCACAGTAGATATGCTTAACAAAGTTAGAATAAGGCATCTTTTACATACATTTCAGGCTATTACTAAGTTTACCGTAGTTGGTAAGATAGTTGGGAGGCTATGAAGTGTATAGGTCTATAGTCTATCTGCTTGGAACTGTTTTCTGTCATAGTTCATTTCACACAGCATTAAGAATTTTATCCTATCTGTAGAACAGTCAATTGTCAGGTCAGCGTCATTAAAAGTAGCTAACAGTAAATAATTTATTTACACGTAGTATTTGTAACTAGTTAGGTTGCTTTAGCTACATTTAAAGACGCTGACCTGAAAATTACAAAGCTAGGCATGCATATAGGATAAAATTGCCTGTGTGGAACGAACTAGCATAATACCGAAAAGCTCAACATGGATGCGTGCGTATCTTTGTCTCTCTCGAAATTATTTGTTATGGTGTGTTCTCAAAGATGGATTGACCCTAAGTTACTATGTTTTTGTTATATATGTGTTGTCGTTGTTGTTGTTTTAATTTAGAATAACTACGAAAGGCACAACAGAAGACAACAAAAATTTCCTTTTTAAAAGTAGTCCTGAGCGCGTGGATACCTTGACTGAGACGACTGGTCTGAGATGGCTAGACTGAAATAAGAAAAGTGAGGTTGTCAAAACAGCTAGATTTCTCTGTCGCATCGGTGACAAATCTGTCTCCGTTGTTATAAGTATCGTCGTCATCCTCAAATGAATAATCTACACCCATATTTGTCTAGATTTTTGGGAAGTTTTATTCATTGTCGAGCTTTCAGTCTCGCACTAGATATTAACGTTAACCACACTGTCCTTAAATTAAATGGCGAGTATTTTAATTTTGATTTATCTCATCAGAAGATCTGTAACCTGCACCATACTACCATTGTCAGAAAATAGTTGGAGGTGAGTGGTGGGTGGGATTAAAGAATTTCCACTGTATTTATAAATGTTAAACAATTCGCCGATTGATGTGTTTTTTCCTTGTAAAGAATTCGCGTGTCTGTTTCCTGCTTGAATATGTTCAGAAGTAAATAAAATACTTAGTTGAACTGATATTAGATATATTTAATGTTAGTTTCACCAGTACATCTGACTTTTTGTTAGGTCATACCGGAGTCGTTATTTATAATTATACTGTTATACAATGAAGTGTTACCAGAGAAAACAAGAAATAAAGTTGGCCCAATTACGATATGGGTTTTTCCACGGGGATTCTTTGTCGAATTCAATTTCAAATACTGCTTTGTCATCAAAGGCCGAGGAAATTCCGATTATACTCTTTAATTTTATTTTGAAATCGACCTTGACATCCCAACTACCATTATGAAGATCCAGGCTTGATTTCACGAACGGGAGAAGTTTTTATGAATCGTATTTATAGTATTGTTCCGTGTGCATCTATATTTAGTTGCATTGTAGCAGTGTGGACAATGTACCGAGATAATTAAAATTAAGATGCAAACTCCTGTTTAACTTAGTTTTCTGACATTGATTTCATTACAACGTTTTGTTAAATGTGTAATCAGAGTTGCTAGATACGAGGTTTATTCGCCCAATTATGCACCTTTCGCGATTAGGTTGCGTGAATTTGTTTAGATTGGGGGTTGCTGTTTTTTGGGCTGTTTCTGGTTTGTGTCGCCTTAATTTGGGCTGCATTAAATTGCTATTAAATTCTCCGCATTCAATTTCAAATTGGCGCCAGTGACGATAATATCTAAAAATCTTAATGAATCCATTATTCTGGATGTATCTCCATATATGTATCTCACATAGTTAATTTTTATTTAAAAAAATCTGGAACCGGAAGAACGAAAAGCGCATCTAATTCCAAATTTCAATTAAGCTAGCATATCAATAGCAAATCTGTACTGGTAACTGTAGCCTGTAGGGATGGGGCACTATTATCACTTTATTAGTGTTATAATGTTGTTAAATTTATGGCATTCGGTTCTTTTTTACTCTTCAGATTTTAATATATAAATTGGGCGGTTTTTGAGTTGCTTTTTAAAGGTACATGTGCGGGAATTGAAAAAAAGTATTTGACAACATTGGGTGTAATTGGCTTGGTTTGCTTCTCAAACATTACATTGTTAACCATGGTGTTATTGACTCACTTTATTGAGTCCTCACTATCAACACAAGTCACAAATTAATTTCACGGATAATCAAGTATGTGTTAAGGATGACAATTCCTGAAATATTGTCCACACAATGTGGAATCTGATCCTGCTAATCTCTCACATACGAATCACATTGATGGAGCATTTCTTCTGAATAGAAAACGAGGTAATCCATATGAATCAAAATATTCCACAGAAATACCATTGAGAAGGGAGACATCAACCCAGTTGATTCATGCTCGATGACTGTGGTCTGTGCTGATGACATAGGCTTTCAAGTCTTAAGGTGTGCGATGGGAATGTCCCATCATTAGCACACACCACATAATTCCAAGAAGCTAGGAACTAAATTTGAGTCAGAAGATAATGTAGATCCCAGGTACCCATTCTTTCATGTTTTGTCCACAGGTAATTCATTATACGTTAAGAGTTCACATCAGCACTTTTCCTTGAAAGTTTGTGTCGATGAACCGCAGGTAGTCTCTATACTCTGGTGTAATAAAGGTTAATGGGTTTAAGCCTTGATGCAACTTTCTAAACTTATTATCTTCTGAAATGAGGTCCTGTGTCTCTTCCAAATACTTATCTCAGTTTACATCATGCTTCATTATCATTATTCATTTCTCGTGCTGTTTCTTCATAGTATGAACGATTTGACATCCATAACAACGTTCTCGGGTTAGACCTGTAATTGTTTCAGCAATGTGCTGAGCAAAAGAGGAGACTAAATATATAATAACTGTCCTGGTCATTTTAACATCATCATTATATTGTTCTGTTGTTCGTGTTCTACATAAATAGAACATACAGGTTCTTGGTAGGCCATCGTCGTTTTTGATTCTATGATCACATTTTTCAAACTGTCAAATTTCCAGAGCATTATAAAACTCTTATATAAGATGATATTTACTGTCTTGTTCAGAGCTCATTTAAACGGATGTTACAAACGAAGGGACAAATTCTATGACTTTGTTGTCATGGTTTAGATTGAAATCAAGTACTCATAAAGCATATCGTCATTCATAATCGTCGTACTATATATATATTGAGTGATGTCGGTACCTAACTGCCCAAAAATTTCAACTAGTGTCCCGTAAGATCCCCAATGATTATTCTGGATAACGTTATGCTAAAGGGTCTGGTACACGACTTATGATAATTAATCGCGAGTGACTTATACCTTCTTTAACACTTTCAAATGCTGTAACTCGAAAGCATTTTGATATATGGGTACGATGAGGACCACATAGATCACAATACCAATGAATAAACGTTTGGGTATTTTTTTCTTGGAAACCAATATGAGAGAGAGAGAGAGAGAGAGAGAGAGAGAGAGAGAGAGAGAGAGAGTAATGATAATAATAAAAAATATTAATAATAATAATATTTATGCGAGATATATATATATATATATATATATATATATATATATATATATATATATATATATATATATATATATATATATATAATCATGTTGGGGTGTAGACCGAGACAATGGAATCCCAGTCAAAGGGGGAAATTATTTATTTCTCCACGAGGCTGGCTTGAGTGGGGCGACATATAATGTAACCCCGGCGACAGGGATTTCCTTGTCTCGGTTCAAACCCCAACGTAGATTATTTTTCTTATCCAATATTTTTTTTAAAGTAAAAACATCTAGTTTTTACGTCCCACTGTTTACGTGCGGTGCATACATTTTAATAATGACTGTGGTTTGACCGTTGCATCCGAAATCCAGCTTATACGCCTGAGTAAAGAGAAATAACAACATAAAACGTTGCACACTAGCGATGTATTATCACATTTGATATATGAATGTTATATTAAACTGACAATAAATAGTTAATATTTACTAAAACCAACTGTTTCATTTCACCAGTTCCAATTTTGAAAACCATTAACCCCACTACGACCACCACCACACACACACACACATATAAGACCGTCCAACTCTGGACCCCATCGGAAAACCATGTGCTAAAGGGTCAAGTTTACGGATTCTTTGAAAATTTATTTTTCTACCTTGGAAATATGGCAAGTACTGCAGTGAAATTTGCTTATGGATTAGTGTGTTGACCGACAAATGATTCCTACTGGCTGGTAAGTGCATTATTTCATAATACATATTGCAGGTATATTGTTTTATTTGATTGGAACACAGTGGAGAAACTTAACAAAATTAGAATAAGGCATCTTTGACATACGTTTCTGGCTGTTACTAAGTTTACCGTAGTTGATAAGATAGTTGGGGGGCTATGAAGTGTATAGGTCTATAGTCTATCTGCTTGGAACTGTTTTCTGTCATAGTTCATTTCACAGCATTGAAAATTTTATCCTATCTGTAGCACAGTCATTTTTCAGGTCAGCATCATTAAATGTAGCTAACAGTATATATAATTTATTTCATACGAAGTATTGAAAACTAGTTAGGTTGCTTTAACTACATTTAATGTCGCTGACCTGAATATGTACTGACCTAGGGCTGCATATATGATACAATTGATTATGTTGTGAGGAACGTACTGGCATAATACCGCAAAGCTCCACCTGCACGTATCTTTGTCTCTTTCTAAATGATTTATGATGGTGTGTTCTCAAAGATGGATTGACCTTAAGTTACTATGTTTTTGTTATATATGTGTTGTCGATGTTGTTGTTTGATTTTAGAACAACTACGAAAGGCACAACAGAAGACAACAAGGGTTTCCTTTTTTAAAAGTACATCTGAGCGCGTGGACACCTTCACTAAGACAACTGGTCTGAGATGACTAGACTGAGATGACTAGAATGAGATAACTAGACTGAGATGACTAGACTGAGATAAGAAAAATTAGGTTAGCAAAACTTAGATTTCTCTGTCGCAGTGGTGAAAATTCTTTCTCCGTTGTTACAAGTATCGTCGTCATCCTCAAATGAATAATATACACCCATATTTTCTTTATTCTTTGGAAGATGTAATTCATTGCCGAGCTTACAGTTTCGCACTATATATTAACGTTAAACACACTGTCCTTAATGTTAATGGCGAGTATTTTAATTTTGATTTATATCATCAAAACACCCATAACCTGCACGATACTACCACTGTCAGAAAATAGTTTATTTTATTAAAGACTTACTGCTATATCTGTAAATGGTAAACAATTCGCCGATTGGTGTGCAGTTTCCTTGAAAAAAATTCGTGTGTCTGTTTCCTGCTAGAATATGGTCAGAAGTAAATAAAATACTTAGTTGAACTGATCAGTACACCTGACTTTTTCTTAGGTCATACCTGACTGGTTATTTATAATTCTACAGCTATACACTGAAATGTTACCAGAGATTACAAGACGTAAAGTTGGCCTAATTACGATATGGGTTTTTCCATGGGGATTCTTTATCGAATTCAATTTCAAATACTGCTTTGTTATCCAAGGTCGAGACAATCCCATTATATTATATAATTTATTCTGACATCGACCTGGCCATACCCAACTACCATTATGAAGATCTTGATACGAACGGGAGAAGTTTTATGATTCATAACAAAACGGTGTAATGAAATCAATGTCAGAAGACTAAGTTAAACAGGATTTGACTAAAAATTCACTACAAAACGCACACGGAAAAATACTCTAATTTCCGTGTGCGTTTTGTAGTGAATTTTTAGTCAAATCCTGTTTAACTTAGTCTTCTGACATTGATTTCATTACACCGTTTTGTTAAATGTGTAATTGGCATGGTTTGCTTATCAAACATTAGAGTGTTAACTATGGTGTTAATGATTGGTATAGGGCCCCTTATTAGCAGATATATGATATTAGATTAAAGGCAATTTATGTTTCATTGTTCTTTGATGTAAACGTATATCGTGTCAGGTTCCAAAAGCAGCATTTAATTCAGGGTAAAATATTATATTTCCATATTTTATTTGAGTGCAGATATATGAAACACACGAAGGGAATTTGCAATACACCTGAAAGAACCATGTGTAGATTAGTTTTCATTTATACCTTTAAGCACCTATATTAATCCTTTGTGTGAAAGTGTAACAAATATTTCATAGATGATATCACATTATAGAGGCACCGACTGGCCGAGTGCTCTAAAGCGCTTTCCGTTTCGGATCACTGCCATGTTCTCACCTCTGTATGCGTGGGTTCAAGTCTAAGATTCGGCTAATGAAGTTATGCAAGAGAGCTTGCCAGTAGCTTCTCGTGGGTCGGTGGTTCTTTAAGGGGTTTTTCCCGGGTTCTTCCGCCTCCAATGATACTGGCCGACATGTATAGCCTATTGTTTGCTTAAAAATGGCGTTAAACCCTAGTACAATAACATTAACAACCACCTTATATATTTCCATCATGCATTTTCAGATATATGCATTAATATACCTGCAGTGCTATACGTTTTTCTCGAAACACGAATGATTGTACGAACCCATTGAGAGCTGTATGAAAATCAGCATTACGCATAAATAAACACAAAGGAGCCTCCATGAGGTATTGGGAAATTCTGTATTACAATTACCCATACGTTTTACATGTAGGCGTGACTTGGAACACAATGGGAAATTCTTCTAAGTATTAAATTCCAGCTGTGCCCCATACTTCTTTCAACTACTAGGCGCACTGTGGGTCTTACTATTAACCCTAACGTGAACTTCCTGATATAATTTGAGGGTATAACGAGAATGGTAACGATATTATTGTTAGATACAATCCAAACACATCACATATGCAAACTAGCACCCGCAATAATTATCCAAAGGTGCACACACACACACAGACACACACACACACACAAGAGTCCAGCAGATGTCTTTGTCATTACTATTCAAACACTCGTGACATCTACACTCCTGAATCTTCTTTTATTACTATTAAAATAGACACACACATACACACAGAATAAAACGAGAAGGGTAGGACATGTTTATACATATACATTCACACAGACATTAAAATATACTTTTATGCATAAGTGGGAAATGTTTGTAGACACGCTGGTATACTCCCTCTTATTTACATTCTCACATGAGAAGGGATAAAGGGATTTCAAGAATTAGTTGTGACACGAACGAGTTACACAAACACACATCAAATGCAAGATTGTTTGGCAAATAGCATGTATGTATGTATGTATGTATGTATGTATGTATGTATGTATATATATATATATATATATATATATATATATATATATATATATATATATATATATATATTGGTGTGATATATGTGACAATGAAAATGATCGTTGCGGTTTTATTTTAGTTACCAGCCTCTCGTAGGGACCACCGTACCTCCTGGATCTGGCACCACCCTACTAAATCCTAATTGTCGGCTTGCTGGTTTTCTTCGCATTATCTCATTATTTCTATCCTCCTCTGACATCCAAGCTGGATAATGATTATTTATAAAATTCACTAACATTTGTATTTTTTAAAAATTGTTGATCTGGTTATATTCCTTCTATTATCCATTTTCTCCTTTTTCCTGCTCCCGTCCGCTCATAGTTGCTTTGCCTTCCTCCTCATCATCTCTCTCACGAACCGTTGCGCACTGCTCATGGTGGTGATTTCCCTTTTCAGGTGTGTGGTGTGGGGGTGGCACTTGAGTTCTATTTTCCCATCCAAAACGTGATGAACTCCATCTATCAGGCATCCATTGGCTTAGCCACTCTGCAGTTCTATTTTTTCCATTCTTCTTGCATTTCATGAGTCTGCGATGAATAACACGACAGGTAAACACACCGCTGTTCATCTTTGGAACAGGATAGTGAAGGAAAACCTCCGTCACACAAAATAAACTGACAATCAGAATACGAAAAAAACAGAAATATATTGGACCTAATATAAACAATTGTTCAAGTATTTTATATAGGCTTTATTAAGGGTTATTATACACACACTATTGTACCCATACAAACATACACTATACCCAGGAAACACATAGTTTTATAACGAAATGGGTTTTAAATTATTTGGTGGGATAGCGCAAAGATACACTCAAACGCAAACACAGAAAAGAAAATAAAAACGCAAAATGATTAGTATTTCTCTTTTCTAGGGTTGTTCTAGGCCGTGAAAAAGTAAGCTTTAATCTGATCTTGGGTATTGACGTATGAGAAGATGTCTATGTCACACCATATGGAGGTTATCCATCTCTTTTCTGCATTATAAACTCTACTCCATGGTGTAGCATTTAACTGATGTATCCGCTGCTGTATTTGCATCTCCTCCCACTCTACTTTATCACTGATTATTTATACGTGTAGAAGGCTTTCTACTAGGGTCTGTGTCATCTTCAACACAATGGCGTTCTTCCAGTCAGTTCTCTTATGGATCACATGCCGTCAAATCTGGTGTACGAGAATCAATGCTTCTCTCAATTTAGCGATATTGCTCAGTTTGTTTGGTTGTAAGACTGGTAATATATTTCTTTATATGAAAAGGCCAGATCAATTATGTTTTCAGTCAATAAACCAATAGACCAATATTTCGTTTTCTGACATCAAGATCTTTAAAAATAAGAATAACTTTCTCAAACTCATTTGGTAGTGAAAGCTAAAGAAACAAACAAACAATATTTATAAATAACGTAATTACAAGGTGGACATCTATGACGAGTGAAACGTGACTCCAGTAATCTATGGCACTGTCATTTTGCCACAAACGTACACTTCGTTTCTGAGCTAAAGGAAAGAGATACCCTAATTTTCACACAAACATCTTTCTATTTTATCATCCTAAATTGCGTCCTCACTATCTACACAAGTCACACACAAATTTCGCGGATAATGAAGTCTGCGTTGATGAAGACAATTCATGATATATTGTCCACACACCGTGGAATCTGATCCGGCTAATCTCACACAACCGAATCAAATCGATGGAGCATTTCTTCTGATAAAGTTAATGATGTCATTGTTCAGACGAGGTAATGCACATGAATCAAAATATTCCAAACAAAGATTCATGCTCGATAACTGTGGTCTGTGCTGATGACATAGACTTTCAAGTCTTAAGGTGTGCGATGGGAATTTTCGATCGTTAGCACACACCACATAATTCCAGAAGGTGTGAACCAAATTTGAGTCAGAAGATAATATAGATCCCAGGTACCCATTCTATCATGTTTTGTCCACAGGTAATTAATTATACGTTAAGAATTCACATCAGCATTTGTCCTTGGAAGTTTGTGTCGAAGAACCGCAGGTAGTGTCTATTCTCTGATGTAATAAAAAGGTTAATTGGTTTAAGCCTTGATGCAACTTTCTAATCAGAATCATTTAGCATTAGCAGAAATGTAGTATATTCTGATCGAAGGTGTCTCAATGATTATATTATATATTTCATTTCACCGCTCTACAATAAGACACCCTATGCCCAATTGTGCTCTTAGATTAGCTGGATTTGGGTTTGGATGGGTCTTGATGTGTCGAGAGCGAACTATGAGTAGGAACCGGTTGAATAGTATTCATGTTTAATTTAATTCTGTCTTCCATTATTTCATGCTTTCATCTGCTGAATTAAGTGTCGACACCATCTTCGACCTAGATTATTTTCTCGCTTAAAAGTAGATGTCAATTGCAACGTTGGCTTTCAGCAAATAGAGTTTGAAACACGTCTTGTGTTTTCGTCTTCTTTCGTTCTCGAAGCTACGTGTATTCTGTTGACTTGTGGTTATGTTTTCATGATCCTCTTCAAATGTGTCAATATATCTGGTCAAATTCGTTCTGGCCCTAGAGTTTAAGATTTTGCAATACTTGACTGTACCGTTGCGAATCCTTTATTTCTTATAAATCGTGTCCATCCATAAATGATTGTAATTATTTATCTAAATATGATCTTGGTGGGATGAGGATTCGTATGGTTATGAATTACCCTTGTACCAACTATAAAGTTTGTATGGAATTAAAATAAGTTTCAATAAGATCCAAAGGTACAAGTGAGGCGTCTTTCTAGGACATGGTCGCCTTCTTATGTTGGCTTTATTCATGCGTATCTCATGACTCCAACTGTATGTGGTCCAGAAGGCGAAACAATTTCAATACTCACGCAACTAGTTCCATAGCATTGTGGCAGCAGGTATTGCGATCATTAACTGTTTCAGCACAAGTATTCATAAAGGTAGGATCATTTGTTTTGACAACAGAGGATGGACCAGAGGATGAGTTGAACACACTCCATTGCATTTAGCCAGTTTCTTGTATTGACCAATGTGATCAACGTATATATGTTCTGTCAACATTCTGGGGACTGTAAAAAATCAAGCAAATTGGGATCACAAAAGATTCCATAAACAGACAGTGTTGTAAACAGCACATTTTAATCATCGATGATTATATAAACATAAATTGTAGGGTATAGCAGATTTGGATACCCGATGATTATATGAACATTAATTGGTGTATATACTATATAGGGATACCCAATGATTATATGAATATTCATTGTTGTATATTGCATATTGGGATACCCGATATTGTTTAATATCATTTCTACTCTTAGACATTTCAACCACGTCTTACAGCATGCTTGATGTATTTATTTGTCATTCAAAGAAACTGAATTGTAGATTTAAAGGTTAGATATCTACTATGTCGCAATTTATGACAATGCGTCTAAATTCCTATTTGATTTTAATCATATATCGTACTCCTGTTCACAGACATCACTTGATAACCTGGTCTTTTTAACATGGAGCTTCATAGTTATATTTGCTGCGGCAACTCTTGCATGGTAAACTCTGAGAAATGACTTTTCGGTTTCGTTCAGGCATATAAATGAGGCATCCGTGAAATACGAATCTCTAAAATGCATAGATAAAATGTATGTTTTCTTCGCAGTTATCCTCTGAGTTATTTCCACTTTAATTTCATCCACTTTTATTAGCATGATTAATCCATCTGGTTTACCTATCACTCAATTAACGGAGGCTAAACAAAGGTTTGGCGGATAATCGGTGGCTGACTGAGATTAAAAATAGGAGTGTTAATTTGTTCTCAAGTATCAACCTCTTTCGATGTACTGATCCACACACCCTAGCAATGGTAACATCTTCCGTCACAGGACTGATGCATTCGTGATCGGAAAATTAATGTAGAAATGTTTCAGAGCAACGTCTTAAACCATCCACACCAGGTCGATACAATATTTTAAACATCTTCTTGACAGTCAAAGTAGTTGAAGAGTGAATTGTGTGGCAAGCGATCAATAATTGTCAATGTTGTGTGTGCATACAGTCGATGTTGTAATAGCAAAAGTCTCGAAAAATGTGAGCTTCGGTAATGAATAGGTGTGTACAAAAGCATGAGACCCTTTCTGCATTTCCAAACATTTTAGGATTTCTACTCAAAGTCATGGCTCAATAACTAATATACGTTTTAAATTCTACTATCCTGATTTCATGTATAAGAGTTTGAATTCATTTTTGGTAACTATGAGACATTTGCCGCCTTATTGTGAATAATATTTGAAAGTAAATTTCCCATTGTATCATTGATGTCATGTTTCAGTGTATTACGACATTCCGGTATAAACAGCAATGTTATTACTTCATTAGTGGCACGCTTTAACGTTCATTTAAACAAATTCAGGGTGTGAAACACTGAAGTGTATTTTTCTATATTAGGGCATTGCCTTGAGCCTACATTGACCATGAAATAAGCAACGGGAACTTGGTGATATGTATATCCAATGATGTGTATTCCTCAGGCTAAAACACACTACGTGTTAAGGCTACAAATTATTGGCCCTTTTCCTTGCTCCTAATCAGAATTGGTCAAATCAAGCACCTTTAAAGATTTTAATTACAGTATGTGTACTTCCTTTGACGATTACTGTCATTCTAAATCACAATGAGCAAAAAATATAAGACCATGGAAGCATTGATCATCTTGACTACGAATTAAATCGACTCCTTAAACAACCCGATATCGACATATTTTTAAACTATCCCTATGAACAGAATATATGATCTGATGGTATATACCAGTGCTCGCTGGTAGAACAAAGCGTACAAATCATGTCCTAATAAACAGTTAAGTTTTGAAGAAAGTAACAACAGCAATGTAGAGGTGCAGAATAAATATGCCTGAGATTGCTACTGATCGTATTTGCTTTTAAACAGTGAATATTGAGAGATAGAAGAAATATTTGAAAGAAAACAAAGTGAATATACTTCTAATTAATGACATCAGAATGTAAAGTGAAACCATACCGTCTTGAGGAAAGGGAGACTGATTTATAAAATGATTTTGTCAATACAGTGAAACTTATTTTAGAGCGTGACAAAATTAGAGATGAAAAACAACTTTCTCAAATATGCCTACCTCTGGAAAATAACCTAGCGGGATTTTTTTGATTGTCTAACATGCCATCATCATATACGACTGAATTGTTAATACTTCCATCAATATCATCAATGCTCGGTGCTTCTTCGATATCGGTTATAAACTCAATAATATCTTCATCGGTTTCCGATTTTGCTTTCTCGTTAAAATCTTTTAACACCTCGTAACATCGATGATCTCGTCTACACTCGGGGCTATTAAATACAACTTGTCCCATTTCATCCATCTCGTTATTAAATTAAGTAACAACTGAGTCTTTCCACTTCCAGATTGTCCGATTATAATCATGCGAATAGAATTTGGTAGCGCTGCATGATGCTTAACTGGTTCTTGCGCTTTTGTCGCCGAAAAATCAAATACATGCATGTTATTATAAATAAATTATGGATCTATATTGTGTGAAATGTAAGAGGCGTACTGGCACAGATGACGTGATGACGATTGCAACTAAAAATAACAGATCAGCACTTGCTGGTAAGTGTGTAGAATGTGGTACAAAAAAATTAGATTTGTTTCTATGAAATATGCAGATGATTTTAAAAACAACGAGTATGTGATATTGCAGCCAAGTTAGTTAAACTACCAGGAACACCATAGGCAAAGTATCCAGGAGAAAAACACCTTCCAGGGTATAGTTATTGTGGATCCTGGACCAGACTCGATATCAGATTCGATGATCAAAATCAACCCCGACCCGGTGAAAACCCAATAAACGCTATTGTTAAGGCATGTCATGCTCATGATGTTGCTTATAAAAGCAGTAATCTGCAACACAGACATATCGCAGATATGAAATTAATTCATGCGTTGAATTCTATCACTGATAAATCCTTCAAGGGAAAATTGGCTTCATGGTTGATAAAATCGGCGATGAAAAGTAAATTGATGTTGGGTGCTAGTAATTAATAACAACATGGAACCTATGTATTATTCTCCAAGAGCATACTGGAGGGGTAAAGCAGCAATCAGTAAACTCGCTAGCGCCGCAAAGGTGAAAAATACTACTGCAGCGGATTGGTTATCCAAACAGGCGATATTGCAAATTTATCTACCAACGCCTAAACAAATTAACTACTTGCATTTTGATGTCAGCGCACCTAATGAGGTTCATCAGGCTGGTATATTATTTCAACCGCACGATGGTGTTTACAAATACGCGCTAACCGTTGTTGATGTTGCGAGTCGATACAAACGAGCAGAACCTCTAAAGACAAAATCATCAACTGAAATGACTTCTGCGTTTGAAAGGATTTATCGACGAGGTGCTCTGCATTGGCCAAATCTATTACAAGTTGATCCTGGCAAGGAATTTCAGGGTGCAGTGTTATCAACAATTAAGCATCATAATGTCACCATCAGAAGAGGACATACTGCATTACATCGCGATCAGGCAATTGTTGAACGATTTAATCGGACACTTGCTGAGCGGTTATTTGGATATCAATACACGAAAGAATTCACCCAGGAGAAACGATTCCGTGAATGGGTCAAGAGATTACCGGGCGTAATTACCGCGCTAAATAATGAGATTACTCGAACAATCAATATGAAACCTAACAACGCAATTAAAAGGAAGTGTATACCAGTAAAACCACAAAATGATTTTTCAAAACAACCAATACTCGGTAATGTAACTGTAAGATATTTATATGAATCAGGAGAGCTCGAAGGTGGCAAAAAAAGAGCTCCTATTTGGAGTGTTACCGCACATAAAATATCTAGCATAACGAGATACACGGGTTGACCAGCAATCTATAGATTGAATTCAACTGCTCCTCAGCGTGGATTTACTCGTGAACAATTACAAGTGATACCCGAGGATACTCAATTACCGCCACGTGGTCTTAACTAGCACCTTTGCGTCTGTTGCACTCAAGACAAGTCAGCATCACATTATCTCTGATATGATGAACGCTGCTATCTTTTCTGTCTACGTTAAATTGTCGAGAGTCCTTATCTGACCAACACCAACTCATTATACAATTGCAACTCGCGGAGTGATTATTCTATTGTTGTTTCAGTGTAATTATTAATTCAGCATCAACTATCAAATTCTCTATTATTGTTTCTATCCTGTTGTTAATAACCAGATAGTTTTTTTTTTCTGATTATATCATCGCTGACAATATCATTGATTGTTGTATCATTTTAATCTAAAACAACTCTTCGAAGTTGATTTATTCTTCGTACTCTGGACACTGCAAGATAAACTAAATTCGACCAATCGATGCGATTATCTATGCTCCAAACAATTGTATCGGATATAGTCAATCCCTGTGAAGAATATATTGTCGCTGCGTAACCTAGCGTCCATGGGGATTTATCAGCGCACAATGCATCTTCAACAACACTAATATCTACCAGCACAATATCATTTAACACGTGAATTTGCTCTTCGGTCCCTGACTTTGTCAGGCCTGGAATATTAACTTCGTTATTCTGTTTTCGTGTATCCTTGGGTCTATAACACAACGGTACAGGAAGTGTTGCAAAATTTTCTTTAAGCATGCTAAAATAACTTCATCTGAGGTGTGTCTCTGACTATTTGTCTACTTGCCACTATCAAATCATTTTGTCTCCACGCTTTCCAGAAATCATTTAATGGGGTTTCTGAAATTATTTCACGGGCTGTTTCATATTGGATTCTATCCGGTTGTAATCTCGCATAATTGTTCATCAAGTGCTCTATGATCGGTATTAATTTGTTCATAATAGTCTACAAAATTCTTTAGCCAATCATGTGGGGATAAACCGACAAATGGTGGTGGTTGACCATGATCGCCACACATTATTACTTTGGTATTCGCTATCAATAGCCAATCAAGAATCCTTTGTAATACATCTAACGAAACCGTGCATATCTCATCCCAAATCATGACTCCAGGAACACATTTTTCACCCATTCGATCAGGAGTCCATTCGTCACTTTTCCATCGAAAAAAAACTGTGATAAGTGCAAAAATTAATTCCTCGCTGTTTCATCCCTCTTGTAAGTCTGTGGGTCGGTGTTAGCACAATCATGTTTGATTTCCCTCGAAATAATTCAATCGCACGAGTCGTCTTCCCTGACCCACCACAGACATTTAGGTAGGTGGTTATATATCTAGATATTGGATCAGATATCGACGGTGCATTAGATAATTATGATATCTGATTATTTTTCAAGTAATTGTTTTCAATCGTAACATCTGCTGATTTGGAATAATCACACGATATTTCTTGTTTAATTATCCATGATCCCCAAATCTCGTGAGATTTTGTGAATTTAGCCACTGCATCGCTATGTTTTACGTCTATATAAAATGAATCAGTGGCTACGCTAACTGCGGTGTCCGGAAATCTATTTATCATTGAAAATAAATTAATAGAAGCATAAGCCAGCATTGACGCCCTCAAATGTGTATACTGAAAATTGTATCTATCGTTCTAAGTAACAATTGTATCGAATTTTGTTCCATCGGACAAAACAGCGTCTTTACGATATACATATATAAATTTAGATGTTACATCTGCGATTATAAAATCGTATTCAACGCTATCTATAATCAACCGTGATAAATATCGTTTATTGTCGTATATATTTCCACCCTGAGTAAATTTACCAGTTATTCTTCTACCAAGATCTTTGGCTTGTTTATTTCTAACTTCAAATATCTGTTTGGACCATTTCACGATATATTCTTCGTCGAGATCGGGGATTGTTTTCTATTTTCGCTGATTATTCTATCTAGACTATCGGGTTGTGGTAACGAGATCCCAGCTGCGCTCGATATGATATAATCGCTTCACTGATAATCAGCGATATCAGCATTTTAGAATCAATCATATACCGTACTAACACTATTGGCATTCAGTGTTTTTCAGATATATGTCTACCAATCCAAACATAACAGCACGGATGAAGTCCTTCAGCCGTTTCAAATGATACTACACGAGCGAATCCGGTTAAATCAAAATCGGGTAGTGGTCCATTAAAGAAATAGGGAACTTACAGTTAATGTTGTTGTTATATTACTCATTTTGATATATATGATAAATTAAATAGTAGTTTGGGGCGACCCAGTTGCACCGAAAAAAATATACAGTAGATTAGTGGGTAAGAATTGCGTGAGCGTTCCGATATGCATATTTGTCGAGTGGAAACGAGCCTGAATAAACGTGACGTCACATGATCTTAGCAGCTATCGGCTCAGCATTATGTTGATCCACTTGTGCTTGAGAGTAGGCAGATTATTAGTGTTTATATTCGAGTTTATTTTCCAAGAATCTTCCAAAACGCTCCTCTGTGCAGCGTTTGGATGCAACAACAATTCGACTAGTACATTTTTCCGATTTCCGAAAGACAAAATCCGACGAACGGCTTGGATCTATTACTGTCGCCATGACCCCGTGAGAACTTTGAGCCGGTAACTCATAGACTTTGCAGTCTTCATTTTCAAACGATCAGTATAAACGTTGATCCAGAAAGATGTGCAGAATTGGGATATTTAAATGAGGCTGAGGCCGACAGCAGTACCAGATATTGTTCTAACCCTAGGACTGGGGTAAGATCTACCGACAGATCCGAGTGGTTCACAACTGTCAAACCGAAACTAGTAAGAGGAGCCTATCACAAACTGCGGAATGCAGAGGTAAATAAATATGTTGTATGCACTCTAATTTCTATCAATGTCGTGAGCATAATGAAATTGAAGTAATTAAACAATAATACCTACATAAAATAGAGCTTTATTCATCTCAGATTCTCAAACATTATCACACCCCACCCCACCCCAAGTGCTGCAGAAATTGAATAATTGCATATACTACTGTATATATTTCTGGAAAATATTTATCTTGGAATGATTTTTTCATGACGCTAAAGTTATAGTAACACTAATGTGAATTTAAAATATAGTAGAAGGCATAATTTCATGTTTTTCACTACTGATATCACCCGAGAAATATGAGCCTTAGACTATGACATAGGATAAACACTTCTTTGTGCCTCCCCCTCAACTTCCTTTCCCACTTTAGTGCGGCCATCATTGTAATTAATCAGTTGTTGTCATGTGACTACTCAAATGTTTCAAAGATACTGCAAATGCTTTTTCTTGTCAATAATAATTGTTCTTTTTCCTTCAGGTTCTACATCAAGCAATGCAAAGTTACAATGCAAATTATGTTCTTGATACACCTGCAAGTGCATGTGCCCTGGTAGAGGTAGATGATGCTGAACTCAGTAAACAATTGTTTGTAGCAATTCCTCAGGCCCAACCACAAAAAATAAAACAAAGTGTGAAGTTCAGGCTAAATTTGATCCCACAAGGACTCACACAATTCAGGTTCGAGTTGCAAGATCAATAGCAATTCAGTCTGAGCTCCTAAAACCAAGAGAGGATTCAGATAATGAAAATGAACCAAGCAGTGAGGATGACACTGACCCTGATATACACCATGATTCAGAATATGAACCACATTCAGATAATGATGATGGAGAGGACAGTGGCTTTAAAGATATGCATATGAACTTTAAGCTTGATAAGATATAAAACCAGATGATCAGCAACATGTTCTGGTGTCCGAATCTACTTTGGCAGAATTGATGAATGTGTGTAAATCATGTTGTTTGCCCTCCCAGACATTATAATCTGTAATTTGATAATACAGCTGTATCCAATTTTATCAAGTTGAACTATTTCAAGATAATGCATTAGATTAATTAAATGTTAGCACAAGTAATTGTTAGGTTACTGGGAAGTCGACTTGTACTTTTGAAATTGTCAGAGATAAGTATTTAGACTGCTCAGCAAATTTTAATATCCGCAAAGGCTAGCCAATGCCACCTGCCTTTCGTATCCTTGAAATTGCTCCCTCATAGTGATACAAAACCATTGTTGGGCTGGTGCCTTGAGCATAAGTATAGTGTGCTTAATGGGTAATCCAGCACTGCAAGTAATTAGAAGAAATAAAGTAATATATAGTAAAATCTGAACTATAAATAAAATAATTAAATACATGTGTAGTTCATGAAATAATTTTTTTATTAAAGTTCATTATGTTGGGACACAGGTTAAAATCAATCATTAAGAAAATATAAAAGTTCAAAATGAAACAAAAATTTATTGATTTCATATCTTGGTGCATCTTGCTTGCACACACAGAAGCATACATGTTCATGAAAGTGGAATCTCGGTATCCACCACCGCTCACAGCATCATACCATACAAACAATTTTCAAAAAGATGAACTCATCATAATGCAAAAAATCATGCTATTTGAAATCCAATAATTTTTATGGTGCAGCATATTTGAAGCCAACATATTCCTCTAAGGAAAAAGATTCTTTTAGTTTTGACAAAACACAGGATGGAAGAACTTTATGGCTGTGTCTGCCTAGTCGATTCCAAATCCATTTGACAAAACGTAGATATCTATATGCCTTTATGTTCTGAAAATAAATATAGAATACATGTAAGAGTAAATTCGAACAAGAGTTAAGATATTTCATCTGTTGTAAATTATGCTGAATTGTACTATTATTACTTAGGGTGAGTTATGTTTGATATATTTATCTTTTTATCAAATTATTAATCTTCTTTGAATACATATACATACATGTGATATGACCCATGTCATTATAAAATAGTTATATTCCTTTGTTGTTTGTTTATTGTGTTCGTGAAGACTCTTTAAACTAAAAAATATATAAATCATTGTCAACATAAGTATTTATTAGAATTTATACCAAACCTGCTATTCCTTTTTCAAAACAAGCAGTTTTATTTATCGAGGATGTATATTGTTAAAAACGTTTAGATATCAACCCAAAGAAAAACAAGAAAGGATAGTCTTAAAAGAGAAAACTACATTTTCTTCTTACAAAAAACTGCATTCTTTTCATAAGTTCAAGGCCATCACTGCTTGATCATTATGGAATGCATCCTTCTATAATAAATGTTGCCTCCATGAGTTGTAATATGAAAACACTTTGAAGAAAATCTTGCAAATTGTTTGTTTTGTAAAATGTATAGGAAAATCTTATATAAAAGTATCAACAGGAATTTTGAAGAAATTTCTAAAAGATTGGAAAAATTACTTGTGTAATTGGTTCATTATCATCCAAAGGTCCATGATATTCCCGGTATTCAAACAGGGATACTTCCAGCATGTGTCTGTTTAAGCAGTTTGCAATGAAACTTTCATGGAGGGTTATACGTGTCAGGTCACCTTTCTTTTTCTTTATCATCTCCACCTTTTGACAGCATAAGGGCTCAATTGCCAAGTGAATCATTTGGCAATATCTACAATCACACCTGTAAGGAAAAAGCACAGCATAATTTTGACCATTCAAGAATGTTTAAAAATCACTTTCAACATTTTGTAAGCATTCAAAAGGAAAGACGTGGTTTAGAAATAGCATGTTGATTTTGCATTTGAAATAAAGTTTGACAAACCAAAATTATTCCTCAGTGCATTTATGTTGCCTTGCAAAGTTTAGAGTAAGCATTGTCAAGTCCATGTGATACTATGAGTCTAATTGTATTTAATAGATTAATATTCAGTGTAACTTGTGATAACATTGAACCTGGGATTATAATGTTTAAAGATGGCAGAAGGAGTTAATCGTTGGTGTGTACTGACATTCATTTTCATAGTCCTGTATTCTGCATGGGCTTTAGTCCTTTTTTTGAAAAAGAAAACATATATTTCACTGTGTAGTAAATGTAGTTGAAGTTCAAAATAATGAACAACAAAATAAGTATGTGTGTTTACAGTGTACAGCACGTCACTATTTCCACTAGAATAAGTGTTCTGCAACAATGCAGCAATTATAAATTTACAAAATATGTGGCTTTGACTGCTTTAAAAATTATAAAAACATTGCTAATTAATATTTTTAAAAATGTTTAATGTAGCAAGACATAAAGACAAAAATACAGCTTTACGAGCATCTGCTTTGATAACTCGCACTATCGGTAATTTTTAAAAGTTTCAGGCAATCGAGGGAGGATTATTGAAATTTGGGTACACCAAAGCTTGAATATTTATACACACAGGAGTTGACAAAGTTTCAGTTTCAGTTAGTGAAATGTAACGTGCGTTCTGCTCATTTTTATATATACAGTATATGAAATGCCTGCTACAAGTATAAATTGGTACAAACCATTGTGTTTTCTCGAGTCGTCCTTCTTCACTCTGCAAACTATCCTCATCATTAATTTGCTTAGGCGGTGGTAGATAAATTTGCCATATCGCCTGTTTAGATAACCAATCCGCCGCGGTGTTTTGTTTTTCACTTTTGCGACGTTAGCGAGTTAATCGATTGCTGATTTACCCCTCCAGTATCCTGTTGGGGAATAATACATATATTCCATGTTGTTATTAATTACCAACACCCAACATCAATTTACTTTCATCGCCGATTTTATCAACCATGAAGCTAATTTTCCTTTGTAGGATTTATCAGTGATAGAATTTAACGCATGAATCAATTTCACATCTGCGATATGTCTATGTTGCAGATTGCTGCTTTTATAAGCAACATCACGAGCATGACACGCCTTATCAATTTATCGGATATTCACCGGGTCGGGGTTGGTTTTGATCATCGAGTCGGATATCGTGTCTCGTTCCAGGTCCACAATAACTATACCCTAGAAGGTGTTTTTCTCCTGGATATTTTCTCCATGGTGTTCCTGGTAACTTTACTAACTTGGCTGCAATATCACCTCCCTTTTCTTTTTAATAATCTAAATTGTTTTATACCACATCGTTCACACTTACCAGTGATAGCTTTTCTGTTAATTTTGTCGTAGTAGGTGTTGGGTCAATTGTTGGTGTATGCGTCCTACATTTCACACAATATAGATTCATAATTTATTTATAATAACATGAATGTAATTGATTTTTCGGTGACTAAAACATGAGAACCAGTTAAGCATCATGCAGCGCTACCAAATTCTATTCGTATGATTATAATTGGACCATCTGGAAGTGGAAAGACTCAGTTGTTACTTAATTTAATAACGAGATGGATGAAAGGGGATAAATTATATTTAGTAGCCCCGAGTTTAGACGATTAGCGATGTTACGAGGTGTTAAAGGATGTTAACGAGAAAGCAAATACGAAAATCCATGAGGATATTATTTAATTTATAACCGATATCTAAGAAGCACCGAGCGTTTGAGTTATTGATGGAAGTATTAACAATTTAGTCGTATATGATGTTGATGTGATGCTAGACAATCAATAGAATCCCGCTAGGATATTTTCCAGAGGTAGGCATAACAATACTGATGTGATATGTATCACTCAGAGATATACACAAATACCAAAAGTGATCAGAGATAACTGCAATATTCTTTCTGTATTTAATAGAGTTGACACACATACGCTACGAAATATTCACCAGATCTGGTGCAGTGGAGATATGGATTATAATCTCTTTAGAAATTTCTTTAGTCACGCTCAGTCAATCCCACATCGATTTGTAACGATAAATTTACATGACCCTAAATCAAGATATCGTATCGGACTTGATCATATTTTCGGTTGAAACAGTTTGTCTCCGCAGAGCAAACGGCGCCGGGCGTATTTACGTTCTGGAGACTCTGTCTCCGTAGTAGTCTTGTTTTGTGTGTGAAATAGTTTCGTTTTGAAATAATTTCGGTTTGTCTGAAATAGTTTCGGTCTCCGTAGAGGCATTATCTTTGTTTGAAAACTTGGTCTGTTCACCTCCTCTATTACTACTGATAAAACAACTACTACTACTACTACTACTACTACTACTACTACTACTACTACTACTCTTTGCACTACACCATTTATCTCCTCTATATCACTAAAATCACCTCTACTGTTTTCATCTGTTGATATAATTTATCTGTTACAATACCTTTATCAACATTCACTCAGTGATTATTGAGCAGGAAAATGTTTATGATGCCTTGGCGTTTTCAAGAAAAGGCAGTTCAGCAAGGATCTCTTTCAGATATAGCACTTTGTGTAGTGATTGGCACCTATTATCAACCAAGCTGAATAATCAAATGTTCCACCAATAAAAGTATCATAACATTACAGATAATTTTTGTATTTATATAACCCTTGAAGAATGTTACATAACTAGTAAATGCCATGACTGTTGTCACAATACTATCCAGTTAATATCTCTACCGGCACTTACCTAAATGAGCATAATTTCTAACAGCAGTACAGTACAATTACGTTTACCACCAATAAGACTTTATCACTGTCTATGCTATAAACGAGAGTATCCAATTGCTACATCGATCAATAACATTGCTCCATCACTATTATATTGTATTAGTGTACCTGTTACTACTTCTACCACAGTCCGACAATTTCTTATTCTATCACCAACTATCTATTAAATGTTCTTAACATGTCAATATAAACTCTATTATTATTATCATCAATAACGTTTCAATATGTCATATACATCCAGTACCACCAAGAACTTTTCAATAACCATAGTACTGCTTTTAATACCACTAAGGTTCCGATAACCTCACTACCTCTTGAATCAGAACTATAATAACCCGGAACATACGCCTAAAATGATACTTTGGTATTGCTATCACCATGACCACTGTTCTTTGTATGCAAAATGATGATTCGATTTCCAAATAACGATCA
The DNA here is from genome assembly GCA_029339505.1 of Unio delphinus. Classification (NCBI taxonomy): domain Eukaryota; kingdom Metazoa; phylum Mollusca; class Bivalvia; order Unionida; family Unionidae; genus Unio; species Unio delphinus. The sequence goes on from JAQISU010000049.1 coordinate 2,173,856, forward strand.
ACATAGCTGAGATGGACATGATTATAAAAGGATTGACGTTAGGTCATACAAACGTACACGGTGTAGCAGGAAAATTAAAGGATCAGATTACTGTTATGTGTCCTGTCAAGGAGAATTATAAACATTTTAGGACTAACCGACACCAATCTAAAAGGCATTCAAAACTGTCTTAGGTTTACAATTACCAATAATGTTAGCATATCAACACTTTGATATCACTTCAAAGGTCAAAAACATTTTTTAACGGTGGCGCCGTTTTCACATGGGGCGAGGGGAGAGCCGGAAGAATGTTGAATTAAAGTCCTTCGTATATGCGGATACATTTAGCACTGGTTTATGCTAGCAAAGCTATTTAATTGATCCCGTGGGGTAAGGAATGGTACCACATATCCACGGGCGTTTACGCACACATAGTGTGCTATTCAATTTGGTTGTCATGTCGCGTCAGTACTGAGAGACTATCGACATCAATGTAAGATCTTTGGGTGAGTGGGAATAGACCCAACATACACTCAACTATTTCAACCAATTAGCGTGAAGGTACTAGAGGTACAATGGCCCCAAATAATGACTGCTGAAAAATAGTTTTCACATATTGTTATGTTGAGAGGTACTGGTCGTGGAAAAGAAGGAATCAATCCGGGAAAGCTAGCCAACGGATGTCGTTACAATTGAAACACCCTAGCCATACTTATTTGAAATCGGGTCCAGTTTTGCTAATGGACGGAAAAATAACAATAATGTGTTAGCTACCTGTGCAACTAAATCAAATTCAAAACAGTCGTAAACATTTCCTAGCGCCTATTATACCAATTTTTCTGGTACAAAGTTTACATAATGTCAGTCCCAAACAAATTTAAATGCTAAAATGTCTAAGTGACATATGTGGTTTGGTCACTCTTTGGATAATCGGTTTGTAAAGTTTCAGCTGTGATCAAACTTCATAAAGTTAGGTTTCTCAAAAGAGTTTCTTCGAACAGAGTTTTCATACCAAATGAGAACTCAGTGAGATAAATGGCAATATGGTATAGCAGCTCCGCAGAAGGTACGTCGTCTTTCCTCTATTTCTGCAATGTGCGCAGCGGTATTTTCGTTCTCCATTGTTGTTCTTGGAACGGAGATTCCGTGGAGGGTGGGTATGTGATGCTCTGTGTTAAATAGATGGTGCTGTGGCCGCCGTTCGAATATCTCATAGTAGTACTGAGTAAAAAAATTTAAGGAGAATTTCTATGGAGCCGCTCGTGGTAAAGCAGTGTGCAGTGACCTTAAGCCGACATACGTAATGGCATTAACGAAATGTCATGTTTGTTTGCTTGTGACTGAGTAACTCGTTTAGTCCCAGGTCACTGCAAAGTGTTTGCATGAGTTCGTCTTTGGTCTTCCAGGGCATACGTACTGTCTTGGTGACATACATTGCTCTTCTGAAGACGAGGAAACATCTAGATCTTTCTCCAAGTTGATTGCCAAACTTGGAATCTGCTTAGGGGCAGGTGTGTGTGAATTTTCCTTCCCTTTTGCTGGTGCATTCTTTGCTTTCCCTTTTTTGTTGGTAGGAGTATAGGTGGTAATGGTGGTGAGGCTTCAGGCAATGGCGATGACGTGGCACCCTCCTCCGTAGGTTCCGCTAAAAGTGCCTGAATTTGGTTGGCTAATTCAGCCATTTGGTCACTGAGAGCCATTTTTACATCCTCTGATACCGAACCCCCAGGTTGAGGCGACGGAGAGGCAAGTTTCTTGGTGACTCGTGGTTGTGGGGTAGGGTGGTATCTAGGTCTTGCTGTGTCTTTCTCCGCTGCTGCCGTCCTTTTCACCTATTTCTCCTGTATCAAAGATTCCCCTTATCTTGTATTTCTTCGTTGTCGTCCCTTACTAATAGAAGCGTCGTTCTTCTCTCAGCCGCTCTTACGCTCCAGCCTGTGGCTAGTTTAAGTTCAACACCCATAATGGCGCTGAGTGCCTGACGGGGGAGGGATTATTCCAATCGCTGGCGTAAATTGCTCCATGACTTGCTTCTTGCTCGGTCGCCGCTGACTGAAGGGCGCGAATGAACGAACGAAATTTGAATGAAAGTGCTGTGCGTACACGAAGGTACGTTGAGCACTGTTTAATGCCAACACAGTTGGCAATTTAATTGAACTACTGGGGAATGACTGGTGTTACGGCATTTATGCAGTCATAGAGTGCTATTGAGGGACTATCGACATGAATGAAAGACCTTTGATTGAGTGGGAATGGATCCAACACATACTCAACCCTATCCACCAATCGGACGCAGCATACTAGAGGTGCAAGTAATGACGCGTTACAAATAGTTTTCACATATCGTCATGTTGAAAGGTACTGGTCGTTGAAAAGAAGGAAAAAATCCCGGAAAGACAGCATATGGATTTCGTTAGCCTTGAAACGCCCTAGCCATATTTATTCCATATCAAGTCCAGTTTTAATAATGCACGAAAAAAATACCAATAGTGTGTAAGCCACCTGTGCATTTCAGTCAAATTCTATTAAGTCGTAGAATTTTTCTATCTCCTATCATACCAATGTTTCTAGTACATAGTGTACATATTGTAAGTCTCTAACAAGTTTGATTTCTAAAATGTCAAAGCGATATATGTATAAGTTTAGTCACTGATAGGTATGAATATAGTGTAAGTTTTGAGCGGTGGTCAAAATTAATCGAGTCAGGTTTCTCAAAATATCTTTTTCAATCAGAGTTCTCGTACCAAATAAGACCTCCGTAAAATAATTATATGGCAATAGCCCTTAGAATGGCTTTTATGGCTGGTTACCAACTCGAGTTCCGCCGTTCTTCTGCCTCTTTGATTTTGTTACGTACTACTTCTTGAAATATGTGGCCATGGGTTGTGGCTACGTACCTGGCTGCAGTTACAAGTACGTGAGTGGGTTGTTTTTGGAAGGCTCATTTGTAGTAATTGGAGAGGATTCTGACCCCGTAGCGCCATTGTATGGCTGAAGGCTGGTAGACTACTAGGGATATGAAGGGCAAAGTACGATACCGCATTGATAAAACTTCCCGCTTTTTTATATCGTCTATTGCTGCCCTGAGTCCCATGTCCTTGTATCTCTTCTGTTCGGGTCCATTTCCTCTTCTTCTGACTTAGATGGTGTTGGTGGTAGTGATTCAGCACTCGCTACGTCCGAATCGTCCTGTTCTTCCAGATTACCTACCGTGCGTTGAGGTGGTGGTGGTTGTTCAATGCTGGACATTGCAGTAAGTTTCCTCATATTTTCTAGTGCTGCATTGAAATCCTGGAACTTGCTGAAAAAAATTCAGCAAGTCAGTGGTGGTCGTTTTTTGTAGCACTTCAACTGTAAGGGCTACCGTAGAACCTTGAGTAGCCGACCCTATTTTTCCTTTTGTGGGTGGGGTGGAATCACAAGCTCTCTCTCTTCGCCGCTTCCTGCTACCCCTATTTGTCCTACAACTGAGATTCCCCTTTTGTGTTGATTCTTCTTGTCTTTTTCCCATATCAGAAGTAAGGTAGTCCTCTTATCCTGGACTCAAATCTGTCGCTGTATTGAGGCTGATGCCCAATAGCGCGCTTAAAGCTCGTGACGGAATAATTGAGCTAGCTGGCAAGTATTGATCCGTGAGTGTTGCTTCTCCTGTTTTCGCCGCTACTGGATGGCACGCATGTTGTTGCTTTATGAATTTAGGTCGCTTACGCACTTTGTGCTTTTGCTACCAGTTAATGGCCGATAGTCGGGCTATTTAATTGGTCGGGGCTGTATGTATCATTGACAACACTAGGCTGTGTTATCTCCGGCACCCCAGCACCAGTGTTAAGTGGCGATCTCGCCTTGATGAACATGTCCGGGCGCGGCAAAGGAAGAAGGTGCCTGGTGGAGCGGTGGACGGCAGAAGCTGCTGCGCTGTTGTTTACGCCCCAAAACGCCAGAAGCCTTGCTGTCAAATTTAGTCCAGTTGTACTAGTGGACGATTCAAATTTCAAAAATGTTTAAGTCACCTTTGTAATTAATCTAAGAGTTTAATTTTTTTAATTTTTAATTATATTTTTTTGTTAAATTTATAATTTATTGTACATAGTGTACTTATTGTTTAATAAAAGTTTGCCAATCGGTGGGAAATGAGTTTACCATGTTTTGATTTTTTTGTCATGCTTTTTATTATTTCAGGTACGACTTTCATTGCGGTTTCGAAATTATCAATGTAGATTTTCTTTGGATAGAGCTTTAATCGAATGTAGTCTTCAAGCCAAAGGATGACCTATGTTTAAAAAGAATATAATATATAGATATCGAGTCCGTAAGCACGTGTGTAGTTGATATGAACATAAATCGAAAAGGTTTTAACATAGGTCACTTGAATATACATGATATTGAAGGAAAATAAAAGGATCAGCTTACGGTAATATTGCTTGTTCAGGAGAAAAATAAGAGCATGTTAGGAAACCATGCGAAATCATTACTTCAGTAGAATTTTAAATCTCTCTGAAGTGTACAGTTAGCGATTATGCATCGACGGACATACGTCTTGTGAATTTTATGTAATTATCTCTAGTTGACATTGATATTTTATCTTTATAACAAGTCAGTGCAATCAAAGAACAAAGTCCTTGTGAGGGAATATTTAGGCAACATTTTCCACTATCCAGCATCCTTACTGTATATTCTTTAAATTTTATTGTACGATTTATGCTTGGATAAAGGTAGCAAGTGAACCGCCAGCTAATCAATCAGCAGGTAAAACGTGTAGGGGTTGGAGTTGTGGACTTGGAGAACCCAAGTTTGAATGTTTTAAATATTTATAGCTAATTCTTTCGGGAACGAAAATATATTATATAAATCCTATTAAAACACAGGTCATAAGAATCCTTGTTGACTACGAACTCAAGTGTAAACATACCTGAGAATGTGCTGCATCTAGCCCTTGCTGTACGAGATGCTTTATTTTATGGTAACATTCTACCTATCTTTTGTTCCTTCCCCAACCGTACTATATCCAATGGACCCATACCCTGTTTGATAGCTTCGTGGTTTCTACCAGATACATGTGTTACGCACCCTCATTTTCGCTTATTTTGCTTCCTTAACGTACATGTGTGATGCTTTTCTATGTGCAGAGTTCACAATGTTCATTAATATGTACCACACCGATATCAAATACATATGGGTCTTATCAAGAAATCCTTAGCTTACTACTTATATTGTAACTAGCATGTGACTCGCGATCTTGAATATTTTCTATCATCGGTATATGCTAATCACCCTTATATAGAAAATATATTCTATTAATTCGTATAATAACGTTGATTTATTTCCTTGCACAGTTGTTTGTTTTGATTAATACATTATCAATGACGGTGTTTTATATGCATTGTATCTAATTTAAAGCGGTGTATCCAATCAAATCAGGCATAGGTCAGCACTCTGTAGGCAACATATCCTACCGACTAATGCATTTACAACATGACCTAAAGTGCTAGATACTATCTTGTTTAAAGAAGACCTGAAAACATGCTGGGTAGCCCTATCCAGACTCCAAAGTCTTTTTTTTATCTGATTGGTATCATACTTACCTACTACGGCCCAAATAAGAATGCGCACAATTTATACTCGTAACTGAAAATGATAGTTATTTGAGCTTGAAACAATATTTGAAAATAACAAACGATACCGCACACCAGTTTATCACGCGGAAGTTTCTTAAAAAAAAGAATTTGCACTATTTATTATTTTAAAAACAGAATACAAAATCTTGAACATGATATAAAACCATAAATAGCTGAAAATTTATATATGCAGTATTTATTGAAAAATAAACAAAGATAGTTTCTTGATCATTTATCTGAGGGCAATGTTGAAGAATATCAGATGTCTAAGTACTCCAAAGTACATATGAAAATATTGAAATATTTTAACGCAATTACATAGCGCTCAAGGGAGAACTATTATCCACTCAGGACTGTATTAATACTTCCAACATTGTTTGACTGAAATCAACAAAGTCTGGTAAGTTATTACGTATGATGCTTTAAACAAATGATTTAATACTGGTGCCTTCTCATAGAAAATCTGAAATGTATTGCTGATATAAATAAACAATGCGTACTACTTATTGTTATGGCAATTGCTATATGTTCCACTTCTGCTTTCATCGACGTGACATCGAAGTGATAGAGTTACCTCTCACTAAACGTCAAGTTATTAGGCACTGTCTATCTTTGGGTACAAAATGTAAAACCTATTGTCGAGTGGAATACATAATTTGTCAGAGTTTGCATCAAACGATGATTCTCTAATCATTAAAGAGGTAAAGCAGAAAATGCACTTATTATCAGATCAATTTGTTCAAGAGACTTTTAAAATTAGCAGTTTATTAATTTGAACTGAGCTACTTTACGCAAAACATAGAAAAAGTCGCATTATTTCATTATGATATGATAAAGCGAATGGACTTCCCAGTTCGTGCTTTGCCCATGTAGAAAAGTGTCCAATCTGTACAGTTGTAATGAGGCCACGTTTGGATTTCTCGGTATAAAGCTTCACCTGGACACGAGGTATTCCTCACATCTCTGTGACCGTACATGCAATAATCACTGGTTATTTTTCCGTTTTCGATCCCACATTTGATCAGGTTTTTAACAGCACTTAGTCCTGTCGCAGGTGGAAGATGGCTAGAGTAGTTTCCAACAAATGCAAAACCTAAACTACGGTCATTGTAACCCTTGGTATGGCTTCCTACGCGGTCCCAGCCTCGCCCTTCATAAGCATTTCCGTCCTCTCCGACGAGAAAACTGTATGCAATATCGTCCCATCCTGTACATAAATAAACGATCTACGAATACAATCATGGTTGAGTGAAATTGCTTCAAAAACATTTCTTCTCTTTGTGACCTTAATAATAGACCGACACTTATTATTTTGTTTCTGATTTTGGGAGGGAAGAGAGGCGAGGGACAGGATGGGTTAGTGGTCATGCACAATTATTCATTTGAAATATTTTCCTTAGTATGGGTATTGAGTTTGATTTTGTGAGTCTATAAATGGCATTACTGACTACACTCATTACAACAGCTAAAATTGGTTTTGCAGTGTAAACATAAATAACCTGTATGTTATAATTGCCTTGGTACATGTGTAGACAAAATAAAATATCTAAAATTAGTTTATATTTTCTACGATTTGAAATAATAAAAGGCTTTTGTAATATATTGGGTTTATAATTGTTTTAAGATTATTTCAATATTACTTCTATATTACTTGGTTTTTACAGGATCACACATGTTAAAGTTTGTGTTAACCTGAGCCATTTAATATAATGTATGCAAATCAGTGAAGGCTGATGCATAATATGATTCATTCGATGACTTTCAAAGACAAATATAAAAAATGCATGTAAAACCTTTTCACCTACCTTTGTCATGCATATGGTAATACTGAATACTTCGAAGGATTTTGCTGCAGCTTTCTAGATCGTTGCAGGTCTGTGTGTCAGTGTGGTGGATGAACACAAGACCGACGGGTGGTTTAAGATAGCTCACCTTTCTGGGTGGAACAGCGCCCCAGTCTGCCCTGGACACGATCTTCACATCGGAGCATGATATTGGATCTGTAAAGCACAAATTATGTGTTATATTTTATGTTGGTTTTGTTAATAAGAAATATCTACCTTGCTCTGTGTTTGATTTCATCGTTTATAATTTTGTACGTGAAATGCGAACCGTTTTACACGAATGCACGAACATGACTTTCGGACTTATAGCCAGTGTTTGTGGAATTCCATCGATGATGCTTCGGGAATAGTGTCATTTTGAATTGGTCAGTGATAAGGAACATGCCAGGTTTGTACGCTTGAAAAAATAATTTACTATATCATTCCATACCAATCATGCCTCTACGCAACACAACAAATCCTTCCAATTTTTAAATCCCGTCTGTTTATTGAGATTTTCGTTTGGACAATATATAAATATACAATAGCGAAACAGAGATTCGATATTGATCTATTATTATCTCTTTTGATTATGATGTATCTATTCAGGAGAAACATTCTCAAGAATATTATACAACGTTACTTTTTAAACGAATCAAATGTCCAGCAAATATTTAGAGTTTTGCTTATTTGGCAAAAGAAAGTGTATTATTTCACAATGTTCACTTGTTGACCAGATGTGAAAGATAAAAATGTTCCAAGGAACATCGTGTAGGAATGACTTACCAGTGCTGCGGCTAAAACAACATCGTCGAGACTCATGCCATCCACAAAGTCCGTTTATATAATATCCGCTGCAGTGAAGAGTGTCTTTCTGGCATTGTCCGCCAAGTAACTGGCACCCTGAGTTCTCACCTGTAATATTTGTTATTATGTTGATAATTCGACAAACGAAATGATACATCGAAAATGAAATATTAGATATACAAGTGGCATCGACATAGGCAATAAATTAAATAACCACGTCGATAAAAACAATTATAACAAAATCCACAATCCACGTCGATGAGAGAGAGAGAGAGAGAGAGAGAGAGAGAGAGAGAGAGAGAGAGAGAGAGAGAGAGGGGGTTGTTGTTGTATATTCTTAAACGTAAGGACGAGTAATCCATTACGATCGAGATAACCAATAGTCTACAGTGCGTATTATACCACCGAGTTATTAATAGCATATAATCCAATTATTAGATATATAACATGTCCTTTATAAAAATACCCATAATCTTATCTAAAACAAACATCCAAAACAAGCATTGTATTATTGATTTCATGCTGGTAGTTTAGTCGTCCCTCCAGTCAAAACCAGTTTTTTCTTATGATACAGTTGTTTATATATGACAGGCTGTCTTTCAGAAGCGAACTGAATTAAATTAAACGAACAGAAACAGGCGCTATGTATAAACTGTTTCAATCGTAATGTTTTGTTCGCATGTAAGGCTATAATTTCCACCTCAACGATTCAAAGTATATAATACCGATTTAGCAGTGTGAGCCAATCCATTCAGTTGGAAGTTTTAGTAGTTCCCATTAAGTATATATAATTGTCCATCGGTCTCTGTTCTCTTGTTACTTTAACTCAGTACATCAGCACAATAAACGATGGGGAATGGGATAGGTGACACATGCATCGGATATCAACAATGTGCTATCATTGGGGTTTGAGTCCAGATGAGGTAGTGGTATTGGGGGTGGGGTGAGGGTGAAAATATGGGGCTTGGTGGATCGATAATGAAAACATCTTATTTGTAATGTAATACCACCATTATCATTTTATACAGGTTAACATTGTTCTCAACGTTCCATGTGACTTATACTTTTTTCATTTAGCGATTATAGAATACCTGTTATTTCCAGAAACAATTAACAACATATTATTATACATATTCAAGTTTAGGATCATCACCTCAATCCCATTTACGTCTACTTGTGGATTGAGCAGCTGGGGAATTTACATTGCTACTATTATGTGCAATGTTAAACGAAATAAGATAACTAAAGGAACGTACACGACGATGACTGGAAACTGCCGCCTAAACCTGCTCCACTAGAACTATTTTCTTTGATTACACTGACCTATTCTATCGATCCAATTATCAATCCCTGATAACAATGTCTTGCCATTAGACACCACCGTTTATTCCTTGTCTTGCTAGTGAAATCGCCCTCATCGTAACCACATAGTCAATGTGGTCTGCAAGTAGTGAATGATGTAATATGACAGCTGTAATGGTAGGAGTAGTGTTGATGGTTCTATTAGTAATACAATCAATGCGATAGCACTATTGACTAATAGTAATGTGGTGGACGGTAAATTCATTTTTGTCGTTGTAGTAGCCTTACTCAACCACGCTATCTTACAACATTTAGGATCGGTAGAAATATAGAAACTATTATTAACAAAATACTCCCCAACAACGAAAGAAGTGCACAATTATTTTTTTATGTTGCTAACTCTACATAAATCTCCTTTACAGAACCATCGTGACTAATGCATGCATACATTGTTATTCCTAATATAATACCAAGAAAGACAGAACTGGATGAGCATTTTAGCTTCAATATTCAATGCAATCATAGAGATAGTATTACACAAAACGCCCGAGTAGGTAATGCATTATGCGGGAATATTCCATATTTAGAGATAGATATATATTTTTATTTAATGGTTTAACGCCATTTTTCAGCACAATATAGGCTATACATGGCGGCCAGTATTAATGGTGGAGGAAGAAACCGGAGAAAGCCCGGAAAGAACCACCGACCCACGAGAAGCTACTGTCAAGCTTTCTCATATAACTACATTTGCCGAATCTTAGACTCGAACACACGCAGACAGAGGTGAGAAGGCAGTGGTCCGTAACGGACAGCGCTTTAGACCACTCGGCCACTCGGGGCCCCGATAGATATATAGATAGATAGATAGATAGATAGATAGATAGATAGATAGATAGATAGATAGATAGATAGATAGGTATATAGATATATAGATGGCTGGATGGCTGGATGGCTGGATGGATGGATGGACGGACGGACGGACGGACGGACGGACGTACGGATGGATGGATGGACCGACCGACCGATCGATCGATAGATAGACAGATGTGTTCTCTATCATATCTTCTTCAGGACATAGGCTAATAAGAATATACATTATTGTACATAAGCTTTGCCAAGTATACATAATAAAAAAAATGCAGATGATATCAGTATTGTACAGGAAAGATTGACTGAGGGTCGGTTTTCCACACACAAAGAGGAACAAGGAAGTTTTGAGGCAAGTCTAAGCCACCTTTTGGATTGGTTGGCTTCCTTACTAGTTATGCTGGATCATGTTCAACAGGTATACAATAACACTTTTTATAATTCACTTTAATCGTAAAGAATGAGTTTGATATCTAGAATGAAAAGGGGATTTTCAGCGGTTTTTCAACGGTCACTCAACTCAGGCCCAGCTGGAATGTTGCACGAATACGTCAGCGTATATAAAATTTGAGTGGTTTATATCAGCTCGGACGACGAATCTCGTTTATCAAATAATCCCGCTTTCAGTGTTCCTGATTCATCTCCCCCGTTTAGCGTTATTGATTATAGATCAGTGAGAAATTCATGCGCTAAGATTGAACTGATTTCGAACAGACTTACGCGATAATTAATTTTAAAGATAGTTGGCACACTCAAAAGACAATACATTTTATTTCCATATCGGAATGTGCGGTGGAGGGTGCATGTTTGATTTTTCTACAAAGCTATTAACTTTTATATATTACTTTGTGTTATCTATTTGCAATTGTTCCAGTGGCGCAGATGGTTAAACTGGTTTACATTGGAGAATGACATTAGGGATTAGAGCCAAGCCCAGCAGAAGTTTGTTTGTTATATCAGTTAATTCGACTTTTGAGAATGGATACAGACGCTGACAAAAAAGACAAATGTTGTACACTAACTCTTGAACGTAAAGGATTTAAAGACGTTGGATTACCTAGGTATGGGACCAACGCAGATTTGAAAGAGGTCGTTTCGCTTCTATGTGTCGTTGACGAAAGGTGGCCTGAAGCAGACCCACGAGGTTAAAAACGAGTTATTGATCGTTGCTGAAACAACTTGAGAGACATTTGGTGTTACTATAGTGCGGCCGCTTTAAAACAAAAATGTAACTTAATAATATCCATAAATATTATTATATTTTTCTTGATTACAACACAATGTTTATTTATTTAACTCTGATGTCAATGTTGTATTGTTGTTTGTGTGTTAGCTGTATAGATCAGCTAAGACAGTGGCCCAGACATCTCTGGTCGGCATGGAGTTCCTTGAATGCAACTCTGCAATCATGCATAAGCCACTTTTCGCCGATGTTATGATTGTGCAATGAAGACTCAGTTATGTTTCAAATTTCGTTGATAATATGTTTCCACAGTACTAACTAATCCAGCGATAATATATACTATGCCAACGCTATTCCAAACGGGAGCCCTCCTCCGGCTATTTCATTTACACCAAGCCACACTGTGTCCACGTATGCTATACCAAAAGCGACGGTAATAATTGCGCTTGCGTATTTATACAGTATTCGATAGTGTTTGTCGATTTCGGTTTGCAATTAGATCGATTCTTACGCCGAAAATCTAATTATTGACGTATTAGCGGCAATCACGCGATTAGGTATAAAAGGTCAATATAGTGAACATAGTCTGTTGGACCTTTAGTTTGGTCATCCGGGACAAATTTAAAATCATTATTTATCTAAACTGCTTTCCCGCTGTGATCATATACAGAGGATCTTTCCACTTTCCGTTGGGGTCTACGGTGGTGTCTAACGTCTCAGGATAGCCCTTGACCTATAAACAAGATAATTTATCATGGTCTGTATTGTCACGATGATACCCAGCTTGTGTAATCCCTTCTACTCACAATGATAAACTTAATACATTTTTCTCTGGATTGTCATCGGTTTTCACGAGATTTTCTACGACCTCAATAAACGCTTCAGCGGGCAAGAAATATATGATTATATATTGATCCTTCAATTCTGTTTCAACACTATCACTTGGAACCAGAACATTCTGAAAATAATAACCATTTTCACTACTTGACCGGGGCGCTCTTCGTAATAAAATGCCTCTGATTGATATCCCATTGAAATGGGTAGATGTCGATATTGTGGGACCCATATTTCTAATTACAGATCGGTAAAGTCGATATATCCTTACTCTAGTGGATTATGCTACTAGATTCCCAGAAGTCATAGCTTTACTATCAATTGTAGCTGAGAAGCTTGTCGACATATTCAACATGGTAAGGCTACATTGGGAAGACCCACTTTACCTCAGAACGTATAACAGAAATTAGCAGGTTGTTGTCAATTAAGCAGTTGCACACCACACCATATCACCCATGTGTTACGGATTAGTAGCGCGATTTAACTGGACGTTGAAACAAATGCTATTTCGGATGTGCGCGGAGAAACAGCAAGATTTGGGCCGGTATTTTGAACGCGATTTTGTTTGCGTATCGCAAAGTAGCGCACGAGAGCTTGGGCTTCTCGCTGTTTGAATTGCTAAACGGTAGGACAATTCGTGGTCATGAAGATACTGGTAGGGTGATATCGCGGACTGAAAAGTTAAGAAACACCTACTAATACGTCGTTGACTTCAGCGAAAATTTAGACAGCACGGTTAGTATGGCACACAACAATGGGAAATGGACTAAATAATCGAAATGGGAGGTAAGTTGCGACTATTTAATGCCAATATTTTAAAGTGATACGTGGAGAAACCTGACCAAACTGCTGAAAAGGGCGTTTTCAACGTTGTATGCATGCATTGCGGTCATAGAAGACGAGTCGAGTGACGCATCGGAATTAGATACAAACACAGAAACTCCCCTTGAGTACCCCAAGGTTGTAGGAAAAGAGGGAATATATTTGGTCAGCGTGTGCCCAGAATTACCTGAAGATCAGCTTTGGCAGCTCAGGGAAATTTTGAGTAAGTGCCTAAACGTTCTTACATTTAGACCAGGTAATACTGTTTTAATAACGCATGGCTGTGTGTCGGTGTGCCAAGAAAGAGATTTTGACGCTCTTAAGGGAAGATTGCTCATTGAAACGATCATAAAGCTGCCAGAATTAAACAAATCGTTCATATTGAGAACTGATTTGGAGCAGTTTGGCTACAAGAGCAAGAGGGATTAACTTTACCCATTGTTTAAATTGCTACACACGTACCTTTTCAGAATGAAATTTGTCCTTGAAACGGACAATCAGCCTCTCATATATTTGAACAAGGAAAAGGTTGTCAAAGCAAGATTTATGCTTTGGGCATCGACTCTGCAGTCATATGGTTTCCAGATCAAACCAATCAGAGTGTCAAAAAAAGTAGGGTTCGATTACGCAACCAGAGTGTGATTTGCAGGTTGTTTTTTCGTTCTCTTACCATGTTATTCTGGTAATGTAAATAGCATTTCAGTTTGTATTTCTGGTTCGATAGTGTTATTATTTTCACTATTATTATCTGAGTAAAATGACATTGCATTTGCATTACAATATCGTTATATGAACGATACATTCATAATTTCATGTATATTCCAATATCGCTTGATGAATTAATAAATGCATGAGTTGATATATTTATGAACAAATGACTATTATATTGATAAGTGCATACATCACAAGCTTTGGTCACCCTTGGTGTTTAATAAGACCTTGTTTATATTGAGGTCTGATCATATACTTTTATTTGTTGATTGGTGATAAGACGTTATTCACGTTAACTTACAATTCCATTCGTTAAATTCATTTTTTTGAGTTTCCTCGTTGGGTTATTTGTTGTTGATAGTTCCATGTTAGGAACTTTATAATTTTCCTTCTTTTTTATAATGGTGTCAGATTTTTCATATTTAATTTGCGTTTATAATAAAAAATATTTTTAATGCAGTAGATTTCGGTGTCTTCACTAATCAAGTCCTAACTTTGCTTTATCGTGGGACATGCGCCACTTATGGAACCCCTGGTTCATTTATGTGTTGGAGATGACCAACCCGTTCAATATACGGTGGGATTATTAGATCATAGGATTGCTCGACCTGGACCTCATGTATACGAATTGATGGTAGAACAATTAGAACAAAGTACCGGACAAGTTATTATACAAGACCTTATGCTAAGTTCAACCTATTGTACAGAGACCATTTATCTTTCAGTAGCATTGACCTTGTATTATATATTTTGACTCAGAAATCAAAAGGCTTCAAGCTCACCTAGACCATGGCAGACTAGTATTAATGTGCAGGAAATTATTGTGTTCTGACAATATGACGTCACTGATCCTGATGCTGACACAAACTTGAGAATACTTTTTGAATGATCAGACAACATCATACTAAGTGTGATGAATACAAAGCATTATAAACTTACACAAGAGTTAAACTATAAGCAAATAAACGCAGAGGACAATAGGTTTTAGCTAAAATTATACACATATATAAAACATAAAGGAGTGAAAAGGAACAAGGTTTGTAACATTCAAAACATATTTTTGCCCAAGAATACAAAGTCAAAATGACAAATGATCTTGCGGCATTGCAAAGTAAATCACAAAAACAAATCCAGATATGAATCTTTTAATGTGTGTGTGTGTGTGTTATAACCTGTGTATTATTTGTGTCAACAGTTTTTTGTAATCACAATAATATAATTCCAGGTTGAATTCACTATAAACTCAACTGAATGTCTTTGTCCAAGAATGTTTAGATCACTTTTGTAATTCTAGTAAAAATAATCCCTTGACTGATAATTTTCCAAAACAATATTACCTAGTGGGAAACAACCTTCTAGAATATTCCGTATGTTTACAAAATAAAGATGCAGGTTATTACTAGAAGTATATCCCAACAAATAAATAAATTCAAATAGCCGTGACCAAGGCCCAAATAATGATAGTTATTTCAATTAATAATAATCCTGATCTTAACCTCATATACATAGATAATACTTTAGCTATATATTAATTGTTTGATTAATACAATTAGCAAAACAATCAAATCAGGTCAAACAGAAGAAAAAAAATTGATTTCGAACAAAGTTAAGACCAACAAATTAGTACATTAAAATATAATTTAATGAAAGTATATATATATATATATATATATATATATATATATATATATATATATATATATATATATATATATATATATATATATACTTTCATTAAATTCTATCTTCAAAGTTCTTAAGAAAGTAGTTTCTTTTTTAGCTCTGCAAATCCAAATTGCATGAGCAATGTCATGGATTCTTAATCTTTATTACACACCGCGACAATAAACTGTAATATAGACTAAATTTACAACTTCAATACAATTCTCTTTACTGTATTCAAAATCACATTAGCGTAATATTTCATAACGTATTTTGTATAACGTTTAATTGAAAGATGTCATATTTGTCCCACATGATATTTTCAAACAGTCAGTGACAGAGCAGAAACGCACTTGCAGCTCATTCAGTACTAGTCATTCCTTCTCAGATTACATGTACTTATACTGACTTTACGCAATTAATAGATCCATTATATAACAAGCAGAAAAGTAGAATTTATTTGATCCAAAAGAAAAAGCAAATCCGATCCATCCATTGCAGACTAATTATATATGTTGTTGCAATGCGCATGCATTAACAATATGGCTATTAATTTCAATTTTAACCACACCAAGATGACATTTGCTTATATAACTAAAGACCAACGCTGTGATTAATGTACGGTTATGTATTTTTGGAGGAATGCAGCATGGATGCAATCCCTTTATTTACTGATGTTTACTCTTTTATTATTTATATTTAGGTAAGTCCACGTAATGAAATTAAACTTTGTGATACAGACACCTGTGTAATAATGATATGTTGTGACGACTGATTTGTCCTAAACTAAGTACGAGGAAAGACCGAAAACAAGTATGGTTTTATAAAGTCAAGAAAATAATGTATTTCATTTTACTGCAAATTTAAATTGAAAGAAAATTATGTATTGTGAATTATATCCCAAGTGCGCCTCAGAGTTATGTCTCGAAATAAAATATATTAAATGGAGGTTGTTATCTAAATGGATTTCAATACTGAATGTGTTGATGCACTTCTAGTCTTCAACTTGCTAATATACCGATAATATTTGATGACGGGCTAACAATCATGTGGTGTAGCACGGTACTATAATTTAAAATGTCCTTGCCTGAATTTACTATAATATCAAATTAATGTTCCAGTCCAAGAATATTATTGAGCACTTTGTAACTCTAGTGAAACATTCGAATAAACACATCCATCCAAGTGAAAAACTGAAGAATAAAAACAATAAGACATTCTGTTACTGCATGGTTTGGTAAATTTTACTTAGCTAAACAAGATTATATGCCCGTCTATTTGACCTAACTCTTCATTACCATTTTCATTACATAATATGTCACTTGATGGAATTTTCTATTCCAGGAGATTCTAAAGTCTAAATCAAGACTGTATTTTACCTCAAATTCAGGTAAAAATATTTACAATTATACTGATCTCAATATTGAATCGCCAAAAATAGAGGAATATTAGCTAGGTATTATGTTGTTTCCAAAAGTAAGGTTGCTGGTCAGATACACCATGTACTTGATTTCGGACATCAAGTACAACATGCAGATATACATAACATACAATACTTAATAAAAGATAACACATATTACATAGTGTCGCCTCCATTCGAACGGTATGCTCATCTTCGCTTTTAAGGCTCTACTAACCAAATATATTTGAATATTACATATTTGACACGAACTGAAAACTTGTCAATTTGATTTATTCGCTTATTGTGTTATTTTATTAAAATTGTTCTTTGGTCGTGTTTATTTTATTTGCTTTTCGTCTTATTTACAGGTTATATGTAACCTCGTTTTACACTTATTAGAATAATACAAGATATCTGTTGGCCTCTCATGATGCTAGTTACGCGCCGGAACATCACACAAGGCCACTCTTAATTGCAATGGATATTACAGAAGCGGACGTTGCATCATTAATATGTTTCGAACATGATGTTTATCCTTTAGTACAGATATGTCATACCTAAATGATGTTACTGTGTCTCTACTTACGTTCCAAATGCGCGTAGCGGGTGATAATTGTACAATAATTTACTTTCTTTGGCTTTAACAATCTAAATGTAAGATCTGCATAATATTTAATTGTTTAGTAAGGTAATCATTTATATATGCTTCAGAATATTTCCATTGCATCGATTTATCAGGGTAGAAAATATGTAATCGAAGAATAGACAATAATGTATATTGCTAGCAATCAGTTGTTTCCCTTTTTTAACAAATTTCTCTGACATATTAAGCAGCAGAGAGGGTGAATCCTACAACATTTTTTGTTTTTATTTTTGATTATACCCTCCAAATAACACTAGACCCTTCTCGCGAAATAACTAGAAAAAAAAATGACAGTGAACATGGGATTCGCATTCGCTTTTTCGTTGATGAATCATAAAATGTCGCAACGTCGTTGTCACTCACCCTCTCTGCTGCTATGGGTTAACCGAATATTTTATCAAGTCCGATACGATATCGTGTCCTAGGGTCTGCTAAATTTATTGTCACAAATCCGTGTGGTTTTGACTGAGCGTGACTAAAGAAATTTCTAAATTGATTATGATTCATATCACCGCTGCACCAGGTCTGATGAATATTTCGTAGCGTATGAGTATCAACGCCGTTAAATACACACAACACATTGCAATTATCTCTGATCACTTTTGGTATCTGAGTGTATCGTTGAGTGACATAGATCACATCAGTGTTTTTATGCCTGCCTCGGGAAAATATTCTAGCAGGATTTTTTTGATTATCTAACATGATATCATCGTATACCACTAAATTGTTAATACTTCCATCAATAGCATCAATGCTCGGGGTTTCCTCTATATCAGTAATAAACTCAATAAAATCTTCATCGATTTGAAATTCTTTTGCTTTCTCGTTAAAATCCTTTAGCACTTCATAGCATCGCTGATCGTCTACACTCGGGGCTATTAAATACAATTTGTTCCATTTCATCCATCTCGTTATCAAATTAAGTAGCAGTTGTGTCTTTCCGCTTCCAGATGGTCCGATTATAATCATTCTAATTGAATTCGGCAACATTTCATGATGTTTAATAGGTTCCCGTCGTCGGGTAGCTGAATAATCAATTATATTCATGCCGTTATATATAAATTATGGATCTATATTGTGTGAAGTGTAAAAAACGTACTGGCACAGATGACTTGACGACGATTACAACTAAAAATAACCGATCAGCGCTTTCTGGTAAATGCGTACAATGTAGTACAAAGAAATTTAGATTTGTTTCTAAACCCAAGGAACTCAAGGAACCTTTAAAAAAAACGAGGAGGTGATATCGCAGCCAAGCTAACTAAACTCCCTGGAACCCCATGGGCAAAATACCCTGGAGAAAAGCACCTTCCAGGATATAGCTACTGTGGACCGGGAACAAGACTTGATATCAGACTCAATGATCAAAATCAGCCCCGACCAGGTGAGGAACCAATAAACGCTATTGATAAGGCCTGTCACCTTCATGATGTATCTTATAAAAGCAGTAATCTGCAGCACAGGCATCTAGCAGATGTGAAATTAATTCATGCGTTAAATGCTATTTCTGATAAATCTTTCAAAGAAAAATTGGCTTCCTTTTTGATAAAATCGGCTATGAAAAGTAAATTGATGTTAGGTGCTGGTAATTAATAACAACATGGAATCTATTTATTATTCCCCAAGAGGAACTGGAGGGGTAAATCAGCAATCCATAAACTCGCTAGCGCTGCAAAAGTGAAAAAAACAACTGCGGCTCATTGGTTATCCAAACAGGCACTATGGCAAATTTATCTACCACCGCCTAAACAAATTCAATTCTCGCATTTTGATGTGACCGGACCCAATGAAGTTCATCAGGCTGATCTATTATTTCTGCCACATGATCGTGGTTACAAATACGCATTAACCGTAGTTGATATTGCAAGTCGATACAAAGAAGCAGAACCGTTAAAAACAAAATCATCCACTGAAGTGGCTTCTGCATTTGAAAGGATTTATCGAAGGGGCCCTCTGCACTGGCCAAATCTATTACAAATTGATCCTGGCAAGGAATTTCAGGGTGCAGTGTTATCAATAATGAAAAATCATAAAGTCACTATCAGACGGGGACATACTGCGCTACATCGTGATCAGGCAATTGTAGAACGGTTTAATAAAACCCTTGCTGAGCGGTTATTCGGATATCAATACGCAAAAGAATTCATCCAAGAAAAAAGATCCCGTGAATGGGTTAAAAGGTTACCAGCTGTGATTACTGCACTGAATAACGAGATTACTAGAACCATCAACATGAAACCTATCAATGCGATTAAAAAGAAGTCAATACCTGAAATGGAAATTCAAAAAGATTTTAGCGTTTCCCAACCAATTCTTGGTAGTAATGTCATTGTGAGGTACTTATACGAACCAGGAGAGCTTGAGGGTGGCACAAAAAGGGCTACTGATCCTATTTGGAGTGTTACTGCACACAAGATATCTAGTATAACACGATCTACGGGTAGACCTCCAATCTATAAACTGGATTCAACTGCCCCTCAACGGAGTTTTACTAGACAACAATTACAAGTGATACCTGAGGATACTCAATTACCACCGCATGGGCTTAACTAGCACCCTTGCGTCTATTGCACTCAAGACAAGTCAACATCACATTATTTCTGACATGACCGAGATTGTTATTTTTTCTGTCAACGGTGAATTGGCGAGGATCCTTATCCGAATACTGCCAACGCATTATACAATTGCAACTTGCGCAGTGATTATTTTGTTGTTGCTTCAAAGTGATTATTAATTCAGCATCAATATCAAATTCTCGTTGTTTTTTTTTTGTCTTGTTGTTTGTAACCGGAGAGTTTTTTTATCAATAATATCATTATCATCGCCAATGATTTCATCATCGCCACCAATGATTTCATCATCGAAGACAATTCTTCGAAGTTGATTTATTTTTCGTACTCTAGATACTGCGAGATAGACTAAATTTGACCATTCTATGCGATTATCTACCATCCAAACAATTGTATCCGATATAGTCAATCCCTGTGAAGAGTGTATTGTTGCTGCATAACCTAGCGTCCATGGGGATTTATTAGCACGCAATGCATCTTCAACGACATTGATATCAACCAGCACAATATCATTTAATACGAGAATCTTCTTTTCACGCCCTGACTCTGTCAGGCCTGGAATATCAACTTCGATGTTCTGTTTTCGTGTATCCGATGGCCTATAACAGGGGGGCACTGGAAGTGTTGCAAATTTTTGTTTATGCAATTCAAATAACTTCATCTGAAGTGTGTCCCTGACTATTTTTCTACTTGCAATGATTAAATCATTTGGTCTCCACGCTTCCGAAAACTCATTCATGGGAGTTTCCGAAATTATTTCACGGGCTATTTCACACTGGATTTTATCCGGTTGTAATCTAATTAGTTTCTTAAATTCTTTTAATTCATTATCAAGTGATCTATGATCGGTATCAATTTCTTCATAATAGTCTACAAAACCCTTTAGCCATTCATGGGGGGATGCACCGACAAATGGTGGTGGTTGCCCGTGATCACCGCACATGACGACTTTTGTATTCTTCAATAACAACCACTCAAGAAATATTTTTAAGACATCTTCGGACACTGTGTCTATTTCATCCCAAATGATAATTTCAGGAATAAATTTCTCTCCCATGCGCTCAGGAGCCCATTTATCTCCCTTCCATCTAAAGAAACTATGATAAGTGCAGGCATTTACCCCTCTCTGCATCATTTCTCTTGCAAGTCTGTGAGTCGGTGTTAGTACAATCATGTTTGGATTGGAAACACGAAATAACTCAATAGCCCGGGTTGTTTTTCCTGACCCACCACAGCCGTTTAAATAAACTGTTTTATATCTACAGATTTAATCAGAAATCGGTGGTGCACTAGAAAATTCTGAACACTGATTGCTTTCTAAGTAATTATTTTCAATGGTAACATCTGCTGATGGAATATAATCATGAAGCATTTCCTTCTTAATTCTCCATGACCCCCAATTCTCGTTGCCAGTAGCCTTAAAATCAGCCATTTTGCTATTTATGTAAAATGAGTCAGTAGCAACTCTAACTGCGGTGGTAGGAAATCTATTGATCATTGAAAATAATTTAATAGAAGCATAACCAAGCATAGAAGCTCTCAAATGTGTGTACTGCGGATTGTATCCATCAGTGTAAGTAACAATTGTACCCAATTTGGTTCCATCGGACATAAATACGTCCTTACGATTGACATATAGGCCCCTATTCGTTAAATCCGTGATTACAAAATCGTATTCAGCATTGTCTATAATCAATCGTGAAGAATATCTCGTATTATCATCTTTGCCACCTTGGGTAAATTTACCGATTATTCTTCGTCCAAGGTCTTTTGCTTCATTGTTTCTGATTTCAAATAACTGTTGGGACCAATCCATGATTTGTTGTTCACTGAAATTAGGAAACAGTTTTCGCTCTTCGCTAATTATTTTTTCTAGATCAGGTTGTGGTAACCAGACTGATTTCTGTGCTCGATAGGATATAATTGCTTCACTGACAATTAATGATTTTAACATCTTACAATCAAGCATATACCGTAATAACACTATTGGCATCCAGTGTTTTTCAGACATGTGTTTACCAATGCAAAGATAACTACACGGATGAAGTCCTGTAGCCATTTCAAATGATACTACACAAGCGAATCCGGTTAAATCGAAATGTGGCAGTGGTCCATTAATAGCAACACGGGTCATTTCGTGTGTAGGGTATCCAAATCGTTTGAAATATTTCTCGCATTCTCCATACCCAAGAAAACTTCCTGGATAACACGCAATCATATCAACGGAAATAACGGTATCAGCGGTGTATTTTGTATTCCATAATCCTCCATGGCCGTATTCAAGACAAGACAATTTGACCTCTGATAAGAACTCACTTCGTGTTGGTTTCCACGCGTTTTTCTTCCTAGCAAAATGTGCTACAACTGATGGAAGTGTAAAACAGTTTGCTAATAATTGATCGTTGTCTTCCCCCAGAGAACTCTGGGGAGAAAACTCACTAGCTAGTTGTTTCATTTGATTATGCAGCTCTTCAGTACGGTACAATTCTCCGTTGGGCCTTACAAACTGATCAAATCTACATTCTTCGTCTGAAGTACTATGAAATAGCCACACTGACACAGGATCTTTTTTACTCAAATGGTAAATAGCATCAAATAATTTCTGCTCTGACAAAAACTCTTCGGTTCCAAACAGAGTTTGGGATAGATATTTTACGGTTCTATCCCGTGGGAATATTGTTACTGCAGATGACCACGCGTGTTCGTTATGATCAATAATCTGTATTGGGGTTCCATTTTTATTATATTTCGATTCGTATAATACTTCTCCGGTGATTGTCCTTACCGATATTGGAAATCTCAATGATGTTTCTAATTTGGCTATATCTTGAATTGTTGCCCCATGCTGTTTCACTGTCAGTTCCCATTCGGTTATTTTTTTTCGACTTAGATCAGTTAGTTTATTTCCCCGGGACGCATTTGTGAAGTGTTCCATTATTCGTGCTGCTACACAATTGAGCCCTGTCGAAAATTTCATGGGTGCTAGTTTTGAAATATCAGGTTTTTCATTGAGCGGATAGATCCCGTAAACAACTGCTGTGACAGGATAAGATCTTTCGTAGTAGGGTTTATCAATTCCAGTCAAAATTCCTGGTTTTGAATCCTGAGTCACAGTGACAGTTTTTTTGTCTTTAAGAATAGGCTCGTATTTGTCCCTAATGATCCATTTTCCATTATCACGGATAAGGAATTTTATTCGAAAAAAATTTCTTTCTTCCCCAAGACGTGAGATTATCACTGCTGCTTTTTCATCATTCATGGTAGCGTCAACAACACCATCAATTCGAAATGTTGACCAACAATGAGCTGCCCCATCACGCTTGAATTCATTAAAACAGTCTCTGATTTTACTAATCAAGGTTCTATCAAGAATTTTATTCTTTGGTGTATCAGAAACTCTATCAAGATTGAATTGAACACTTTTCCGGGGCTTAATTTTCGATAATCTCTCGAACTCCTCCATACTATAATTAAAACAAATATTTAAATGAAAGATTTAAGTATAATGAATCATTGCAAATGGCTTATGATTGGATCAGTGACACCGTGTAACAAATCATGCAGAAATGAATTCTGTTGGTATCATATGCAAAGCTTTCGTCGTGGAGGCCTTGGTCCGTTACCCTGTATTCGATGTGGGGTTGGGGTTAGGGGAAGGTCGCAATTATGTCTTAGGTGTGGCGGCAAACGATACAGGGAACTAAAACGCTATTATGATAAAAGAATAAAAAATACTGTCATTGACCCCAACGATGACAAAATCATAAAGACTCCTCAAGATTATATACAGAGACTTATAATTAAACCAAACAATGAATTAGAAAAATAGTGTTATTATACAAATGAACCAAGAATTCAGACCTCACCCGTGCTTGTTAATTATGAAGCATCCCGTGATGGTATTATCAAAAAATTCGATTTTCGTATGTCTATAACACTAAGGGAGACAACTCTTAAATATAACCAATGGATATAACCCAGGGAGTTATCATTGTGATTTAGTGGCTGGGTATTGTTTTATAAGAAAAGAAATATTTTTTTTTTTTTTTTAGTGTTTAAGTCAAATATTCTGTCTCATTTAAATACCGTGAAACACCATTAATAAGTAATTCAAGAAAATAAAATAGCATACCTTGCGGATTGCTGTATTAAGTTACCTTGTGTATACTTTCTCCCTTAGATTGTGTTAACTTGTTTTATGGGTTATTGCGATTCAGCGGCTGGGCATTGTTTTGTAAGAAAAGAAATTTTTTCAAACAATTATAGTCTTTGTTTTAGTGTTTAAGTCAAATATGCTGTCTCATTTAAATACTGTGAAACACCATTAATAAATAATTTAAGAAAATAAAATAGCACACCTTGCGGATTGCTGTATTAAGTCCCCTTATATACTCTCTCCCTTAGACGGTGTCGGGGTATTTCCCCTTAAATTGTGATTCAGCGGCTTGGGCTATAATTAATTAGAAAAGAAATCAAATATAAAATGTTTTCAAACGATTATATTCTTTTTTTTAGTGCTTTATGCAAATATTCTGTCTCATTTAAATACTGTGAAGCACCATTAACAAGTAATTCAAGAAAATAAAATAACACACTCTGTGGATTGTCGCTGCTGTATTAGTCACCTTATATACTAAATGAAAGGTTGAAAGCTGGGGCTTTCAAATGCCAATCCACAGAGTGTGTTATTTTATTTTCTTGAATTACTTGTTAATGGTGCTTCACAGTATTTAAATGAGACAGAATATTTGCATAAAGCACTAAAAAAAAGAATATAATCGTTTGAAAACATTTTATATTTGATTTCTTTTCTAATTAATTATAGCCCAAGCCGCTGAATCACAATTTAAGGGGAAATACCCCGACACCATCTAAGGGAGAGAGTATATAAGGGGACTTAATACAGCAATCCGCAAGGTGTGCTATTTTATTTTCTTAAATTATTTATTAATGGTGTTTCACAGTATTTAAATGAGACAGCATATTTGACTTAAACACTAAAACAAAGAATATAATTGTTTGAAAACATTTCTTTTCTTACAAAACAATGCCCAGCCGCTGAATCGCAATAACCCATAAAACAAGTTAACACAATCTAAGGGAGAAAGTATACACAAGGTAACTTAATACAGCAATCCGCAAGGTATGCTATTTTATTTTCTTGAATTACTTATTAATGGTGTTTCACGGTATTTAAATGAGACAGAATATTTGACTTAAACACTAAAAAAAAAAAAAAGAAAATATCTCTTTTCTTATAAAACAATACCCAGCCGCTAAATCACAATGATAACTCCCTTGGTTATATCCATTGGTTATATTTAAGAGTTGTCTCCCTTAGTGTTATAGACATACGAAAATCGAATTTTTTGATAATACCATCACGGGATGCTTCATAATTAACAAGCACGGGTGAGGTCTGAATTCTTGGTTCATTTGTATAATAACACTATTTTTCTAATTCATTGTTTGGTTTAATTATAAGTCTCTGTATATAATCTTGAGGAGTCTTTATGATTTTGTCATCGTTGTGGTCAATGACAGTATTTTTTATTCTTTTATCATAATAGCGTTTTAGTTCCCTGTATCGTTTGCCGCCACACCTAAGACATAATTGCGACCTTCCCCTAACCCCAACCCCACATCGAATACAGGGTAACGGACCAAGGCTTCCACGACGAAAGCTTTGCATATGATACCAACAGAATTCATTTCTGCATGATTTGTTACACGGTGTCACTGATCCAATCATAAGCCATTTGCAATGATTCATTATACTTAAATCTTTCATTTAAATACTTGTTTTAATTATAGTATGGAGGAGTTCGAGAGATTATCGAAAATTAAGCCCTGGAAAAGTGTTCAATTCAATCTTGATAGAGTTTCTGATACACCAAAGAATAAAATTCTTGATAGAACCTTGATTAGTAAAATCAGAGACTGTTTTAATGAATTCAAGCGTGATGGGGCAGCTCATTGTTGGTCAACATTTCGAATTGATGGTGTTGTTGACGCTACCATGAATGATGAAAAAGCAGCAGTGATAATCTCACGTCTTGGGGAAGAAAGAAATTTTTTTCGAATAAAATTCCTTATCCGTGATAATGGAAAATGGATCATTAGGGACAAATACGAGCCTATTCTTAAAGACAAAAAAACTGTCACTGTGACTCAGGATTCAAAACCAGGAATTTTGACTGGAATTGATAAACCCTTCTACGAAAGATCTTATCCTGTCACAGCAGTTGTTTACGGGATCTATCCGCTCAATGAAAAACCTGATATTTCAAAACTAGCACCCATGAAATATTCGACAGGGCTCAATTGTGTAGCAGCACGAATAATGGAACACTTCACAAATGCGTCCCGGGGAAATAAACTAACTGATCTAAGACGAAAAAAAATAACCGAATGGGAACTGACAGTGAAACAGCATGGGGCAACAATTCAAGATATAGCCAAATTAGAAACATCATTGAGATTTCCAATATCGGTAAGGACAATCACCGGAGAAGTATTATACGAATCGAAATATAATAAAAATGGAACCCCAATACAGATTATTGATCATAACGAACACGCGTGGTCATCTGCAGTAACAATATTCCCACGGGATAGAACCGTAAAATATCTATCCCAAACTCTGGAACCGAAGAGTTTTTTTTCAGAGCAGAAATTATTTGATGCTATTTACCATTTGAGTAAAAAAGATCCTGTGTCAGTGTGGCTATTTCATAGTACTTCAGACGAAGAATGTAGATTTGATCAGTTTGTAAGGCCCAACGGAGAATTGTACCGTACTGAAGAGCTGCATAATCAAATGAAACAACTAGCTAGTGAGTTTTCTCCCCAGAGTTCTCTGGGGGAAGACAACGATCAATTATTAGCAAACTGTTTTACACTTCCATCAGTTGTAGCACATTTTGCTAGAAAGAAAAACGCGTGGAAACCAACACGAAGTGAGTTCTTATCAGAGGTCAAATTGTCTTGTCTTGAATACGGCCATGGAGGATTATGGAATACAAAATACACCGCTGATACCGTTATTTCCGTTCCGTTGATATGATTGCGTGTTATCCAGGAAGTTTTCTTGGGTATGGAGAATGCGAGAAATATTTCAAACGATTTGGACACCCTACACACGAAATGACCTGTGTTGCTATTAATGGACCACTGCCACATTTCGATTTAACCGGATTCGCTTGTGTAGTATCATTTGAAATGGCTACAGGACTTCATCCGTGTAGTTATCTTTGCATTGGTAAACACATGTCTGAAAAACACTGGATGCCAATAGTGTTATTACGGTATATGCTTGATTGTAAGATGTTAAAATCATTAATTGTCAGTGAAGCAATTATATCCTATCGAGCACAGAAATCAGTCTGGTTACCACAACCTGATCTAGAAAAAATAATTAGCGAAGAGCGAAAACTGTTTCCAAATTTCAGTGAACAACAAATCATGGATTGGTCCCAACAGTTATTTGAAATCAGAAACAATGAAGCAAAAGACCTTGGACGAAGAATAATCGGTAAATTTACCCAAGGTGGCAAAGATGATAATACGAGATATTCTTCACGATTGATTATAGACAATGCTGAATACGATTTTGTAATCACGGATTTAACGAATAGGGGCCTATATGTCAATCGTAAGGACGCATTTATGTCCGATGGAACCAAATTGGGTACAATTGTTACTTACACTGATGGATACAATCCGCAGTACACACATTTGAGAGCTTCTATGCTTGGTTATGCTTCTATTAAATTATTTTCAATGATCAATAGATTTCCTACCACCGCAGTTAGAGTTGCTACTGACTCATTTTACATAAATAGCAAAATGGCTGATTTTAAGGCTACTGGCAACGAGAATTGGGGGTCATGGAGAATTAAGAAGGAAATGCTTCATGATTATATTCCATCAGCAGATGTTACCATTGAAAATAATTACTTAGAAAGCGATCAGTGTTCAGAATTTTCTAGTGCACCACCGATTTCTGATCCAATCTGTAGATATAAAACAGTTTATTTAAACGGTTGTGGTGGGTCAGGAAAAACAACCCGGGCAATTGAGTTATTTCGTGTTTCCAATCCAAACATGATTGTACTAACACCGACTCACAGACTTGCAAGAGAAATGATACAGAGAGGGGTAAATGCCTGCACTTATCATAGTTTCTTTAGATGGAAGGGAGATAAATGGACTCCTGAGCGCATGGGAGAGAAATTTATTCCTGAAATTATCATTTGGGATGAAATAGACACAGTGTCCGAAGATGTCTTAAAAATATTTCTTGAGTGGTTGTTTTTGAAGAATACAAAAGTCGTCATGTGCGGTGATCACGGGCAACCACCACCATTTGTCGGTGCATCCCCCCATGAATGGCTAAAGGGTTTTGTAGACTATTATGAAGAAATTGATACCGATCATAGATCACTTGATAATGAATTAAAAGAATTTAAGAAACTAATTAGATTACAACCGGATAAAATCCAGTGTGAAATAGCCCGTGAAATAATTTCGGAAACTCCCATGAATGAGTTTTCGGAAGCGTGGAGACCAAATGATTTAATCATTGCAAGTAGATAAATAGTCAGGGACACACTTCAGATGAAGTTATTTGAATTGCATAAACAAAAATTTGCAACACTTCCAGTGCCCCTCTGTTATATGCCATCGGATACACGAAAACAGAACATCGAAGTTGATATTCCAGGCCTGACAGAGTCAGGGCGTGAAAAGAAGATTCTCGTATTAAATGATATTGTGCTGGTTGATATCAATGTCGTTGAAGATGCATTGCGTGCTAATAAATCCCCATGGACGCTAGGTTATGCAGCAACAATACACTCTTCACAGGGATTGACTATATCGGATACAATTGTTTGGATGGTAGATAATCGCATAGAATGGTCGAATTTAGTCTATCTCGCAGTATCTAGAGTACGAAAAATAAATCAACTTCGAAGAATTGTCTTCGATGATGAAATCATTGGTGGCGATGATGAAATCATTGGCGATGATAATGATATTATTGATAAAAAACTCTCCGGTTACAAACAACAAGACAAAAAAAAAAACAACGAGAATTTGATATTGATGCTGAATTAATAATCACTTTGAAGCAACAACAAAATAATCACTGCGCAAGTTGCAATTGTATAATGCGTTGGCAGTATTCGGATAAGGATCATCGCCAATTCACCGTTGACAGAAAAAATAACAATCTCGGTCATGTCAGAAATAATGTGATGTTGACTTGTCTTGAGTGCAATAGACGCAAGGGTGCTAGTTAAGCCCATGCGGTGGTAATTGAGTATCCTCAGGTATCACTTGTAATTGTTGTCTAGTAAAACTCCGTTGAGGGGCAGTTGAATCCAGTTTATAGATTGGAGGTCTACCCGTAGATCGTGTTATACTAGATATCTTGTGTGCAGTAACACTCCAAATAGGATCAGTAGCCCTTTTTGTGCCACCCTCAAGCTCTCCTGGTTCGTATAAGTACCTCACAATGACATTACTACCAAGAATTGGTTGGGAAACGCTAAAATCTTTTTGAATTTCCATTTCAGGTATTGACTTCTTTTTAATCGCATTGATAGGTTTCATGTTGATGGTTCTAGTAATCTCGTTATTCAGTGCAGTAATCACAGCTGGTAACCTTTTAACCCATTCACGGGATCTTTTTTCTTGGATGAATTCTTTTGCGTATTGATATCCAAATAACCGCTCAGCAAGGGTTTTATTAAACCGTTCTACAATTGCCTGATCACGATGTAGCGCAGTATGTCCCCGTCTGATAGTGACTTTATGATTTTTCATTATTGATAACACTGCACCCTGAAATTCCTTGTCAGGATCAATTTGTAATAGATTTGGCCAGTGCAGAGGGCCCCTTCGATAAATCCTTTCAAATGCAGAAGCCACTTCAGTGGATGATTTTGTTTTTAACGGTTCTGCTTCTTTGTATCGACTTGCAATATCAACTACGGTTAATGCGTATTTGTAACCACGATCATGTGGCAGAAATAATAGATCAGCCTGATGAACTTCATTGGGTCCGGTCACATCAAAATGCGAGAATTGAATTTGTTTAGGCGGTGGTAGATAAATTTGCCATAGTGCCTGTTTGGATAACCAATGAGCCGCAGTTGTTTTTTTTTCACTTTTGCAGCGCTAGCGAGTTTATGGATTGCTGATTTACCCCTCCAGTATCCTCTTGGGGAATAATAAATAGATTCCATGTTGTTATTAATTACCAGCACCTAACATCAATTTACTTTTCATAGCCGATTTTATCAAAAAGGAAGCTAATTTTTCTTTGAAAGATTTATCAGAAATAGCATTTAACGCATGAATTAATTTCACATCTGCTAGATGCCTGTGCTGCAGATTACTGCTTTTATAAGATACATCATGAAGGTGACAGGCCTTATCAATAGCGTTTATTGGTTCCTCACCGGGTCGGGGCTGATTTTGATCATTGAGTCTGATATCAAGTCTTGTTCCCGGTCCACAGTAGCTATATCCTGGAAGGTGCTTTTCTCCAGGGTATTTTGCTCATTGGGTTCCAGGGAGTTTAGTTAGCTTGGCTGCGATATCACCTCCTCGTTTTTTTTAAAGGTTCCTTGAGTTCCTTGGGTTTAGAAACAAATCTAAATTTCTTTGTACTACATTGTACGCATTTACCAGAAAGCGCTGATCGGTTATTTTTAGTTGTAATCGTCGTCAAGTCATCTGTGCCAGTACGTTTTTTACACTTCACACAATATAGATCCATAATTTATATATAACGGCATGAATATAATTGATTATTCAGCTACCCGACGACGGGAACCTATTAAACATCATGAAATGTTGCCGAATTCAATTAGAATGATTATAATCGGACCATCTGGAAGCGGAAAGACACAACTGCTACTTAATTTGATAACGAGATGGATGAAATGGAACAAATTGTATTTAATAGCCCCGAGTGTAGACGATCAGCGATGCTATGAAGTGCTAAAGGATTTTAACGAGAAAGCAAAAGAATTTCAAATCGATGAAGATTTTATTGAGTTTATTACTGATATAGAGGAAGCCCCGAGCATTGATGCTATTGATGGAAGTATTAACAATTTAGTGGTATACGATGATATCATGTTAGATAATCAAAAAAATCCTGCTAGAATATTTTCCCGAGGCAGGCATAAAAACACTGATGTGATCTATGTCACTCAACGATACACTCAGATACCAAAAGTGATCAGAGATAATTGCAATGTGTTGTGTGTATTTAACGGCGTTGATACTCATACGCTACGAAATATTCATCAGACCTGGTGCAGCGGTGATATGAATCATAATCAATTTAGAAATTTCTTTAGTCACGCTCAGTCAAAACCACACGGATTTGTGACAATAAATTTAACAGACCCTAGGACACGATATCGTATCGGACTTGATAAAATATTCGGTTAACCCATAGCAGCAGAGAGGGTGAGTGACAACAACGTTGCGACATTTTATGATTCATCAACGAAAACGCGAATGCGAATCCCATGTTCACTGTCATTTTTTTTTCTAGTTATTTCGCGAGAAGGGTCTAGTGTTATTTGGAGGGTATAATCAAAAATAAAAACAAAAAATGTTGTAGGATTCACCCTCTCTGCTGCTTATTAGCTAAATATCATTTAGGAAATTTGAATAAAAGGTGTTTTGGAAAAATTAAGGTTCATTTATTACGGATTTTTTTCAATCTACTTTGAAAGTCAACATATGCTGTCTTATATTCTCCAGCCAAGAAACATTTACATCCGTTCTATTTAAAGGTTCCAGTTATTGTCAGAGATCGAGACAGGTACTAATAAATGAAACACTCTTAAAAATAGTATCGCCTCTATAATGAAAAGTTAATTATTTGAAGTCTTGCAAAGAATAAATAAATGGGGACATTTTTTCCTTTCTCACAAGTGGGCCATACAAACTAGAATACATATTTACACGGCAACACCGTTTGTTGCTGCTGTGATGTCTGCGCTCATTGGCGTCATCATTTAATTCACATACTCAAACATTTCACACTATCATTTGGAAAATATTTAAGATGAATAATTATGTATAATCACTAACACCAATATCAAAGCAAACGAGACAGCAGTTTTGTATGTCATTCCATTCTGTATTTTATGAGAACGTTTTAGTCGTATTTGTCATCAGTTCACTCTGGTGATATTTTAGAATTGTGGACCTTTCCTATGTATTTGATTTTCCAAGTAGGATGTGCATTTCCTTGAAACAAGCGTACGTATCGTGATTCTTTTTAAAAGCTGGTATAACATAGTCTCTCTCTCTCTCTCTCTCTCTCTCTCTCTCTCTCTCTCTCTCTCTCTCTCTCTCTCTCAATACGTTTGATTGAAATCCTAATGGCAGATGTTCCCGTTTGAAGAAACCTCAACACGATGTTAATAAGTAGGCACCATAATTTCCGTTTGAATGTAATTTATTTTTCAACCAATTCACCCTTAACACATAGTAAATCAGTACATCGTTGGATGAAATAGAATCTTGAGTTGACAAACTTGTACAATTTAGGTATCGGAGCTTTATCTTTATTTTTGGCACTGCAATGTGTCACGGAAATTTTTTTAAGCATGAGATCTACCGTTTTTTAGAAAGGAAACAAAAAAAAGACTATTTCAAGAATGACGCGAGTGATCTTGCACTGTATAACCCTGCTTATGGCTAACTTTGAAATCCAAAACCAGAAGCAAAACACACGTTCGGAAGAAATGTAACAATGTTCAAGATTGACACGAGTCACATTGTACTTTATGACCCTGCCTATGGTTAAAATTGAATTTCAAATCAAAACACACAACTTAGACTGTCGATAGCACAAAGCACGTTTTGGCGCTGCTTTTGTTCCCCTTCGCCCTTAGATTTGTTAAAACTTGGCAGTATTGTTGGTAGGATGTACTGTGAAACACAGGACATCAATTAAATTTGATGTATGTTAAGAAGTCATTCGACAATAAATATCACACTACCTTTTTATTAAATTGATAAATAAATGAAAACAATGAACATATTTAACATATAATGTATGGTGTTATTAATTATCCTTGTTTTCTTTTCCTTTCCTTCTGTGTGGATAGGAGATTGTGTGATTTTATTTTCCTTCCCTTCTGTTTGATAGGAGATTGTGTTATTTGTTTTTTGGGTCACTAATATACCTCGAAAAGATATTTGCTTTATTTGCCTATTTCCCTTGTCTCTAGACAGGCTGAAATAATGTTCTCTATGTTAAATTCCCCTGGACGCTTGATAGTACCACCATGTTAAATTCCCTTTGACACTATAAATCTTGACGCCAGAGTAGCCTACGATCTTTTTGACTGGATTTCCCATTGACGCTAGAAATCGTGACGCCAGAGTGTCCTTTGCGCTTTAGGACTGGATTTTCCCTTGACGCTAGAGTGGCCCATATTACTGCTTATAGGTAGACAGAGAGACAGATATATATAGATAGATAGGTAGGTAGGTAGGTGGATGGATGAATGGATGGATAGACGGATAGTTAGATAGATAGATAGATAGATAGATAGATAGATAGATAGATAGATAGATAGATAGATAGATAGATAGATAGATAGATAGATAGATAAATAGATAGATAGATACAGACAAACATACATACATACAGGTATACAGACAGATGGATTGATGGATGGATGGATGACTGGCTGGATGGATGGATAGAGAGATATATCGGTAGACAGACAGACTTACAGACAGATGGATGGATGGATGGATGGATGGATGGATGGATAGATAGATAGATAGATAGATAGATAGATAGATAGATAGATAGATAGATAGATAGATAGATAGATAGATAGATAGATAGATAGTGGCCTTAGCCCTTTTTGACTGGATTTTTCCTTGACGCTAGAGTGGCCCATATTACTACGTATAGGTAGACAGACAGACATATATAGATAGATAGGTAGGTAGGTAGGTAGGTAGATGGATGGATGGATGGATGGACGGATGGATGGATAGATAGATAGATAGATAGATATATAGATAGATAGATAGATAGATAGATAGATAGATAGATAGATAGATAGATAGATAGATAGATAGATAGATAGATTGATAGACAGACAGATGGCTTACTTACTAGTTATGCTGAATCATGTTTAACAGGTAGACAATGACACTTTATATAATTCACTTCAGTTGTAAAAAATGTGTCATAATCCGAATGAAAAGGGGATTTCAGTGGTTTATTCTGCCTCAAATATTTTATCTCTTTTGAACCGTGAACCTGAAAATTACATATTTTGCCTCACTTTTTTATTTGACATAAGGAAACTATAGTGCAAATAAAGGCCATCTTGAATGCATACGATGTGACCTGATATGTTGCCTGTGGAATGTACATGTGTCTATATCTCGTTAGTTCTCGTCCTTCTGCAAAGGTATACAGTTTAATACATTTACTACCAGGAAAAGACTTATTATAAAATTGTGTTTTGCTCAAAGTGTTAATCTACAGGGGCTAATATAGTCTTTAATTATTCTGCTTTGACACGGCGGATGGCAATAAGGATATGGAGCAGATTTTGTCAACGTTTTTTATACGGGCGCTCAACTCAGGCCCTGCTGGGAATGTTGCAAGATTACGTCAGCTTGAATAAAAAAAATGTTTGGTTTATATCAGCTCTGACTAACCATCTTGCTTATCGAGTAATCCCGCTTTCCGTGTTCCTGATTAATTTCCCCCATTTAGCGTTATTGATTATGGATCAGTGAGAAATTCATGAGCTAAAATTGAACTGATTTCGAACAGAATTACGCCATAATATATTTTAATGAGAGTGGACGCACTCAACAGAAAATGAATTTTCTTTTTACATCGCAATTGGCATGGGTGGGGTGAGGTGGGGTGAAGTGAGGTGAGGTGGGGTAGTCTGAGGTGGGATGGGGTGCGGTGGTGTGGGATGGGTGGGTACATGTCTGATTCTTTTACAAAGCTATTACCGTTTATATAGTACATTTTGTTATAAATGTGCATTTGTTCCAGTGGCGCAGATTGTTAAAATGGCTTGCATTGGAGAATGACTTTATGGATTCAAGCCAAACCCAGCAGAAGTTTGTTTTCCATATCAGTTAATTAGACGATTGAGCTTTGATACAGAAGCTAACAAAAACCACATACTGTTGTATACTACCTCGTAAACATTAATTTTTTTAAAGACGTTGGATTATCTAGGTGTGGGACAAACGCAGATTTGAAAGAGTTCATTTCGCTTCCTTGTATCGTTGACGATATTGCAACTGAACTAGACTAACAATGTTAAATACTAGTTATTGATCGTCGACGTCCTAAATGGCTGAAACAACTTTTGATTTGTGTGACCATAGTGTGGACGTTTTAAAGCAAACAAGTAAATTGATAATAACTATACATATTATTAGAATAAATATTATTATACTTTTTCTTGATTACGACACAATGACTATTTAATTTGCTAGACGTCAATGTTGTATTGTTTGTGTCTTAGCATCCATCTGCGGTCGGCATGAAGTTATTCGAATGCATCTTTGTATTCATGTATAAACCACTTTTCGCCCATGTTATGATAATGCAGCGACGACTCAGTATTGTTTCACGTTTCGTTGATAATATGTTTCCACAACATGAACTAACCCAGCGTTAATTTAAACTACGCCAGCCCTATTCCAAATGGAACCCCTTCTATGAACTTCAAAGTGTTGGTTATTTCAGTTGGACCAGCCACTCTGTGGCTACTTATGTTATACCACATGCGACTGCAATAATTGTGCTTGCGTATTTATACTGTATTCGATGGGGTCTGTCGTTTCCGGTTTCCAATTACATCGATACTGCTCAGGGTAAATAATATTCTTACACCAACATTCTAAGTATTGACGTGTGAGCGATAATCACACGATTATATATAAAAGGTCAATACAGTGAACATAGGCTGCTTGAAGTTTAGTTTGGTCATCCGGGACTAATTTAAAAATCATTTTTTAAAATCTAAACTGCCTTTCCGCTCCGCTCATATCCAGTGGATATTTCCACTTATATTCCCTTTCAGGTCGACTTAACTGTGGCGTGTACCGTCACGGGATGGCTGGACATTGATTTGGTTGCTTTGTGAAACGTGTTAACTGGTTTTATCGAATTTATCAAGGTATTAAGTGACGGTATAGCCCTTGGCCGATATACAAGATAATTTATCACGGTTTGTGTTTGCACGATGATACCTAACTTGCATAATCTAATAATTTAAGTTTATAGATGTTACGTCTATATTGTGCAGATATTAGAGTTTTAATCATAATTTGTAAATCTAGGTCTTTTTATATATGTATAGTTGCTTTGCATGACAATATTTCATCTGTCCCGTTATATGCGATAGTTTAACAAAACATTAAAACGGTTATATAATATACAAATTCATAATGAAACAAAAGGCGAAAAACTATTTTGTGTCTATAAGAACATAGTTTATTCCTTATACACTGTGTACTCGAATCTTCTTTTTTCTTGTATTCAATAAATGGAGTACCTCTTGTACCTTTCTGGCTATAGTCTGTAGGAATTGATAAGCTATGACATGATATGTTTTTCCATTGTTGTATTGTCCTGGTCAAAACCACACCTTCCTGTATCGCAGATTCGCTTAACCATGAATATATTCTTAGCCCAAAATAAGTAGCCAATTAATAGGAGAAAACGTTACTGAGTAAAGTGGTAGTGAGTTTGAATGATGCCATGGTTCGGTAGTAGTGAATTCAGGTACAAACCGAATGACTTACCCTGGAGGAAGATAGTCCATGTTAAAATCTAGTCGTGTACAATAGTGGTACGGCTGAGGTGGCAGTATTTAGGGTAGGAAACCGGTAAATTACACACTGGAATCAATAATAAAGGATATCGTGAATGTATTCATAGTAGAAGATGGGTACGGTTATATTGATGTAATGTGCCTGACAAATTGTACATTGACTGGCATAAGGTGGCGGAGTTAAATAGTTCTCAGTGAAAAAGGAGGAGAAACCATGCAATTATGCCGTTGATGGACTTTGGCAAGTTGTTTTATCTGTAGTCATGTAATGATTAGAGTAAAATTTACTATATAATGACAGACATGTCTGGCGTTCTAATTTAAAACTGAATTGTATGGAAATTTGGGGTAATATATGACTTCCAGTGGGATTCGCGCCATGGTTTGACACCGCTCTTTCAAGTAATACCCATGTGCGTGTAACATTTCTAACTTCCTGATATGATCCATTCATTTCACCTGGTACCATGACGGTGTGTTTCAGAGGAAGAGGATGAGTGAAATACGGGCCATGTCAAGTTGATAGTTTAGGACTAGAAGTTTCAACCTCTCCATCTTCCTTTTCTGCCGCAAGTGAAAGTAATTATTGTGCATCAGGAACCGGCAGTATAGCCTAAGGAATGGTTGGATAATGAACAGTTCAGAATTTCTTCTTTGACACATTTATCAAATGGAGACATTATTCAGAAGTAACAATTACTGACCTGATATATTGGCTCCCTCCAAATCATTGGCAATGCAGAAGGCACATATGTTCTTTTTCTGTTCAAATAGATTTAGTGGTATATGTGTTTGGCCCACATATTGATTTTGAGACACAGTTTGCAGCCAAAATAACGGTGATAGGCTTTCTAAAAAATAGTGGTTCCATTGCGCTTTTGTGATGCAAATGTTATGTCAACACACACGTAGAAGAATTTTTCTGCCTTGTTCACATGAATACGAGGCATCTTAGCTCACTTTGGCTAAACAGATATGTGACTCTTTGCAAAATCTAACACTGACAAATACGAGAACACAACACTATATTGTTTCCAGAGCTGATAAAGGGTATTTTGTTCAGCTAAATGATATAAGCTTAGGTATGATTAGATCATGAATTACTTCATGGGATAACATAGTACAATACCAGCTTCATATCGCATAATTCTTTCTTTTGCCTAAAACACATGTACTGTCCAAAACATAGTCATTATCGGATTAGATTGAGATCCGTTACCTGTATAACTAACTTATCCTTCGCCATTCTCAAGTCAAGTGTTGTATATCATTGTCCAGTACCTTTCATTAAAACCAGAGACAAGTAAAACCTTTAAGCATTATTTTCGTTCGGAGGGACTCAGAAATATATAATTTGACTGCATTTATTTCAGACGCATTTTTGCTGTAGACCAGAATAATCTGCAGAAAACAAATCAAAGGATATCCTTCGCCGCCTTATCTCTTTTATCCCTAATTGCATACTCACATATATTTTGACCAGTGTCGTTACATTTCTTTGAGTCACTGGGACAACTCTCCTCAATAAATATTGAACAACATAGTCAAGCGCATCTTCATAATAGGTTCAATTCACAGGAAAGCGTGAACTTATTACCATGACATGGTTAGATGATGAGACTCGTACGATAGTTATTGTTTACTTCATCGTCAGCGCATAATTGTCGCAGACCGGTAATGGTATACAAATTAACGACGAGTAGTTTTCTAGGAACAACTAAACGAAAAATAACCTTGTTTGGCAAATCCGTTGCCTTTAATGATAACCTTCATCGATAGGGTCTTACGTGAGATTTACTGCGATCACCGATGTAACCTTTACAATGCAGGTTATATACGCCGTCCATTGCAATCTTGAGGTTTGACCAAGGTTAGTTCCGAGTCGTAATTGCTAGCCACACGCGCACGATCTTGACAAAAACGCTCCGAAGTCGACTCAGTTACAAGCTTCAGTCCGTGAACGATAATTGCAACTTTGAATCCTGTCCTGTTATTGTATGTGTAAACGTTCAAGTTCAACATCGATTGCAGGATTATTTACGCGGCATCGGAAATTCATAAGGTGTACCATTCAGGCCCAGCTATTTCATCGCTGCTTCTTTGCAATTGTTGAATAAACAAGGGTGTTAATGTCTATAAGCCCATCAAACGGTGAAGATATAATGTTGGACTATCCATAATACATATGCACCTATGCCAATACAACGTCAAATTCCGGATTGCTGATAACGTCAACATTTTGTTGGTATTTGGAGTGGTCTTTCAGATTATTATGCCTTGAAATAGTTATTTATAATTCACCTTGGATTCAATTGTTCCTTACATCGCATCGTCGCTGTGCTCGTAGTCGATCAATTTGATGATCAGTACGAGGAACACAGTTGAATCCACGATACAATTCGTGTACAACTTCTGGGAGAAATTCTAGCTTCGCTGATGACATAATGGAAATTGTTGTCCACATGTAAACTAACCATCAAGCTTTCTAATCGATCATCGTTAGTCAGCATGTTTTCAACAACCGTATTGCAACATCACTTGATATCTGAAGGTACTGTTGTGATATCGACATAGAGCTCACTAGATTCCTACCATTATAATACTTCTAACACAAGCCTACGTTTTCTTCACATTTATATCTTATACTTGATTCGTTCCGCTTTACTCTATATGAACCCATTTGCTATAATCATCAATACCCGTAGGAGACCTGCATAGTAATAAATATTAACCCCTGAGCCTAAACTCGTTTATAGCAAAATCGGTGCATTCTCAACAAGTTTTGGCGGGTGCACTTGTTAAAAGTTATGGATTTGTCTTTAATTTTAATTTATACTTAGGCGGTTACTCACGTACATACATGTCAGATTCTTGGAACATTCTGCTTGTTTCTTATGTTATATCTGAAAAACGATAACAGACATTTTCAAGGTCGAGTTTAAATGAAACCAGTGATTTTGATGTACTTCGACAGACGCTTAGGGTCTCCGTACAGACAATAATTCTGCATATTAGATACGCGGGAATAATTTCTTATATAATAGTTATGCTAAAATAATTATTTACGCTTCTTCAAAAGTATCAGGAAGGTAGAATTACCCAGATGATGTAAAGCCTTCTGGTGGTATTTTGAGTCTTATAACTTGCCAAATACATGCTGCTGACGGTGACGTAATGTCTATGTATATTGTGTCAAATGCTGCAGAGAAATCAAGGAGGATGGGAACTGTAATCGTGTAATCGTTCTGCTATTCAAAGAAGAGAGAAGGTCCTTAACTACTTTCATAAGCGAGTAGTTTCAGTACTGGGGCAAGGGCGATATGTAGACGGTACATTGCTAAAAATACTGTTTGAATTCAAAAGAGATAAGATTTGGGTTCGACCAACCTTTCTTAAGATTTTTTAAATGAACGGGAGATTAGAAATTGTGCCTTGTTCTTTAAAACGGTATGGTCAAGAGTTCATTTCTTCAGCAGAGGCTTTACAATGTCAGTTTTGAACAATAATGGGAATTCCGGAGATGTGAGAGAGATATATAATATTAACATCAATTTGGGATGGAAATATTGGGTCTATGCACTCACGCAGCCGTGATGTTGGAATTGGATCAAGTTGACATGACGTTGGTGCACTCTTAGTCACAAGTGTCCGTATTAAATCCATAAGTACAGGTTCAAAATGCTTCTATTGGGTGTCGCTTAAATTCTGTACCGTAAATGTATCGTGACGAAAAGTCGACTGAAATTGTGTTGTTAGGCGTATCCCTAATGGTTTATACTTTGTCACAGAAACAAAATGCAAATTGGTCCTGAAGGTCTATTGGAGAGAAAGTAGTTGGACGTTGTGTACATTTGTTGGTTGACATTAGTTTGTTAGTTATCTCGAAGAGCTCTTTGCAGCTCTAATTTACCGGGATTTCAGTACTGACGAGGGATAATTTGGCTACATTGACTATATTTGTGACCTTCTTCAAACATCTGCTTATGAATAGTGAGTCTGGTTTTAAAGCCAACGCTCTTTACTTTACGACG
The DNA here is from genome assembly GCA_029339505.1 of Unio delphinus. Taxonomy (NCBI): domain Eukaryota; kingdom Metazoa; phylum Mollusca; class Bivalvia; order Unionida; family Unionidae; genus Unio; species Unio delphinus. The sequence continues at coordinate 2,214,987 of JAQISU010000049.1, forward strand.
GTCTCTTGTAGCAGTGCGAAGCTGGTCCCTAACACTGCTATACCATGGAGAACACTTTTGGGCCGAGGCATGATTTTCAAGCAATGAATGAAGTTATACAGTTGTAATGCTGTAGTAGGCAAGCAAGTTGTTATGTTTGCTTGGATGTAATGCATTAGTTTGGTTCTATTTGCCATACGGAGGCTTCTATTAGTAGCAAATCCATCAATATCTGGTATGTAGTTGGTGCATTGCAAAGCCCCAATTATTAGTCTCTTAAACTCGTAGAAACCTAGTGGACCCATGTAAAGGCTGTCCTCTTCTTCTGAGATTCATCTTATTTAATTTGATGACACACTGACTTCATATCCAGCACTATAAAATATTTAGATCTAACTAAACAGTCCAAGATATCTTCAATCCGGGGTAAAAGGCATAGCAATCCTTCTTTGTCATCTTATTCAACTGCCGAAAATCAATGTTCAGGCAAAATTTCCATCCTTCTCTTCTACTAAAACAACATTGCTGGCCCAAGGACAATGTGATTTACGAATCACTCCGCTAGCAAGTAACTGGTGAAGGTGATCTTTCACCTCACTATATATGGACGGGGGTATCCGACGGTATACTTATTTAAACGGTGTTTTGTACCTTCTTATCAACGAATGTTCGCATAATCACATTGCTGTTGCTTTCCACGATAATATCATGCGACGCGAGTGTGCGCTTTTCAAAACACCGAGACAAAAGGTTCTCTTTTCTAACTCTTTTTCACGTCAAGTCAAACATCTAAATGTCAAATACCACGGAGTTAGCAATCGAGCTGTCTGTAGAAATCTTGATCCATGATCACTTTTGCATAATTCTAACGCATAAATTCGGTAGTTTGTCCCAAGCAAGACAGACCGCGACTACTGTATTTGCAGTCTGGCAAGACTAGCGTTGTCCTTTCATATTTTAACAGAATTTTACTTTCTATTTCAAACTATATGTGTCCAAAATATGGTAACTTCTCTCAATTCACACATTCAACATTAAAAAAGTCTTTAATGGGCTCAATCGGAGTAGTCTTCAAATTATTGTCATAAAATATCTGGCTAACTTTTGATACGGTCGATCCGGTATCAATAAGTGAATTTACTCTAATACCATTGATAACAACATAAACCTCATTAGTGTGTCCTACTATCTCTGTCGTATCCGTTTCTTTATGGTTCTTAGGGCAACCCCGTTGATAGCCTACTACTTGCCCCTAACCATAGGTCTCGTGAAGTTTCAATCAGTTTCAATCATGTTTCGAATGGTCTAGCCGAATGGACAAACAGAAGCAATATGTCCGACTTGACCTCAGCGGCAGCATATTCGCTGTTTCCACAAGAGTAGATACTACTTTAATTTAGGACCGATACGGTCCAAAACTTACTCATATAGCTTTGCTGTTTGTTGAATACGTGGGATACTGAATGCTCCGTAAGCAACTTTACCTTATGTGACAGCTGCTGGACAAGATCCCTTAATTCACTAAGCTGATGCCATATTAAGTTGGATAGTTTTCTTTTGGTGCGTTTTAGTTCATCTTCCCGTCGTCTGTGTTCAGACTCAATACGACGAAGATCTACTCTCAATTCATCAAATGTCTTGAGTGAATCAAACATATGGCCAGACACATCCTAAAGTGTCTGTTTAAGTCCTGTCCATAGCATAGCCTTTAGCATATCAGTTGTCTCATTGGTCTTCAGTAACCCTTTTTGGACGGTTCTGTTCAACAAATCTTCCAGCCAATAACTCCATGTAGCTATATCTTCGTCCTCTTTCTGTAGAGCACTGTCAGGTAACAAAGTCTCCTTCAAATGAACATTAAAATACACACTGTCCAGCTTTGTTAATACCTCCTTAATTGATGATATTGGACCCAATCGCATAGCGATCCGCCCAGCTTCTCATCTCCAGGAACGTTGGATTGCATGATATACCTGGCCCTGTGGATATGGGCTTTGTTGTAAGCATGTAACGTCATATCTCTATAATTCATACGATGTTTCACTCTTCCAGTCTCCTGTAAATAAATATATATTTAATTCATGTGGTAATGTGACACATATATGACCACTGGCAATGGATGCCGTTGTATATGATGATGTCGGTTCTTCCTTAACAGGATATGCACCCATCGAAACGGTAAAGTATGCCATCCATTTCGAAATCTTCAGGTGTGTTTGACCATTAAAGCTTTAAGGACCTATCAATAACACCATGGTGATAATCCCTTCCACATCGTCGGGTAAACACTATATTTACCTATCAATATATCTCTGAATAACGCATGAACGATTATCATCCCTGCCGAGCTGTCGAAGCTTTTATAATTAATGATTTTTGATAGTATTCCTATCACTATCACGAGTCGACGATGAATTTCAATTTTTTTAGAGATTTACAAGACAAAATGCATACAATAATCTATATATTGTTTATTTATCTCAATTGGATTACGATAACACCTGTTTGGACAAGCGGCAAAAAACATAACAAGTGAAAATAACCCCATAGCGATGTTAATTTCATATGCAACAAAATATAAACTGAGCAAAGTTTTGGCATAAAGATGAGTTTATTATGGTCATCTAATAGCTTGGTACAGAGGAAAACTCAGTAATATCGTTATTGAATATTCTAATACTAGATGTTATGTGCATCGGCTAATGTTAATCGGAGAATATAGCATAAAAATACATGATCCCGGTGTCGACGATACATGTAAATATAAAATTGTGCTTACGTTACTTGATCTTCGAGTCATATTACCAAGGAGATACGTGTAGCAATTTATCCGACTGATCTAAATTGTGTCATCAATGATATCTCATTGTAAATTAACACTGCATGGGAAAATACATATCTTGTAAAAGTTAACAATCAATCCTTTAACGTCGGTGTAAAATGTTACAACGATAATGAACAATTATATATGAAATGATCGTTATTTGTGTGTTAGTTTAGGTAGCTGAAATGATCATTATTTGCGTGTTATTTCTTGTATCTGAAATGATCGTTAATTGCGTGATATTTCTTGTAGCTGAAATCATCGTTATTTGTGTGTCATTTATTGTGCTCACATTGGTAGTCTACCAGGCGTGTAGAGACAGTAACATCGTATGCTGATTATCATTTACATAAACCAGGAAGTTTTAAGTGAATCATGAAGTATTACATGATACATAAATGTCTTTCAAACTTTCATCTCATCTGTTTAGGTATGCCTTTAACATGGTCAGCAGCTCACAAGACAATACGTCGAACAGTAGCCAACAACCCATGCTATGCTCACACACACACACACACACACACACCAATCAAATATAATACATGTAAGGTCTTCAGAATTATGAGCGGAATTTTATAACCGATGCCCAACACAAAACGCATCTAAGGCTGAGATATGTCTCTAATATAAGACGACCTTCACCATATGTACAGACGTTACTATTTCCTTTTAATGTGTGTAGTGTAATCCATAATAAATTTGAAACTCTTAAAACCACCATCACTTTCCACTAAATATACTTAGTGTGAGTTGCATTCATACACACACATTATAAATCTTTTCCAGAGATTTTTTAGCCTTGATCCTTTCTTTCGTCCATTTAATGCATTATATGGTATTCCTATCATAACTTCCTACAATTCCCCATATACACAACCAAGCAAATTAATTTTAACTAAATACATCTATCTACAAATCCGGAATGTAATTAAATAAATAAAAATTTGAAAAATATAGTGGAATTGTTCAAAGGTATTTTTTATAATGCAAATATTCATTGAACAAGACGAAATTAGAAAGCGATTACATAAACTAGAGATGTAAATCTTTAAAATTGGCGATATACAAGAATCTTGTTAACCACCTAAACATTGGCATAATTAAAACTTGGCTGAATAGTAAGCACTGAGTGACTGGCACGTCACCGCATAAAAATGACCAGACTTCACGATCATACAGTGAGTTCCTTACACAATGTATAGACAAAATAAACACCATTGTACGTAAAGCCGCCAAACGCATCAGTTAAGAATTAGTGTAGTGTGCCACTTTATGAAGTTTACTCTAAATGTTTTGACCACTACGTTTCTCATTCTTTACGCATCCATTTAATACTCGATTTGTGTTCCGCATCCATTAAAACATTAATTACGTTCAAATGTATCACGGTTTTTTCAGAAGTTCTAAACAAATAAAGGCACAGTGCAATCGGTAATATATGAGCAGTGGGAGCAATATATTACTGATCGAGATCCAGTTAGTACTTCCATAAAAATCCATTGGTAAGTCCCTGATTGGCGAGTTGTCATACAAGTGATGAGGCAAAAAGCTATCTATAGTCCAGAATGTAATATTAGTCACAAGGACATATAAACATATTTGTAAATTAAGAAATTGCCGTCTCGAAATTAACTTTGAAAAGAGTTTAGTTCTAGGACAATTTCTAACAAAAAGCGTTTGAGAATACGCGGATAAAAGATGAAAAACTGCAACGAGCATGAGAAGATCTACATTTTCATCTAATGACCCAGACGCTTCTTTCATTGGTACATAATTCAGGATGGCCACCAATCTGAAAGAATGAAAAAAGGATACACTTCCAGCAGTTATGAAAAGCATGATATCACATGATCGCAGACTTGTATTTGTGTTTGTGTCTCTTTCATTCCTGTTGATAACAAGTCCTATAACGCAAAATACAAAATGTGGAACCAATGAAACAAGTGCTAACACATTACGAAAAATATGTATCAAACTAACACCCTTGACGAACGTCACAATGCACAGAGGGATGTTAATTAAAAGCCCGATATAGAATGCGTGCATGCGTTTCAACACAGTACGGTTGTATACCCATCTTTTCACACGTAGAAGATGCATTTCTTCATCGGCTGAATGTAATTCCAAATAAGAGTCAGAAATGTCGATTGTCTGTGTTCTTTCTTCGGGAGATATGTCCCACACTATGTATAACAGCTGTACTGCCATCAGAGAATATTCTATCACGAAAGGGTAAAGGTAATGATTTGCCTCGTCCGTGACGTATCTATTATCTGTGTCAGTATTATTGAGACCTGACTGAGGAGAAACTAATATCTCACAGCTTTCAGTGATATTTGGAGAACTTGCTCCTGACTCATGTAACGCAGTCACTGTTTCTTGTATCAAAACGCATAAATAGAGGTTAATGTTGGCCCCAAATACAAAGCTCATCAAAATACGTGCTAGAAAGCTTGCACATTTCATATCATTAAACTTCCATATAAATACTAGCTGAATAAAACTGAATACAGCTAATGAAAAGTACATACACAGTGTGATTGCTGATTCCGGGCAATTTTGCTGGTTTTTAAACACTTTGGCTAGCATTAAAATGTGATATGACAAAGTCCCTATTGCAAATATGTGCAAAAGTATTGTCTGAGTGCTCACTCGGAGCGTCTGTCCAAGCACACCAAAATTCGTATTGTTTCCTGGTTGCGACTTCAGAAAATGTTTCGTATTCTTTCGTATAAGAAACATTACTAGAAGACAAATATTTCCAAGAATGGAAAGTACAGAAATCATCCTTTAAATCGTCAAATATATCATCGCAATTGATTTGATATAATCTGGAAAGACCAGAGTCATTCCCATACTGATTAGAAAAATTAATATTAATATGCTCATGTCTGTCTATAACACTGGAGACTCTGGCTACAGGCCTTAAATGTAAATTTTCTGTATTTGTATGGTCTATGATAAGTGGTTCTCCATCTTTGCTTGTACCTTTTTCATCACTTTCGTCCTCACTTCTATAATTCAGATTATTTCCCATGTCTGATAAACTTCTTTGCGCTGTCTAATCTTCCCTATATTAACCACGCTGCTAATTGTACGTGTTCCTCTGTTCCTTATGAACTGTGCGCGACGAAGTTTCTTTTCAAATACCTACGACTTTCACATACCGCTGCACATTGTTCCATTGGTTATACTCAAGATCTGTTGTATACCTAATATGTAATGATTGAACCTGGAATGTCATAGGGTAGAAGTTAGGTTGAATTAATTTGTATAGTCATTGCGAAACAACGTCTTTGAAGCGGAACGTTTACGAGATCTATTTCCTTCTGGCTGTGTTATGTTTGCTTGGGCTCATTTCTTACATCCTCAATGGATGATAATGTAACACAGAATTTAATTTCTCCTTTGCACACAGCACACATTCAGTCGTATTAAGGCGTGCGCTATTTTTAAGTTAATTAAAGTTTTGTTCTACCTTATACTTCCTCAAAAATGACTGAAACTTTCTCCATGGATTCGTTCGTGCCTAAGCATGTATTAACTGCTGTTACTTTGTCTGCAAAAGACAAATTCGTGTCACAGTCATAACTAGTATGGACAAAAAAAGGATTATCGTTTGGGATCAAATATGTACAATGTCTTTAGAAACATTACAAGCTTTTTTATGGAATATCGCGGTAGGAATTGTTCAAAAAGTTTGTAGATTGTTATGAAGAAATAATTGATGAAAAAATATCCAGCCTACAACCAAATACAGTTTAATATGAAATAATGCGTGATATAATTACAGAAACGTCTATAAATAACTGTTGAAATTTGAAGATACCATATGATTTGATAGTTGCAAGTAGAAAGATAGTTCGTGAAACACTCCAGCAACAATTATTTTGTATTACATAAGGAGGACATTTCAAATATAACCGTACCAATATGATATCGACCAGCCAATACGCGAAGACAAAGTATCCACGGTTATATGCTAATATCCTTGACAAAACAAAATCTTGTGTTATATGATATTGTTTTATTCATGTCAGTGTTATTGAGAGGGCATTAGCTATGGAAACAACTTCTAGGACACTATGATACGCAATTACAATATAATCATATCCAGGATTACCTATTGCTGATACAATTGCTTAAATCGTCGATGATCGTATTGAATGGTCAAATTTAGTTTATCTAGCAGTGTCTCGAGTTAGAAGAATATCTTAGTAGAGTAGGGTTATTGTAAATTGTACAGAAACAAATAATCACACTGATGATGACAATAAAGATTATATAGTAAGACTAGTTTTGTAATTAGTTATAAACAATCTGACAAAAATATAATTAATACAAAATATAATTTATTATGACCTTAAAACAACAACAGAAAAATCATTGTGCACTCATTAATGCTGACCTACCTTGAGTGTAATCGACGTCGAGGCGCTAGTTAAGTGAAGACGGTGGTAATTGTGTATCTTTAGGAATTACTTGTAATTGTTCACGTATAAATCCTCGTTCATGAGCAGTTCAATCTAATCTGTATACTGCATGTCTACCGGTGGTTCTTACTACGCTGGAGATATTATGTGTAACGCTAGAGATATTATATGTATTAACACTCCATATAGGATCAGTCGCTTTCTTCACATGCGGGTTCATATAAATACATCACAACCACTTTACCTGATACTGGTTATTTAAAACAGTAATATCGTGGTATTTTTATTTGTTTCCTTTTGTAATCGCACTAAAATGTTTCATATGCGTTGTTTGAGTAATTTCATTATTTAATGCAGCTGTCACACTTAGTAGTCTTACATCCCATTCGCGAGATCTTATATCATTTTGAATTATTTCCGTTTGAATAGTGATATCCAAATAACCTCTCAGCAAGTGCTAGAATAATTCGTTCAAATATTGACTGATCACGATGAATTATTGTATGTCCTTGTCTAATTTCGACTTGTTTTCTCATTAAAGAAGCAGCAGAGAGGGTGAACCCTACAACCTTTTTAGACAAAATTTTGATTGAATCCTTAAAACGAGCCTTCCTACGATCTCATTTTAACCAAAAAAAAAAGTGTCTCAGGGGCAAACTTTACAACGTTTTCAGACAAAAAATTGATTGAAATCTTAACGAGCCTTCCCTACGAAATCTCATTTTAACTAAAAAAAATGAAAACGGAGACTTTTACGATTTTTTAATTAATTTTGGTCGCAACTTGTCATCCACCCTCTCTGCTGCTATGGGTTAACAAAAATAATAAATGATTTTAACCGAATATTTGATCCAGTCCGATACGATATCGTGTCCGAGGATCATGCAAATTTATTGTTGCGAATCCGTACGGGGTTGACTGAGCATGACTAAAGAAGTTTTTAAATTGATTGAAGTCCATATCAGAACACCATGTCTGCCATATATTTATAAGAGTATGAGTATTAACTCCGTTGAATACAGCAAGAATATTGCAGTTATCTCTGATGACTTTTGGAACCTGAGTGTAGCGTTGAGTGACATATATCACGTCAGTGTTTTTATGCCTGCCTCTGGAAAAGATCCTAGCAGGATTTTTTTGTTTATCTAACATTATATCGTCATATACGACTAAATTGTTAATATCTCCATCAATATCATCAATGCTCGGTGCTTCATCGATATCGGTTATAAACTCAATAATACCCTCTCCGGATTTTTCTACCGCGCTGTCGTTAAAATCTTTTAGCACTTCATAACATCGTTGATCATCTACGCTAGGGGCAATTAAATACAACTTATCCCACTTCATCCATCTCATTATTAAATTGAGTAACAATTGCGTTTTACCGGATCCAGATGGCCCGATTATAATCATCCGGATAGAGTTTGGTAGTGCTGCATGATGCTTAATTGGTTCTCTTGTTTTAGTCGCTGAAAAATCAATTATATCCATATCTCTATACATAAATTATGGATCTATATTGTATGAACTGTAAAACGCGTACTAGCATAAATGATGTGACGACGGTTACAACTAAAAATAACAGATCAGCACTTACTGGTAGATGTGCAACATGTGGTATTAAAAAGTTCAGATTTGTTTCTACAAAATCAAAGATTTTACAATTCGGAGATGTTTTAAAAAAAACGAGGAGGTGATATCGCAGCCAAATTGGCAAAGCTCCCTGGAACCCCATGGGCAAAGTACCCCGGAGAAAAGCACCTTCCAGGATATAACTACTGTGGACTGGGAACCAGACTTGATATCAGACTCAATGATCAAAATCAGTCCCGACCCGGTGAAGAACCAATAAACGCCATTGATAAGGCCTGTCACCTTCATGATGCTGCTTATAAAAGCAGCAATTTGCAACACAGGCATCTAGCAGATGTGAAATTAATTCATGCGTTAAATGCTATTCCTGATAAATCCTTCAAAGAAAAATTGGCTTCATTTTTGATAAAATCGGCTATGAAAAGTAAATTGATGTTAGGTGCCGGTAATTAATAATATGGAATCAATTTATTATTCCCCAAGAGGATACTGGAGGGGTAAATCAGCAGTCCATAAACTCGCTAGTGCTGCAAAAGTGAAAAAAAAACCACTGCGGCTAATTGGTTATCCAAACAGGCACTATGGCAAATTTATCTACCACCACCTAAACAAATTCAATTCTCGCATTTTGATGTGACCGCTCCTAATGAAGTTCATCAGGCTGATATATTATTTCTGCCACATGATCGTGGTTACAAATACGCTTCAACCGTAGTTGATATTGCAAGTCGATACAAAGAAGCAGAACCGTTAAAAACAAAATCAGCCACTGAAGTCGCTTCTGCATTTGAAAGGATTTATCGACGAGGTCCTCTGCACTGGCCAAATCTATTGCAGGTTGATCCTGGCAAGGAATTTAAGGGTGCAGTGTTATCTACAATGAAACATCATAATGTCACCATACGACGAGGGCATACTGCGCTACATCGCGATCAGGCCATTGTAGAACGATTTAATCGGACGATTGCTGAGCGGTTATTTGGATATCAATACGCAAAAGAATTCATCCAAGAAAAAAGATCCCGTGAATGGGTTAAAAGATTACCATCTGTGATTACTGCACTGAATAACGAGATTACTAGAACAATCAACATGAAACCTAGCAACGCTATTAAAAAGAAGTCTATACCCGTACAACCACAAAAAGATTTCAAAGAACCATTTCTTGGTAGTAATGTCACTGTTAGGTATTTATATGAACCAGGAGAGCTTGAAGGGGGTAGAAAAAGGGCTACTGATCCTATTTGGAGTGTTACTGCACACAAGATATCTAGTATAGCACGATCAACTGGTAGACCTCCAGTCTATAAACTGGATTCAACTGCCCCTCAGCGGGGTTTTACTCGACAACAACTACAGGTAATTCACGAGGATACTCAATTGCTACCGCATGGTCTTAACTAGCACCGTTGCGTCTATTGCACTCAAGACAAGTCAACATCACATTGTTTCTGACATGACCGAGATTGTTATTTTTTCTGTCTACGGTGAATTGGCGAGGATCCTTATCCGAATACTGCCAACGCATTATACAATTGCAACTTGCGCAGTGATTATTCTGTTGTTGTTTCAGCGTAATTATTAATTTAGCATCAATATCAAATTCTCGTTGTTTTTTTTTGTCCTGTTGTTTGTAACCGGAGAGTTTTTTATTAATGATGCTAACATCAATATCACTTATTGTTGTGTCATTATCATCGAAAACAACTCTTCGAAGTTGATTTATTTTTCGTACTCTGGATACTGCGAGATAGACTAAATTCGACCATTCGATGTGATTATCCACCATCCAAACAATTGTATCCGATATAATCAATCCCTGTGAAGAGTGTATTGTTGCTGCGTATCCTAGCGTCCACGGGGATTTATTAGCACGCTATGCATTTTCGACGACGCTGATATCAACCAGCATAATATCATTTAATACGAGAATTTGTTTTTCACTCTGTCCTGGAATATCAACTTCAATGTTCTGTTTTCGTGTATCCGATGGCCTATAACAAAGGGGTACTGGAAGCGTTGCAAATTTTTCTTTATGCAATTCAAATAACTTCATCTGAAGTGTATCCCTGACTATTTTTCTACTTGCAATTATCAAATCATTTGGTCTCCATGTTTCCCAGAAATCATTCATTGGAGTTTCTGAAATCACTTCACGCGCTATTTCGCATTGTAATCTAATTAGTTTCTTAAATTCTCGTAATCGTTCATCAAGTGATCTATAATCAGTGGTAATTTCTTCATAATAGTCTACAAAACCCCTTAGCCATTCATGTGGAGATGCACCGAGAAATGGTGGTGGTTGGCCGTGATCACCGCACATGACGACTTTTGTGTTTTTGTTTAACAACCACTCAAGAAATGTTTGTAATACATCTAATGACACTGTGCATATTTCATCCCAAATTATGATTTCAGGAATGAATTTATCACCCATACGCTCAGGAGTCCATTTGTCACCCTTCCATCGAAATAAACTGTGGTAAGTGCAAGCATTTACCCCTCGCTGTATCATCTCTCTGGCGAGTCTGTGAGTCGGTGTTAGCACAATCATGGTTGACCGACGAAATAATTCAATTGCACGAGTTGTGTTTCCTGACCCACCACAACCGTTTAAATAAACTGTCTTGTATCTACATACTGGATCAGATACCAGTGGTGCATTACAAAGTTCTGATTGAATTTCAATGCGGTTACAACAAAGATATTTATCATCCATGGCAACGTCTGCGGATTCACAATACTCATGTAGCATCTCCTTTTTAAATCGCCAACGCCCCCAATTTTCTTCGGGATCTGTGAATTCCGCTACAGCTGATTTGTACTTATTGTGTATATACATCGAATCAGTGGCCACTCTAACCGCGGTATTAGGAAATCTATTTATCATCGAAAATAGATTAATAGAAGCATAGGCTAGCATTGAACTTCTCAAATGTGTGTACTGGGAATTATATCCATCACAGTAGGTAACAACCGTACCTAATTTCTCACCATTGGATAGAAAAGCATCCTTACGGGATACAAGTTTTCCCTGTTTCATTAAATCCGCTACAATAAAATCGTATTCAGCGACGTCTATGATCAACCGCGAAGAATATTTTGCATTGTTGTATCGTCCACCCTGGGTAAATTTACCGATTATTCTTCGTCCGAGATCCTTTGCTTGTTCTTTTTTACTTTCAAATAACTTCTTAGACGAATTTATGATTTCTTCTTCACTGAAATCTGGACACTGTTTTCGTAGTTCGCTGATTATACGATCTAGATCGGGTTGTGGTAGCCAAACTTCTTTCTGAGCTCGATAGCATATAATAGCCTCGGAAACAATCAACGATATTAGCATACCACAATCAATCATATATCTCAATAGCACTATTGGCATCCAGTGTTTTTCAGATAGGTGTCTACCGAGCCAAACATAACTACACGGATGTAACCCTGTAGCTAATTCGAATGATATCACACGAGCGAATCCGCTTAAATCAAAATCAGGCAATGGTCCATTAATCGCAACACGAGTCATTTCATGCGTGGGGTGTCCAAATCGTTTGAAGTACTCAGCACATTCCCCATACCCGAGAAAACTTCCGGGATAACACGCGGCTATATCAATTGAAATCATACCATCACGTGAGTATTTCGTATTCCACAGTCCTCCATTACCAAATTCGACGCAACTCAATTTAACATCCTCGAGAAAATCACTTCGTGTTGGACGCCATGAGTTTTTTTCTCTTGCGAAGTGAGCTACCACTAATGAAATAGTAAAACTATCCGTGAGTAGTTTTTCATGGGAATTCTCCGGTGAAAAATCACTAGCGATTTTTCTCATTCTGTTATCTAATTCTTCAATGCGATATAATTCACCATTTGGTTTTACAAATTGATCAAATCCTATTTCGGGATCTTCATCACTTCTAAGTAGCCACACTGACACAGGATCATCTTTACACAACGCATGAATAGCATCAAACAATCTCTCTTCATAGAAAACATCCCCGACGAACTCCTTAGGGATATATTTCACGATTCATTCTCGTGGAAATATTTTTACCGCAGGTGTCCACGCGTGTTTGTTATGATCAATAATCTGTATTGGGGCTCCATTTTTGTTATATTTCGGTTCGTATAAAACCTCTCCGGTTATCGTCATAACGGTTATTGGAAATCTTAATGATGTTTCTAATTTAGCTATATCAGAAATCTTTGCACCATGCTGTTTCACTGTCAGTTCCCACTCGGTTATTTTCCTACGTCGCAGATCAGTTAGTTTATTTCCTCGGGATGCATTTGTGAAGTGTTCTATTATTCGTTCTGCTACACAATTAAGCCCTGACGAATATTTCATAGGAGCTAGTTTTGCGATATCGGGTTTATCATTTAACGGATATATCCCATAAACCATTGCTGTTACGGGATAAGATCTTTCGTAGTATGGCTTATCGATTCCGGTTAGAATTCCTGGTTTGGAATCTCTACTCACAATGAGAGCTTTTTTATTCTTGAGGATTGGTTCAAATTTATCCCTAATAATCCATTTGCCATCGACTTCGATAATGAATTTGATTCGGAAAAAATGCCGTTTTTCCCCAACACGTGAAATTATCACTGCTGCTTTTTCATCATTCATGGTAGCGTCAACAACACCATCAGTTCGAAATGTTGACCAACAATAATATGCTCCATCACGCTTGAATTCATTTAAACAGTCTCTGATTTTACTAATCATGGCTTTATCAAGAATTGTATTCTTTGGTGTATTAGAAACTATATCGAGATTGAATTGAGCATCTTTCCAGGGTAATCTCTTGGACGTTTTTTTTGGTTTATCGAGATTAAATTTAGGACTAATTTTTAATAATCTCTTAATCTCTTTCATGTTTCCGTCTCTTGGACGTTTTTTGGGTTTATCAAGATTAAATTTAGGATTAATTTTGTTACGTTTTTTTGGTTTATCGAGATTAAATTTAGGACTAATTTTTAATAATCTCTTAAACTCTTTCATGTTTCCGTCTCTTGGACGTTTGAGATTAAATTTAGGATTAATTTTGTTACGTTTTTTTGGTTTATCGATATTAAATTTAGGACTAATTTTTTTTAATAATCTCTTAAACTCTTTCATGTTTCCGTCTCTTGGACGTTTATTACGTTTTTTGGGTTTATCGAGATTAAATTTAGGACTGATTTTCAATAATCTCTTAAACTCTTTCATGTTTCCGTCTCTTGGACGTTTTTTGGGTCTATCGATATTAAATTTAGGACTAATTTTTAATAATCTCTTAAACTCCTTATCAGCATTGAATTCAGCATTTTTCGAAGGCGTTCTCCTTAATTCCCTCATGCTATAATTAAAACAAGCATTTAAATGAAGACTTTATATATAATGAATCACTGCAAGTGGCTTATGATTGGATCAGTAACCCCGTGTAACAAATCATGCAGAAATGAGTTTTGTGGGTATCATATGCAAAGCTATCGTCGTGGAAGCCTTGGTCCGTTACCTTGTATTCTATGTGGAGTTGGGGTCAGGGGAAAATCTCAGTTGTGTCTAAATTGCGGTGGTAAGCGATACAGGGAATTGAAGCGTTATTATGATAAAAGAATAAAAAATGGACAATCAATCAAAAATTATGACCCTGACGCTGACAAAGTCAGTATTCTTGACGCTGACAAAGTCAGTATTCTTGACGCTGACAAAGTCAGTATCAAGGATAAAATCATAAGAACTCCTCAAGACTACATCGAAAGATTTATCATTAAACCAAACAATGAATTAGACAAACAATAGTATTTAGTATACGAATGAACCAAGAATTCAGAAAACACCCTGTGATCACAAATTATGAAGCATCTAGTGATGGTGTTGTAAGAAACCGCAGACTGAAGAAACCAGCTGGTGCTGTGAATAATCAAGGGTATTTGAAGTTTCGCGCTGGAGAGAAATTTTATCTCAATCATCGTTTCGTGTATGAATGTTTCAATGGATTGATCGAGGATGATTTTGTTATTGATCATATCGATTCTAATCCAAAGAACAATTCTTTATCAAATCTGCAGGCTATCACACAAAGTGAGAATACCAAACGAGGGAAGACTGGAAAATGCAAAACGGTTGGGAAGAGACCTGTGAAATCTTTGAATACGATAACTAACGAAGAAAAAATATTTCAATCAATAACCAGCGCCGGTAGGCACTTCGATATTTGTAGAGCCTCAGTACGATTTGTTGCAGAGGGGATTTATCGATCGGCTATTTCAAAGGGGACTGGACAGAAAATTCGATTTAGTTACGTCTAATGCGTCATATTTTTCATTTAGAAATATATCATTATTATAGAATAATGAATTCTGAAAACATGAATAGCATCATATCCGAGATTTCAAAATTGAAAAGTTGGGATATTGAACTATCAGATGGGTTAAATCCTGATCAAATCATGTCTGATTTTCAGGATATAGAATACGGAGTTAGCACTAAGAAGTATATGCTACCAAAGAAGTATGCGCTCATCAAGAGAATTCAGAATTCTATTCGGGACTCTCTCGCATTTTCCAGTGACGTAAGTGTGTTCGCTTCGTTGTATACCATCGTAGAACGAATACGAAAAGAATTGGGGTACGAATACGAATTGAAAAAGGAGGTTAATTCTAAAATTAGAAACCTACGGGCGTTAATTCAAGAAAATGAACAATTTTGATTGACCGACCATTTATCATTATTTGATTGACCGACTATTTATCATTATTTGATTGCCCGACCATTAATCATTTTTTTTAGCCGACCCTCAAGGGATGTCAAAAATCGATGGATGATCAATGGAAAAGTGTGGAAAGTCACATTATTATTATTTTATATACAATTATGTGACTTTCCACACTTTTCCATTGATAGGATGAAATAACACTTCCATGACCATCCGATGGTGTTAGGTCGGGATTGAAAAATTGTTTTACAATTGAAAAATTGTTTCTGATTTCAAATAATGGTCAATGAAGCATTAACAACCCGATTGGCTCGTGAATGATTAGATGCAATTAAGAGATTTGTACCAATTCGTGACTCTGTACGGAATAAACTACAACAACGACAGAGTCTTCAGACTGATTTTGCTGCGGGATCTGAAGAATTGTTTAAACCAGTAACCACAGCAACGAAGGAGATAGAGCGTGCTATACTGGGAGATGATCCTGACGGTAAAAGAAAAGAAGAGGGTCTTATTCCTGTGTTAGAAAAAATAGCAAAAAGAACTAAACAAACAAAAAAATCCTTGCAATCACTTCCTCAGGATATATCAACCGCTTCGAAACGAAAATTTAAAGGATTTCAGGAAGAAGTAGTTAGTGGACTACCTAAATCAATTATATTTACCGAGAGCGCTAAACAACAAATTCTCAACGAGGATATAGACAATTTAGGTGAATTCGCTGCTAACAGCTATGATTCACAAGAGAGGTTTTTCACGGACAATTATTCGGATTATAGAATGTCACATAATGAATGGGCTGATATAGTGTATGAAATAAATACTGGGGGTTTAGATAGAAGGATGAAGGAATACAGAGACTTCAAGAGAAAATTTCAACTCCAGATAAGACAGCCATACGATGAGAAGAAATTTCTGGGGAGTGGTCTAGTTGGAAACGCTAGCGTTTCATGTCCTGGCAGTGTTCTCAGTGATATATCACGATTAGAGGTTCTTGTAGGAGGGTTCCGAGCCGGAAATAACTCACCGGAAATAATTAATGAAGCAGCTGATATCTGTAGACGATTATTTCAGGGTGGTATCATGGATATCAGCACATATCGAGATTTCATTGGCGAGTTAGTGGAAAGTGGGTATCATAGTGACTGAATTGAAAAGTTATTCGATTAGATAAATAACAATTGAAAAATTGTTTCTGATTTCAAATAATGATCATACACTACAATCATGATAAACCAACCCCCGTCTACGTAGTTAATTCACGGTTTCCGGTTTATAGAGCATACTACGGAGATGGTTTAGGTAATACCATTTTAGGGTTATTTGCGAGAATGGCTCCAAAAGTGATGCCGTTGGCTAAACAATTAGGAATGAAAGCAATTGATGTTATTCGTGATAAGGGTATTGGTGCTGTTGGAGATCTTGCTGGAAAAGCGTTTTCAGCCGCGAAGAATAAAATAACATCATTAGTGAGACGAAAAAAGAAACCGGTACCATTGCCATCTACAGCAGAAATGCCTGCAATTGTTAGTAAAATAATAAATAACGCAGTAGATGAAAAACTAGCATCATTGGTGACTCCCTTGATAAATCAAGGGGACCAAAATAACATGATAGCAAACATGATAGCAGGAAGTGGCTTTAAAAAAACACGACGATGAAATGGAAAATCGCGATTTAGACTCTGATAAATAGAATAAAATGTTCAAAAGGTCACCCGATCCAGCATTTGATATGGATGCCCCAGTTCTCAAGAATGATTCTGTACGCGATTTTCAATTTTATTCTTATCACGCAGTACAACCAGATCTCCGATCGCGAATTGAACTTCAAGTTCATGATACCAGTAAATATTTTCTACCGTGTGAGGCATTTATTGAAGTAGAAGGAGAACTTGGAACAAATGTTGCAGCTGATACCCCATATGACAATAACGCAAATGTCCAAGCTGGTTTTGTTAATAACGGCATAATGGCGTTATTTGAAAGCGCTAGATATCTCATTGATGGAAAAGAAATTGAATCCATTGACCGTGAAGTTGATGTGGCCACAACAATCATAGGGTTAGCGAGATATTCTGATGATTATACAAGATCAGCGGGTCCATCTATGATGTTTGCAAAGGATACCTCTGATAACGCTGATCACCTTCAATTCATTAAAGTGTTAACAGCAAGAGATAATGCAGAAGCCGATCAACAGGAAGCAGTTAATCCAGAACGTCGAACTAGACCCGGAGCTGCGTTTGATATTCTCGGAGGCGATAATGGTAATCTCAATTTAGGATTTGCAACACGTGTAGCAACGTTGCATGGGCAGCGTCGACGATTTTCATGTGCGATTCCACTGCATCATATATTTGGATTCTGTAGAAACGTCCGAAAAGTTATTTATGGAGCTAAACACACAGTAGCGCTTGTACGAAAGGGTACTGATGATGATGCAATCTGGCGTAATGCTGGGGTTGCTCCCGGTAAAGTCATTTTAACAAAACTATCATTGTGGATGCCAGGATTAACTCCATCAATCACCGAAGAACAACGACTACTATCATTTATGGACCAAGGAGTTGGTTAAGTTGGTTATCAGTGACCACGGATATTAAACAAGACAGTGTTGATGGTACATTCACATGGCACCTGGCATCAAAACAAGGTGTTTCAGCTCCACGTCATATATTCGTAGCGTTACAGAATAATGCGCGAGTTGGTAATCAAGAACGAAGCCATATGATATTTGATCAGTTAGGTGTTAATGAAGTCTCGCTGAGAATAAACAGACAGCAGGAACCATCCGAGGATATACAACTTGATTACGGTCAGAATCATATTGCACCCGTGTATCATAACCGGTTGTCATATATGTCACGTGATCTAAATGTGGATACTGGTTTGCAAATATCACAATTAGATTTCAAAAGCCTCTATCCGATTTATTACTTTTCACTGGAACATCTCGATTTGATGAGACAATCTGTCGTTGATATACACTTTAGAGCCCGTGTAACCCGTCCGACTGGTCCACCAGTTGGTGGGGTACCTCCTATCCTTATCCCGAATTATAGAGCGGTTGCTGTCATTCTTAGTGATAAATCAATGCTACTTGAAGGTGTTGGAGGAAGAATGAGAGTGGTAGATGCCCCAGTAGAAAACATGTAAACGATTTAGAATCAATCAATTATGTATAACATGTCATATAGTGCTATTAGTGTTGCGTTAACTCCCGGTCAATTAAAAAAATTGCAATCGGAATCAGCTAAAAAATGTGGAACCACAATCACGTTGAAACCCAACCAAATGACTGGTGGTGCAAATAAATTATCACTGACAACTCGTCAAATAAAACATTTCAATGATGCACTTGCAGCCAAAAAAGGTGTTCAGATTGCTCTCTCTGCGGCTGCTATCAAAAATATGATTAAAACAGGCGGTATATTTCCGTTGTTAGCTGCGATTCCAGCATTGATTGCAGCAGCAGCCCCAGCGGTGGCTAAAGCGGCAGCGTTAGGAGCCGTTGGTACTGCAGCAGGAATGGCACTAAAGAAAGCAACTGGGAAAGGATATAAAAAAAAGGGAAAGGGTCTAAGACTACCAGGAACCCCGTATTCATGGTACAGCGGAAAAGGTCTAAGACTAGGACCGGTTTATTAATTGGAGAGTCTTTGACTCAGGAACCTATGGTTTCCAAATCTTCGATGGTTCCCATGTCCAATTTTGATTTACTCGATGCTGCTAAAAAACTCGCGATTAAAAACTTCAGAGGTGTCTTTATGAAAGATCAATTACCACATCAACCAAACAGCGTTGAAACCGGAATCATTAATTTCGATAACAGCACCGGACCCGGAACTCACTGGGTTGCATACGCTATTGATCCACGTGGGATTGTCTATTTCGATTCATATGGATTAGCCCCACCAAAAGAGTTTATGCGTTATATAAAAACCCTTCCAATGAAGACTTGGTATTCTACGCTGCCAACACAAACGATGATTGACCCACCAATATGTGGCAGCGAAGTATTAAATGTCCTTAACGCTATTTCTAACTCCTTGAGTAATCCAAGCGGAAAACCACCACATATTGTCGTTAATGAATACACTAGTAATCGCTGGAGAAAATCGAAGATTTTTCAACGAAGTCGTCAAAAACGATTTTAGAGAGAGAAAGAGTTTTACAATAACATGATTGATATTTGGGGGAGATCTTTGAAACCCAAACCCGATGGCACTGCACCACCTGATTCTGTCAAGGATATAAAAAAAATAATTGAAGATGAAATCGCTGAGACGTTGAACTTAACAAATGTTGATCCTAATGAAATAGTTGTATTTCAAGACAAACAGGGTAAATTGAAAACTAGTGATGTGTCGTTGGATGATATTTTAGTTAAACAACGAAACGTAATCGAGAATACTATCGCGCTATTTTCCGATCAGGGTAAATTGAAAACTAGTGATGTCTCTCTGGATGATATTTTAGTTAAACAACGAAACGCAATCGAGAATACTATCGCGCTATTTTCCGATCAGGGTAAACTCAAACCGGGGGTACTCGTTTCGACGATTACAGATCGATTAAAAACTCTCAACGATGAGTTAAACAATTCTGTGTTTGTACTAACAACACTTGAATCTAGAATTGAAGAAAACGGAAAACAGTTTACATCATTTCGTAGAAATATCATTGATAAATTTATTGGAACCCCGTTAGATAAAATTGAAATAAAACTCCCTGATATTAAAAAATCCATCGATGAGACGAAAAACTTCATCGAAGCCATCAAAGGTGATTTTTCGAGGATGATAACAATCATTGAAAAAACAAAAATTCCTCATGAGAAAACCAATAACGTAGTATATACAATCCAACACGGATCATTTGTGTGGACACCTACAAACAATAAATTAGATATCACTGCAACCGTTAAGGGTATTTATCGATTAACACTAGTAACACCATTAACTCAATTTGATATATCATCGTCGAGTTCATCCGGGGTCAATAATACGATTTCAACGATCATCGACAAGGATACAACTGAAAAGTTCACTATAACAGCTACTGATAAAAATTTGATTAGGGTTTTAGCAACCTGGTATGTGGAATTCGTAGCGGATTTAAGTAAATAACTAAATTGAAAGGAAAATCGTTCGGATTTCACAATTGAAAACGCTAGCTTTTTTAAAATAAAAATGATTTCATCAACGCAATGTCGCTATGATCAGGTCAGAGAATTTCAGAATAGACTCAAAACCCTCACTGAGGAGTATCAAATAAAAATAAAAAAATACCGACGAAGAATCACCGCAATTGATGTTATTGTGTACTCGGTGTCAAGCGTTCTCGCTGGCGCCGGAATAATACTTGCATCGGTTACAATGATTGCCCCGGTCGTAGTTCCAATTTGCATTTCTGCGGTGGCTACAATCGGGGGTATATCAACCGGGATAGCAAAAAAGATATCATCATGCAGCCAGAGTAAACTGCAGAATTACTTACTTCAATTTCATATTGCATCAACCGCATATTCGCAGTTATCCCTGATGATATCGTCGTCACTCGATAATACGATTATATCAGATAGTGAATTCTCAGCGATGGTCAGTATTTTTGATTCCGCGATATCGAAATTAGAGCGACAACATGAATATAATAACAATGACAACACCGATGGAATTAGAAAACACGAACCCGAAAACCAGAATGATCTCAATAACCTCAACCATACCAAATTGTGAGTTCTCAGTGATGGTCAGTATTTATGATTCCGCGGTGTCAAAATTAGAGCGACAACATGAGTATAATAACAATGACGACACCGATGGAATTACTTCAACAAATAGTGGAGAACACGAACCCAGTACAAACAAGTATGATATCAATAACATCAACGGAACCCGAGTTTAGTGTGAATTTCCCTAGCCCAGTCCCCGTGAAGGAGATAGCGCTAGCGAAACTACGAGTGTATCACAGTTGGCCTAATATCAGATCAAAATCATTTGGTGGTCAACAACCCAATAATTCTTTAGTGTTTGCAAATAAGAATAAACCCGACGGAACCCCAGACTGGAACGGTGTTTCCATACCAATCGGATCATACCAAATCGAACAAATCAATAATGAATTCGCGCGTAGAATAAAATCGATTACTGGAACAGAATCGAAAATCGCTATAAGAGTTCATGAGCCGATGCTATCATCCGCAATTGAGATAAGCACAGAAGGATACGTCGTAGATAACTATCAGAGTTCTATTAGAACCGTACTAGGATGGCCTGAAAAACCACCGGAAAAATCCACCACCGACTTAACCACGGACGTAGAATCATATCATGAAATCAATCCCAGTTATCGAGATAATTTATCTGATATAAGAAAAGGAAGAATCAGCGATAGATTTATATTTACCAACAAAGACACATTGCAATGGGATTTTATCATTAAAAGAACAGCCGAGTCAACTGTTACTATTTCATTTACGCTAACTGACGTCCGTGGTTATTTTAATGAGATTAAACAATTATATGACACACAACTAGAACAACTACGGAAAACAAGATCGCAAAAACACGTTGAAATAATAAATCAGCTTATATCGGACATGGAATATATCTATGAACTAATTATTCAAACAATAATTAATGACAACAGCGACAATAAACAACGATTCCTAACCGATTACAATATCACAGAAGACAATCTGCGTAATTTCAAGTTTCCGAAATACAACGCTGATGAATTAGCAAGAATTGTTAAAACCGATATCAAAGCGCTACAAAAATCAGATTCAACTGTCCTCCTCAAATATAATAATGATCCAGATGGTGGCAGTAGGCACATCGCTCCATTCAACGTGAATATTTCAACGGTGATTGCGCTTAATTTAGTATGTGATGTAATTGAAGGAAGCTATCAGATTAATCTAGAGCAATCAAATCAAGCTCAGCAGGGATATATCCTTTATTCGTTTGCACCAACAGCTCCTCCAGGATTCCTAATTATTGAAAACCCAATTAATCCTGTCTACATGCGATGCCATAATAATTTATTAACCAGAATTAATTTCCGACTTACCGACCAGTCAAATAATCTGATTGATTTACAAGAAGAGGTGTTAGCGATTAGTTTGTTTGTAAAGTCCTAAGGACTTCCATCATAAAGACTGGATCAAATCATTTATTATTTTTTGTTAACCCATAGCAGCAGAGAGGGTGGATGACAAGTTGCGATCAAAATTAATTAAAAAATCGTAAAAGTCTCCGTTTTCATTTTTTTTAGTTAAAATGAGATTTCGTAGGGAAGGCTCGTTAAGATTTCAATCAATTTTTTGTCTGAAAACGTTGTAGGGTTTGCCCCTGAGACACTTTTTTTTTGGTTAAAATGAGATCGTAGGAAGGCTCGTTTTAAGGATTCAATAAAAATTTTGTCTAAAAAGGTTGTAGGGTTCACCCTCTCTGCTGCTAAAGATGATAATGTACTAAGGAATTCCTTGCCAGGATCAACCTGTAGTAGTTCTCTGCTTCCTCATATTGACTACCAGCGTCAACGACAATTAACGCGTATTTGTATGTTTATTGGCGTCTACCAATTCTGATAGTATCATGTAAAAAAAAAATATCAACCTGATGGACTTCCTTAGGAACTCTGTCACCACAACGTGCGTCTTCAATTACTTAAGTTGGAGCTAGAAACATTGGCCATATTGCCTGTCGTGCTAAGTATATTGCAACAACATAATGTGTAATATTTGCTGCATTAGCGAGTTTACTAATCTACTGATCATTTTAATAAATCGATTCCATTATTTTAAAAATTGGTTGATTATTTAAACGCTAGTTTATCTTTCAGCAAGATCTTGCCAATAAGTTAGCACTTTTTTCTCTTCTTTTTTTAATTTTTATGGAATTAAACGAGTGTGTCCATTTCATATATGCAATATATCGTTGTGGCAAATTTCGTTTGGGTGTAATTACTCATTTGAGAATCTTTGTATCACCTAATTTCTCACTCTTTCTCTCCATTCCTAGCTTCTCCCTCTAACCACGCCAGTGGCCTTTTGGTTAGAGCGTCTACTGCGGCCGCGGGAGATCGTGGATTCGTTCCCCGGATGAGATATTTTCCACAGATGAGTCATACCAAAGACATGTTAAAAAAGTACTAACAGCTGCCACGCATGGCGTTAAGACTGGCCGACCTGGTGTCAGGATAATGTGACTGAGTGGGACATCATTCTACATGCATGATGCCCTAATGCTGGACATCATTATACACTGCCTCACTACAGACATCGTATCGCTATGATGGAATGCTTGTTAAAGCTACGTTAATAATCATAATTACAAACACACGCGAAAATAATAGCATGTACACAATTACATAATAATAACATTGAGAGCATTACATAATGATATATAGACTACTATATAATAACAGCATCTACATCATTATATAATAATAGCATTTAGATCATTATAAAATAATAACATCCAGGGCATTGCATAATAATAACATCTAGACCATTACATTATAATAACATCTAGAGCATTACATAACAATAGCATGTAAGCATTACATAATAAGATCATGTAGACCATTACATAATAATATCATCTAGGCATTACATACTAATAGCATCTAGAGCATTATATAATAATAACATCTAGAGAATAATATAATAAAAGTATGCATGCATTACATAATAAGACCATGAGGAGCATTACATAATAATATCATCTAGAGTATTATATAATAATAACATCTAGATCATTATATAACAATATCATGTATGCATTACATAATAAGACGATGTAGAACATTACATAAAAATAACATCAAGAGCATTCCATAATAATATCATCTAGATCATTATATAATAATAGCCTGTACATCATTACATAATAATATCATCTAGGCATTACATACAAATAGCATCTAGAGCATTATATAATAATAACATCTAGTGAATAATATAATAATAGTATGCATGCATTACATAATAAGACCATGTAGAGCATTACATAATAATATCATCTAGAGTATTATATAATAATAACATCTAGATCATTATATAACATCATCATGTATGCATTACATAATAAGACGATGTAGAACATTACATAAAAATAACATCAAGAGCATTCCATAATAATATCATCTAGATCATTATATAATAATAGCCTGTACATCATTACATAATAGGAGTAGAGGTTTATATAATAATTGTATGTAAACCATTACGTAATAATAACATGTAGAGCATTATATAATAATAGCATGTATGCATTACATAATAATAACATCTAGAGCATTACACAATAATATCATTTCAGTATTATAGAATAACAGCATCTAGAGTATTAGAGCTGACAAACAGTTTAAAATGGGTTGACAAGTAACATTTTGCCACTCTTGCAAAGATGTCGGAAGATAAGATGAATTATAATGCCATATATTTGGCTGAAAATGTCTTAATTGGTGAATACATTAACTGGAATGTTTTCTTAAAGTTCTGCATAAATATCAATGTCACTAATGTCAAATAGATATGTGGTCCTTGTTCCTTTCCGTAAACGGATTACTAATAAAAGGTTTATTGGGGTTTGAACCGAGATCAGCAAAACCCAGTCAAGGGATTACATTATTTGACTCCGCCCGATGTCCTGCCTTTGATGGAGACAACTATTATAACCCCACGAGTGGGTTTTCCTGGTATTGGTACAGATATCGATTATGTTTCGAACCAATCAGTTTCCATTCAAATTCCCGCTTCGATGGACTAATGATTAGAGCGTCCGCCTCAGACGCGAAAGGTGGCGAGTTCGAACCCTTGGCCGAGTCATACCAAAGACTTAAAACTGGTATTAACAGCTGCATCGCTATGCGCTCAGCATTAAGACGCTAGTGTTAATATTGGTTGTCTTTGTGAGAGGGTAATGTGACTAGGTGGGACATGATGCAACATGTCTGAGGCATTACGATCCTTAAAAGACATCACTTTAAACTGCGACAGAGCGGATATTGTAGCAATATGACTGAAAAAGTGTTGAAAGAATACAAATCACACACAGACACACACACGAGCTTTTCGTTTAAAGTAAAATAAACCTGCAATTTTGAAAGAGAGTACCTACGTCATTAATCAGGTCTTTATGTAAATGTGTTTAGCCTGTGTGACTGGATCAGTGGTTTTCGTTAGTTCAATAGTTCGTTTGTTACGTTTAGGTTCTTAATAAACAAAACAGGAAAATAAATAGGACAGCAAGCTTTGTAAAATTTAAATAATATTTTTTTTCCTAGAAAAAATAAGGTAATGATGAGGAAAGAACTTGTGGTTTCAAAAATCAAATAAAACAATAACCAAAAATATTGAAATAATTAAATTTCAGATGTCCTACTAATAAAATGTTATAACGAATTCGATTTCGAGTCTCGAAGAAAATCAAAAATGTTAAGGAATAGGTTGAAAAACATTCTTAACTCAAGCATTCGTTTTTACTAAAGATATTCAATTATGTGGTAAAATTGTGTATAGCTCTATTAGGAAAATTGTTTATAACTATAAGTTAGTACAACTTTGTATAAATCAATCAGTAAAATGGTGCATTCATCTCTTTGTCAGTACCATTGTGGATTAAGATATCAGTAAATGCAGACATCTCTTTGTTAGTACCATTGTGGATTAAGATACCAGTAAATGCATATATCTCTTTGTTAGTACCATTGTGGATTAAGATACCAGTAAATTCATACATCTCGTTGTTAGTACCATTGTTGATAAAGATATCAGTAAATGCACGCATCTCTTTGTTAGTACCATTGTTGATAAAGATATCAGTAAATGCATACATCTCTTTGTTAGTACCATTGTGGATAAAGATATCAGTAATTGCATACATCTCTTTGTCAGTACCATTGTGGATAAAGATATCAGTAAATGCATGCATCGCTTTGTTAGAACAATTGTGGATTAAGATATCAGTAATTGCATACATCTCTTTGTTAGTACCATTGTGGATAAAGATATCAGTAAATTCATACATCTCTTTTTCAGTACAATTGAGGATTAATATACCAGTAAATGCATACATCTATTTGTCAGTACCGTTGTGGACAAAGATATCAGTACAATGGTGAATAAATATCTTATGTTTTGATATTTAAGGACATTTACTACATTCGTTGTGATACTTAAACGTCACTGGGGCTTGGACATATCCTAACGTTATCTGTTAGCGTCACCGCCATTCAGTAAAAGATATGGAAGATTTGTACACACTACAACAATGATGAAGTCACAAGACTCGTATATTACATTTGGAAACACTACAACAATCATGAAGTCACAAGACTCGTATATTACATTTGGAAAAACTACAACAATAATTAAGTCACATGACTCGTATATTACATTTGGAAACACTACAACAATCATTAAGTCACAAGACTCGTATATTACATTTGGAAACACTTGAGTCATGGTGCATGCTGATATAGTCCCTCTTGCAGCAACTTTTAAAAAACATTTGCAAAGCTTTGGTGTCATTTTTATTACCGTGTGATAATGTAACTTTACAGTAATCCGATAAAAGTTATGTATTAAATGTAAAAGATATGGAAGATTTGTACACACTACAACAATCATGAAGTCACAAGACTCGTATATTACATTTGAAAACACTACAACACTCATTAAGTTACATGACTTGTATATTACATTAAGAAACACTACAACAATCATGAAGTCACAAGACTCGTATATTACATTTGAAAACACTACAACACTCATTAAGTTACATGACTCGTATATTACATTTTGAAACACTACAACAATCATTAAGTCACATGACTCGTATATTACATTTGGGAACACTACAACAATCATTAAGTCAAAAGACTCGTGTATTACATTTGGAAACACTTGAGTCATGGTGCATGTTGATATAGTCCCTCTTGTAGCAACTTTTAAAAAATATTTGCAAAGCTTTGGTGTCATTTTTTATTACCGTGTGATAATGTAACTTTACTGTAATCCGATAAAAGATATTTATTAAATGTTGTCGCTATATAATAAAGAACAATAAGAATTGCATCATCGTTCGTCTAATGCATCTGCTCATCAAAAGGCGTTAAAAAGGAAAGCTGAGTACTGTTCGTCTAAAGCATTTGCTATGCAAAAGAATTACAATGCACTGTAAATAAATGGACAATTTATAATGCATGCATGGGGCGTATTCATCGATTTTCAAGCACTTCACTGTTCGTGAACAATGCATCTCGTTTGAGAAGGATTTCAATACGTTGAAAGCCAAAATTTTGTTGCGAATGGCCCAATCCGAGTAAATTTATATCTTAATTAAAGTGTGTATGTTGTGTCATTTAATATATAACACATAACACAGAACTCGAGTAACGAACAAAAACAGAACTCGAGTAACGAACAAAACACTAAGGTTTACATGGAAAAAGAACCATCATATGTTTAGCTTTTTGACGGGATATCTTGCAAACAGACATTTATCACACTATGTAAAATATTTGATACCACTTTATAATGGATATATGTTATTGCACGATGTTAAATGCTATGATTAGTACAACCAGTAGAAAACTACTGTTTAACGTATGTGATTTTGTTTTCTTCAATGGATAGACCAAGGGGCCTTACGTTCCTTGCTATATATTTCGCGACACAATGGTCGGAAATAAAAAGTAGCATAAAAGGAATATAGCTTTGCATAGATATTTTCCCTCGATGCCTTAATCTATCGTAACATGCCTTTAAAGTTCAGATTAAAGTTAAATGCATAATTTAGTAAAAGTAGGAGATATATTATGGACAGAATGCTAGGCAAACCCCTATGCAATTTTATAATAAATAAAACTCTTCTGTAAATATGATTTAAAAGCTGGGAGACGAGTTGCTTTCTATCACTATTTCTTTCTAGCTTACTGATTTGCATAAACTTTGCTCTCATATTTCTTGCAAATTGCCGTGTGGCCTTTTAAAATTAAATTATGTTGTATATTCCATCTCAAGCGCAGACTAAGAGCGCAGCACTAACAACCTCACGTAGCCTCTTTACGGACAACTTTATATAACCTATAACACTAGTAAACAAAACTCATCCGAGTTATTTCCTTCTGTATAATTGTGGTCTGACTGAACACATTTAAATTGTAAAAATACTTTTTTCTAATAACATGTCAAGCCGCAGGCCACTTTTCACACCTATCCAAACTTTGTGCGTTCGACATTTGTTATAGTGAAAGAAGAACTGTCAGGATAAAGTGTAAGGTATTTGCTCTTTTGTTCTAGTTTGTAATAAAGGAGTAAAAGGTTCAGAATGATAAGCGAAATAGAAAACGCAGAATTCTATGCCGACCAGAAAGATATACGTTAGAATGTTTCATCGAAAATTCAATTCATGTTACAAAATACTCTGGTATATAATGACTAAACCACAGTAAGTCATTTATATAAAAAATAACAGCATCCGGTGAACTGGAGGTTACGGAAAAGTACCTTCATTTTATAGTAGTTTTAGTTCCAAACTGCACTCCTCCTTCTCTGTTTCACTGTATGTTTGTGGTGTCACCGGACCTTCCCGACATATGACAGATTAACTTATAGTACGTGATTTGTACACCTCACTGTGTTTATACTGATTTATTTACGAATAGTAAACAAGTACATTTACATTTATAGAGAATGCACACCATAATTGGTGAGCAGCAGAGGGGGCGAATCAGACAACTTTTTTTTGTTTTTATTTTTGATTATACCCCCTCCAAAATAACACTAGACCCTTCTCGCGAAAAAATAAGTCTCTGACCCTTGTCTGAAAACATTCGCGTCGCAACGTCGTTGTCACTCACCCCCTCTGCTGCTAGAACTTTCAGTTCTGGGTTAACCGAATATTTTATCAAGTCCTATACGATATCGTGTCCTAGGGTCTGCTAAATTTATTGTCACAAATCCGTGTGGTTTTGACTGAGCGTGACTAAAGAAATTTCTAAATTGATTATGATTCATATCACCCCTGCACCAGGTCTGATGAATATTTCGTAGCGTATGAGTATCAACGCCGTTAAATACACACAACACATTGCAATTATCTCTGATCACTTTTGGTATTTGTGTGTATCGTTGAGTGACATAGATCACATCAGTGTTTTTATGCCTGCCTCGGGAAAATATTCTAGCAGGATTTTTTTGATTATCTAACATGATATCATCGTATACCACTAAATTGTTAATACTTCCATCGATGTCTTCCACGGAAGGGGCTTCCTCTATATCAGTAATAAACTCAATAAAATCTTCATCGATTTGAAATTCTTTTGCTTTCTCGTTAAAATCCTTTAGCACTTCATAGCATCGCTGATCGTCTACACTCGGGGCTATTAAATACAATTTGTTCCATTTCATCCATCTCGTTATCAAATTAAGTAGCAGTTGTGTCTTTCCGCTTCCAGATGGTCCGATTATAATCATTCTAATTGAATTCGGCAACATTTCATGATGTTTAATAGGTTCCCGTCGTCGGGTAGCTGAATAATCAATTATATTCATGCCGTTATATATAAATTATGGATCTATATTGTGTGAAGTGTAAAAAACGTACTGGCACAGATGACTTGACGACGATTACAACTAAAAATAACCGATCAGCGCTTTCTGGTAAATGCGTACAATGTAGTATAAAGAAATTTAGATTTGTTTCTAAACCCAAGGAACTCAAGGAACCTTTAAAAAAAAAAGAGGAGGTGATATCGCAGCCAAATTAGCAAAACTCCCTGGAACCCCATGGGCAAAATACCCCGGAGAAAAACACCTTCCAGGATATAGCTACTGTGGACCGGGAACAAGACTTGATATCAGACTCAATGATCAAAATCAGCCCCGACCCGGTGAGGAACCAATAAACGCTATTGATAAGGCCTGTCACCTTCATGATGTATCTTATAAAAGCAGTAATCTGCAGCACAGGCATCTAGCAGATGTGAAATTAATTCATGCGTTAAATGCTATTTCTGATAAATCTTTCAAAGAAAAATTGGCTTCCTTTTTGATAAAATCGGCTATGAAAAGTAAATTGATGTTAGGGGCTGGTAATTAATAACAACATGGAATCTATTTATTATTCCCCAAGAGGATACTGGAGGGGTAAATCAGCAATCCATAAACTCGCTAGCGCTGCAAAAGTGAAAAAAACCACTGCGGCTCATTGGTTATCCAAACAGGCACTATGGCAAATTTATCTACCACTGCCTAAACAAATCAATTTCTCGCATTTTGATGTGACCGGACCCAATGAAGTTCATCAGGCTGATCTATTATTTCTGCCACATGATCGTGGTTACAAATACGCTTTAACCGTAGTTGATATTGCAAGTCGATACAAAGAAGCAGAACCGTTAAAAACAAAATCAGCCACTGAAGTGGCTTCTGCATTTGAAAGAATTTATCGAAGGAGTCCTCTGCACTGGCCAAATCTGTTACAAGTTGATCCGGGCAAGGAATTTCAGGGTGCAGTGTTATCTACAATGAAATATCACAATGTCGCTATCAGACGAGGGCATACTGCACTGCATCGTGATCAGGCCATTGTTGAACGATTTAATAAAACCCTTGCTGAGCGGTTATTTGGATATCAATACGCAAAAGAATTCATCCAAGAAAAAAGATCCCGTGAATGGGTTAAAAGGTTACCAGCTGTGATTACTGCACTGAATAACGAGATTACTAGAACCATCAACATGAAACCTATCAATGCGATTAAAAAGAAGTCAATACCTGAAATGGAAATTCAAAAAGATTTTAGCGTTTCCCAACCAATTCTTGGTAGTAATGTCATTGTGAGGTACTTATACGAACCAGGAGAGCTTGAGGGTGGCACAAAAAGGGCTACTGATCCTATTTGGAGCGTCACTACGCATAAGATATCTAGTATAACACGATCTACGGGTAGACTTCCAATCTATAAACTGGATTCAACTGCCCCTCAACGGGGTTTTACTAGACAACAATTACAAGTGATACCTGAGGATACTCAATTACCACCGCATGGGCTTAACTAGCACCCTTGCGTCTATTGCACTCAAGACAAGTCAACTTCACATTATTGCTGACATGACCGAGATTGTTATTTTTTCTGTCCACGGTGAATTGGCGAGGATCCTTATCCGAATACTGCCAACGCATTATACAATTGCAACTCGCGCAGTGATTATTCTGTTGTTGCTTCAGAGTAATTATTAATTCAGCATCAATATCAAATTGTCGTTGTTTTTTTTTTGTCTTGTTGTTTGTAACCGGAGAGTTTTTTATCAATAATATCATCTATTGTGGTGTCATTATCATCGCCACCAATGATTTCATCATCGAAGACAATTCTTCGAAGTTGATTTATTTTTCGTACTCTAGACACTGCGAGATAGACTAAATTCGACCATTCTATGCGATTATCTACCATCCAAACAGTTGTATCCGATATAGTCAATCCCTGTGAAGAGTGTATTGTTGCTGCATAACCTAGCGTCCATGGGGATTTATTAGCACGCAATGCATCTTCAACGACATTGATATCAACCAGCACAATATCATTTAAAACGAGAATCTGCCTTTGAAATCCTTCGGATTTTGGTCCTGGAATATCAACTTCGATGTTCTGTTTTCGTGTATCCGATGGCCTATAACATAACGGTAATGGAAGTGTTGCAAATTTTTGTTTATGCAATTCAAATAACTTCATCTGAAGTGTATCCCTGACTATTTTTCTACTTGCAATGATTAAATCATTTGGTCTCCACGCTTCCCAAAACTCATTCATGGGAGTTTCCGAAATTATTTCACGGGCTATTTCACACTGGATTCTACCCGGTTGTAATCTAATTAGTTTCTTAAATTCTTTTAATTCATTATCAAGTGATCTATGATCGGTATCAATTTCTTCATAATAGTCTACAAAACCCTTTAGCCATTCATGGGGGGATGCACCGACAAATGGTGGAGGTTGGCCGTGATCACCGCACATGACGACTTTGTATTCTTCAATAACAACCACTCAAGAAATATTTTTAAGACATCTTCTGACACTGTGTCTATTTCATCCCAAAACATGATTTCAGGAATAAATTTCTCTCCCATGCGCTCAGGAGTCCATTTATCTCCCTTCCATCTAAAGAAACTATGATAAGTGCAGGCATTTACCCCTCGTTGTTTCATCTCTCTGGCGAGTCTGTGAGTCGGTGTTAGCACAATCATGTTTGATTTCCCACGATATAACTCAATTGCCCGGGTTGTTTTTCCTGACCCACCACAGCCGTTTAAATAAACTGTTTTATATCTACAGATTGGATCAGAAATCGGTGGTGCACTAGAAAATTCTGAACACTGATTGCTTTCTAAGTAATTATTTTCAATGGTAACATCTGCTGATGGAATATAATCATGAAGCATTTCCTTCTTAATTCTAAATGACCCCCAATTCTCGTTGCCAGTAGCCTTAAAATCAGCCATTTTGCTATTTATGTAAAATGAGTCAGTAGCAACTCTAACTGCGGTGGTAGGAAATCTATTGATCATTGAAAACAGATTGATAGAAGCATAACCAAGCATAGAAGCTCTCAAATATGTGTACTGCTGATGGTATCCATCAGTGTAAGTAACAATTGTACCCAATTTGGTTCCATCGGACATAAATGCGTCCTTACGATTGACATATAAGCCCCTATTCGTTAAATCTTTGATTACAAAATCGTATTCAGCATTGTCTATAATCAATCGTGAAGAATATCTCGTATTATCATCTTTGCCACCTTGGGTAAATTTACCGATTATTCTTCGTCCAAGATCTTTTGCTTCATTGTTTCTGATTTCAAATAACTGTCTGGACCAATCCATGATTTGTTGTTCATTAAAATCAGGAAACAGTTTTCGCTCTTCGCTAATTATTTTTTCTAGATCAGGTTGTGGTAACCAGACTGATTTCTGTGCTCGATAGGATATAATTGCTTCACTGACAATTAATGATTTTAACATCTTACAATCAAGCATATACCGTAATAACACTATTGGCATCCAGTGTTTTTCAGACATGTGTTTACCAATCCAAAGATAACTACACGGATGAAGCCCTTCAGCCATTTCAAATGATACTACACAAGCGAATCCGGTTAAATCGAAATGTGGCAGTGGTCCATTAATAGCAACACGGGTCATTTCGTGTGTAGGGTGTCCAAATCGTTTGAAATATTTCTCACACTCTCCATACCCAAGAAAACTTCCTGGATAACATGCAATCATATCAACTGAAATAACGGTATCAGCGGTGTATTTTGTGTTCCATAATCCTCCATGGCTGTATTCAAGACAGGACAATTTAACATCTGATAAGAACTCACTTCGGGTTGGTTTCCACGCGTTTTTCTTCCTAGCAAAATGTGCTACAACTGATGGAAGTGTAAAACAGTTTGCTAATAATTGATCGTTGTCTTCCCCCAGAGAACTCTGGGGAGAAAATTCACTAGCTAGTTGTTTCATTTGATTATGTAGCTCTTCAGTACGGTACAATTCTCCGTTGGGCCTTACAAACTGATCAAATCTACATTCTTCGTCTGAAGTACTATGAAATAGCCACACTGACACAAAATCGTTTTTACTCAAATGGTAAATAGCATCAAATAATTTC
The DNA here is from genome assembly GCA_029339505.1 of Unio delphinus. NCBI lineage: Eukaryota > Metazoa > Mollusca > Bivalvia > Unionida > Unionidae > Unio > Unio delphinus. Next base: position 2,249,220 of record JAQISU010000049.1, read on the forward strand.
TGCTCTGAAAAAAACTCTTCGGTTCCAAACAGATATTTTACGGTTCTATCCCGTGGGAATATTGTTACTGCAGATGACCACGCGTGTGCGTTATGATCAATAATTTCAATGGGAGCTCCCTGTGATTTATATTTCGATTCGTATAATACTTCTCCGGTGATTGTCCTTACCGATATTGGAAATCTCAATGATGTTTCTAATTTGGCTATATCTTGAATTGTTGCCCCATGCTGTTTCACTGTCAGTTCCCATTCGGTTATTTTTTTTCGTCTTAGATCAGTTAGTTTATTTCCCCGGGATGCATTTGCGAAGTGTTCTATTATTCGTGTTGCTACACAATTGAGCCCTGTCGAATATTTCATGGGTGCTAGTTTTGAAATATCAGGATTTTCATTGAGTGGATATATCCCGTAAACAACTACTGTGACAGGATAAGATCTTTCGTAGTAGGGTTTATCAAGTCCAGTCAAAATTCCTGGTTTTGAATCCTGAGTCACAGTGACAGTTTTTTTGTCCTTAAGAATAGGCTCGTATTTGTCCCTAATGATCCATTTTTCATTATCACGGATAAGGAATTTTATTCGAAAAAAATGTCTTTCTTCCCCAAGACGTGAGATTATCACTGCTGCTTTTTCATCATTCATGGTAGCGTCAACAACACCATCAATTCAAAATGTTGACCAACAATGAGCTGCCCCATCACGCTTGAATTCATTAAAACAGTCTCTGATTTTACTAATCAAGGTTCTATCAAGAATTTTATTCTTTGGTGTATCAGAAACTCTATCAAGATTGAATTGAACACTTTTCCAGGGCTTAATTTTCGATAATCTCTCGAACTCCTCCATACTATAATTAAAACAAGCATTTAAATGAAAGATTTAAGTATAATGAATCATTGCAAATGGCTTATGATTGGATCAGTGACACCGTGTAACAAATCATGCAGAAATGAATTCTGTTGGTATCATATGCAAAGCTTTCGTCGTGGAAGCCTTGGTCCGTTACCCTGTATTCGATGTGGGGTTGGGGTCAGGGGGAGGTCGCAATTATGCGTTATGTGTGGAGGCAGACGATACAGGGAACTAAAACGCTATTATGATAAAAAAATAAAAAATACTGTCATTGACCCCAACGATGACAAAATAATAAAGACTGCTCAAGATTATATACAGAGACTTATAATTAAACCAAACAATGAATTAGAAAAATAGTGTTATTATACAAATGAACCAAGAATTCAGACCTCACCCCTCCGTGCTTGTTAATTATGAAGCATTCCGTAATGGTATTATCAGAAAATTCGATTTTCGCGTGTCAAAATACAGTACACGCGTACGTCTATAACACCAAGGGAGGCCACTCTTAAATGATATAACCAAGGGAGTTATCATTGTGATTTAGCTTCTGAGTATTGTTTTATAGGTAAAGAAATATTTTCTTTTTTTTTTAGTGTTTAAGTCAAATATTCTGTCTCACGTGCGATTAATGCGTATTTCATAAACATAGGATGTGATCCGGAGATGCAGGCGTTACAGGATAACACACGTGTATACTTTCTCCCTTAGATTGTGTTAACTTGTTTAATGGGTATTGTTATTCAGCGCTGGACATTGTTTTGTAAGAAAAGACATGTTTTCAAACAATTGTTTAAGTCAAATATGCTGTCTCATTTAAATACTGTGAAACATCATTAATAAGTAATTCAAGAAAATAAAATAGCATACTTGCGGATTGATGTATTAATTCCCTTTATATACTCTCTCCCTTAGATGGTGTCGAGATGATAAGGGAGGGAATAACAACCCCTCCCACCTACTCTTATATGTTTCTACTATTATGTGTAAATATAAGTGTTTTTAAATGTCTGTATGTAGACTATCATTTGTATAATTTAATATGTAACTATTGAATAAAGATTTTAAAAAAAAGAGGATGCCGACATGGCACCTATAAAAGCTGTACAAATGCTACATCTATAAAAATTACATTACAGTATGGCGTGGGTTATTTGCCCCTAAATTGTGATTCAGCGGCTTGGGATATAATTAATTAGAAAAGAAATCAAATATAAAATGTTTTCAAACGATTATATTCTTTTTTTTTAGTGCTTTATGCAAATATTCTGTCTCATTTAAATACTGTGAAGCACCATTAACAAGTAATTCAAGAAAATAAAATAACACACTCTGTGGATTGACGCTGCTGTATTAGTCGCCTTATATACTAAATGAAAGGTTTAAAGCTGGGGCTTTCAAGGCCAATCCGACCAGTCAAAAAATAACCCACGCCATTGACACGTGTGCGTGGTTGACTTTTACTCAATCATGCAACCGGGTTTAATTTCATGGGTTGCTTTGATTGGTCGGATTGGCCTTTGAAAATCAGCCCCGTCGTTTCATGTTTGTGATGTCTGTGCCGTCCCATCATCATTACATCATCATTGAATTATAATCCATCCTTAATTAAGTTAATTAAGTATATGTATACCTACAATCTGAATGGAGATATATACGGTATTTGTGCCGTCCTTAATTAAGTTAATTAAGTATATGTATACCTACAATCTGAATGGAAATATATACGGTATTTGTGCTGTCCTTAATTAAGTATATGTTGTGACGTCACCCCAAGCATATCTTCTGGGCGGTCTAAGATTGCGTTTTCCACGTTAGGCCTCCCCTTTCGGAGATGTATGTTTCGGGTTTCCCTTGGGCTTACTTGGATGTGAAGGCAACCAAGGAGTTCCAAAGATGTGTTGTCGTATATATGTAACCTCTAGGTCATTTCACGTAAACATACCCTCTTGTGATTATAACCCGTTATTTGACTAGTTAGATTCACTGTAACAGAATTGTTACCGAGAGGAGGGTGGATTAAATGAACAATACAAACACAATTTGTGAAAGAAAATATAAATTTATGTAATAAATTATAAATGAAAAAAAATACAGATGTAACAACACAATAATTCATGCACTCAACCCACAATTAAACTCACAATCATTCACAATACATGAACAAATTAAATAACAATACAAAAGGAATCACAAATGTAAAGGGATCTCTTGGATTATACACAGATCCAAGAATCCTTTACGAAAGTTAAATAAATGCAAGAATGATTTACGAAAAAAAATAAACACAAACGACAAACTATCTATCGCACGATGGATTGCGATAACTAGCACGATCATATACTTGTATTGAATCAAGTTGCTAGCTTTTATTGATATCTATGTGATCACTTGAAATATTATTGCGATCTGACATAAGCATGCAAATACAACAATGTATTAAATTATATTATAATTTCAATACACCTATGTGTCTCCCCTGTATAACCGCACGATTCAGCAACAGTTGAATCGTCTCCCAGTTTCCCCGAGAACCGAGGGTTGACCAATACTATTATCGGACGTTTCCCTACACGGATCCACCACAGTTATACGTTCAGACAGCATACAACATCTACTCGAACCAACGGTTCCTCACTACCCTAGATGTCGACCCGGACGTTTTACAACTCTAAGACAGCTCCGACACTCGGACTTCTAGCTTTCCGGATATTTACATGTTATACAGATGTTGACGAACAGACAGTTCGACACACAGACAGATACTTCAATTCCGTTTGCACAAATTAACGGCACAAGCACATTCAGATATTTATACAGAGATGTTCCAGAACAAACAATAGATGTCCCACAACAAATCAAACGATATCAAAGACGTTTATCAAAAGATGGTATCAGATGTGTTTAACAGCTACGGTATCAACGATGTTATTAGCAGCTACGGTATCAACGATGCTATTAGCAGCTACGGTATCAACGATGTTATTAGCAGCTACGGTATCAACGATGTTATTAGCAGCTACGGTACCAGAAACAATGTAACAACTATGTTAGCAGCTACGGTATCAGAGACGGCATCAACGATGTTATTAGATGCGCTATCAGTGATGAACTTCTACGGTATCAACGACGGAATCAGCTGGAATCAGACTGAATCAGCTATAATAAACAAAACCAGACTAATAATAGTTGTCTCAAAAATAATCTAAGCCGTAGATTACGATATTGTATTTATAGTCTAAAAGTGACTAGTAATTCCAAATATTCCACGTTCATTGCAATAAAGGCATCATTATACGAAATGATAATCTGAATAAAATTCACAATAAAACGAAATGTAATTTTAACACTCACCCCTTTGGCTGGAGATTTGCAAGACGAGGTTATCTATCCTTCGATTAGATATTTGGGTTCCCGTAAAAATTATGATAAATAGTTCGCCTTATATACTCTCAATAGGTGAACATAAATCACATCGAGCTTGCAGTGCACCACGTAAAACGAGTATTTCGGATTTCATGTAAATTACAAATTGGCACATGCAAATCGTTACACGCCACTTAATCACCCCAGGTAATGCGTGTACGACGAAATCAAGAAAATGGTGAGTTTCGTTTGCAATTCAAGAACAGAAATCAGTTCAATTTTCGCCTAATTCTGTGACATTCACTCTTAGGGGAATATGTTTCCGGTGAATGTAAATATAAATGACCTAAAATAAATACCATCCATGGATGTAATTAGCTCTCCATCACATTTGGGTTACCCCGTATGGTGTTCAAAAATGAATTACCGGCCAAAACGTGGATGCACATTGGGTAAACCCAGAATGAATTATAGGCTAAAAGAAACGGTCATAGGGTCATATCTGAAAGAGCAAAAACATTCTGATATAAAACAGAAACAGAAAAATGCTCTAACAAAGGAACACTATGAAAGACACAAAGGCCTAATAAGGGACCCAATCAATGCAAATAGAACCACAACGGCCTATATCAAGGGGGCCAAATGACTGATAATCGCTCATCATGGTTGATATTTATTTTTGTCTGCATTTATATTTATATATACAGACTGAATTTTAAAAAAGATATTTATATATACAGACTGAATTTTTAAAAAAGATATTTATATATACAGACTGAATTTTAAAAAATATATTTATATATACAGAATTAATTTTAAAAAATATATTTATATATACAGAATTAAATTTAAAAAATATATTTATATATACAGAATTAATTTTAAAAAATATATTTATATATACAGACTGAATTTTTAAAAAATATATTTATATATACAGAATTAATTTTTAAGAAAGATAGTTATATATACAGACTGAATTTTTAAAAAAGATAGTTATATATACAGACTGAATTTTTAAAAAATATATTTATATATACAGACTGAATTTTTAAAATATTAACGGCTCATTTATTTTTGAAAAATGAATTAGAAATATGTATTATCATATATGAATTATGAATAGCATCATAGTTGAAATTGCAAAATTGAAAAATCAGAATATTAAATTGTCAGATGGGTTAAATCCTGATCAAATCAAGTCGGATTTTCAGGATATAGAATACGGAGTTAGCACTAACAAGTATATGTTGCCAAAGAAATATGCACTCATCAAAAAAATTCAAAATTCTATTCGAGACTCTCTTGCATTTTCCAGTGAAGTAGATGTGTTTGTTCCGTTATATACTATCGTGGAAGGAATACGAAAAGAATTGGGTAACGAATATGAATTGAAAAAGGAAGTTAATTCTAAAATTAGAAACTTACGAGCGTTAATTCAAGAAAATGAACTATTTTGATTGACCGGCCCCTCAAAAGATTTTGTCAGACAGTAAAATCTCCTTGAGATTTTCATTTTTTTTTGTCATTTTTTGATTGAATCAGTGAAAATATTTCACACTGCGAAAATAAAAATATTTCACAGCAATAAAACATTGGACCGTTAGGGTGGAATCATCGATGGGAAAAATTGTTTTACAATTGAAAAATGGTTTCTGATTTCAAATAATGGTCAATGAAGCATTAACGACCCGATTGGCTCGTGAACGACTGGATGCAATTAAGAAATTTATACCAATTCGCGACTCTGTCAGGAATAAACTGCAACAACGACAGAGTTTACAAACTGATTTTGCTCTGGAGTCTGAAGAGTTGTTTAAACCAGTAACCACAGCAACGAAGGGGGTAGAGCGTGCTTTACTGGGAGATGGTCCCGAGACGGGAAAATCTGTTATTGGTGAACTTGAAAAAATAGCAGCGAAAACTGAACAAACAAAACAAATAGAATCAAAGAGAACAGTAGATGATTTACGCATGAGATTTAACGAAGAAGGGTTAGCAGTAATTGATGAGACTGATCCAACAGAAATTCCTACGCTTGTTGTTACGTCCTATGAAGACAGAAAAAAAATGTTGAAACCAGAACATCATAAGTTTGTTAAGAATTTCACTCACTGGGCTAGATATATTCTATAAAATCAAAACTGGAAAAAGTAAAAAAAAGACAGATAGTGCATCATACATTGAATATATCAGGATGGTGGATCACGTGTATAATCAATACGAAGAGTTTAAACAACAACAAAAACCGCCAAGATTGCAAAGAAAGCGACAGCAACCTGCAAAGAAAATATCTTTTTCACCTAAAAAACAACAACTACCACCTGATGATGATGATGATACTCTTGATTATTTACAAACCACGGATACAGACAAACTAGATGAAGCAGCTGGTTATAGCGGAAGTGGATTAGGAAATCCAAGGATTGGAAACACTTGTCCTGATAGTGTTATCAATGATATATCACGATTAGATGTTCTCATCGGAGGAAAACGAGCTGGAAATAACTCTCCAGAAATAATTAATGAAGCAGCTGATATCTGTAAACGGTTATTTGCCGGCGGTATCATGGATATCAAAACATATCGAGATTTCATTGACGAGTTAGCAAATGGGTATCATAGCGATTAAATAACAATTGAAAACACTATTGTTTTTATAATAATGATTATACACTACAATCATGATAAACCAACCCTCGTCTATGTAGTTAATTCACGGTTTCCAGTTTATAGAGCATACTACGGAGATGGCCTCGGCAAGACCATTTTAGGATTCTTTTCAAGAACGGCCCCAAAAGTGATGCCGTTAGCTAAACAACTAGGAATGAAAGCCATTGATGTTATTCGTGATAAGGGTATTAGTACTGTTGGAGATCTTGCCGGGAAAGCGTTTTCAACTGCGAAGGATAAAATAACATCATTAGTGAGACGAAAAGAGAAACAGGTACCATTGCCATCTACAGCAGAGATGCCTGCGAGTGTCAGTAAAATTATAAATAACGCAGTAGATGAAAAACTAGCGTCGATGGTAAATCAAGAGGGCCAAAATAACATGACAGCAAACATGATAGCAGGAAGTGGCTTTAAAAAACCACGACGAAAGCGCTAGCGTTTTTCACGATGAAATGGAAAATCCGATTTAGACTCTGATAAATAGAATAAAATGTTCAAAAGGTCATCTGATCCAGCATTTGATATGGATGCCCCAGTGCGTAAAGATGATTCTGTACGCGATTTTCAATTTTATTCTTATCACGCAGTACAACCAGATCTCCGATCACGAATTGAACTTCAAGTTCATGATACCAGTAAATACTTTTTGCCTTGTGAAGCGTTTATTGAAGTAGAAGGAGAACTTGTAACAAATGATGCTGCTCATAATGATCCTCCATATGACATTAGCCCAACTACCCGAGTTGGTTTTGTTAATAACGGTATCACGGCGTTATTTGAAAGCGCTAGATATCTCATTGATGGAAAAGAAATTGAATCCATTGACCGTGAAGTTGATGTGGCTACAACAATCATAGGGTTAGCAAGATATTCTGATGATTATTCAAGATCAGCGGGTCCATCTATGATGTTTGCAAAGGATATTACTGATCACCCTGAACACAACCAGTATTCTAGAGTCAAGGCAGCACGAGCTGCAGCACTTGATCCAGCACCAGCCGGATATGTAAGACCACCTGCTGAATTTGATGTCATAAATACTATTACTAATTACAATCTAGGATTTGCAACACGTGTAGCAACATTACAAGGACAGCGTCGACAATGTTCATGTGCAATTCCACTGCATCATATATTCGGATTCTGTAGAAACGTCCGAAAAGTTATTTATGGAGCTAAACACACAGTAGCGCTTGTACGAAAGGGTACTGATAATGATGCAATATGGCGTGATGCTGCTGTTCCTGATGGTAAAGTCGTTTTAACAAAACTATCATTGTGGATGCCAGTGTTAACTCCATCAATTACCGCGGAAGAAAAATTGTTATCATTTATGGACCAAGGAGGAAAGTCGTTATTGAGTTGGTTATCAGTGACTACGGATACTAAACAAGACAATGTTGATGGTACATTCACATGGCACCTGGCATCAAAACAAGGGGTTTCAGCTCCACGTCATATATTTATTGCATTACAGAATACTATACGAGTTGGTAATCAAGAACGAAGTCATATGATATTTGATCAGTTAGGTGTTAATGAAGTCTCGCTGAGAATAAACGGGCAGCAGGAACCATCTGAAGATGTGCAACTTGATTACGGTCAAAATCATATTGCACGTGTCTATCATAACCTGTTGTCATTTATGGCACGTGATCAAAATGTGGATACCGGTTTGCAAATATCACAATACGACTTTAAAAGCATCTATCCGATTTATTACTTTTCACTGGAACATCTTGATTTAACAAGACAATCTGTCGTTGATATACACTTCAGAGCCCGTGTAACCCGTCCTGGTGCTGTTGCTAATTATAGAGCGGTTGCTGTCATTCTCAGTGATAAATCAATGCTACTTGAAGGTGTTGGTGGAAGAATGAGAGTGGTAGATGCACCAGTGGAAAATATGTAATTGAAAATCCGAAGGATATTTCCATTGAATGGTTTTACGATTTAGAATCAATCAATTATGTATAACATGTCATATAGTGTTATAAGTGTTGCGTTAACTCCTGGTCAAATCAAAAAATTGCAATCAGAATCGGCTAAAAAATGTGGAACCACAATCACGTTGAAACCTAATCAAATGACTGGTGGTGCAAATAAATTATCGCTGACAACTCGTCAAGTGAAACATTTCAATGATGCTTTCAAGGATAAAAAAGGAGTTCAGATCACACTCTCTGCGGCTGCTATCAAAAATATGATAAAAACAGGTGGTATATTTCCGTTGTTTGCTGCAATACCAGCATTGGTTGCGGCAGCAGCCCCAGCAGTAGCAAAAGCGGCCGCATTGGGGGTAGTTGGAGGCTTGGGAACAAAAGCGGTACAGAGCATTGCTGAATCATATGAACCGAAGAAAGGTCAAGGGTATAAAAAAAGGGAAAGGGTCTAAGACTACCAGGAACCCCGTATTCATGGTACAGCGGAAAGGGTCTAAGACTACCAGGAACCCCGTATTCATGGTACAGCGGAAAGGGTCTAAGACTACCAGGAACCCCGTATTCATGGTACAGCGGGAGATCCGTTCACGGATCAGGCCTGAGACTACCAGGAACGGTTTATTAATTGAGGAATCTATGGTTCCAATGTCCAATTTTGATTTAATGGATGCTGCTAAAAAACTAGTGATTAAAAATTTCAGAGGTGTTTTTATGAAAGATCAATTACCACATCAACCAAACAAAACTGAAACAGGTATTATTAATCTCCATAACAGCACCGGACCTGGAACTCACTGGGTTGCATACGCTATTGATCCACGTGGGATTGTCTATTTTGATTCATATGGATTAGCCCCACCAAAAGAGTTTATGCGTTATATAAAAACCCTTCCAATGAAGACTTGGTATTCTACGCTACCAACACAACAAATCAATGACCCACCAATATGCGGCAGTGAAGTATTAAATGTCCTTGACGCTATTTCAGCATCTAGAAAACCACCTCATATTGTCGTTAATGACTACACTAGTAATCGCTTTTTAGAGAGAGATATATAAAATATCATGATTGATATTTGGGGGAGACCTCTGAAACCCAAACCCGATGACACTGCAACTCCTGATTCTATCAAGGATATACAAAAAAAAATTAAAGATGAAATCGCTGAGACGTTGAACTTAACAAGTGTTGACCCGAATGAAATAGTTGTATTTCAAGACAAACAGGGTAAATTGAAATCCAGTAATATTTCTCAGGATGATATTTTGGTTAAACAACAAAAGGCAATCGAGAACACCGTTGCGTTATTTTCCGATCAGGGTAAATTGAAAACCAGTAATATTTCTCTGGATGATATTTTAGTTAAACAACAAAATGCAATCGAGGATACTATCGCGTTATTTTCCGATCAGGGTAAATTGAAAACCAGTAATATTTCTCTGGATGATATTTTAGTTAAACAACAAAATGCAATCGAGAACACCGTTGCGTTATTTTCCGATCAGGGTAAATTGAAATCCAGTAATATTTCTCTAGATGATATTTTGGTTAAACAACAAAAGGCAATCGAGAACACCGTTGCGTTATTTTCCGATCAGGGTAAATTGAAAACCAGTAATATTTCTCTGGATGATATTTTGGTTAAACAACAAAACGCAATCGAGGATACTATCGCGTTATTTTTCAATCAGGGTAAACTCAAACCGGGTGTACTTTTTTCGACGATTACAGATCGATTTAAAACTCTTAACGATTCTGCGTTAGAACTAGCAACACTTCAATCTAAAACCGAAGAACACATAAAACAGTTTACCGCATTTTGTAGAAATATCATTGATAAATTTATTGGAACTACATTCGATAAAATTGAACTAAAACTCCCTGATATTAAAAAATCCATCGATGAGACGAAAAACTTCATCGAAGCCGTCAAAGGTGATCTTTCGAGGATGATAACAGTTATTGAAAAAACAAAAATTCCTCATGAGAAAACCAACAACGTGGTATACACAATCCAACACGGATCATTTGAGTGGACACCTGAAAACAACAAATTAGACATCACTGCAACAGTTAAGGGTATTTATCGATTAACAATAGTGAGAACGACTCAATTTAATATTTCATCGTCCAGTTCATCCGGGGTCAATAATACGATTTCAACGATCATCGACAAGGATACAACTGAACAGTTCACGTTAATAGCTACTGATAAAAATTTGGTTAGGGTTACAACAACGTGGTATGTGGAATTCGTAGCGGATTTAAGTTGAAAATTGCAAAGCAATTTCACTAACGGTTTCAATTGAAAACGCTAGCGTATTTAAAATAAAAAATGATTTCATCATCGCAATATCGCTATGATCAGGTCAGAGAGTATCAAACTAGACTCAAAACCTTGTCTGAGGAGTATGAATTGAAAATTAAAAAATATCGCAGGAGAATTACCGCAATTGATGTTACTGTGTACGCTGTGAGTGGTGTAATCACCGGAGCTGGTATTATACTGTCTTCAGTGACAATGATGGCTCCGATAGCTGTTCCAATTTGCATTTCTGCGGCAACAACAATCGCTGGAATAATTTCAATAATCACAAAAAAATATCCTCATGCAGCCAACGGAAACTACAAGACTACATAATTCAATTTCATGTTGTGTCCACTGCATACTCGCAATTATCCTCATTGATATCGTCATCGCTCGATGATACAATTATATCAGAGAGTGAGTTTTCAGCGATGGTAGATATATATGATTCTGCGATGTCAAAATTAGAAATACATCATGAATATAATAACAATGACAACACAGATGGAATTACTTCAACAAATAGTGGAGAACACAAACCCAGTACAAACAAGCATGATCTCAATAACCTCAACGAATCCAGAATTCAGTGTGAATTTCCCCTCTCCGGTCCCAGTGAAGGAAATCGCGCTAGCAAAATTACGAGTATACCATAGTTGGCCAAATATTAGGTCAAAACCATTTGGTGGTCAACAACCCAATAATTCACTGGTATTTGCAAATAAGAATAAACCCGACGGAACTCCAGACTCGAATGTTGTTTCCATACCAACCGGATCATATCAAATTGAACAAATCAATGATGAATTCGCGCGTAGAATAAAATCGATTACTGGAATAGAATCAAAAATAGCTATAACAGTTCATGTGCCGACACTATCATCTGCCATTGAAATAAGCACAGAGGGTTATGTCGTAGATATATATCAAAGTTCTATTAGAACCGTACTGGGATGGCCTGAATTACCACCCGGTGGAAAAACCGTTAAATTACCAGAACCACAAAAAACTGATTATATCACCGACAGGACAAAATCTGATAATCCAGTAAAGAGTTATAAAGATCATAGATTAACTATAGAGTTTTTTAGTTTAGTATATCGACCAATTGGAGAAGAGGAGGAAGTAAAGGAGCATCATCATTTTTTTGTTAACGAACCTAAAATCATTGACAATTTCACAGCAATGAATAAAGATTTTTCATTGTTGTTAATACCCCTTAAATCCGGTACTCTCACTCGAGATGAATTTATCAGCGTTGTAGAAACATGTAACAAAATCATCAATGACATGGAAACATTTAACCTAAAAATTATTCAGGATATATTAGATCACAATAACCCCCAAACGAGAACAACATTTGCAACGAAGTATAATATACGCGTCAAAGATATCCCCACATTCAAACTACCAGGATATAATATCTCAGAATTACAAAAATCTCTCAGTGATGCCATCGATGAAGGTTTCAAAAAAATCCATGATACGTGGAAAAAAACACAACCACAACCACAAACAACTATCCTCAAACATAATAATGACCCAGATGGTGGTGGCAGGCATATTGCTCCGTTCAATGTGAATATTTCAACGGTGATTGCGCTCAATTTAGTATGTGATGTGATCGAAGGAAGCTATCAAATAAATTTAGAACGATCAAATCAAGCTCAGCAAGGATATATTTTGTATTCATTTGCACCAACAGCCCCTCCAGGATTTTTAATAATTGAGTCCCCGGTGAATCCAGTCTATATGCGATGTCATAATAATTCATTAACCAGAATTAATTTCAAACTCACAGATCAGTCTAATAATCTGATTGATTTACAAGAGGAGGTTTTACAAATTAGTCTATTTGTGAAATCATAAATGATTTTCGTCCTAAGGACTTGATCAAATATTCGGTTAACCTAGAACTGAAAGTTCTAGCAGCAGAGGGGGTGAGTGACAACGACGTTGCGACGCGAATGTTTTCAGACAAGGGTCAGAGACTTATTTTTTCGCGAGAAGGGTCTAGTGTTATTTTGGAGGGGGTATAATCAAAAATAAAAACAAAAAAAAGTTGTCTGATTCGCCCCCTCTGCTGCTTGGTGTAATTGGTGTAATTGGTTTAATTTATTTTGACATTTTGTTCTAGTTACAATGAAAGACTGCATTTAAAACAAAACCTCTCTAACTGGTTAAACGTTTAGGTTATTAATAAACGGCTTTAACATATGAAAGTCATTGTATTCATTGTATACGTTGTTACGAACTTGGTGCTAAATAAACTCAATTAAAACTAACAACACCCAATATGTTTTGCAAAATTAGTAGCTTTATTTGTTCATGTTGGAACGTATGGATCCAAGTAATTATATTATCTTAATAGCTGTTTTCTTAGCCTATTTAGTGTGGAAGTAGATTCGAATGTTTCTGATCCATATTGTCTACTATTTCTAAACGGCAAAGATTGATCACATCAAAGTCATTTTAGTCCGATTTCACACAATCCTTGATGCGTGGAACAGGTACTACTAACTTAATTGAATAGATAACATAGATATCGTCAGCAAATTGAATACACTCATGCCCAGTTGATATAAGTTGTGGTGTTGCACAGGGGTCTGTTTTATTGACCTGTTTCTTTCATTATATAAACTCAGCCGCTCTCAAGTTTCATAGATCATCATCCAGTGTCTCACTAATTGTATGCTGTTGGCACGCAAACACACAAATCTAGCCACGCAACTGAAGCTGATGCTACCATCCAAGGCATAGAGAGGTGAGTAAAACTGTTGATACACTGGTTGATCGTCTATGAGCGGTTGAGTCTATAACATGAAGGGAACAGGACCAAGAAAAAACCCTGTGTAACACCACAACATAAATCAACTGGTCTGGGGTGTAATCCACTTGCAGATTTGATTTGTTGACTAAGTATGACTTGAACCACAATTAAACTGTATTGTGAATGCCAAATACATGCTGGAGACAGAAGTAATATATCATGATCTATTGTGTCAAATGCTGCAGACAAATCAAGGAAGGCGAGGGATGCAATCTTTCCGCTATCCAAAAGCAGAGATAATGTCACTAAATACTTTCAGAAGAGTAGTATCAGTACTGTGGCAAGGAAAATATGTATATTGTACATTACTATAAAGACTGTTTGAATTGATGTGATTCAAGTTAGGTTAGAAATTCCCCACCGGGAAGAGAACAATTCCAATAGAAGATTTCTCAGAAAAGGACAAAGTACGTAACAATAAACTACTGTGAGAAGTTCATATCTCTTAAGATTTTAACAGGAACAGACTGGGCATATTCGCCAACATTTAGAAAATATATATAATAATGTCAGACTGAGTGTTGCTAGACCCAACAAATGCATAGCTTTAAACAACTGACACTGACATTGACCGTTATATAAAAAAAACGAACATTTGTAATAGCTGTTATTTTGTTGTTTCCTAAAACGCAACCTATCACAATAAGAAATAGCGTGCACTTTCTTAGCACTGTAAGTACATGTAGGAAGAGAAAGGACTTTATGATCAACATCGACCGATCTTTGTTCTTGATAGTACTACGTCTATACTTGGAAGTACTGGCATGAAACTGAAAAGATTGTTTGACTTTTTACGTATTCAAATATGTGAGTTAAAGAACAGCCGTCAGCTGTACAAGCTCCCTTCTTTAAAATGTGTCCATGTTTCTCATCAAGTTAACTTCTGACGTCACTATGGATCTGATTCTTAAAACGTTTGTATTTGCTTAGTTGCATTTGTGTTTCATGTATTATTCGTATTACATTTTGGTTACCTACCTGTGCATTTACATTTCTCATTCTTATTTTGCATTTACATTTTCTAATAATTTGTTTTCTTCTTGCATTTTCATTTCTCTTTCGTTATGCTCACTCTGAAATTCGCATTTCCCTTTTAGGAGCTTCCATGTTTCTCATAGTGTATATCCAAAAATCTATTAAGATCAAGAATTGAATGTAAAAGCTTTACTTACTCCTTGATGGGATCTGCAATAACGTTTCTACTTTAGATGCCAAGGTGAAAGCTTGTTGGTCGCACGGAATTTGTTCCGAATATATTAAATTAAAATAAAAGGCACTAAGACACTTCGAAGTAAAGTGTAGTTTAAGTTTCTAAAGCAATTGTAATCTTATTAAACGTAAATTCCCGTAAATATTTAACTCTCGAAAAATTATATTCTAAGTATTCAAAACAATTAAAAGCTAAAGATTTTTAAAAGAAATTCAAAATGTCCTAACGATCCAACTAATGTATTGTTACGAACAAGAGGTTTAAACTAGCCAACAAGAAAGAATGATATCTAACTCAGAGCTTTACTTACCTTAAGTACAAAATGAGAAAATTAACAATTACTTACAGTCAGTGGTAGTAATATGGGACACTCTAGCGACAATGGGAATCCAGTCGAACAATGCTTGGGACACTAACAACAAGATTTATAGCGACAATGGAAATCCCTGTTATATAGGTCGTGGGACACTCTAGCGACAAAGGTCGTGGGATACTTTAGCAACAAGAGGAAATTTAACATGGTTGGTCTATATAGCGAAAAGAGGAATTGAACATGGAAAATATTATTTGTATTTGGGACTGGATAGCGACAAGGGAAATAGAGGCAAAGAAAGCTAATATCTTTTTCGAGGTATATGAGTGGCCCTGAAAACACACCACACAATCTCCTATCAAAACAGAAGGGAATGAATATAAAATCACACACTCTCCTATACACACAGAAGCAAAGGAAAACAAAACAAGGATAATTAAGAACACCATATATTCTATGTGAAATATGTTCATTGTTTTCATTCATTCATCAATTTAATAAAACGGTAGTGTGATATTTATTGTGGAATGACTTCTTAACATACATCAAATTTAAGGGATGTCCTGTGTTTCTCAGCACACGTTACAAACAATGTTGCCAAGTTTTAACAAATCTAATTCGAAGGGGGAAAAAAGCATCACCAAAATATGCATTGTTCTACCGACAGTATAAGCTGTGTGTTTTGATTTGAAATTCAAAGCTAACCATATGCATTGTCATAAAGCGCAATGTCAATCGCGTCAATCATTGTTACATTGTTATAATTCTTCCGAACGTGTGGTTGGGTTCTGGTATTTTTATTTCACTGTTATCGATAAGCAGGGTTATGCAGTGCAAGATCACTTGCATCATCAATGAAATAGTTTTGTATTTGTTTCCTTTCTAAAACAAATTTTGATCTCATGCTGAATTATTTCCGTGACACATTGCAGTGCCAAAAATAAAGATAAAGCTCGGATATCTGAATTGTAAACGTTTGTCAACTCTAGATTTTATTTCATCCAACGATTTACTGATTGACCATTTGTAAGGGTGTAGCGTTTGAAAAACAAATTACATTACAAACGAAAATTATGGTGCCTACTGATTAAAATTTTGGAGAGGTATCTTCAAACGGAAACATCTACCATTAGGATTTCAATCAAACGTATTACGACGGAGAGAGAGAGAGAGAGAGAGAGAGAGAGAGAGAGAGAGAGAGAGAGAGAGAGAGAGATAGAGAGAAAGAGAAAGACTATGATATACCTACTTTTAAAAACAATCATTACACTTACGCTTGTTTTTGTGGTATATTTTCTCTTAGAAAAATTCAAAGAAAATACACATCCCACTTAGAAAATCAAATCCATAGGAAAAGTCCACGATTTTAAAATATCACCAGAGTGAACCAATGACAAATACGACTAAACCGTTCTCGCAAAATAGTTAATCCAAATACGTTGTGATGTATTTGACTATAAAATTAATATAACTTTTGTGTGATCGCCCATGGTACTAATGTTCTTGCTTTAGTTTGACATCTTTTCTTATATAAATAATCTAGCGGCGAAACACGACCTATCTCGAAACTAGGTGAAGAGCTACTGAAGTCAATTCGAAGTGAACGCGGTAAGAAAATTAATCTTGCCAATGAAATTGTTATCATAAATGATGGAATGTTTTGTACGAAGGTGGTATGGCAAAATAATAAATATGCTCTCAAGTTGTTCCAATTGCAGTGCAGACTGGAATGTGAACTTAAATCCCTCCGTTGTTTATTGGAACATTTCTTCTTACCACAGTAACTACTAAATGGTCACAGTACTCGTACCGTTTCATTTTACCACATCAGCTACATAACGGTCAGAGTACTGGTTCGCATTTTGAACTGACAATTTATATGGATCTCAATTAAACATTTTGACGTGCACACTCACATCGCTATAGTCAGGATTGTTGCAGTATTAAGTGGCATGGGTTATTGTTGTAACGTAGTCGAGCCTACCCTTGAGATTAGGTTGGGTTTTGAAGAAATAACAAACACGTTTGTTCAAATAAAAACTTATATTATAAAAAAAAATCATCATGATAGGTATATATATATATAATGAGCACACAATACACACACAAATGAATCTACTACCCTACTATATATGTATAATCATACACTACTGTATTATATATCTATAGTCATACACTACTGTATTATATATCTATTGTCATACACTACTGTATTATATCTCTAGTCATACACTACTGTATTATATATCTAGTCATACACTACTGTATTATATCTAGTCATACACTATTGTATTATATATCCATTGTCATACACTACTGTATTATATATATCTACAAACGTAGCATGATAATGACTATTGATACGAAATTCGTACCCCACACAACATAGTCAGTAATTCAAATCATGAAGGTTTAATTGACTATAACCATACTATTCGTGTTACATACACAAAATATAATCAATAAAAACCAAACAATACTATCCAATTGACTTAACACGCTATTCGTGTTTCACATAAATAGTTAATAAAGCAAATGTAGGGTTCTATTGACTACAAACACGCAATTCGTGTTTTACATAAAAGTAGTCAACAAAACAAACTACGAGTGTTAACATTTCACTTCCCTCCGGTGCGACAGTAGCTCATTATCAGTCTCCATTCCACCGGTTACCATTGGTCTTGAATACTCATCTATTCACACGACCGGCGAGCTGAATATAAAAATGGACAATTTTCCTAATAATAAAAAATGAATTTACGCAATACATAAAAACGAACGTGCTATTCCGAAACTGAATAGTCAACTGAAACATTAAACCAAAAATAATGTATTTAACTCACCCAACTTTTTGGCTCTAATATCCGACAAATGTAACGTTTAGAGGTCTGCTCTAATGTTCACTGTGTCTTAAAAAGACCCTGCACTGTACCTATATAGTAGTCTCACGAACTTGTAAAAGTAATTCGCGTGAAACCTTCATTATACGCGCGGCACGTGCGACTCGCTGTATAGGACAACTCACTTAGAGGAGTTTGATGTACCCTCTACGCCATATCGGGTATTGCGTAACAGTGTCATAACGGCAAGTTTAAAAATAATAATTCATTAAATACAGAATAACGACAAACAAATTATATAACAAAATTAACAGGACTGAATAGCTTAAAATATACATTAGAGGAGTATGGTGTATCCACTATGCCATATCGGGCATTTTGTAACACATCTCCCCCCTAAAAAAAAGTATATTTACTTTAAAAACCACGAAATTACACGATATGGGTAACCAGATAATTAATGTCTACTGAGATAATCCGCACCCACATTTTCGGTACCTTTGATTGCCTCGATTCGGAACCTGTAAGGTTGTAACAACAAGGTCCATCGCATCAACCGTGAATTATTAATCTTTGCCTTATTGAGGTAAAGTAGAGGTTGATGATCTGTTTCCAGATTGAATTCTCGGCCCTGGAGGTAGGTTTGGAATTTGTCTATTCCCCAGACTACTGCTAAACACTCTTTCTCTATTACCGAGAAATTCTTTTCTCTTGGAAGTAATTTCCTGCTGGCGTAGGCGACTGGGAGCTTGATTCCATCTTGTTCCTGTAATAAAACCGCCCCTAGTCCCAACTCTGAAGCATCGGTTCTCAAAATGAATGTTTTGTTCAGTTCGGGCAACTTAAGTACGGGGGCTTCTGTTAGCAATTTCCTTAAAGTGTTAAAAGCCCTGTCCTGATTATCTCCCCATTGAACTTTATTTGGCTGACCCTTTTTGGTTAGGTCCGTTAAAGGACTGGCTATGGCTGCAAAGTTAGGGATGAATTTTCGATAATACCCTGCCAGCCCGATAAATGACCTAACTTGCTTCTTTGACGTGGGTGGCAATGAATCCCTGATTGCTGCAATTTTCTTGGGGTCGGGTCTCAGCTCGTTTACCTTCCCAACTACGTGTCCCAAACACTCTAAGCTCCTATACCCCACGTTGCATTTAGTAGGTTTTACAGTCAACTTAGCTTTACGTAATCGATCTAGAACTTGAGCAATGTCACGTAGATGCTCTTCCCACGTATCACTAAATATAAAGATGTCGTCAATGTAGGTTTCCACATGCTGCAATCCCTGCATCACTTTACGCATTAGTCTTACAGCGCAAGCCCCGGCGTTTACCAACCCGAACGGTAGAACACGAAATTGGTACAATCCACTTCCGGTGGCGAAAGCAGTCATTTCTTTTGTTTCCTCCGACAAGGGTATCTGCCAATATCCCATTGTCAGATCCAGTCTCGTGACATATTTGTGCCCCGCCATACGGACGAAAATACTTTCAATGTCCGGTATTGGTTCGGCATCAAATACCGTACGCGCGTTCAATTGGCGGAAGTCGATGCAGAACCTGTTTGTGCCGTCACTCTTTTTCACTAGAACGACGGGTGATGCATACGGTGAGCACGACTTCTCTATCACTCCTAATTTGAGCATTTCTTCAACTTCCTTTTCGATGATATCTTTGGATGCATGTGGCATTGGATACCCCTTGACTCGAAATGGTTCATGCGATGTAAGTTTAATCCTATGCTCTAGCACATCTGTCTTACCAGGTTTGTTCGAAAACACGTCGGCATAGTCATTGATGAGATCCTGAGCCTGCTTTCTCTGTTTCTCAGTCAGATCGGGACTCGTATTGAATACCGTCTTTCCCATGTCGCACTCCAGTAACCCACTCAAATTAAGACCTGGAACTGACTCTTGTTCCTCATCCTCCTCAATGATGGCTACCCCGACCACGTTTAAAATTCCTTGGTCTGGCTTTGCATTTGTCCGATCGTAGTACCGTTTCAATAAATTAGCATGAAACATACGGGACTTTCCATCTACATCGATGGTATAATCCATGCCTCCCTTTTCATCTATGATGGTATATGGACCTTTCCACTGTAACATTAATTTGTTTCTCTCGGTTGGCAGGAGAACCAAAACTCTGTCACCCTTTTTAAATTTTCGATCACGAGCTTTTGAATTATAGTAGCGAGCTGCGCGACTACTAGCTTGCCTTAACGTTTCATGGGCTATTGCACTAGTCTCTCTCAACCTGTCCTTCAAATCACATACGTACTGGTATGTCGTTCGAATCTCATCTGTTTCGTCATCTGACCATAATTGTCTCAAAATTTTCATTGGCCCTCGCACCGTTCTTCCTTATAAAAGTTCAAATGGTGAAAACCCTAGACTCTCTTGAGGAACCTCTCGATATGCAAATAATACTGCATGGAGATATCTATCCCAATCGTTCGGACGCTCTGCACACATCCGTCGCAACATTTGTTTGATTGTTCCATTGAACTTCTCAACCAGCCCGTTGCACATTGGGTGATATGGAGTTGTCCATAGTTGTTTGATTGATAGAAGCCTACTAACTTCTGCCATGAGTTCTGATGTGAACTGTGACCCACAGTCTGTCAGAATCTCCTCCGGAATCCCTAATCTACTGAACATTTCTACTAGGGATTCGGCTACTCGCTCAGTTTCGATGGATGGTAGAGCGACGGCTTCCGGATACCTGGTTGCATAATCAACCATAGTCAAGATGTATGTACTCTTGCGGTCTGTAAGAGGTGATAATGGACCAACAATATCTATCGCCACGAGTTTGAACGGAGTTTCAATTAAAGGCATTTTACCGATAGGTACGCGTTTCACTTTCCCTTTGTACTGCGTTTTCTGACAAATGTCGCAGGATCTGCAATACCTAGTTACGTCACCGTGAGCCCCTGGCCAATGAAATTCTGCACATACACGGTCTTTAGTTTTTGTAGAACCTAGGTGACCCCCCATCGTCGATTCGTGTGCTAACTTCAACACATGCGGTCTATAGTTCCGAGGCACTACTACCTGTGTAAACCGTCGGCCTTCACGAGTAGTATGCTCCCTATGCAAGACATTATTGAGATATTTGAACCTGTAGCTACCCCCACCTTTACATTTCATGACTTCCCCTGACGCGGCTTTATTTCTGATTATTGACAACGACTAGTCTTTATTTTGCTCTTCAATTAGTGTCCTTTTATCTATCATCGGTATGGCATCTGGCACTTTAAGTTTTGGCAGAGGCTTCTTACTCTTAGATATATGTGACCTAGTTTCAGCAGCCATGGAAGTTGGAACATCGGCCGCAGCTTTGCCTGGCACAACGAAATTCGCTACCCCTTCTATATTACCTACAATCAGATCATACAGAGGCTGCTTTACACAACATGCTGTCACTGTGCCTGTCAAATAAGGTGTTTCGATATGTACGCATGCAGTCGGCACTTGTACTGCGGTATTATCCATCAATCTGACAGATACAGTTTCCCCAAGATATTGATCCGGCCTTACCAGACTTTGCTTAACAACTACTGTATTACATCCCGTGTCTCTAAGTACTGAGGCCCTAACCCCATTCACTAATCCCTCACACTGTATTGATACGTTTGATGCCTTTTGATTGGAGCCACTCTTATTGCTCTCTACACAAGCTGAAGAGCCTACCATATACAATACCCCTACCGCCTTTGGTAAATCCTTTATACGCTTCGGACATGCACTAGACATATGACCCCATTCCCCGCAACTGAAACATTGTTTTCCCTGTCTATCTTGACTTCTAGGTCCCTTCTGATCTAACCTGACTAACTCACCCTTTTGGTTTTGAGGTAAACCCCTCCCAAAATTAGTTTTATCTGAATTGACCTGCTTACTTTCCTTATGACCCCTCGTGTCCCGGACTATCACGTTCATAACCCCTCCGTGCGCATCAGCGAAAATATCTGCTTGTTTTGCCATCTCGCTTGACTTATTAATGGTTTTCTCTTTTAAGTATTGGAATAGTTCCTTGCTACATACTGCAAGCAATTGATCTCTGACAAGAAAATCACATACTGCTTCGTAAGTTTTTGCGACTCCCCCGCAAGCTAACCAACGGAATAGGTAATTAGATATCCGGAATACAAATTGATCAAAGTTTTCTCCCTTTTCTGGCTTACTAGATCGGAATTTTTCCCTGAAACCCTTTTCAGTAAGTTCAAACCTTTTCAGTAATGCATCCTTTAACAAATCGTAATTAGATGCCTCTGCACTTGGTATCCTTGAGTACACTTCTAGAGCCCTACCTTTCAATAAAGTGCTAAGGTGTAATGCCCAATCTTCTTTTCGGAGATTTTGCGCAGTAGCATATCTTTCAAATCTCAACAGGTAACTATCTAAGTCATCTTTATATTCTTCAAATGCTGGAAGCTGTGGCTTTTTGAATTTACTCGATTGAAATACCCTATCGTTTTCTAGTCTAGACCGTTCTAACTCTATCTTTTCCCTTTCGATACGCGCGTTTAGTTCTAGTTTTTCGCGGTCTGCCTGCATTCTTTCTTTTTCAGCCTCTCGTTCTAGTGCTAGTTTCTCGCGTTCTACCTCCTGTTCACGTTGAAACCTTTCCTTTTCGATGCGTGCGTTTAGTTCTAGTTTTTCGCGTTCTGCCTCCCGCTCGATGCGTGCGTTTAATTCTAGTTTTTCGCGTTCTGCCTCCTTTTCTTCGGCGCGTCGATCTCGTTCTCTATTTTGTTCGTCCTTGATAAACTGCTGTAAAGCTTCCCCCTCATACCCCAATTGCTTACCAAGCTCTAACAATTCCCTAGTGGACGACATGATTTTAGATAAACGTTAGCTTCAAACGAGCGTCACTAAATTAACTTGTTTATCTTAGGGAAGATCAAATTCAGTTTCGTTTACAATGAAATGTAAAATAGTATTTCTCAAAACACTCCCGTCTCAAAAGCTTTCCCCGACACTTGTTGGATATTAAAACTCAAACTAACAATCCAAAAGTTTGCTCGGATAGAAAGTACAATCCCATCGCTGCCACCAAAATTGTAACGTAGTCGAGCCGACCCTTTGAGATTAGGTTGGGTTTTGAAGAAATAACAAACACGCTTGTTCAAATAAAAACTTATATTATCAAAAAAAAATCATCATGATAGGTATCTATATATAATGAGCACACAATACACACAAATGAATCTACTACCCTACTATATATGTATAATCATACACTACTGTATTATATATCTATAGTCATACACTACTGTATTATATATCTATTGTCATACACTACTGTATTATATCTCTAGTCATACACTACTGTATTATATCTAGTCATACACTACTGTATTATATATATCTACAAACGTAGCATGATAATGACTATTGATACGAAATTCGTACCCCCACACAACATAGTCAGTAATTCAAATCATGATGGTTTAATTGACTATAACCATACTATTCGTGTTACATACACGAAATATAATCAATAAAAACCAAACAATACTATCCAATTGACTTAACACGCTATTCGTGTTTCACATAAATAGTCAATAAAGCAAACGTAGGGTTCTATTGACTACGGACACGCTATTCGTGTTTTACATAAAAGTAGTCAACAAAACAAACTACGAGTGTTAACATTTCACTTCCCTCCGGTGCGACAGTAGTTCATTATCCGTCTCCATTCCACCGGTTACCATTGGTCTTGAATACTCATCTATTCACACGACCGGCGAGCTGAATATAAAAACGGACAATTTTCCTAATAATAAAAAATGAATTTACGCAATACATAAAAACGAACGTGCTATTCCAAAACTGAACATTCAACTGAAACATTAAACCCAAAAAAATGTATTTAACTCACCCAACTTTTTGGCTCTAATATCCGACAAATGTAACGTTTAGAGGTCTGCTCTAATGTCCACTGTGTCTTAAAAAGACCCTGCACTGTACCTATATAGTAGTCTCACGAACTTGTAAAAGTAATTCGCGTGAAACCTTCATTATACGCGCGGCACGTGCGACTCGCTGTATAGGACAACTCACTTAGAGGAGTATGGTGTACAATCTACGCCATATCGGGTATTGCGTAACAGTGTCATAACGGCGAGTTTAAAAATAATAATTCATTAAATACAGAATAACGACAAACAAATTATATAACAAAATTAACAGGACTGAATAGCTTAAAATATAAATTAGAGGAGTATGGTGTATCCACTATGCCATATCGTGCATTTCGTAACAATTGTTTCTGTTTTTGGTTTTTTTTCAAACTTGTAAATCTGGGATTTGTACGAATTAACCAGTTTGCATCAAACGATGATCCTCTAATCATTAAAGAGGTCAAGCAGAAAATACACTTATTATCAGATCAATGTTTTCAAGAGACGTTAAAAATTACTAGTTTATTAAATTAAATTGCTCCATTTTACGAAAAACATAGAAAAAGTAGCATTATTTCATTATGATATGATAAAGCGAATGGACATCTCAGTTCGTGCTTTGCACAAGTAGAAAAAATTCCAATCTGTTCAGTTGTAGTGAGGTTACGTTCGGATTTCAGGGTATAAAGCTTCACCTGGACACGAGGTATTCCTCACATCTCTGTGACGGTACATGCAATAATCACTGGTTATTTTTTCTTTTTTGATCCCACATTTGATCAGGATTTTAACAGCACTTAGTCTTGTTGCAGGTGGAAGATGGATAGAGAGGTTTCCAACAATGCAAAACCTAAACTACGGTCATCGTAACCCTTGGTATTGCTTCCTATCTGGTCCCAGCCTCGCCCTTTATAGGCATTTCTGTCCTCTCCGACGAGAAAGCTGTATGCAACATCGTCCCATCCTGTAAATAAATAAACGATCTACGAATAAAATCATGGTTCAGTGAAATTGCTTCAAAAACGTTTCTTCTCTATGTGGACTTAATAACAGACCGAAAGTTATTATTTTGTTTCTGATTTTTGGAGGGAGGACAGGTGAGGGACAGGATGGGCTAGTGTTCATGCACAATTATTCATTTGAACTATTTTCATTAGTATGAGTATTGAGTTTGATATTGTGAGACTATAAATGTTATTACTGACCGCACTCATTGCAACAGCTAAAATGGTTTTGCAGTGTAAACATAAATAACCTGTATATTATAATTACCTTGGTGCATGTGTAGACAAAGTAAAATATCTAAACTTATTTTATATTTTCTACGATGAGAAATAATTAAAGGTTTTTGTAATATATGGGGCTTATAATTGGTTTAACATTTTTTCAATATTACTTCTTTATTACTTGTTTTTCCAGGATCACACATGTTAAAGTTTGTGTTAACCTGAGCCATTGAATATAATGTATGCAAATCAGTGAAGGCTGATGCATAATATGATTCAGTCAATGACTTTCAAAGACAAATGTAAAAAATGCATGTAAAACCTTTTCACCTACCTTTGTCATACATATGGTAATATTGAATACTTCGAAGGATTTTACTGCAGCTTTCTAGATCGGTGCAGGACTGTGTTTCGGTTTGGTGGATGAAGATATCTCACATTTCTGGGTGGAACAGCGCCCCACTCTGACCTGGACATGATCGTCACAGCGGTGCATGATATTGGATCTGTAAAGCACAAATTATATGTTATATTTTATGTTGTTTTTCTTAATAAGAAATATCTACCTTGCTCTGTGTTTGATTTCATCTTTTATAATTTTGTACGTGATATGCCAACAGTTTTACACGAATGCACGAACATGACTTTCGGACTTATAGTCAGTGTTTATGGAATTGCATAGATGATGGTTCGGGAATATTATCATTTTGAATTGGTCAGTGATAAGGAACATGCCATGTCTGTACGCTTGAAAAAATAATTGACTATATCATTCCATACCAATCATGCCTCTACGCAACACAACAAATCCTTCCAATTTTTAAATCCCGTTTGTTTATTGAAATTTTCGTTTGGACAATATATAAATATACAATAACGAAACAAAGATTCGATATTTATCCATTATCATCTCTTTAGATTATGATGTATCCATTCAAGACAAACATTCTCAATAATCTTATACAAAGTTACGTTTTAAACGGATTAAATGTCCAGCAAATATTTAGAGGTTTGCTTATTGAGCAAAAGAATGTGTTTTATTTCACAATGTTTGCTTGTTGACCTGATGTGAAAGATAAAAATGTTCCAAGGAACATCGTGTAGGAATGTTTTACCAGTGCTGCGGCTAAAACAACATCGTCGAGACTCATAACATACACAAAGTTCGTTTATATAATATCCGCTGCAGTGGAGAGTGTCTTTCTGGCATTGTCCGCCGAGTAACTGGCACCCTGAGTTCTCACCTGTAGTATTTGTTATTATGTTGATAATTCGACAAACGAAATGTTACATAGAAAATGAAATATTAGATATAGAAATGGCATTGGCATAGGCAATAAATTAAATAAACACGTCGATAAAAACAATTATAACCAAAACCACAACTCACGTCGAAGAGAGAAAGAGAGAGAGAGAGAGAGAGAGAGAGAGAGAGAGAGAGAGAGAGAGAGAGAGAGAGGGAGAGCCGGGATGGGTGGGTGGGCGGTCTTATATAGTTTTAAACGTAAGGACGATTAATACATTTTGATCGAGGGAAACAATATTTTATAGTACGTATCATACCACCCATATACCATCCAATTATTAGATTTATACCATTTACGTTATAAGAATACCTATAATCGTATCTAAAATAGACATCCAAAACAACCTTTGTATTATTGATTTCATGCTGGTAGTTTAGTCGTCCCTCCATTGATAACCACATTTATTTCTTATGATACAGTTGTTATATATGACCGGTTGTCTTTCACAAACGAACTGAATAAAATTAAACGAACGGAAACAGGCGAAATTTACTTAAAGCTTAATGTTGTGGGCGCATGTAAGGCAATACTTTCCACCTCAACGATTCAAAATAGATAATACCGATTTAGCAGTGTGAGCCAATCCATTCTGTTGGAAGTTTGAGTAGTTCCCATAAAGTATATATAATTGTCCATCGGTCTCTATTCACTTGTTTCTTTAATTCCGAACATGAGCACACTAAACGATGGGGAAGGGGCTAGGTTACACATGCATCTGATATTAACAATGCGCTATCATTGAGGCTACAGTCCAGATGAGGTAGTGGAATTGGAGGTGGGGGTGGGCAAATACGGCTAGTTGGGTCGAACGTTACCATTAATGAAGGCTGTAGATAATGAAACATCTTATTTGTAATATAATGCCACCATTATCATTTTATACAGATTACCATTGTTCTCAACATTCCAAGTGGCATATACTTTTTTAATTCAGAGATTTAAAATACGTTTAATTTCCAGAAACAATTAACAACAGATGATTATAAATATTCAAGTTTAGGATCTTCACCTCAATCCCATTTACGTCTACCTGTGGAATTCGCAGCTGGGAAATTTACATTGCTAATATTATCTGCAATGTTAAACGAAATAGGATAACTAAAGGAACTTACACGACGATGACTTATTATATCGATCCAATTATCAATCCCTGATAACAATGCCTAGCCATTAGACACCTCCTTTTATTCCTTGTCTTCCTACTGAAATCTCCGTCATTGTAACCGCATAGTGAATGTGGTCTTAAAGTAGTGAAAGATGTAATATGATTGCCTTAATGGTAGGAGTAGTGTTGATGGTTCTATTAGTAATAAAATATCAATATATGCGATAGCATTATTTACCGATAGAAATGTGGTGGACGGTAAATTCATTTTTGTCGTTGTAGCGGCCTTACTCACCCACACTTACAATATTTGGAATGGGTAGAAATATATAAACTGATATTAACAATATACTCCCCTGCAACGAAAGAAGTGTACAATTACTAGTTTCGTTACGAACTCTACATAAATGTCCTTTTACAGAACAATCGTGACTGAAACAATTCATACATTTGTTAATCAGAATATAATATCAAGAAAGACAGAACTGGATGAGCTTTTTTGCTTCAATATTCAATGCAATCATAGAGATAGTATTACACAAAACGCCTTAGTAGGTAATGCATTGTGCGGGAATATTCCATAATGATAGATAGATAGATAGATAGATAGATAGATAGATAGATAGATAGATAGATAGATAGATAGATAGATAGATAGATAGATAGATAGATAGACAGATATATAGATAGATAGATTGACTGAGTTTCAGTCTTCCAAACACAAAGAGGAACAAGGAAGTTTTGAATGAAGTCTATGCCACCTTTTGGATGGGTTGGCTTCTTATTAGTTTTGCTGAATCATGTTCAACAGGTATACAATAACACTATATAATTCACATTAATCGTTGTAGCGTTTGCAAAGGTTGCGGTGGGGTACTTCCAATATATTAATTAATTTATTATGGAAGTTCCACCCTGGCTCGTGAAGTTATAAAGTTAAATTACTGAAGAAATAGATGAACAGCTCTGAGTCCCAGTCAGCACTGCCGACGGTTAAATTATATAGAACACGAAGATGAAATTCAAAATAATAACAATTTAATAAAGTCGATATTTTTAAATGATAAACTCATTTACTCGTTCTCCAAGTGACAGCCTACTTCATCTCGTGATTTTCAGTGTGAGTAGGATTTTCCACTGGCCTTTGGTTCTGCTCATCTCTTTATTTCGTTCCTCCCACTCCTCGTGGACTTCTCTCCCGACTTCTCTCCTTCCTTCTCTTTCTTCCGTCTCTCTATCAGAGACATTGGGACCACTATCACTGGCCTGTCCCTCGAAGCTTCCTTTAGAAGCTGCACTTACAATCCTTTGCTAAGGTTTTTTTCCCCCGCCAATAACGCATGGCTGATCGGAATTGCTATCTTCTGGCAATCTCTCTAACGAACTATAACGAACTAAATCTTGCTGGCAGGTATAAGGATATCCTAATTAGCCAAATTAGGGTCACGTACCTATCTAGATTCTGACTGGGTGGCGCTGTGCCCCAGTTCAATCGACTAAGCGACCAATTCAACCTGGCCGCCAGCCTGAGGAACAAGAAGATAAGGCATGTCCACTCCTTCGGGCAACTTCTATGATCTGCACATGCGCTTCGACACCAAGATTTTAACTGTGAAAGAAAACCTTGCATCTAAACATAAATCAGAAAACGACAATTTTCAATTGATTAGTAAATTTAAGGTAGGTGTTATTGAATATCTTAAAGAAAGAATAAAAAGTAGGATTTTTCCTACTGCAAATGATAGTTTTTCTCGAAGTCTGAAATTTTAAATCCTAAGTATGTTAACATAAATGCTGATAAATATTTTAAATGGCTATATCGTGTGTACTACAATAAAAGTGCTAGAAGTGACGACCCAGTATATAATGAATATATTAACGATATAAATATATTTTTTTAGAAGAAACCCAACAGCAAAAACATGAACCTCCCCAGTGTCTACCTTCACCTTTGCAACTACTAGAAGAAACGGCAGGAGAGATTACGTTCTTCACTAAGTACGGAAATGGATCCTGGTGATGAATCTTGTGGCGCTACTGCAGGATGTGGTTTGGGAAATAATCTTATCACTTGCCCTGACAACGTCATCGCTGACGTGGATACACTAGAAATTATCATAGGAGGAAAACGCACTGGAAATACTTCTCATGAAATTATCAACGAAATATCTGATATTTGACCGCGATTATTGACCGGTGGTATCATGGACATTCATACCTATCGGGAATTTATCGATGAAATTACAGATGACTAAATCCCTTGACACATTATTTAGATCATGGTGAATGATTAAATAAAATGATCATACACAATATATACCGAAGACTAAGAATGATCAGAGTAGTAAATTCACGATTTCCAGTTTATGAAATAACCTACGGAGATGACTTGGTGATGTTGTTCGGGGTTTATTTACCAGGATAGCCACAAAACAATGCTAATTTCAAAAAAATTATCAACGAAAGCTATCGATATTATTCGCGACAAAGTTCCTGGGGTAATCGGTGATCTTGCCAGTAAAGCGCTTTCGGTGGTCAAGGACAGAATATTACGGTCATTACGACAAAAACAAAACATCTGAAATAAACATCGACTCAAGTTATGCCTGCAAATGAAAGTAAAACAATAAATAAGGCTGCAGCCGAATCGAATCATGCCGGGAAAATGTTGATATTACTACGACGATACTTGGTCTAGCTAGATACTCCGATGCCTATTAAAGATCAGTCGGTCTATCAATGATGTTTACAAAGGATACAAACGATCAATCAGAAAACCGAAATGTAACGATGAATGCAGCTGGAATTGAAGTTGCGTGAATGAAAATTTCAATCTCGGAATCGCATCACGTAGATCAATGTTAAACGCAAACGAGATGTTTTCATGTGCGATTCCATTATGGCATATTTTTGGATTTTTCAGAGATGTTAGGAAGCTTAGGTTCTGTGCTAAACACACTGTGGTACTTAACAGAAAAGAATCCGACAGTGATGCAATCTGGCGAGCCGGAGGTGATGCTGGTAAACTAGTAATAACAATTTTATCATTGTGGATGCCAGTAATGGTTCCATTTGTCGAAGAAGAAAATAAATTGCTTTCTTTCATGAATCAAGTTGGTAAATCACTGCTATAATGAAAAACAATGACTACAGATAGTAATCAGGGTAATGCTGCTTCTTTATTTACATGGCATATAGCAGCACAACAAGGGTATTCAGCACCACGAGATATTTTATCGCATTTCAAGCAAATGTACGAGTAAATAATCAGGAAAGATATCCGATGGTATTTGACACACTTAATGTTAACGAGGTTAGCTTGAGAATAAATGGACATCACGAACCTGCCGAGGAAGAACATAATAAAGATGCACGTGCATATCAACGTTTAATGTAATTTATGGGGCGTGATCTAAATGTAGATACCGGTTTGCAAATATCACACAAAGATTTCACAACATTATATTCGATTTATTACTTTTCACTGGAACATTTAGATTTATTCAGACAATCTGTTGTTGATATATAGTTTCGAGCTCAAGAAGGTTATTTTCCTCCTGGTGCTGTAGGTCTACCTGCTATTCCTGCTCGTTTCAGAGCGATTACTGTTATACTTAGCGACAGAGCAGTATATCTCGAGGGTGTTGGTGGACGAATGTGAGTCGTTGATGCACCCGTAGAGAACATGTAATTAAAATCAGTCAAGTAAATATTAAAATGTCGTATAGTCACGTTAACGTAACTCTGACTCAAGGTCAGATAAAACAAATTACAATCAAAAAACGCAAATCAATGTGGGGCAAACATAACATTAAAGCAAAAACAAATGAGTGGTGGTCCAAACAAATTATCGTTAACCGGTAATCAGCTTAAACGTTTCAAAAAAGTTCTGATATCAAAAACATGAGTTCAACTTGAATTTTCTCCAAGTCCGCGGTAACAATGACATACCCTGCGGTCATAACAATCTGTATTTCAGCGTCAACTGCGATCGCTGGAATTTTTAATATAATCGAAAAACAAATATCGACGTGCACGAATGAAAAATTATCCGACTATGCGGTGAAGTTAGACGCGTCAATGGCGGCGTATACTAAACTATCTCAGTTAATATCTGAAAGCCTCAACGATGCTTCAATATCCCATTCCGAGTTCGCATTAATGACTAAAATATTCTCCGAAGCAATGACTGTGTTAGAATCTACACCCATTAAAGTTACAGATAAATAGATAAATGTCAGCACAGGAACTATTGCAACAGATTTCCACGAACACACCACCGGCGAAAAAAAAACTATGATATCAGTGACCACAACCAATCCTGAATTTAGTCAAACAGAGTCTGAAACACGTCTTGTGTTTTCGTCTTCTTTCCTTCTCGTAGCTACGTCTATTCTGCAGACTTGTGGTTATGTTTCCATGATCCTCTTCAAATGTGTCAGGATATCTGGTCAAATTTGTTCTGGCCCTCGGGTCAGGATATCTGGTCAAATTCGTGCTGACCCTAGGGTCAGGATATCTTGTCAACATCGTTCTGGCCATAGGTTTGAAGATTTTACAATACTTGACTGTACCATGGCAAATCTTTTATTTCTGATAAATCGTGTCCATGCATAAATGATAGGAATTAATTTTGTAAATATGATCTCGGTGGGATGAGGATTCGTATGGTTATGAATTATCCCTTGTACCACCTATAGAGTTTGCATGGAATTAAAGTAAGATTCAATAAAATCAAGAGGTACAAGTTAGGCGTCTTTCTAGGACATGATAACCTTCTTATGTTGGCTTTATTCATGCGTATCCCATGACTACAACTGTTTGTGGTCCAAAAAGCAACACAATTCAACACTTACGCTCACTAGTTTCATAGCTTTGTGGCACTATGTTTAGTGATCATTAACTGTTTCGGAACAACTATTACATAAAGGAATGATCATTTATTTTGGCAACAGAGGATGGAATAGTTTGGTGAGTTGCACAAACTACATTGCATTTAGCCAGTCAATCGCATCGACCAAAGTGTTCAACGTATTTATGTTGTGTCAAAATCTCTGGGGACTGTAAACAATCAAGCAATTTGGATCACACAGGATTCCATAAACATGTTGTAAACAGCATCTTTTAATACTCGAGGATTATATAAACATAAATTGTTGTTTATAGCAGATTTGGATACCCGATGATTCTATGAACATTCATTGATGTATATACTATTTTAGGATACCCAATGACTATATCAATATACATTGTTGTATAGCATATTGGGATACTCGAGGATCCTACAAATATTGTTGTGTATCATTTCTACTCTTAGACATTTCAACCACGTCTTACAGCATGCATGATGTATTTATGTGTCATTATAAGAAACTGAATTGTAGATTAAAAGGTTAGTTATCTACTATGTTGCAATTTATGACAATGCGTCTCAATTCCTATTTGATTTTGATCATCTATCGTACTCCTGTTCACAGACATCACTTGAGAACCTTATCATTATATCATGGGGCGTCGTTGTTATCTTTGCTGCGGAAACTCTTGCATGGTAAACTTAGAGAAAGGACTTTTCATGCTTCGTTTAGGCAAATAATTGATGCATCTGTGCAATACGCATCTCTAAAATTCATTGATGAAATGGATTCTCTGAATGACTTCCAATTTTATTTCATCCACTTTTATTAGCATGCTTAATCCATCTGGTTTACCTTTCACACCATTAATGGAGGATAAACAAAGGTTTGGCGGATAATTGGTTGATGACTTAGATTTTAAATAGGAGTGCTAATTGGTATCAACTTCTTTCGATATACTGATCCACACAATCTAGCAATGGCAACAGCTTCCATCACAGGACTGATGCATCCGTGATCGGAAAATTAATGTGGAAATGTTTCAGCAACGGCTTAAACCATCCACACCAGGTCAAGGCAATATTTGAAACATATCTTCTTGACAGTCAAAGTAGTTGAAGAAATAAATTGTTACGTGGTTAGGCTCGAATAAACAGTAACATAGAAAGAGTGCAAATAACAAGCTTGTAAAACTTAATAAACATATTATTGAGTACAAATATTATTTCAAAAAAGAAAAAAAAACTTACGGTTTTAAGAATAAATTCCAAAATTAATCCAAAATAATTCAAAATAGTATCCACTAGATAAATTGCAAAAGTCCTGGTAATAAAATGTTCTAATAATTCTAAGTTCGAATTCCAGCGAAGTATTCAATATATAAGACGATGTCACTTGATGAAGTCAGTTCTTGTTAATAAAATTTCTATGAACACAATTCTTTTCCAGATAAATAACAAAATAATTCCTCTTGATCCAAACGAAAAATATTCTTTTCCAGATAAATAACAAAATAATTCCTCGTGATCCAAACGAATTGACACAATTTTCAGTACAAGGTAATATATAATAACTCAAAAAAACACAACTTAATATTCTAACAGCCCAATTTCTTCTCCTAAATAGCTCGCTCCCAAAACATACTTTATATATCTGCTTTTACGTAAACAAGGGGTCACCTGATCTTCTAGGAACAATCAGAACAAACTTACGTTCAAGAAATCACGTAAACAGTGTATGACCCAACTAAAATAGAAAGATGTTTATTCAAAGCTTCAAAAATGTCATTGGAACCAACCAATCATTTTAAAAGCTTGTTTATAACTCTGATCCCAGGTTAGAAATGAGGTCAACACCTGGTGTTTACTCTGTAAAGCACAGGTCATCCCTCCCCTTCCATGAACGATCTTTAAAACTTAAAACGCCAAATTTAAATCTAACAAACAAACAAAAATAAAAATAAATATAAATCACATATCAAATATACGTAATAAAATTGTGTGGCAAGCGATCAGTAATTGTCAATGTTGTGTGCGCATACAGTCGGTGTTGTAATAGCAAAAGTCTCGATAGATGGAAGCTTTAGTAAAGTTGTGGACAATAACATATGGCCCTTTAAGCATTTCCACACATTTTAGGTTTCTACTCAAAGGCATGGCTCAATAACTAATATAAGTTTAAAATTATTATTTTAATTCCCGATTTCATGTAGATGAGAGTGAATTCATTTATGGTAACTGTGAGACATTTCCCGCCTTATTGTGAATAATATTTGAAAGTAAATTTCCCATTGTATCATTAATGCCATGTTTCAGTGTAGTACGCAATTCTGGTACAAACAGCAATTTTATTATTTCATGAGTGGCACACGTTAACGTTCATTTAAACAGATTCAGCGTGTGAAACATTGAAGTGTATTTTTCTATATTAGTGTATTGCCTTGAGCCTACATTGACCATGAAATAAGCAACGGTAACAAAGTCATATGTATATTCAATGATGTGTATTCCTCAGGCTAAAACATACTACGTGCTAAGGCCACACATTATTGACTCTTTTCCTTGCTCCTAATTAGAATTGGCCAATTCAAGCACCTTTAAAGATGCTAATTACAGCCTGTGTACTTCTTGTGACGATTGCTGTCATTCTAAATCAGAATGAGCAAAAATATAAGACCATGGAAGCATTGATTATCTTGACCACGAATTCAATCGACTCCTTAAACAACCCGATATCAACATGTTTTTAAACTATCCTTATGAAACGAATATATGATCGGATTGTATATAGCAGTGCTCGCTGGTAGAACAAAGCGTACAAATCATGTCCTAATAAAATGTTAAATTTTGAAAAAAGTAACAACAGCGATGCAGTATTGCGGAAGAAAATATGCTTGAGATTGCTACCGATCTTATTTGCTTTTAAACAGTGAATATGGAGAGATAGAAGAAATGTTTGAAAGAAATCAAAGTGAATATACTTCTAATTAATGACATCCGAATGTAAAGTGGAACCATACCTTCTTGTGGCAAGAGAGACTGATTTATAAAATGATATAGTCAATACAGTGAAACTTATTTAAGATCGTGACAAAATTAGAAATGAAAAACAACTTTCTCAAATATAACGTTAAAATACTTTACTGATGTTAACTTCAAGCTCACTGTGATTGATGATGAAGTTTTCAACGGGTACCATTTATAAGAGTTATAAATACACATTCAGAAACTATCAGGTAAAGTGTCTCAGATGCCATCAAAGGCAACACATTCCCCAAACGGACGATTCCAATTGAGTGGCAATATCACCGAAATACAATTACCCTGATGATAGCTCTGATTATCGAGCAAAGAGAACTGCTAATGGCAATCACAGCCCAGTTACTTCGGAAATACTTATACTACGTTCATTCCTAACATTAATATATGGTATATGGTCTTTGTAACTGAGAAAATTTAATTGCACGGGCTTACATGCTCCGCACAAAGTACAGGTCTTACAGCAGATAAGTTGATTCCCATTAGTTTCTAAGAGTGAGCATAACGTTTATATTTATTTCGTCCTCTATGAAGCAATTTAGTCGAATAGATATGCAATACAGTTATGAAAATGGAGAAATGGACCATTTAGAGAGTATATCCATGTAACAAAACCGCACCCGTATTTATATATTGCATACACTATCACATTTGGTTCTTATGGATGCATCGCGTGTCTTATCTGCGTAGCCGACCGAGTGTGTCGACTTCAAAACATCGACGTGAGCCCAATATCAGGTTTTAATCGTATCTGCTTTTTCTAAAACACGAAATGGCTGACGTAAACATCTACGCCACCCTCGTCACCGTTTCCATCTAATAGCATGACCTATTTCGTACAGAGAAACATGATGACTGCGGTGAACGTGTCTTGGTAATAGAAAAGGATTGACGATCATTTAATTTCATTTCCCTCTTACACGTGTACGTTATCCTAGATGCTGACCAAGTGTTACCTAAATCGGTTTTAATTTATAGTTGATTTAATTTAATTGTTTGTTTGTTATTTTTAATGGTTTCATTTCATTACTTGCTAGTGGAATGGTATTTTGTTTACTGTATACGTTTTCGGACAGAGAAACATGCTAACTGCGGTGAACGTG
This sequence comes from Unio delphinus, assembly GCA_029339505.1. NCBI lineage: Eukaryota > Metazoa > Mollusca > Bivalvia > Unionida > Unionidae > Unio > Unio delphinus. Next base: position 2,286,103 of record JAQISU010000049.1, read on the forward strand.
ACTCGGTAATAGAAAAGGATCGACGATCATTTAATTTCGTTCCCCTCTTACACGTGTACGTTATCGTAGGTGCTGACCAAGTGTTACCAATATCGGTTTGAATTTATAGCTGATTTAATTTAATTGTTTGTTTGTTAGTTTTAATGTCTTTATTTCATTACTTGCTAGTGGAATGTTATTTTGTTTACAGTATACGTTTACCAGACATTCAGTTCCGTTTTTTTGACAACCTAAATTTAGGAACGTTATATCCGAGTCGACATAGGTCTGTCCGTAATTCTTGATTTGATGAATAATTTTAAAAATAATTATTTCATTTATTCGCTCTTAGAGTGTGATTTTATATAGCGTGTAACCGAATCAGTTTTAGATATTAATAGCATGTCGTTTTGATAAATATAGCAATTATTTCCACATTCTACGCTGTCATTTTGCAAATCTGATTTTACCGGCATTTGTTTAGCCCAGTAGCCAGTTTTATTAGTGATGTTAAGAGAGCTGGCAAATTTGGTAATGTTCATCTCCAATGTGTAAATTTGTAATTCTCTGATTAATACACACCTTGTGCAGTAACTAAAGATTTGTCAAAGATAACTCTTGAGAATGATCTTGACAAGAAAAGCATTCCTTTGGCTGACACATGTAATGGTCAGGCTTTCACGTAAGAGAAGTGGTCACTTTCATTCCTGTTCGGAGCAATCAGAAGGTATTGATCACAGCGATTCTATTTGAACACTGATTCTCCATACTCTAATCAGGCTGATAAAGAGCTATCACGTGTCGAACAGGATACTATTCTTGCATCGCCTGTTTGTTTCAAGGGGCCATTAGTGTAACTGAAGCCACTGATGTGTCTGTCTCTAATATTAAATGAAAATGATATTCCTATGAGAACATGGAAACCTACCAAAGTATCACCTGGTGACGAGTGGTCAGGGAACTATCACATTGTAATTTGAAACTCTTACAGACAGGATATACTTAATCTGGCCCATGAATCACCTTTGCTGGTCCTTTGGGGATTAATGACAATTATCACAAGATCATGACTCCCCTTTATGGGCCGAAAATCAAAAGTGATGTTTGCAAATATTACAGGTCATGTCATATTTGTAGAATGATACGAAAACACAACCAGAAGGTACCTAAAGGTCATATGCAACCTAATCTTTCATTTGACTAAACATTTAGTATAATTATGGTAGACTGTGTTGGTCTCTTACCAAGGACGAAGCCTAGCAACCAATACTTACTTTGGACCTTAAAGTGTGCGTCAACAAGGTTTATGGAATCAAAGTTTGGGTCTAGAACTTTCAAGCCTATTATGTCTTGAATTTGACTCTCAGCCATTCAAGTCACATGTGAAATTATGGTTTGACAGCACTATAATCCAGTTAACGTTTGAGTCGCGTAACGGAGTTATGTCTATCTTGCTCATTATTCAAACATTTCTTCACATTAGAAATTAAAGCCCTTACAAACGTAAGGAGAAAATGCATGATATTATAATATTATTTAGTACTCCTGGGATCTATATAAATTATAGGAGTGCCAATATATTGAACGATATAGCCAGATTAAACATGCAATTAATGTGTTGTACCTGTCCCACCTCAGTGAAGATTTAATTCAAGTCATATCATCGGATTATCCTGATAATAGAGTACAACATCTTTGCAGTTCAGAAAGAATGAAAGATCTGGATCAAAAAACATCAAATTTGCAACAGCCAGAACGAAATGAACTTAAACAGTTATTATTTGAATATGAGCCCTTTCGCCAGACAGACCCACTAGAATAAATAAACTTTTACCTGGCGTTGAAATTTTAAATTTTAATCCTGTGAAAGAACACCCTTACAGAATGAACCCTCTCAAACAAGAATACTTTCAAAGAAAAATTCGTCATTTGCTTGAGAATGATTTCATACGCCGAGTAAACGTGATTGGTGTTCAGCATGTATTTTTGTTCCGAGACCAGACAAAACTGTTTGTATGTGCAGTAATTTTATGAAATCGAACAGTGTGACAAAAACAGATTCATTTCCATACCAACAATCGATGACTGTATTGGTCCGCTAGGTAATTCCACCAAATTTGACCTTCTGAAAGAATTTTGGCACATGTCACTTACGGAACGAATAGAGGAAATATTTGCATTTGGGACTTTAGATGGACTTTACCAAAATAAAGTCATGCCGTTGGGGATGAATGGGTCGCATATTAGGTTTCAGCGTCTCCTGAATATGATAACCTCTGGTTTAGATACATGTGATGCCTACATCGATGATAGTATCATCTACAACTACACCTGGAAGGAACATCTAGCAAAAATTGAAAATTCTTTGAGAGACTCGCTAACACAAGTAAAAAGCAACTGATGCGAGTTTTATATATGACTTGGTACTATCGGAAACTATGTTCTTATTTTTCCATAATTGCTGAACTTCCGACAAATTTATAAGCAAAACAAAAACAAAATGTCAAGATGCTATAGATAAGTTAAATACCATACTTATTAGAGTGTCAGTTCTTTGAGCTCAAAATTTCAGCCAACCTTTTAAACTGTCTGTTGATGCGAACGATGCTGGGATGAAACAGTGTTGATTCAAAAAAAAAAAAAAAACTGGTACTGATCATCCAGTGTTCTTTTCTAACAAAATTAAATAAGCATCAAATAAATTATTCAACAATCGAGAAGGAATGTTTGGCTATGGTAGTGGCATTACAACATTTTTAAATTTACATTTGTTCAGCTCCTTTTTCGATTATTGTATTTAGTTACCACAACCCCCTAATTTCATCGGTGCGATGAAAAACAAAATGCAGAAATTAGTAAGTTAAGCTTGTTGTTACAGGAATATAATCTTGACATTACACACATCAAGGGAAAAGATAATTTCCTAGCCGATGCAAAGAACTGTATTATTTCACGAACATTATGTATAATAATTCATATGTTTTTTCTAATATTTTTCAAGCATCACATATATAATTAATCTATAGTAAGCATATAAAGCTTTATCATATAAATCTTACTTTTTCTTTATTTAGAGAAGTATTACGTATATCAATTTTAATATGTGTTTGATTTAATGTAAGTGTTTGTTTGTTAGTTATCTATTCCATGACATACTGCTGCCATGTACTTTTATTTACTTTCGTGGAAACCGAACCTTCTCGGCCGCAATGTTACTTCAAGTACAAAAAAAATCAATAACGTTTTATTCAGAAAATTGATCATCAACTAGAAATTAAAGTTTAGATACAATGACCTTGACATTTTGACGAAAAACAATTGGCTTGTTTGCAACTCGATGTCTAAGTAATTGGTAAAGTTTTGGTATATATGAGATGTAAAAGTAAGGTCACTTTGCGGAAACCATTTCATAGTTTATCTCACAACCAGTTTAAGCGTATCATGCTAAACCTAGTTAAACAGGCTCCATCGTTTCTTCCGAAGCTGAATGAATCCACGAGGATTAGTTTATGTACGGGGCTGGCAAACCGTAATATAGTCAACTGTCTGATGTTCTGCTTTCACTGATAGTGACCTTGACTTTCTTAATTTGGGTCCAGTAGTAATAATAACTCTTTTTGTATTCCAATGCCATGGTATCCACAAAGTCATGTTTGTGATGCAAAAACTCGAGTTATTCCCATTATGTCCATCAGTAACGTTTACCTTGAGCCCTTGACCCTACAATATAGAGAGTCATCTTTACGCGAAGGAAAACCCAATAAAAGAGGTGCGCAACGTACTATTCTTCTGTTTGTGAATGTGATTTTATTTTTTTACATTTTAACCATACCTAATGAACTAGATTTTAGCAGCACTTGATATCGAAAACAATTTTCTTTCTGCAGTTACAGTGACCGTCACATATGAACTATCGCTGTTATCGGTTCGGTTCTTTCTCCAAATACTATTGCTGTTATCGGTTCGGTTCTTTCTCCAAATACTATTGCTGTTATCGGTTCGGTACTTTCTCCATATACTATTGCTGATATCGGTTCGGTTCTTTCTCCAAATATTATTGCTGATATCGGTTCGGTTCTTTATCCATATACTATTGCTGTTATCTGTTCGGTTCTTTCTCCAAATACTATTGCTGATATTGGTTCGGTTCTTTCTCCAAATACGAGGTATCCACAAGGTTCATCAACGTATATCATGCATAGGAGATGTTGTTGCTAGAAAACTATTTATATTGTTTCATTCAGAGCAATTATGTTTTAAAACAACATCAATATCTCATCAATATCCTTGTTTCTTGCATGGTGTAAAAACCATAAAGAATCATTCGTCAAAAAAGTCACGTTGAAGCAATGTCATTTTGAGCAAATCTATTTATCTTCATTAATTTTTATATTGCCATATCTGCAAGGATTTCTCATAGTGTGTGATTTGTGCCATTTATTTTCATTCACTGCAGCAGAGACTTTTAACTCTTACATCAACAGAGTCTGTTATTTAAATTGAGGCATCGAGAAATTTGGTCCACGTATGTGATGTAAAACTAATGTTACTATGATACAAACAGTTGTTGTTTTTTTTTTACAGTCACATTCATACACATGTGCATACCTTCTACACCGTTTGGTCGAGGGTATGTAGTGCTGAACTAATCATTCTTTGAAGAAAACATACCTTGTTGCAGTTAATGTGATCTTTACTTTTGACATCTGACTCTAAAATCAAACTGCTTGCATCCTTTACATGTCAACTACCTTACAAGTGTGCTACATGTGTCCGATAGAAAGCTGCTATATGATTATTTATGATATTCATTTTGTCTATGTACCTTCTCACATAACAATTGATTGGTATCATTGTCATCAACGATGCAATCAAAGAAATGTATAAACTGAACATTTTAGATTTTATGAGGTTTTGTGCGGACAAAGAATTTTTTGTTATGTTTTTAATGGTCAGACAAAGTCAGAAAACGATTCTTTCTGGCTTACAGTATTTTTACGTTTACCAAAAAATGAGACCTTATGACTGTCTATACTAAAACGAGAGTATCCAATTGCTACATCTATCAATAGCACTGCTCCACCACTATTATGTTATCAGTGTACCTGTTATTACTTCTACCACAATCCGACAATTTCTGATTCTATCACCAACTATCTATTGGATATTCTTAACATGTCTGTATCATCTATAAATACTTCTCCTCGCCTGTGCCAAGGTAAATTGTCCAGAATATTCTAATTAACAAAGAGGGTTCGCACGCTCTAGCGTTTACATATATCTCCTTCTATCAATCAACATTTTTTGGTGATGTGCGATAACCGTGCGAATAAAAGCGCTTGTATCGTAAAAGCTGGCGATTTGGTGCCTTATCTTTGCATGTTTACCTCCAAAATATTTTCTGTCAAGTGTAATTCTCCTTAGGTGCGTGCAAAGAGTGATCCAGATTGCTCTTAGTTAAGCCATATACACTCACTACCTCTTGAATCAGAACTATAATAACCCGGAACATACGCCTAAAATGATACTTTGGTATTGCTATCACCATCATCACTGTTCTTTGCATGCAAAATGATGATTCCATTTCCAAGTTAAGATTTACATAGCTGATATGAACATGAAAATAAAAGGTTTGAAGTTAGGTCATAAAAACGTACACATTGTAGCAGGATAAAAGGATCAGATTACTGTTATGTTTTCTGTCAAGGAGAATTATAACCATATTAGGACTAACCGACACCAATCTAAAAAGAATTCAAGACTGTCTTAGGCTTACAATTACCAATAAGGTTCGCATATCAACACTTTGGTATCACTTCAAATGTCAAAAACATGTTTTAACGGTGGCGCCATCTTGGCATGGGCGGGGGGGGGGGGGTCGCCAGAAGAAAAGGATTGGAGGATTCAGTGTATATATTGACAAAGTGTGCTTAAGAAGAAACATCTAAGTAGACAACTAAATCCGTGCCTGCATGTCTAGATGATTGAGATTAACTCTAGTTCAGACTGAATCTGGCGAGAACATTCAATTTAGTATGATGACGTTTTGGATTAGGTGGTTTTTGATATAGACTAAGTCACTAACTGTTGGTAACAGTTTTGTTGTGGTTGTTGCAGTTAAAATTTATTAGCTTTAAATTGCCCTTTCATTATGACTGTTATTGTTATGTTGTATTCAGTATTAGCTACTGTTTTCCTATGTTTCAGTGACACTGGGGTCGTAAAATTAATAATTTGTTCCCGGGCGACAAATAATCTCCGCTAAGCCTGGGAACGGGAGGAGGGGGCAATTTTCAAGGCTTATATTGCGCGAATTAACGAATGTTGAATTAAAGTCCTTCCTATACGCGGATACATTTAGCACTGGTTTATGCTAGCAAAGCTATTTAATTAATCCCGTGGGGTAAGGAATGGTGCCACATCCCCACGGGCGTTTATGCACACATAGTGTGCTATTTAATTTGGTCGTCATGTCGAGTCCCTACTGAGGCACTATCAACATGAATGTAAGACCTTTGGTTGAGTGGGAATAGACCCAACACACACTCAACCATTTCAACCAATCAGCGTGCAACACCCTAGCCATACTTATTTCAAATCAGGTCCACTTTTGCTAATGGACGGAAAAATACAGATAATGTCTTAGCCACCTGTGCAATTAAATCAAATTCAAAATAGTCGTAAACATTTCCTAGCGCCTATTATACCAATGTTTCTAGTACAAAGTGTACATAATGTAAGTCCCTAACAAATTTAAATGCTAAAATGTCAAAGCGACATATTTGGTTTGGTCATTGGTTGGTTAATCGGTTTGTAAAGTTTGAGCTGTTTCTCAAAAGAGTTTCTTCGAACAGAGTTCTCTTACCAAATGAGAACTCAGTGAGATAAATGGCAATATGGCATGGCCCTTAGAAGGGCTCTATTTCTGCAATGTGCGCAGCAAGCTTTTCTTTCTCCACTGTTGTTCTTGGAAAGTAGATTCCGTGGAGGGTGGGTATGTGCTCCGCTGTGTCAAATAAGTGGTGTAGTGGCAGCCGTTCGATTATCTCATAGTAGTACTGAGTCAAAAATTTTAAGGCGAAGTTCCATTGAGCCGCTAGTGGTGAACAAGTTTGCAGTGACCTGAAGCCGACATACGTAATGTCATTAAAGAAATGTCCTGTTTTTTCTTGTCACTGAGTAACTTGTTTAGTCACAAGTCATTGCAAAGTGTTTGCATGAGTTCGTCTTTGGTCTTCTTGGGCATACGTACTTTCTTCGTTGGTAACATAAATCCGTCTTCTGAAGACGAGGAAACATCTAGATCATTATCCAAGTTTATTGCCAAACATGGAGTATGCATAATGGCAAGAGTGTAATACTATTCCATCCCTTTTGCTGGTGTTTCTTTGCTTTCCCCTTTCATGGTTGGGATTGGGGTGTAGGTGGTGGTGGTGGTGAGGCTTCAGGCAATGTCGATGACGTGGCACCCTCTTCCGTAGGTTCCGTTCAAAGTGCCTGAATTTGTTTGGCTAATTCAGCCATTTGTTCACTGAGATCCTTTACTACATCCTCTGATACAGAACCCCCGGTTGAGGGGCTGGAGAGGGGGTGGAGAGGCAGGTTTCTCGATGACTCTTGGTTGTGGGGGTGAAGTGGTATATTGGTCTGGCTGGGTCTTTCTGCGCTGCTGCCGTCCTTTTCACCTATTTCTCCTGTATCGAAGATTTCTCGTATCTTGTATTTCTTCGCAGTTGTCCCGTACTAAGAGACGCGTCGTTCTTCTCTCTGCCGCTCTTAGGCTCCAGCGTACACGAATGTACATCTAGCACGGCTTAATGCTAACACAGTTGACTAAGGGGTAAGGAATGGTGCCACATCCCCACGGGCATTTATGCACTCATAGAGTGCTATTTAATTGCATCGTCATATCGCGTAACTATTGAAGGACTATCGACATGAGTGAAAGACCTTTGGTGAGTTGGAATTTACCCAACACACACTCACTCTATCAACCAATCGGAAGCAGTGTACTAGGTGTGAAATTGCACGAAGTAATGGCGGGTGAAAAAAAGTTTTCATATATCGTCATGTTGACATGTAATGGTCGTGGAAAAGAAGGAAAAAATCCAGGAAACCCAGTTTTACTAAAAAAAAATAAATTCCAATAGTGTATAAGCCACCTGTGCAATAAAGTCAAATTCTATTAAGTCGTAGAAGTTTCCTATCTCCTATCACACCAATGTTTCTAGTACATAGTGTACGTATTGTAAGTCCCTAACAAATTTTATTTCTAAAAGGTCTAAGCGACATATATCAAAGTTTAGTCACTGTTAGATATGTAGAGATTGTAAATTTTGAGCGGTGTTCAAAATTGATCGAGTCCGGTTTCTCAAAAGAGCTTGTTGAAACAGAGTTCTCATACTAAACGAAAACTCAGTAAAATAATTATATAGCATAAGCCCTTAGAATGGATTTTTATGGCAGGTTACCAACTCGAGCTCCGCCGTTCTTCTGCCTCTTTGATTTTGGCAGCGGTTTGTTTTTCTTTACGTACTACTTCTGGAAATATGTAGCCATGGGTTGCAGCTACGTACCGGGCTGCAGTTCCTAGTACGTGGGTGGGTAGGTTCAGGAAGGCTCTTTTGTAGTAGGTGGAGAGGATTCTGACCCCGTAGCGCCATTGCATGGCTGAAGGCTGGTAGACTGCTAGGGATTTGTAGGCAATGTCCGATACCGCATTGATAAAACTTACTGCCTTTTTATATCGTCTATTGCTGCGCTGAGTCCCATGTTCTTGTTTTGTTTTTCTCTTTGGGGTCTATTTCCTCTTTTTCTCCTTCCTCTACTTCTTTTTCCTCCATTTCTTCTTCTATAATTTCTTACTTGCTAGAAGACGAAACTTCTAGGAACCCGAGTAGTACATCCTCTTCCGTAGGGGTGGGTGTGGCTGCCTGTGACGTAGATGGTGTTGATGGTGGTGATTCAGCACTCTCAGGGTCCGATTCGTCCTGTTCTTCCAGATTAACTACGGTGCGTTGAGGTGATGGTGGTTGTTCAATGCTGGCCATTGCAGTAAGTTTCTTCATATTTTCTAGTGGTGCATTGAAATCCTGGAACTTGCTGAAAAAAATTATTCAACGAGTCAGTGGCGGCCGTTTGTTGTACCACTTCAATTGTAAGGGCTTCGGTAGAAGCTTCAGTGGCCGGTCGTCTTTTTTCTTTTGGGGGTGGGGTGGAATCATAAGCATGCGAGGCCTCTCTAAGCCGCTGCTTGCTACCCCTACTTCTTCTACAGCTGTGATTCCCCTTTTGTGTTGATTCTTCTTTGTTGTCTTTTTCCTTTATCAGGAGCAGCAAGGTAATCCTCTTTTCCTGGACCCTATGACTCAAGCCTGTCGCTGTAGTGAGGCCGATGCCCGCTAGCACGCTTAAAGCTTGTGGCGGGATAATTCGATTAGCTGGCAAGTATTGATCCATGAGTGTTGCTTCTCCTCTGCTCACCGCTACTGAAGGGCGCAAATGTTGTTTTATGAATTTAGGTCGCTTACATGCTACCTGCTTTTGCTACCCGGTAATGCCCGATAGTCGGGCTTTTTAACTGATTGGGGCTGTCTGTGACAACATTAGGATGTGTTATTTCCTGCACTCAAGCACTGGTGTTAAGTGGCGATCTCGCGTTGATGAATATGTCAGGCGCGGCAAAGCAAGCAGGTGCCCGGTCGGACGTTGGACGCCAGAAGCTGCTTCGATGTCGTTTACGTTCCAAAACGCCAGAAGCCTTGCTGTCAAATTTAGTCCAGTTATACTAGTGGACGATTCAAATTTCCCAAAAATGTGTCAGGTACTTTTGTAATCTAAGAATTTGAGTTCTTTAAATTTTGATTATATTATTTTGTTAGATTTAGAATTTAGTGTAACTGTAAATAAGTTTACCCTGTTTTGAATTTTTTTGTTATGCTTTTTATTATTTCTGGTACGACTTTTGATTGCAGTGAAGAAATTATCAATGTTTGGATAGAGTTTTTATCGAATGTAGTCTTCAAGCCAAAGGAAGACCTATGTTTAAAAACAAAATTATAATATATAGATATCGAGTCCGTAAGCATGTGTATAGTTGATATGAACATAAATCGAAAATGATTTAACATAAATGAAAGGATCAGCTTACGGTAATATTGTTTGTTAAGGAGAATAATAAGATCATGTTAGGAAACCAAGCTAAATAATTACTTCAATAGAATTCTAAATCTCTCTGAAGTGTACAATTAGCGATCATGCATCGACGGACTTACATCTTGTGACTTTATATAATTATCTCTAGTTGGCATGGATATTTTATTTTTATAAGAAGTCAGTGCAATCAAAGAACAAAGTCCTTGTGGGGAATATTTAGGCAACATTTTCCACTATCCAGTACCGTCTTTAAATTTCATTGTACGATTTATGCTTGGATAAAGGTAGCAAGTGAACCGCCAGCTAATCAATCAGCAGGTACAACGTGTAGGGGTTGGAGTTGTGGACTTGGAGAACCCAAGTTTGAATGTTTTAAATATTTTATAGCTAATTGTTTCTGGAACGAAAAGATATTTTATAACCCTTAATGAAAACACAGGTCATAAGAAACCTTGTTTCTACGACTACGAACTCAAGTATAAACATAGTCAGATGTACCTGAGAATGTGCTACAGCCAGACCGTGCTGTACGGGAGCTTTATTTAATGGTAATATTCGACCTATCTTTTGTTCCTTCCCCATCCCTACTATATCCACTGGACCCAGACCCCGTTTGATAGCTTCGTGGTTTCGTTCAAATACATGTGTTACGTACCCCTCACTTTCACTTATTTTGCTTCCTTAACGTACATGTGTGATGCTTTTCTATGTGCAGAGTTCACAACGTACATGTGTGATGCTTTTCTATGTGCAGAGTTCACAACGTACATGTGTGATGCTTTTCGATGTGCAGAGTTCACAACGTACATGTGTGATGCTTTTCTATGTGCAGAGTTCACAACGTACATGTATGATGCTTTTCGATGTACAGAGTTCACAACGTACATGTGTGATGCTTTTCTATGTGCAGAGTTCACAACGTACATTGATATGTACCACACCGGTATCAAATACATATGGGTCTTATGAAGAAATCCTTAGCTTACTACTTATATTGTAACTGGCATGTGACTCGCGATCTTGAATATTTTCTACCAAAGGTTAAATTATCAACGGGTATATGCTAATCACCCGTATATGGAAAATATATTTTAATTCGTATAATAACGTTGATTTATTTCATTGCACAGTTGTTTGTTTTGACTAATAGATTATCAATGACAGTGTTTATATGCATTGTATCTAATGTAAAGCGGTGTATCCAATCAAATAAGGCATAAGTCAGCACTCTGTAGGCAACACATTCTACCGACTGATGCATTCACAACATGACCTAAAGTGCTAGATACTATCTTGTTTAAAGAAGACCTGAAAACATGCTGGGTAACCCTATCCAGACTCCAAAGTCTTTTTTTTAGCTGATTGGGATCATACTTACCTACTACGGCCCAAATACGAATGCGCACAATTTATATAAATAACTGAAAATGATCGTTACTTGAGCTTTAAACAATATTTGAAAATAACAATTGACACCAAATTACGCGCCGCACACCAGCTTATCAGGCGGAAGATTATTAAAAAAGAATTTGCACTATTTATTATTTTAAAAACAGCATACAAAATCTCGAACATGATATAAAAATATAAATAACTGTAAATTAATATATGCAGTATTTATTGAAAAATAAACAAAGATAATTTCTTGATCATTTATCTGAGGGCAATGTTGAAGAATATCAGATGTCTAAGTACTCCAAAGTACATATTAAAATATTGAACGATTATCCAGTCAGGACGGTATTAATACTTCCAACATTGTTTGACTGAAATCAACGAAGTCTGGTAAGTTATTACGTATGATACTTTAAACAAATGATTTAATACTGGTACCTTGTCATAGAAAATCTGAAATGTATTGCTATTATAAATTAACAATGCGTACTACTTATTGTTATGGCATTTGCTCTATGTTCCACTTCTGCTTTCATCGCCGTGACATTGAAACCATGGAGTTACCTCTCACTAAACGTCAAGTTCTTAGGCACTCTATATCTTTGGGTGCAAAATGTAAAACATATTGACGAGTGGAATACATTATCTGTCAGAGTTTGCATCAAACGATGATCCTCTAATCATTAAAGTGGTGAAGCAGAAAATGCACTTATTATCAGATCAATGTTTTCAAGAGACTTTTAAAATTACCAGTTTATTAATTTGAATTGCTCCACTTTACGCAAAACATAGAAAAAGTAGCATTATTTCATTATGATATGATAATGCGAATGGACTTCCCAGTTCGTGCTTTGTACAAGTAGAAAAGTGTCCAATCTGTACAGTTGTAATGAGGCCACGTTCGGATTTCTCGGTATAAAGCTTCACCTGGATACGAGGTATTCCTCACATCTCTGTGACGGTACATGCAATAATCACTGGTTATTTTCCCGTTTTCGATCCCACATTTGATCAGGTTTTTAACAGCACTTAGTCTTGTCGCAGGTGGAAGATGGCTAGAGTAGTTTCCAACAAATGCAAAACCTAAACTATGGTCATTGTAACCCTTTGTATGGCTTCCTATGCGGTCCCAGCCTCGCCCTTCATAGGCATTTCTGTCCTCTCCGACGAGAAAGCTGTATGCAATATCGTCCCATCCTGTACATAAATAAACGATCTACCAAGAAAATTATGGATGAGTCAAATTGCTTCAAAAACGTTTCTTCTCTTTGTGGCCTTAATAATAGACCGACAATTATTATTTTGTTTCTGATTTTTGGAGGGAAGAGAGGTGAGGGACAGGATAGGCTTGTGGTCATGCGCAATTATTCATTTGAAATATTTTCATTAGTATGGGTATTGAGTTTGATTTTGTAAGTCTATAAATGGCATTACTGACCGCACTCATTACAAGAGCTAAAATGGTTTTGCAATGTAAACATAAATAACCTGTATATTATAATTGCATTTGTGCATGTGTAGACAAAGAGTATATATCTAAAATTATTTTATACTTCTTCGATTTGAAATAATAAAAGGTTTTGTAATATATTGGGTTTATAATTGTTTTAAGATTCTTTCAATATTATTTCTATATCACTTGTTTTTTCCAGGATCACACATGTTAAAGTTTGTGTTAAACTGAGCCTTTGAATATAATGTATGCAAATAAGTGAAGGCTGATGCATAATATGATTCAGTCGATGACTTTCAAAGACAAATGTAAAAATATTGCATGTAAAACCTTTTCACCTACCTTTGTCATGCATATGGTAATACTGAATACTTCGAAGGATTTTACTACAGCTTTCTAGATCGTTGCAGGACTGTGTTTCGGTGTGGTGGATGAACAGTGTCATTTTGAATTTGTCAGTGATAAGGAACATGACAGGTTTGTACGCTTGAAAAAAAAATTTATTATTTCATTCCATACCAATCATGCCTATACGCAACACACCAAATCTTTCCAATCTTTCAATTCCGTCTGTTTATTGAACTTTTCGTTTGGAGAAAATATAAATGTACTCTCGCAAGAAAGAGATTCGATATTTATCTATTATTATCTCTTTTGATTATGATGTATCTATTCAGGAGAAACATTCTCAAGAATCTTATACAAAGTTACTTTTTAAACGAATCACATGTCCAGCAAATCTTTAGAGTTTTGCTTATTTAGCAAAAGATAGTGTAATATTTTGCAATGTTTGCTTGTTGCCCTGATGTGAACGATAAAAATGTACCAAAGAACATCGTGTAGGAATGGCTTACCAGTGTTACTGCTAAAACAACATTATCGAGACCCATGCCATCCACAAACTCCGTTTATATAATAGCCGCTGAAGTGGAGAGTGTCTTTCTGGCATTGTCAGCCAAGTAACTGGCACCCTGAGTTCTCACCTGTAATTATGTTGATAATTCGACAAACAAAATGTTACATAGAAAATGAAATATTAGATATAGAAATGGCATCAGCATAGGCAATAAATAAAATAAACACGTCGATAAAAACAATTATAACAAAAACCACAATTCACGTCGACGAGAGAGAGAGAGAGAGAGAGAGAGAGAGAGAGAGAGAGAGAGAGAGGGGGGGGGGAGCGGAGGCTGATATAGTTTTAAACGTACGATCGAACGTATCATACCACCGAGTTATTAATAGCATATAATCCAATTATTAGATTTATAACATGTCCTTTATAAGAATAAACATAATCTTATCTAAAACAAACATCAAAAACAAGCTTTGTATTATTGATTTCTTGCTGGTAGTTTAGTCGTCCCTCCACTCATAATCACTGTTATTTCTTATGATACAATTGTTTATATCTGACAGGTTGTCTTTCAGAAACGAACAGAAACAGGCGCAATTTATAAACTGTTTCAAGCTTAATGTTTTGTTCGCATGTAAGGCTATACTTTCCGCCTCAACGATTCAAAATAGATAATACCGATTTAGCAGTGTTAGCCAATCCATTCAGTTGGAAGTTTGAGTAGTTCCCATAAAGTATATATAATTGTCCATCGGTCTCTATTCACTTGTTTCTTTAACTCAGTACATGAGCACAAAAACTATGGGGAAGGGGGTAGGTGACACATGCATCTGATATAAACAATGCGCTGTCATTGGGGTTTGAGTCCAGATGCGGAAGTGTGATTGAGGGTGGGCTGAGGGTGGGAAAAAATGAGGCTAGGTGGGTCGATAATGGAAACATCTTATTTGTAATGAAATGCCACCATTATCATTTTATACAGGTTACCATTGTTCTCAACGTTTCACATGACATGTGCTTTTTGAATTCAGAAATTTTAGAATACCTTTTCTTTCCAGAAACAGTTAACAACAGATTATTATAAATATTCAAGTTTAGGATCTTCACCTCAACCCCATTTACGTCTGCCTGTGGATTGATCAGCTGGGGAATTTACATTGCTACTATTATGTGCAACGTTAAAGGAAATACGATAACTAAAGGAACGTACACGACAATGACTGGAAACTGCCGCCTAAATCTGCTCGACTAGAACTATTTTCTTGGATTACTCTGACTTATTATATCGATCCAATTATCAATCCCTGATAACAATGCCTTGCCATTAGACACCACCGTCTATTCCTTGTCTTCCTACTGAAATCTCCGTCATTGTAACCTCATAGTCAATGTGGTCTGAAAGTAGTGAAAGATGTAATATGACAGCTGTACTGGTAGGAGTAGTTTTATGGTTCTATTAATAATACAGTATATGCGATCACATTATATACTAATAGAAATGTGGTGGACGGTAAATTCATTTTTGTGGTTGTTGTGGCCTTAGTCACCCACGCTATCTTACAACATTTAGGATGGGTAGAAATACAGAAACTATTATTAACAAAATACTCCACAATAACGAAAGAAGTGCACAATTACTATTTTCGTTACGAAATCTACATAACTCTCCTTTACATAACCATCGTGACTGCAGCAATGCATATATTTGTTATTCCCAATGTAATATCATAAAAGACAGAACTGCATGAGCATTTTTGCTTCAATATTCAATGCATTCATAGAAATAGTATTACACAAAACGCCCGAGTAGGTAATGCATTATGCGGAAATATTCCATTTTGTGAGATATATAGATAGATAGATAGATGGATAGATGGATGGATGGATGGATGGATGGATGGATGGATGGACCGACCGACCGACCGACCGATCGATCGATCGATAGATAGATAGATAGATGTGTTCTCTCGCATACCTTCTTCAGAACATAAGCTAATAAGAATATACATTATTGTACATAAGCGTTGCCAAGTATACACTATAAAACAAATGCAGATGATATCAGTATTATACAGGAAAGATTGAATGAGTTTTGGTTTCCCACACACAAAGAGGAAGAAGGAAGTTTTGAAGCAAGTCTCAGCCACCTTTTCGATGGGTTGGATTCCTTACTAGTTATGCTGGATCATGTTCAACAGGTATACAATAAAACTTTATATAATTCACTTTAATCGTAAAGAAGGTGTTTGATAACTAGAATGAAAAGGGGATTTCAGCGGTTTTTCATGCATCAGATACTTTAGATCTTGTGAAATGTGAACTTGTACATTACATTATTTGCCTCACTTTTTTATTTAGCATAAGAAATGTATCATGCATATATATATAATTTCGTAAGCATGAGATGTGACCTTATATGTTGTCTCGGATGTGTATCTTTGTGTATATCGTGTCAGTTCTGGTCATGGTCCCTCTGCACAGGTATACAGTTTAATACATTTCCAACCAGGAAAAGGCATATTATAAAATTGTTCTTTGCTCAAAGAGTTACTCATCAGGGGGTAAAATAGTCTTTTATTACCTCCGGGGACGCGTCGGAGGGCAACAAGAAAGTGGATCGGAATTTGTAAACGTTTTTACAACGGGCACTCAACTCAGCTGGAATGTTGCACGAATACGTCAGCGTATATAAAATGTGAGTGGTTTATATCAGCTCGGACGACCAATCTCGCTTTTCAAATAATCCCGCTTTCAGTGTTCCTGATTAATTTCCCCCGTTTAGCGTCATTAATTATGGATCAGTGAGAAATTCATGCGCTAATATTGAACTGATTTCGAACAGACTTACGTGATAATTTATTTTAAAGAGAATTGGCACACTCAAAAGAAAATGAATTTTTTTTCCATATCGGAATGTGCGGTGGAAGGTGGATGTCTAATTTTTCTACAAAGCTATTAACTTTTATATATTACTTTTGTTATCTATTTGCAATTGTTCGAGTGGCGCAGATGGTGAAACATTTTTACATTGGAGAATGACATTAGGGATTCAAGCCAAGCCCGGCAGAAGTTTGTTTCTTATATCACTTAATTCGACGATTGAGAATGGATACAGACGCTGACAAAAAACAAATGTTGTTGTACACTACCTCTTGAAAGTAAAGGTTTTAAAGACGTTGGATTATCTAGGTCTGGGACAAACGCAGATTTAAAAGAGGTCGTTTCGCTTCCTTGTATCGTTGACGAAACAAGGTTAAAAAGGAGTTATTGATCGTCGACATCCTAAATGGCTGAAACAACTTGAGAGGCATTTGGTGTTACTATGGTGCGGCCGCTTTAAAGTTAAAAATGTAACTTGATAATAGCCATAAATATTATTATATTTTTCTTGATTACAACAAAATGTTTATTCATTTATCTCTGATGTAAATGTTGTATTGTTGTTTGTGTGTTAACTGTAAAGATCAACTAGGACAGTGGCCCAGACATCGCCGGTCGGCATGGAGATACTTGAATGCAACTCTGTAATCATGCATAAATCGCTTTTCGCCGATGTTTTGATTGCGCAATGAAGACTCGGGTATGTTTCAAATTCCGTTGATAATATGTTTCCACAGAACTAACTAATCCAGCGATAATATATACTATGCCAACGCTATTCCAAACGAGACCCCTCCTGCGGCTGTTTCATTTACACTAAGCCACACTGTGTCCACGTATGCTATACCACATGCGACAGCAATAATTGCGCTTGCGTATTTATATAGTTTTCAATGGTGTTTGTCGATTTCGGTTTGCAATTAGATCGATTCTTAGGCCGAAAATCTCATTATTGACGTGTTAGCGGCAATCACGCGATTAGGTATACAAGGTCAATACAGTGAACATAGTCAGTTGGACCTTTAGTTTGGTCATCCGGGACTAATTTAAAATCAATATGTATCTAAACTGCTTTCCCGCTCTGATCATATCCAGAGGATCTTTCCACTTTCCGTTGGTCTCAAAGGTGGTGTTTTTATCGTCTCGGTAAAGAACTTGACGCATATACAAGATAATTTACCATGGTCTGTGTTGTCACGATGATACCCAGCTTGTGTAATCCCTTCTACTCACATTGATATACTTAATACATTTTCCTCTGGATTGTCATCGGTTTTCACGAGAGTTTCTACGACCTCAATAAACGCTTCAGCGGGCTAGAAATACATGATCATATGTTCAACCTGCAATTCTGTTTGAACACTTTCACTTGGAACCAGAATGTTCTGAAAATAATAACCATTTTCACTACTTGACCGGGGCGCTCTTCGTAATAAAATGCCTCTGATTGATACCCTATTTAAATGTGTAGATGTCGATATTGTGGGAACCATATTTCTAATTACAGATCGGTAAAGTCGATATATCCTTACTCTGGTGGATTATGCTACTAGATACCCAGAGGCCGTAGCTTTACTATCAATTGAAACTGAACGTGTAGCTGAGGCGCTTGTCGACATATTCAACATGGTAAGGGTGCCTTGGGAAGACCCACTTTACCTCAGAACGTATGACATAAATTAGCAGGTTGTTCGCAATTAAGCAGATGCATACCACACCATATCACCCATGTGTTAGGGGTGGTAGAGAGATTTAGCTGGACGTTGAAACAAATGCTACTTGGATGTGCGCGGAGAAACAGCAAGATTGGGACCGGTATTTGAACGCGATTTTATTCGCGTATCGCAAATTACCGCACGAGAGCTTTGGCTTCTCGCTGTTTGAATTGCTAAACTGTAGGACAATTCGTGGTCATATGAAGATACTGCGCGAGCTATGGTTGGGTGAGGTCGCGGACGGAAAAGTTAAAAACACCTACTAAAACGTCGTTGACATCAGCTAAAGATTAGACAGCACGGCTCGTATGGCACACAACAATGGGAAATGGACGCCTAATCGACATGGAAGGTAGGTTGCGACTATTTAATGCCAATATGTTAAAGTGATACGTGGAGAAACCAGATCAAACTGCTTAAAAGGGCGTTTTGAACGTTGTATGCATTGCGGTCATGGAAGACGAGTCGTGTGACGAACCGGAAATAGATACAAACACAGAAACTCCCCTTGAGTACCCCATGGCTGTAGGAAAAGAGGGAATATATATGGTCAGCGTGTGCCCAGAATTACCTGAAGGTCCACTTTGGCAGCTCAGGGAAATTTTGAGTAAGTGCCCAGACGTACTTACATTTAGACAAGGTAATACTGTTTTAATAACGCACAAGATAAACTTGAATATCTCGGAGCCACTCAGAATTAAGGGATATCCGATACCCTTTAATGCACGGGAGAAAATCAATGATAAAGTAGGTAACATATTAGAACTGGGAGTAACTGAACCCTCAAACTCCCCATATTCTTCCCCCATGGCATTGGTCAGAGAAAATGACGGAACAAATCGATTCTGTATAGACTTTCGACAACTAAACAAAATCACCATATTTAATGCTGCACCGATGCCATACATTGTTTTCAAAATTGTTAGGGCAACAATTGCATTTCTAAATTAGTTCTAACAAAAGGATATCGGCTCATCGCCTAAAATATCCGCATAGTAACAGCATACGCGACCCCTAAAGGTCTTTGCCAGTTTAAGGTTATGCTTTTCAATTTGGTTATGCGAACATTATTGAAAGGCATGAAGATCGCAGACAGTTTTGTAGACGATATTCTTGTATATACGTATACCTGGGAAGAGCATATTATTGTATTAGTCGATCTGTTCGACAGATTCTACAAGGCAAATCTCACAGCGAGACCCTCTAAGTGTAGTATAGCATATTCTAACATGGAATGGTTGGACCATATAGTAATATGGTCAGGTCTGATAAAACCACACCCTGAGAAAAGTGGAGCTATCAAAGACGCACCTTGGCCTGAAACCAAGAAACAGATACAATCGTTTCTTGGTTTGATATGTTTTTATAGGACGTTCGTTCCAAATTTTGCCGCAAAAGCTAGTCCATTAACGGATTAGTTAGGATTTAGCAACCCAATAAAGTTTATTGGGGTTTATGCCAAGAAAAAGCTTTTGACGCACTTAAAGGAAGATTGCTCATTGGAACGATCATAAAGCTTCCAGAATTAAACAAATCGTTCATATTGAGAACTGATTAGGAGCAGTTTGGCTACAAGTGCAAGAGGGATTAACTTTATCCATTGCTTATGTTAGCATGAAATTGCTACCTAAGGAGCACAATTACCCGTTATCGAAAATGAGTGTTTTGCACTGGTGTGGGGTATAGGTAAATTTCGAAGGGGATTAGTCCTTGAAACGGACAATCAGCCTCTCATATATTTGAACAAGGAAAAGGTTGTCAAAGCAAGATTTATGCGTTGGGCATCGACTCTGCAGTCATATGGTTTCCAGATCGAACCAATCAGAGGGTCGAAAACAGTAGGGTTCGATTACTCAAGCAGAGTGTGATTTACAGGTGTTATTTCTTTCTCTTACCATGTTATTCTGGTAATGTAAATAACATTTTAGTTTGTATTTCTAAATTTCGTGTTTTTCTAAAAGTGTTTCCATCTTTTTTAAAAGGGAGGTAATGTCAAGGAATCGTGTATGATTTATATCAGTATGTATTTGTGAACAAAAATGTAATCGGGCATCGTTGCCGCGTACAGCGTCATCCGAGAATGGTTGATTTATTTCGATTAAATTATTTTTGAATTACTGAGCGCGACTCAAACTATGCTGAAAATTGCCTGCAGTAAAAGTCTAAGTACCTAAATGCGCATATCTGTCACAGCCAGTATACATAAAGAGCAAATTCGCTATAAACAAATTACACTTCTATGAGTCTTGTCAGGAAGCTTACCTCTTTACGGTAGCAAGTCTTCAGCTGTAGAGCTGCCTTATTTATGGTTTGGTGATGTGGAGTCATATCACTCAATGTGGTTTCTTGTAACATGTACACTGTGTCTGGTGACGTTGATTCGGAAGAGTGTACTGGTGTTCTCAGTTTGAAGGACCATGACATTGCGATCAATGGGGTCTGTGTTGAATGTGAGGGCTCTCGAGGGATCCTTCAACAGGCACGGAGGGGTGTACCATGCCTGCGGCCTCTTTGACTAGAGCGGGTGGACCCGGACATACATCTTGGACGTCAATTGGGCGCCACGATATATATAACACTCTGTATATATGTATATATATATATATATATATATATATATATATATATATATATATATATATATATATATATATATATATATATATATATATATCAGTATTTGGGAACATTATGTAATCTTCATATTTATTTTTTAATAAAAACGTGTCTTACTCTAGGGTCATTATTCAGATTGTGTTAACCTGTCCCTGTCATCTTCTTTAAAGCAGTATAAAGTATAAGATTACTTTCTTTCTCACACACACACTCTTTATACTCAAACACTCTATTACATGCACACACTCTTTATACTCAGACACTCTATCACAGACACTCTTTATACTCAGTTTCTCTATCACGCACAATCTTTATACTCAGACACTCAATCACACGTACACTCCCTATACGCCAACACACTATCACTCACACTCTGTATACTCAAAATCTCTATCACACTCTAATTGTGAGTGGTCAAATTATAATTTGAACTATTTTATGTGCGATGGCGGTCGGAGCCTAAATTGTGAGCACTTGAGCTTCGTTATGTATGTAAAGTAAGGCTAAAACATGTAGGTTGTGTGCATAGAGAAGCTATGCTAGTATAGCAGTAACTTTGAAAGGCATTTATATAACCTATGACTTAAAGTATGTTTGATTTCTATATAGTATCTATACAAAGTCACTAAACGTGGCCTGGAGCAACAATCATGGAGTATGTTATGATTTCTTCCCTGATGCTGAACTTTAACAAAAGTCACCTTGCATGGTCATTCTTCATTCAATTAACAATCTCCTCAGTCTTGCTGTCCCTCGGGCTATAAACAAAAGAAAAAGCAAATCCGATCCATTCATTGCAGACTAATTATATATGTTGTTGCAATGCGCATGCATTAACAATATGGCTATTAATTTCAATTTTAACTACACCAAGATGACATTTGCTTATATAAACTAATGTCCAACGCTCGAAGAAGTTCGAAGGTAGCTGCGCGGCTCTATGTGCGTATTAATATTTTACTGTGATTAATGTACGGTTATGTATTTGTTGGGGAATGCAGCATGGATGCAATCCCATTATTTATTGATGTTTATTCTTTTATTATTTATATTTAGGTAAATCAACGTAATGAAATTAAACTTTGTGATACAGACACCTGTGTAATATGATATGTTGTGACGACTGATTTGTCCTAAACTAAGAACGAGAAAAGACCGAAAACCAGTATGTTTTGTAAAGTCAAGAAAATAATGTATTTCATTTTACTACAAATTTAAATTGAAAGAAAATTATGTATTGTGAATTATATCCCAAGTGCGCCTCAGAGATATGTCTCGAAATAAAATATATTAAATGGTGGTTGTTATCTAAATGGATTTCAATACTGAATGTGTTGATACACTTCTAGTCTTCAACTTTCTAATATACCAATAATATTTGATGACGGGCTAACAATCATGTGGTGTAGCACGGTACTATAATCTAAAATGTCCTTGCCTGAATTTACTATAATATCAAATTAATGTTCCAGTCCAAGAATATTATTTAGCACTTTGTAACTCTAGTGAAACATTCGAATAAACACATCCATCCAAGTGAAAAACTGAAAAATAAAAACAATAAGGCATTCCGTTTCAGACGTTACTGCAAGTTTTGGTAAATTTTACTTAGATAAACAAGATTATATGCCCGTCTATTTGACCTAACTCGTCATCACCATTTTCATTAAATAATATGTCATTTAATGGAATTTTCTATTCCAGGAGATTATAAGGTCTAAATCAAGACTGTATTTTACCTCAAATTCAGGTAAAAATATTTACAATTATACTGATCTCAATATTGAATCGCCAAAAGTAGAGGAATATTAACTAGATATTATGTTGTTTGCAAAAGTAAGGTTGCTGGTCAGACACCTGTACTTGATTTCCGACGTCAAGTACAACATGCAGATATACATAACATACAATACTTAATAAAAGATAACACATTACATAGTGTCGCCTCCATTTGAAAGGGATGCTCATCTTCGCTTTTAAGGCTCTACTAACCAAATATATTTGAATATTACATATTTCACACGAACTAAACACCTGTCAATTTGATTTATTCGCTTATGGTGTTATTTTATTAAAATTGTTCTTTGGTCGTGTTTGACGGCTCATGATGCTATTTACGCACCGTAAAATCACAAAAGGCCACTCTTACTTGCAATGGATATTACGGAAGCGGACGTTGCAGCATTAATATGTCTCGAACATGATGTTTATCCTTTAGTACAGATAAGTCATACCTAAATGATGTTACTGTGTCTCTACATACGTCCCAAATGCGCGTAGCGGGTGATAATTGTACAATAATTTACTTTATTTGGCTTTAATAATCTAAATATAAGATCTGCATAATATTTAATTGTTTAGTAAGGTAATCATTTATATACGCTTCAGAATATTTCTCTTGCATCGATTTATCATGGTAGAAAATATGTAATCGAAGAAAAGACAATAATGTATACATATACAATCAACGTTTCTAGTGAATTAATGTCTATCGTAAGTTCTAACGTTAATTTTCTTGTTCTTCATATGTCATTTCTAGCAATCAGTTGTTTCCCTTATTTCTAACTAATTTCTCTGACATATTAGCTAAATATCATTTAGGAGTTACTGGTCTGAACTTGAATTCGAGTATCCTGATAGAATAATTAAATTGTAACGGAGCAAAGCACTATTTCATTCCGGTAGTCTTGCACATGAGTGAAGGTGATTTATGCAACTGAAGCAAACTCTTTTGAAGTATTCCGTCTATCAATATGCATGTCCAAGCTATGTGACTTCCTTTTCAATCTCTGATTAAGTGCATTATTTATGTAAATTATCATCATTTTTTAAAGACAGTATGACCTTAAATAACATTTTTGTTGGCAAAATTAAAATTCATTTATTACGGATTTGTTTTCAATCTACTTTGAAAGTCAACATATGCTGTCTTATATTCTCCAGCCAATAAGCATTTACATCCGTTCTATTTAAAGGTTCCAGCTATTGTCATAGATCGAGACAGGTACTAATAAATGAAACACTCTTAAAAATATTATTGCCCCTATAATGATAAAACCGTTAATGATGTGAAGTCTCGCATAGAATAAATAAATGAGGACATTTTTTCCTTTCCCACAAGTGGGCCATGAAAAATAGAATACATATTTACATGGCAACACCGGTTGTAGCTGCTGTGATGTATGCGCTCACTGGCGTCATCATCTAACTCACATACTCAAACATTTCACACCATCCTTTGGAACATATTTAAAATAAATAATTATGTATAATCACTAACACCAACACCAAAGCTGAAGAGACAGCAGTTGTCTATTACATTCCATTCTGTATTTTGTGAAAACGTTTTAGTCGTATTTGTCATCAGTTCACTCTGGTGATATTTTAAAATCGTGGACCTTTCCTATGGATTTGATTTTCTAAGTAGGATGTGTATTTCCTTGATATTTTCGAAGAATAATATACGACAAAAACAAGCGTAAGTGTCGTGATTCTCTTTAAAAGTTGATATAACATATTCTCTCTCTCTCTCTCTCTCTCTCTCTCTCTCTCTCTCTCTCTCTCTCTCTCTCTCTCTCTCTCTCTCTCTCTCTCCGTCTTAATACGTTTGATTGAAATCCTAATGGTAGATGTTCCCGTTTGAAGAAACCTCACCAAAATGTTAATCAGTAGGCACCGTAATTTTCGTTTGAATGTAATTTATTTTTCAAACAATTCACCCTTACAGATAATAAATCAGTAAATCGTTGGATGAAATAAAATCTTGAGTTGACAAACTTGTACAATTCAGGTATCGGAGCTTTGTCCTTTTTTTTGGCACTGCAATGTGTCACAGAAACTTTTTTATGCATGAGATCTACCGTTTTTCAGAAAGGAATCAAATACAAGACTATCTCAAGAATGACTCGAGTGATCTTCCACTGTATAACCCTGCTTATGGCTATGTTTGAAATCCTAAACCAGAAGCAAAACACACGTTCGGAAGAAATGTAACAATATATAAGATTGACACGAGTGACATTGCACTTTATGACCCTGCCTATGGTTAACATTGAATTTCAAATCAAAACACACAACTTAGACTGTCGATAGAACAAAGCACGTTTTGGTGCTGATTTTGTTACCTTCGCCATTAGATTTGTTAACACTTGGCAACATTGTTGGTAGCATGTGCTGAGAAACACAGGACATCTCTTAAACTTGAGATATGTTAAGAAGTCAGCCGACAATAAATATCACACTACCTTATTATTAAAGTGATGAATGAATGAAAACAATGAACATATTTCACATAGAAGGTATGGTGGTCTTATTTATCCTTGTTTTCTTTTCCTTTCCTTCTGTGTGGATAGGAGATTGTGTGTTTTGTTTTCAGGGCCACTCATATACCTCGAAAAGATATTTGCTTTCTTTGCCTCAATTTCCATTGTCGCTAGACAGGCAGAAATAATGTTCCCCATGTTAAATTCCCCTTGACGCTAGATAGGTCAAAATAGTTCCCATGTTAAATTCCCCTTGACGCTAGATAGTCCCACCATATTAAATTCCCATTGACGCTATAAATCTTGACGCCAGAGTGGCCCACGACCTTTTTGACTGGATTTCCCATTCACGCTAGAAATCTTGACGCCAGAATATCCTTAGCCCTTTTTGACTGGATTTTCCCTTGACGCTAGAGTGGCCCATATTACTACTTATAGGTAGACAGACAGAAAGACAGATATATAGATAGATAGGTAGGTATGTAGGTAGGTAGATAGGTAGGTAGGTAGGCAGGTAGATAGATAGATAGATAGATAGATAGATAGATAGATAGATAGATAGAAAGATAGATAGATAGATGGATAGATAAGATAGATAGATAGATAGATAGATAGATAGATAGATAGATAGATAGATAGATAGATAGATAGATAGATAGATCGGTAGACAGACAGACATACAGACAGATATATAGATGGATAGGTAGATGGATGGATGGATGGATGGATGGATAGATAGATAGATAGATAGATAGATAGATAGATAGATAGATAGATAGATAGATAGATAGATAGATAGATAGATGTGTTCTCTATCCCAATTTCTTCAGAACATAGGCTAACAAGAATAGATAATGTTGTGCGTAAACGTTGTCAAGTATACACTTTACAAAATATATATGACATCAGTATTGTATATTAGAGATTGACTAAGTTTCGGTTTTCCACATACGAAGAGTAACTAGAAAGTTTTGAAGCAAGTCCAAGCCACCAGTTTGGATGGGTTGGCTTAGTTACTAGTTATGCTGGATCATGTTCAAAAGGTATACAATGACACTTTATAGAATTCACTTCAGTTGTAAAGAATGTGTCATAATTCGAATGAAATGGGGATTTCAGTGGTTTGTTCTGCCTAAAATACTCTATCTCTTTTGAAAAATGCAACTGAAAATTACATATTTTGCCTCACCTTTTAATGGACATAAGGAAACTATCGTGCAAATAAAGATCATTTTGAATGCATAAGATGAGACCTGATATGTTGTCTGTGGAATGTACATGTGTCTATATCTCGTTAGTTCTCGTCATTCTGCACAGGTATACAGTTTAATACATTTACTACCAGGAAAAGACTTATTATAAAATTGTGTTTTGCTCAAAGTGTTAATCTACAAGGGGTAATATAGTCTTTTATTACCCTTCTTTGAAACGGCGGAGGGCAACAAGAAAATGTTGTAGATTTTGTAAACGTTTTTTTATAAGGGCGCTCAACTCAGGCCCTGCTGGGAATATTGCACGAATACGTCAGTTTTTATAAACTATGAGTGGTTTATATCAGATGGGACAAACAATCTTGCTTATCGAGTAATCCCGCTTTCAGTTTTCCTGATTAATCTCCCCCATTTAGCGTTATTGATTATAGATCAGTGAGAAATTCATGTGCTAAGACTGAACTGATTTCGAACAGATTTTCGCGATAATATATTTTAATGAGAGTGGACACACTCAACAGAAAAGGAATTTTCTTTTGACATCGCAATTTGCATGGGTGGGTGTGGTGGGGTGAGGTGAGGAGAGGTGGGGTGGTGTGAGGTGTAAGGTGGGATGGGGTGAGGTAGGGTGGGATGGGTGGGTACACGCCTGATTCTTCTACACAGCTATTAACGTTTATATATTACATTTTGTTATAAATTTGCATTTGTTCCAGTGGCGCACATGGTTAAAATGGCTTACATTGGAGAATGACTTTATGGATTCGAGCCAAACCCAGCAGAAGTTTGTTTTCTCTATCAGTTAATGAGACGATTGAGCTTTGATACAGAAGCTAACAAAAACCACATACTGTTGTATACTACCTCGTAAACATAAACTTTTTAAAGACGTCGGATTTTCTAGGTCTGGGACCAACGCAGATTTGAAAGAGGTCGTTTCGCTTCCTTGTATCGTTGACGAAAGGTCGGCTGAACTAGACTTACAATGTTAAATACGAGTTATTGATCGTCGACGTCCTAAATGGCTGAAACAACTTTTGTTTGAGAGACATTTTGTGTTACCATAGTGTGGACGTTTTAAAGCAAACAATTGCTTTAAATAAATATATTAATAATAAATATATTATACTTTTCTTGATTACAACACAATGGTTATTTAATTTGCTCTGACTTCAATGTTGTATTGTTTCTGTGTTAGCATCCATCTGCGGTCAGCATGGAGTTATTCGAATGCAACTTTGTATTCATACATAAACCACGTTTCGCCGATGTTATGATAATGCAGCGACGACTCAGTATTGTTTCACGTTTCGTTGATAATATGTTTCCACGGCATTAACTAATCCAGCGTTAATTTATACTACGCCAGCGCTATTCCAAATGGAACCCCTTCTATGTACGTCAATGTGTTGGTTATTTCAGTTGCACCAGCCACTCTGTGGCTACTTCTGTTATACTACATGCGACTGCAATAATTGTGCTTGCGTATTTAGACTGTATTCGATGGGGTCGGTCGTTTGCGGTTTCCAATTACATCGATACTGCTCAGGGTACATTATATTCTTACAACAACATTCTAAATATTGACATTTGAGCGATAATCACACGATTATATATAAAAGGTCAATACAGTGAACATAGGCTGCTTTATTTACAGATTTACGACTCGTCTTCGATGAATCTATGAAAATTCTCCACTCATCTGGATCATGAATGATGTTGAGTACTATCATCGCACCACTGATGTTATTGCAGGCTACAATATCACCTTCCATAAAGAAATATAGAAAACAATTTTGACAATTATGGAACGTGGAAACCTTAATATCATTTGCGATGAGATTCCCCTGCTATAGGCTGGAGTGCAAGAATTCTGCTTTAGTCATATATAGTTCTGTAATAAATTTCGAGTATGTGCATTTGATAGCTTCCCTTATTAAGCATTTCTTAGATTATTGGTATTCGGCGCCATGAATATATTCTTAGCCGGAAATAAGTAGCCAATTACTAGGAGCAAACGTCACGTAGTCAAGTGTTAGTGAGTTTGAATGATGCCATGCTTCGCTAGTAGTGAGTTCAGGTCCAAACCGAATGACTTACCTTGGAGTAAGATATTAAAATCTAGTGGTGTACAACCGTAGTATGGCTGAGGTGGCATTATTTACGGTAGGTAACCGGTAAATTACACATATTGGAATCAATAATAAGGGATATCGTTTATATGTCCATAGTGGAAGATGGGTACAGTTATATTGGTGTAATGTGCCTGGAAAATCGTACATTGACTGGCCTAAGGTGGCGGAGTTAAATAGTTCCCATTTGAAAAAGGTGCTTCTCGTGTATTTTCTACTTCGTAACGGGCTTGCGGTACGGCAACTGGGTGATGATTATAATGCAATTATGCGGTTGATGGACTTTTTCAAGTTGTTTCATCTGTGGTCCTGTAAAGATTAGAGTAAAAATTACTATATAAAACCATTCGTATCTGGCGTTCTAATTTACAACTGAATTGTATGGAAATTTGGGGTAACAAATGACTTCCAGTGGGATTTGCGCCATGGTTTGACACCGCTGGGTCAAGTAATATCCTTGTGCGTGTAACAGTTTTAACTCCCTGACATGATCCATTCATTTCACCTGATACCATGAAGGTGTGTTTCAGAGGAAGAGGATGAGTGAAATACGGGCCATGTCAAATTGATGGCTTAAGACTAAAAGTTTCATCCTCTTCGTCTTCCTTTTCTGCCTCAAGTGAAAGTAATTATTGTGCATCAGGAACAGGCAGTTGTTCTCCGTGGGGTACTGGGCGTATAGCTGATGGAATGGTTGGATAATGTACAGTCCAGAATTTCTTCTTTGACACATTTATCAAATGGATACATTATTCAGAAGTAACAATTACTGATCTGATATATTGGCTCTCACCAAATCATAGGCGATGCAGAAGGCACATATGTTCTTTTTCTGTTCAAATAGATTTAGACGATTTTTTCGCAGAAGTATTGTAGCATATGTGTTCGGCCCACATATTGATTTTGTGTCACATTTTGCAGCCAAAATAACGGTGATAGGCTTTCTAAACCATAGTGATTCCATTGCGTTTTTATGATGCAACTGTCATGTCAACACACACGTAGAAGAGGTTTTCTGCCTTGTTCACATGAATACGAGGCATCTTAGCCTACTTTGGCTAAACAGATATGTGTCTCCTTGCAAAATCGAACACTGATAAATGCGAGAACGCAACACTATATTGTTTCCAGAGCTGATAAAGGGTTATCTGTTCATCTAAATGATATAAGCTTAGGTATGATTTCATCATTAGTTCATGGGATAACATTGTGCAATACCAGCTTCAGATTGCATAATTCTTTCGTTTGCCTAAAAGACATGTACTGTCCAAACAGTGTCATTTTCGGTTTAGATTGAAATCCGTTACCTGTATAACTAACTTATCCTTCGCCATTCTCAAGTCAAATGTTGTATATCATTGTCCGGTACCTTTCATTAAAACTAGAGACAAGTAAAACTTTTAAGCATTGTTTTCGTTCTCATTGACCCAGAAATAGTATAATTTTACTGCCTTTATTTCAAACGTATTTTTGCTGTAGACCAGAATAATCTGCAGAAAAAAAATCAAAGGATATCCTTCGCCGCCTTATCTCTTTTACCCCTAATTGCCTTCTCACATATATTTTGACCAGTGACGTTACATTTGTTTGAGTCACTGCTACAACTCTTCTCAATAAACATTGAACAACATAATCAAGCGCATCTTCATAATAGGTTCAATTCACAGGCAATCGTGAACTTCTTACCGTGACATGGTTAGATGATGAGAGTCGTGCGATAGTTATTGTTTACTTCATCGTCAGCGCATTATTGTCTCAGACCGGTAATGGTCACTCACGCCGCCGTGTTCCTGGTGTACAAATTAACGACGAGTAGTTTTCTAGGAACAACTAAACAAAATATAACCTTCTTTGGCAAATCCGCTGCCTTTAATGATAACCTTCATCGACAGGGTCTTACTTGAGATTTACTGCGATCACAGATGTAACCTTTACAATACAGGTTATATACGACGTCCATTGCAATCTTGAGATTTGACCAAGGTTAGTTCCGAGTCGTAATTGCTAGCAAAACACGAACGGTCTTGACAAAAATGCTCCGAAGTCGGCTCAGTTACATAAACATTTTTATCTGATCTTCAGTCCGTGAACGGTAATTGCAACTTTTAATATTGTCCTGTTATTGTATTTGTAAACCGTTCAAGTTCAACATTAATTGCATGATTGTTTACGCAGCATCGGAAATTAATAATGTGTACCATTCAGGCCAAGCTATTTCATCGCTGCTTGTTTGTAATTGTTGAATAAACAAGTGTGTTAATGACTGGAAGCCCATCACACGGTGAAGATATAATGTTGGACCATCCATAATACACATGCACCTATGCCAATACAACGTCAAATTCCTGTTCATTACGAAGAATACAACTGAATCCATGATACAATTCGTGTACAACTTCTGGAGGAAATTCTAGCTTCGCTGATGACATAATGGAAATTGTTGTCCACATGTAAACTAACCATCAAGTTTTCTAATCGATCAATGTTAGCCAACTTGTTTTCAGCAATCGTATTGCAACACCCCTGTGATATCTGAAGGTACTGTTGTGATATCGACATAGAGCTCACTAGATTCCTACCATTATACTACTTCTAACACAAACCTATTTTTTCTTCACATACATATATGATACTTGATTCGTTCCGCTTAACTCTATATGAACTCATTTGCTATAATCATCAATACCCGTAGGAGACCTGCATAGTAATAAATATTGACCTCTGAGCATAAACTCGTTTATAGCAAAATCGGTGCATTCTCAACAAGTTTTCGCTGGTGTACCCGTTAAAAGTTATGGTTTTGTCTTTAATTTTAATTTATACTTAGGCGGTTCCTCACGTACAAACATGTCAGATTCTTGGAACAATCTGTTGTTTTCTTATCCTCTATCTCAAAAACGATAACATACGTTTTCTAAGGTCGCGTTTAAATGAAACCAGTGATTTTGATGTACTTCGAGAGATGCTTAGGGTCTCCGTACAGGCAATAATGCTGCATATTAGATAAGCGGGAATAATATGTTATGCAATAGTTATGCTAACAAAATAATATAATTATTTACGCTTCTTCAGATGTGTCAGGAAGGTATAATTACCCAGATGATGTAAAGCCTTCTGGTGGTATTTTGAGTCTTACAACTTGCCAAATACATGTTTCAGACAGTGAGGTAATGTCTTTGTCTTTTGTTTCCAATGGTGCAGGCAAATCAAGGAGGTTGGGAACTGTAATCATTCTAGTATCGAAAGCAGAGAGAAGGTCATTAACTACTTTCAGAGAAGAGTAGTTTCAGTACTGGGGCAAGGGTGATATGTAGACGGTACATTGCTGAAAATACTGTTTGAATTCAAATGAGATAAGAGTTGGGTTAGACCAACCATTCCTATGATTTTTTAAATGAACGGGAGATTAGAAACTGTGCAGTAGTTCTTTAAAACGTTATGGTCAAGAGTTGGTTTCTTCAGGAAAGGTTATACACTGTCGGTTTTGATCAATAATGGGAATTCCCCAGATGATATATATATCTATATATATATATATATATATATATATATATATATATATATTATTAACATCAATTAGTGATGGAAATATTGGGTCTATGCACTCAGGCAGTCGTGATGTTGGAATTGGATTACGTTGAGATGACGTTGGTGCACTCCGTCACGATTGTCCGTACTAAATCCATAAGTACAGGTTCAAAATGTTTCTAGTGGTTGTCGCTGAAATTCTGTACCGAAACTGTATCGTGACGAAGTTTCGACTGACATTGTGTTGTCAGGCGTATCCCTAATGGTTTGTACTTTGTCACAGAAAAAAATGCAAATAGGTTCTGAAGGTCTATTGGAGAGAAAGTAGTTGGACGTGGTGTACATTTGTTGGTTGACATTAGTTTGTTAGTTATCTCGAAGAGCTCTTTGCAGCTCTAACTTTCCGCAATCTCAGTACTTACGTGGGATTATTTGGCTAAATTGACTATGTTTGTGACGTTCTTCTTCGTGGCTTCATAATCTGTTTATGAATAGTGAGTCTGGTTTTAACGCCAAAGCCTCTTTACTTTACGATGGTCTCTTGTAGCAGTGCGAAGCTGGTCCCTAACACTGCTATACCATGGAGAACACTTTTGGACCGAGGCATTATTTTCAAGCAATGAACGAAGGAAGTTATCCAGTTGTTATGCTGTAGTAGGCAAGCAAGTTGTTATGTTTGCTTGGATGTCATGCATTAGTTTGGGTCTATTTACCATACAGAGGCTTCTCTTAGGAAATCCATCAATATCTGGTATGTAGTTGGTGCATTGCAAAGCTGCAATGATTAGTCTCTCAAACTCGTAGAAACCTAGTGGACCCATGTAAAGGCTGTTCTCTTCTTCTGAGATTCATTTAATTTAATTAGATGACACACTGACTTCATTTCCAGCACTGTAAAATATTTAGATCCAGCTAAACAGTCCAAGATATCTTCAATCCGGGGCAAAAGGCATATTAATCCTTCTTTGTCATCTTATTCAACGGCCGAAAATCACTGCTCAGGCAAAGTTTCCATCCTTCTTTTGTATTAAAACAACATTGCTGGCCGAAGGACTATGTGATTTACGATCACTCCGCTAGCAAGTAACTGGTGAAGGTGATCTTTCACCTCACTATATATAGACGGGGGTATCCGACGCTATACTTGTTTAAACGGTGTTTTGTACCTCCTTATCAACGAAAGTTCGCAAAATCACATTGCTGTTGCGTTGCACAATAATATCATGCGACGCGACTCTGCGCTTTTCAAAACACCCAGACAAAAGGTTCTCTTTTCTAACTCTTTTTCTCGTCAAGTCAAACATCCAAATGTCAAATACCACGGAGTTGGCAATCGAGCTGTCTGTAGAAATCTTGATCCATGGTCTCTTTTGCACTATTCTAACGCATGCATTAGGTAGTTTGTCCATAACAAGGCAGAAACGCGACTACTGTAGTTGCTGTCGGGCAAGACTAGCGTTGTCCTTTCATATTTGCAGAATGTTAATTTCTATTTTAACCTATACGTAGAGAGTATATGGTAATTTCTCTCCAGTCGCACACTCAACATTAAAAAGGTCTGTAATGGGCTCAATCGGAGTAGTCTTCAAAATATTGTTATAAAATGTCTGGCTAACTGTTGACACGGTCGATCTGGTATCAGTAAGTGAATTTACTCTAATACCATTGATGATAACATAAACCTCATTAGTTTGTTCTACTAGCAAAGTCGTGTCAGTTCCATTATGGTTCTAGGGGCAACCCCTTTGAAATTCTACTGCTTGCCTCAACCATAGGTCTCGTGAAGTTTCAATCTCGTTTCGAATGGTCTAGCCGAATGGACAAACAGAAGCAATATGTCCGACTTGCCCTCAGCGTCAGCATATTCGATCTTTCCACAACAGTAGTATCGGTCCTAAATTTACTCATATAGCTTTGCTGGTTGTTGGATACGTGGGATACTGAATGCTCCGTAAGCAACTTTACCTCATGTGACAGCTGCTGGACAAGATCCCTTAATTGACTAAGCTCCATGTTTTGTGATGTGGTTGAAGTTGATGCCATATTCATTTGGGTAGTTTTCTTTTTGGTGCGTTTTAGTTCATCTTCCCGTTGTCTGTGTTCAGATTCAATACGACGATGAGCTGCTCTTAATTCATCAAATGTCTTCAGTGAATCTAACATATGGCCAGACACATCTTTAAGTATCTGTTTAAGTCCTGTCCACAGCATAGCCTTTAGGATATCAGAACTCTCATTGGTCTTCAGTAACCCTTTTTGGACGGCTCTGTTCAACAAATCTTCCAGCCTACAACTCTATGTAGATATACCTTCGTCCTCTTTCTAGCGAGCACTGTCAGCTAACAAAGTCTCCTTCAAATGAACATTAAAACACTTGTTAAATTTATAGGTGGTGTGACAACTGTCATAATCATTATATTTTATATGATTTTGATACTTTCTTCATAAATGATGCAACCCCAGAAAGGAAAATCTAACCTTTTTGATTTTTCACGCTGCTGTAGAAACTCCTCGATGATCAGAGGGGTTTTAGTTTTTCCAATACAATATTCGACGAACAACGTATATATGCATCCACTGCACTCGATACCTAGCGGATATTTACCCTGACTCCTTTCATGCATACCGCACAAGGTTGTGGTCCATTTTATGTTTCCTTTCTTGATATAGACGCATATGGGCCACCACATTTACCATAACAATGGTTTCCACCTAGTTTCAATCCTCCGTGTGGAAACCAGTTGCATCTGTTTGTCAGTATACAAACACAGCTTGTTTACTCACTATTAACAAACCTAGGAAAAAGGCAAAGGAGACGATACGATTTATTGCTACTATAACAAGCGGAGCTGAACAAACTCAGTGTATTGTACAAGACATGTATGATCTTCATAATTATGGTTAGGTTCACCCATGCACAGACACAGCGCATTACAGCACAATCTACAGTTAGTGCAAACTTAGACACAGTCAAAACACATAAAAACTATATTGATGGTGTTATCCGAGTCATTTTAACCACTAATACTCTGCTTAGAATACGAGATATAAATTTTCACATAACAAATTCAATGCTATTCCGACATGTAGCTTAAATGATCGTTATTTGCGCGTTATTTCAGGTAGCTGAAATGATCGTTATTTGCGTGTTATTTCAGGTAACTGAAATGATCGTTATTTACGTGTTTTTCAGGTAGCTGAAATGATCGTTATTTGCGTGTTATTTCAGGTAGCTGAACTGATCATTATTTGCTGGTTTTTTTCAGGTTGATGAAATGATCATTATTTGCGTGTTATTTCTTGTAGCTGAAATGATCGTTATTTGTGTGTTTTTTCTTGTGCTCATATTGATAGTCTACGAGGCGTGTAGAGACAGTAACATCGTATGCTGATTATCATTTATATAAACCAGGAAGTTTTAAATAAATCGCGAAGTCTTACATGATACATAAATGTCTTTCAATACTTTCATCTCATCTGTTTAGTTATGACTTTAACATGGTCTGCAACTCACAAATGACCAATACGTCGAACAGTATCCAACAACCCATGCTATGCTCACACACACACACACACACACACACACACACACACACACACACAAACACCAATCAAATATACTACATGTAAGGCCTTCCGAATTATGAGCGGATAAACAAAACTCATGTTAGGCTGAGATATGTCTGTAACATTAGATGACCTTCACCATATGTACAGGCGTTGCGATGTCGTTTTAATGTGTATAGTTTAATCAATAATAAATTTGAAACTCTTAAAACCACCATCACTTTCCACTAAATAATCTTAGCGTGAGTTAGATTCCTACACACACACTATAAATCTTCTCCAGAGGTTTTTGAGCCTTCATCCTTTCTTTCGTACATTTAATGCATTGTATGGTGTTCCTATCATGACTTCCTACACTTCCCCAAATACACAACCTAGCATTTTAAGTTAAACAAAATACATCTACCTACAAATCCGGAATTTAATTAAATAAATAAAAATGTGAAAATATAGTGGAATTGTTTAAAGGTATTTTCATAATGAAAATATTCACTGAACAAGACGAAATTAGAAAGCGATTACTTAAACTAGAGATGTAAATCTTTAACAT
Source organism: Unio delphinus (assembly GCA_029339505.1). NCBI lineage: Eukaryota > Metazoa > Mollusca > Bivalvia > Unionida > Unionidae > Unio > Unio delphinus. The sequence goes on from JAQISU010000049.1 coordinate 2,322,402, forward strand.
TTGCGATATACAAGAATCTTGTTAACCACCTAAACTTTGGAATAATTAAAACATGGCTGAATAGCAAGCACTGAGTGACTGGCACGTTACCGTATAAAAATGAACAGCCTTCAGGATCATACGGTGAGTTCCTTACACAATGTAAAGACTAAATGAACATCATTGTACGTAAAGCCGCCAAACGCATCAGTGAAGAATTAGTGTAGTGTGCCACTTTATGAAGTTTTCTCTAAATGTTTTGACCATTACTGTCCTATATAACGCATGTGTGTCCATTCTTTACGCATCCATTTAATACTCGATTTGTGTTCCGCATCCGTTAAAACAATAGCTACGTTCAAATGTATCACGGTTTCTTCAGAAGTTCTAAACAAATAAAGACACAGTGTAATCGGTAATATATGAGCAGTGGGACCAATATATTACTGATTGAGATCCAGTTAGTACTTCCATAGAAATCAATTGGTATGTCCCTGATTGGCGAATTGTCATACAAGTGATGCGGAATAAAACTATCTATAAACCAGAATGTAACATTAGTCAAAAGGACATATAAACATATTTGTAAATTAAGAAATTGCCGTTTCGAAATTAACTTTGAAGACAGTTTAGTTCTAGGACAATTTCTAACAAAAAGCGTTTGAGAATACGCGGATAAAAGATGAAAAACTGCAACGAGCATGAGAAGATCTACATTGTCATCTAATGACCCGGACGCTTCTTTCATTGGTACATAATTCAGGATGGCCACCAATCTGAAAGAATGAAAAAAGGATACACTTCCAGCAGTTATGAAAAGCATGATATCAGATGATCTCAGACTTGTATTTGTGTTTGTGTTTCTTGCATTCCTGTTGAGAACAAGTCCTATAACGCAAAATACAAACTCTGGAACCAATGAAACAAGTGCTAACACATTACGAATAAGATGTACCAAACTAATACCCTTGACGAACGTCACAATGCACAGAGGGATGTTAATTAAAAGCCCGATATAGAATGCGTACATGCGTTTAAACTCAGTACGGTTATAAACCCGTCCTTTCACAAGTAGAAGAGGCATTTCTTCATCGGCTGAATGTAATTCCGAAACTGAGTCAGAAATGTCGATTGTCTGTGTTCTTTCTTGGGGAGATATGTCCCACACTATGTATAACAGCTGTACTGCCATCAGAGAATATTCTATCACGAAAGGGTAAAGGTAATGATTTGCCTCGTCCGTGACGTATCTATTAACTGTGTCAGTATTATTGAGACCTGACTGAGGAGAAACTAATATCTCACAGCTTTCAGTGATATTTGGAGAACTTGCTCCTGACTCATGTAACGAAGTCACTGTTTCTTGTATCAAAACGCATAAATAGAGGTTAATGTTTGCCCCAAATACAAAGCTCATCAACATACGTGATAGAAAGCTTGCACATTTCATATCAATAAACGTCCATATAAAAACTAGCTGAATAACACTGAATACAGCTAATGATAAGTACATACACAGTGAGATTGCTGATTCCGGGCAATTTTGTTGGTTTTTAAACACTTTGGCTAGCATTAAAGTGTGATATGACAAAGTTCCTATAGCAAACATGTGCAAAAGTATTGTCTGAGTGCTCACTCGAAGCGTCTTTCCAAGCACACCAAAATGCATATTGTTTCCTGGTTTCGACTTCAGAAAATGTTTGGTATTCTTTCGTATAAGAAACATTACTAGAAGACAAATATTTCCAAGAATGGCAAGTACAGAAATCATCTTTTGAATCGTCAAATATATCATCGCACTTGATTTGATAAAATCTGTAAAGACCAGAGTCATTCCCATACTGATAAGAAAAATTAATATTAATATGCTCATGTCTATACCGCTGGAGACCCTGGCTATAGGCCTTAAATGTAAACTTTCTGTATTTTTAAGGTCCATGATAAGTGGTTCTCCATCTTTGCTTGTACCTATTTCATTATATGAACGCAACTCCTCATAGACCACACTTTTACTTTTGTCCTCACTTGAATGATGTTCGTCCTCACTTGAATGATTTGCTTTGTAATGTACTCTGTCAGAAATTCTATAATTCAGATTATTTCCCATGTCTGATAAAATTCTTTGCGCTGTCTAATCTGCCATATATTAACCACGCTGCTAATTGTACGTGTTCCTCTGTTCCTTATGAACTGTGCGCAACGAAGTTTCTTTTTAAATACCTACGACTTTGACATACCGCTGTACATGGTTAAATTGGATAAACTCAAGTTATGTTGTATAACTAATATGTAATGCTTAAACCCGGAATGTCATAGGGTAGAAGTTAGGTTCAATTGCTTTGTATAGTCATTGCGAAACAACGTCTTTGAAGCGGAACGTAGACGAGATATATTTCCTTTTTACCTGTGTTATGTTTGCTTGGGCACATGTTCTTACATTCTCAATGGATGATAACGTAACACACATTTTAATTTCTCCTTTGCACACAGCACACATTCAGTCGTATTAAGGTGTGCGTAAATTTTAAGTTAATTAAATTTTTGTTTTACGATATACTTCCTCAAAAATGGATGGAACATTCTCCATGGATTCGTGCGTGCCTAAGTATCTATTAACTGCTGGTCAATCTTGTTACTTTGTCTGCAAAAAACGAATTCGCGTCACAGTCATTCTTAGTATGAACAAAATAAAGATTATCGTTTGGGATCAAATATGCACAATGTCTTTAGAAACATTACAAGACTTTTTTTGGATTATCGCCGTAGGAATCGTTGAAAAAGTTTAAAGATTGTTATGAAGAAATAATTGATGAAAAAAATATCCAGCCTACAACCGAATAATGTTTGATATGAAATAATGCGTGATATAATTACAGAAACGTCTATAAATAACTTTTGGAATTTGAAGATACCAAATGATTTGAATTTTGCTAGTAGAAAGATAGTTCGTGAAACACTCCAGCAACAATTATTTTGTACTACATAAGGATAACATTTCAAATATAACCTTACCAATATTATATAAACCAGCCAATACGTGAAGACAAACTATCGACGGTGATATGCTAATATCCTTGACAAAACAAAATCTTGTGTTATATGATATTGTTTTATTTCATGTCAGTGTTGTTGAGATGGCATTAGCTATGGACACAACTCCTTAGACGCTATAATACGCAATTACAATATCATTATCTCCAGGATTACCTATTGCTGATACAATTGTTTAAATCGTAGATGATCGTATTGAATGGTCAAATTTAGTTTCTCTCGCAGTGTCTCGAGTTAGAAGAATATCTTAGTTGAGTTGGGTTATTGTAAATTGTACAGAAAGAAATAATCAAACTGATGATGACAATAAAGATTATATAGTAAGACTAGTTTTGTAATCAGTTATAAACAATCTGACAAAAATATAATTAATACAAAATATAATTTATTATGACCTTAAAACAACAACAGAAAAATCATTGTGCACTCACTAATGCTGACCTACCTTGAGTGTAATCGACGACGAGGCGCTAGTTAAGTGAAGACGGTGGTAATTGTGCATTTTAGGAATTACTTGATATTGTTCACTTATAAATCCTCGTTGATGAGCAGTTCAGTCTAATCTGTAAACTGGATGTCTACCGGTGGTTCTTACTACGCTGGAGATTTTATGTGTATTAACACTCCATATAGGATCAGTCGCTTTCTCCACATGCGGGTTCATATAAATACCTCACAACCACTTTACCTGATACTGGTTATTTAAAAAAAAGTAATATCGTTGTATTGATATTTGTTTCTTTTGTAATCGCACTAAAATGTTTCATATGCCTTGTATGAGTAATTTCATTATTTAATGCAGCTGTCACACTTTGTAGTCTTACATCCCATTCGCGAGATCTTATATCATTCTGAATTATTTCCGTTTGAATATTGATATCCAAATAACCGCTCAGCAAGTGCTAGAATATTTCTTTCAAATATTGATTGATCACGATGAATTACTGTATGTCCTCGTCGAATTTCGACTTGTTTTCTCATGAAAGATAATAATGTACTAAAGAATTCCTTGCCGTAATCAACCTGTAGTAGTTCTCTGCTTCCTCATATTTACTAGCAGCGTCAACAACAATTAACGCGTTTTTGTATGTTTATTAGCGTCTACCAATTCCGATAGTATCAAGTAGTAAATAAAAGTTATCAACCTGATGAAATTCATTAGGAGCGCTGTCACCACAACGTGCGTCTTGAATTTCTTTAGGTGGAGCTAGAAACATTTGCCATATTGTCTGTCGTGCTAAATATTTTGCAGCAACATAATGTGTAATATTTGCTGAATTAGCGAGTTTACTAATCTACTAATCATTTTGGGCTATAATAAATTGATTCCATTATTTTAAAAATTGGTTGATTATTAAAACGCCAGATTACCTTTCAGTAAGATCTTACCAGGAAGCTAGCACGTTTTTCTCTTCTATTTTTAATGTTTATGGAATTAAACGAGTGTATCCATTTCATATCTGCAATATGTCGTTGTGGCACATTTTTTTGTGTAATTACTCATTTGAGAATGTTTGTATCATCTAATTTCTGACTCTTTCCCTCTATCCCTAGCTCCCTCCCTCCATCTACTCTGTTAGTCTGGTGGTTAGAGCGTCAACGGCGGCCGCGGGAGATCGTGGGTTCGATCCCCCGATGAGACATTTTCCCCCGATGAGTCATACCAAAGACATGCTTAAAAGGTACTAACAGCTGCCACGCATGGCGCTCAACATTAAGAGGTCAGTGTTAGGACTGGTCGACCTGGTGTCACTATAATGTGGCTGGGTTGGACATCATGCTACATGTCTGTGGCATGATATCCAAGTGCTGGACATCATGATGAGCTGCCTCATTGCAGACATCGTAACGCTATGATGGAACACTTGTTAAAGCTACGTTAATAATCATAATCGCACATACACGCGCAAAATAATAGCATGTAGACAATTACATAGGAATAACATGTAGAGCATTACATAATGATATTTGGACCACTATATATTAACATCACCTAGAGCATTACATAATAATAACATCTAGAGCATTGCATACTAATAACATATAGAGCATTATATAATAATATCATTTAGAGCATTATATAATAATAGCATCCAGAGCATTATATAACAATAGCATGTATGCATTACATAATAAGATCATGTAGAGCATTACATAATAATAGCATCTAGAGCATTATAAAATAATAACATTTAGAGCATTATATAATAATAGCATGTACATCATTACAATATGAGTAGAGTTTTATATAATAATAGCATGTAGACCATTACATAATAATAACATGATGAGCATTATATAATACTATCATGTATGCATTACATAATAATATCATTTGAGTAATTATAGAATAACAGCATCTAGAGCATTTTATAATAATAGTATGTATGCATTATACAATAATATCTGTAACATTACATAATAATAACATGTATGCATTACATAAGAATAACATCTATATCATTACATAATAATAGCATGTAGAGCATTATATAATAATAGCGTCTAGGATTATTATATAATAGTATCATGTATGCCATTACATAAATATAACGTTTAGACCGTTACATAAAAATTGCATGTAAACCATTACATAATAATTGCATGTATACTATTAACAAATAATAGCGTGTAGATCATTACATAGTAACGTTTTCAATGTCGTACGAAAGTAATTGGATGATTGCGCAAAGGAAGGTGTCAAAAGTAACAACGATTGAATACCAAAACCATTGAGTATGTAATACTGTCTAAATATGACTTGGAACTCATACTTTTTTATTTAATAGGCTGTACACAATGGGGTGTCATACAAGTTATGTTTTGTGAAATTTATTGACAAACAGCTTGAAATGGGTTGACAAGTAACATTTTGACACTCTTGCAAAGATGTCGGAAGATAAGAAGAATTATATTGCCATATATTTGGCTGCAAATGTCTTAATTGGTGAATACATTAACTGGATTGTTTTTTTAAGGTTCTGCCTAAATATCAAAGGCACTAATGTCAAATAGATGTGTGGTCCTTGTTCCTTTCCCTAAAAGGCTGACTAATAAAAGCTTTATTGGGGTTTGAACCGAGATCAGGAAAACCCAGTCAAGGGATAACATTATTTGACTCCCCACGATGCCCAGCCTTTTAGGGAGACAAATATTATAACCCCACGAGTGGGGTTTTTTGGTATTGGTAGAGATATCGATTATGTTTCGAACCAATCAGTTTCCATTCAAATTCCCGCTTCGATGGATTAGTGATTAGAGCGTCCGCCTCAGACGCGAAACGCGGCGAGTTCGAACCCTTAGCCGAATCATACCAAAGACTTAAAACTGGTATAAACAGTTGCATCGCTATGCGCTCAGCATTAAGACGCTATTGTTAATACTGGTTGTCTTTGTGTCAGGGTAATGTGACTAGGTGGGACATGATGCAACATGTTTGACGCATAAAGATCCTTACCAGACATCACTTTAAACTACGACAGAGCGGACATTGTAGCAATATGACTGAAAAATTTTTAAACGAATACAAATCACACACAGACACACACACGTGCTTTTCGTTTAAAGTAAAAAAAAATGCAATTTTGGAAGATAGTACCTACGTCATTAATCAGGTCTTTATGTAAATGTGTTTAGCCTGTGTGACTGGATCAGTGGTTTTCGTTAGTTCAATAGTTCGCTTGTTACGTTTAGGTTCTTAATAAACAAAACAGGAAAATAAATAAGACAGCAAGCTTTGTAAAATTTAAATAATATTTTTTTTTCCTAGAAAAAATAAGGTAATGATGAGGAAAGAACTTGTGGTTTCTAAAATCAAATAAAACAATAAACCAAAAATATTGAAATAATTAAACTTCAGCTGTCCTACTAATGAAATGTTATAATGAATTCAATTTCGAGTCTCGAAAAAAACCCAAAATGTTAAGGAATGGGTTGATCAACATTCTTAACTCAAGCATTCGTTTTTACTAAAGATATTCAGTTATGTGGTAAAATTGTGTTTAGCTCTATTAGGAAAATTGTTTATAACTATAAGTTAGTACAACTTTGTATAAATCAATCAGTAAAATGGTGTATTCATCTCTTTGTCAGTACCATTGTGAATTAAGATATCAGTAAATGCAGACATCTCTTTGTTAGTACCATTGTGGATAAAGATATCAGTAAATGAATAAATCTCTTTGTTAGTACCGCTGTGGATAAGGATGTCAGTAAATGCATACATCTCTTTGCTAGTACCATTGTGGATTAAGATACCAGTAAATGCATACATCTCTTTGTTTGAACCATTGCGGAGAAAGATGTCAGTAAATGCATACATCTCTTTGTCAGTACCATTGTGGATTCAGATATCAGTAAATGCAGACATCTCTTTGTTAGTACCATTGTGGATAAAGATATCAGTAAATGAATAAATCTCTTTGTCAGTACTATTGTGGATTAAGATTTCAGTAAATGCATACATCTCTTTGTTAGACCCATTGTGGATAAATATACCAATAAATGCATACATCTCTTTGTCAGTATCATTGTGGATAAACATATCAGTAAATGCAAAAATCTCTTTGTTAGAACCATTATGGATTAAGATACCAGTAAATGCATACATCTCTTTGCTAGTACCATTGTGGATTAAGATACCAGTAAATGCATACATCTCTTTGTTTGAACCATTGCGGAGAAAGATGTCAGTAAATGCATACATCTCTTTGTCAGTACCATTGTGGATTCAGATATCAGTAATTGCATACATCTCTTTGTCAGTACCATTGTGGATTACGAGATCAGTAAATGCATATATCTCTTTGTCAGTACCATTGTGGATTAAGATACCAGTAAATGCATACATCTCTTTGTTAGTACGATTGTGGATAAAGATATCAGTACAATGGTGAATACATATCTGATGTTTTGATTTTAAAGGACATTTACTACATTCGTTGTGATACTTAAACATCGCTAGGGCATGGACCATTGTTAGTACCATTGTGGATAAAGATATCAGTAAATGCATACATCTCTTTGTCAGTACCATTGTGGATTAAGATATCAGTAATTGCATATATTTCTTTGTTAGTACCATTGTGGATTAAGCTACCAGTAAATGAATACATCTCTTTGTTAATATCATTGTGGATAAAGATATCAGTAAATGCATGCATCTCTTTGTTAGTTCCATTCTGGATTAAGATATCGGTAACTGCATACATCTCTTTGTTAGTTCCATTGTGGATAAAGATATCAGTAAATGCATACATCTCTTTTTCAGTACCATTGTTGATTAAGATTTCAGTAAATGCATACATCTCTTTAATAGACCCATTGTGGATAAATATACCAATAAATGCATACATCTCTTTGTCAGTATCATTGTGGATAAAGATATCAGTAAATGCAAACATCTCTTTGTTAGAACCATTATGGATTAAGATACCAGTAAATGCATACTTCTCTTTGTTAGTACCGCTGTGGATAAGGATGTCAGTAAATGCATACATCTCTTTGCTAGTACCATTGTGGATTAAGATACCAGTAAATGCATACATCTCTTTGTTTGAAGCATTGCGGAGAAAGATGTCAGTAAATGCATACATCTCTTTGTCAGTACCATTGTGGATTCAGATATCAGTAATTGCATACATCTCTTTGTCAGTACCATTGTGGATTACGAGATCATTAAATGCATATATCTCTTTGTCAGTACCATTGTGGATTAAGATACCAGTAAACGCATACATTTCTTTGTTAGTACCATTGTGGATAAAGATATCAGTACAATGGTGAATACATATCTGATGTTTTGATTTCAAAGGACATTTACTACATTCGTTGTGATACTTAAACATCGCTAGGGCATGGACCATTGTTAGTACCATTGTGGATAAAGATATCAGTAAATGCATACATCTCTTTGTCTGTACCATTGTGGATTAAGATATCAGTAATTGCATATATTTCTTTGTTAGTACCATTGTGGATTAAGATACCAGTAAATGAATACATCTCTTTGTTAATATCATTGTGGATAAAGATATCAGTGAATGCATGCATCTCTTTGTTAGTTCCATTCTGGATTAAGATATCGGTAACTGCATACATCTCTTTGTTAGTTCCATTGTGGATAAAGATATCAGTAAATGCATACATCTCTTTTTCAGTACCATTGTGGATAAAGATATCAGTACACTGGTGAATACATATCTGATGTTTTGATTTTAAAGGACATTTATTACATTCGTTGTGATACTTAAACGTCACTAGGGCATGGACCATTGTTAGTACCATTGTGGATAAAGATATCAGTAAATGCATACATCTCTTTGTTAGTACCATTGTGGATAAAGATATCAGTACAATGGTGAATAAATATATTATGTTTTGAGTATAAAAGATATTTACTACATTCTTTTTGATACTTAAACGTCACTGGTGCTTGGACAAAGTCAAACGTTATCTGTTAGCGTCACCGTCATTTAGGTAAAGATATGGAAGATTTGTACACACTACAACAATCATGACGTCACAAGACTCGTATATTACATTTGGAAACACTACAACAATCATTAAGTCATAAGACTCGTATATTATATTTGGAAACACTACAACAATCATGATATCACAAGACTCGTATATTACATTTGGAAACACTACAACAATCATTAAGTCACAAGACTCGTATATTACATTTGAAAACACTTGAGTCATGGTGCATGTTCATATCTCCCTCTTGTAGCGACTTTTAAAAAATATTTGCAAAGCTTTGTTTTTCATTTTCTATTACCGTGTGATAATGTAACTTTACTGTAATCCGATAAAAGTTATTTATTATATGTTGCCTTATCGCTATATAATAAAGAACAATAGGAATTGCAGCATCGTTCGTCTAATGCATCTGGTCAGCGAAAGGCGTTGAAAAGGAAAGCTGAGTACTGTTCGTCTAAAGCATTTGATATGTAGAAGAATTACAATGCACTGTACATAAATGGACAATTTATAATGCATGCATGGGGCGTATTCATCGATTTTCAAGCACTTCACTGTTCGTGAACAATGCATCTCGTTTGAGAAGGATTTCAATAAGTTGAAAGGCAAAATGTTGTTGTGAATGACCCAATCAGAGTAAATTTATATCCTAATTAAAGTGTGTATGTTGTGTCATTGAATATTTAACACATAACAAAGAACTCGAGTAACGAACAAAAACATAACTCGAGTAACGAACAAAACACTAAGGTTTACATGGAAACAGAAGCATCATATGTTTAGCTTTATGACGGCATATATTGCAAACAGACATTTATCACCCTATGTAAAATGTTTAATACCACTTTATGATTGATATATGTTATTGCACTATGTAGAAGGCTATGATTAGTACAACCTGTAGAAAACTACTGTTTAACGTATGTGATTTTGTTTTCTCCAATAGAGAGACCACGGGGCCTTACGTTCCTTGCAAGTTTGCTATTTATTTCGCGACACAATGGTCGGAAATAAAAAGTAGCATAAAAGGAATATAGCTTTCCATAGATATTTTCCCTCGATGCCTTAATCTATCGTAACATGCCTTTAAAGTTCAGATCAAAGTTAAATGTATAATTTAGTAAAAGTAGGAGATATATCATGGACAGAAAGCTAGGCAAACCCTATGCAATTTTAAAATAAATAAAACTCTTCTGCAAATATGATTTAAAAGGTGGGGGACGAGTCGCTTTCTAATCACTATTTCTTTCTAGCTTACTGATTTGCATAAACTTTGCTCTCTTATTTCTTGCAAATTGCCGTGTGGCCTTTTAAAATTAAATTCTGTTGTATTTTCCATCTTAACTGCAGACTAAGAGCGCAGTACTAACAACCTCACGTAGCCTCTTTACGGACAACTTTATATAACCCATAACCCTAGTAAACAAAACTCATCAGAATTATTTCCCTCTGTATAATTGTGGTCTGACTGAACACATTTAAATTGTAAAAATACTTTTTTTTCCAATAACATGTAAAGCCGCAGGCAGTTTTTCACACCTATCCAAACTTTGTGCGCTCGACATTTGTTATAGTGAAAGAAGAACTGTCAGGATAAAGTGTAAGGTAATTGCTCTTTTGTTATAGTTTGTAATAAAGGAGTAAAAATCTCAGAACGATAAGCGAAATAGAAAACGCAGAATTCTATGCCGACCAGAAAGATATACGTTAGAACGTTTCATCGAAAATTCAAGTCAGGTTACAAAGTACTCTGGGTATATAATGAATAAACCACAGTATGTCATTTATATCAAAAATATCAGCATCCGGTTAACTGGAGGTAACGGAAAAGTCCCTTCTTTTTTATAGTAGTTTCAGTTCTAAACTGCACTCCTCCTTCTCTGTTTCACTGTATATGTGTGGTGTCAACGGAGCTTCCCGACATATGACAGATTAACTTATAGTACGTGATCTGTACGCCTCACTGTGTTTATACTGATTTATTTACGAACAGTAAACAAGTACATTTACATTTATAGAGAATGCACACCATCATTGATGTAATTGGTGTAATTGGTCTAATTGGTTTAATTTAATTTGACATTTTGTTCTAGTTACAATGAATGACTGCATTTAAAACAAAACCTTTCTAGCTGGTTAAACGTTTAGGTCATTAATACACGGTTTTAACATATGAAAGTCATTTTGTTCATTGTATACGTTGTTACGACCTTGGTGCTAAATATACTCAATTGAAACTAACAACAACCAACATGTTTTGCAAAATTAGTAGCTTTATTTGTTCATGTTGGAACGTATGGATCCAAGTAATCATATTATCTCAATAGCTGTTTTCTTAACCTATCTAGTGTGGAAGTAGATTCGAATGTTTCTGATCCATATTGTCTACTATTTCTAAATGGCAAAGATTGATCACATCAAAGTCATTATAGTCCGATTTCACACAATCCTTGATGCGTAGAACAGGTACTGCTAACTTAATTGAATAGATAACATAGATATTGTCAGCAAATTGAGAAAACTCATGTCCAGTTGATATATGTTGTGGTGTTGCACAGGGGTCTGTTTCATTGACCTCTTCCTTTCAATATATAAACTCTGCCGCTCTCGAGTGTCATAGATCATCATCCAGTGTCTCACTAATTGTATGCTGTTGGCACGCAAACACACAAATCTAGCCACGCAACTGAAGCTGATGCTACCATCCAAGGCATAGAGAGGTGCGTAAAACTGTTGATAAACTGGTTGATCATCTATGAGCGGTTGAGTCAATAACATGAAGGGAACAGGACCAATAAAAAAACCTGTGTAAATCCACAACATAAATCAACTGTTCTGGGGTGTGTTCCGTTTGCAGATTTGAATTGTTGACTAAGTATGACTTGAACCACAGTTAGGTTGTATTGTGAATGCCAAATACATGCTGGAGACTGAAGTAATATATCATGATCTATTGTGTCAAATGCTGCAGACAAATCAAGGAGGGCGAGGGATGTAATCTTTCCGCTATCCAAAGCAGAGAGAATGTCATTAAATACTTTCAGAAGAGTAGTATCAGTACTGTGGCAAGGGCAATATGTATATTGTACATTACTACAAAGACTGTTTGAATTGAGATGAGATTGAAGTTAGGTTAGAAATTCTCCCGGGAAGAGAACAATTTCAATAGAAGATTTCTCAGAAAAGGGCAAAGTACGTAACAATAAACTACTGTGAGTAGCTCATATCTCTTAAGATTTTAACAGGAATGGACTGGGCATATTCGCCAACAAATGCATCTGAAAATTTCGAAAATATATATAATAATGTCAGACTGAGTATTGCTAGAACCAACAAATGCATAGCTTTAAACAACTGACATTGACATTGACCGTTTATAAGAAAAACGAACATTTGTAATAGCTGCTAATTTGTTGTTTCCTAAATCGCAACCTATCGCAATCAGAAGTAGCGTGTACTTTCTTCGAATTGTAAGTACATGTATAAAAAGAAAGGACTTTCTGATCAACATCATCCGATCTTTATTCTTCATGTTCCTGGGTATATATTTGGAAGTACTGGCATGAAACTGAAATGATTGTTTGACTTTTTACGTACTGCAATATGTGTGTTAAAGAACAGCCGTCAGCTGTACAAGCTCCCTTCTTTAAAATGTGTCCATGTTTCTCATCAAGTTAAGTTCTGAGGTCACTATGGAAATGATTCTTAAAACATTTGTATCTGCTTAGTTGCATTTACGTTTCATCTAGCATTCGTATTACTTTTTGGTCATCTACCTGTGCATTTACATTTCTCATTCTTATTTTGCATTTACATTTTCTAATAATTTGTTTTCTTCTTGCATTTTCATTTGTCTTTCGTGATGCTCACTCTGAATTCGCATTTCCCTTTTTAGGAGCTTCCACGCTCCTCATAGTGTGTATCCAAAAACCTATTAAGGTAAAGGATTAAATGTAAAGGCTTTACTCACTCCTTGATGGGATCTGCAATAGCGTTTCTACTTTAGATGCCAAGGTGAAAGCTTGTTGGTCGCATGAATTTGTTCCGAATATATTAAATTAAAATAGCAGGCACTAAAGACACTTCTAAGCAAAGTGCAGATTAAATTTATAAAGCAATTGTAATTTTCTTAAACGTAAAGATCCCTTAAACATTGAATTCTCGAAAAATATAATTCTCAGTATTCAAAAAAATTAAAAGCCTAAGATATTTAAAAGAAATTCAAAATGTCCTAACGATCCAACTAATGTATTGTTACGAACAAGAGGTTTAAACTAGCCAACAAGAAAGAATGATATCGAAATCAGAGCTTTACTTACCTTCAGTACAAAATGAGAAAATTAACAATTACTTACAGTCAGTAGTAGTAATATGGGACACTCTAGGGACAATGGGAATCCAGTCGAAAAATGCATTGGACACTCTAGGAACAAGATTTATAGCGACAATGGAAATCCCTGTTTAAAAGGTAGTGGGACACTCTAGCGACAAGAGGAAATTTATCATGGTGGGTTTGTATAGCGAGAAGGGGAATTTAACATGGTGAGTCTGTATAGCGACAAGAGGAATTGAACATGGGAATATTATTTATATTTGGGACTGGCTAGCGACAAGGGAAATAGAGGCAAAGAAAGCTAATATCTTTTCGAGGTATATGAGTGGCCCTGAAAGCAAACCACACAATCTCCTATCAAAACAGAAGGGAAGGAAAATAAAATCACACAATCTCCTATACACACAGAAGGAAAGGAAAACAAAACAAGCATAATTAAGAACACCATACATTCTATGTGAAATATGTTCATTGTTTTCATTCATTCATCAATTTAGTAAAATGGTAGTGTGATATGTATTGTCGACTGACTTCTTAATATATCTCAAATTTAAGGGATGTCCTGTGTTTCGCAGCACACGCTATAAACAATGTTGCCAATATTTAACAAATCTAAGTCGAAGGGGAAAAAAAGCAGCACCAAAATGTGCATTGTTCTATCGAAAGTCTAAGCTGTCTGTTTCATTTGAATTTCAAGGTTAACCATATGCAGGGTCATACAGTGCAATGTCAATCTCGTCAATCATTGTTACATTGTCACAATTCTTCCGAACGTGTGTTTAGGTTCTGGTATTTTTATTTCAAAGTTAGCCATAAGCAGGATTATACAGTGCAAGATCACTCGCGTCATGAATGAAATAGTTTTGTATGTGTTCCCTTTCTAAAAAAAAAGGTAGATCTTATGATGAATTATTTCTGTGACACATTGCAGTACCAAAAATAAAGATAAAGCACGGATACCTGAATTGTACAAGTTTGTCAACTCAAGATTTTATTTCATCCTACGATTTACTGATAGACCATTTGTAAGGGTGTAGCGTTTGAAAAACAAATTACACGACAAATGAAAATTATGGTGCCTACTGATTAAAATTTTGGAGAGGTATCTTCAAACGGGAACATCTACCATTAGAATTTCAATCAAACGTATTACGACGAGAGAGAGAGAGAGAGAGAGAGAGAGAGAGAGAGAGAGAGAGAGAGAGAGAGAGAGAGAGAGAGAGAGACTATGTTATACCTAGTTTTAAAAACAATCAGGACACTTACGCTTTTTGTGGTATATTTTCCCTTAGAAAAATTCAAAGAAACACACATCCCACTTAGGAAATCAAATCCATAGGAAAGGTCCACGAATTTAAAATATCACCAGAATGAACCAATGACAAATACGACTAAAACGTTCTGACAAAATAGTTAATCCAAATACGTTGTGATGTATTTGACTATAAAATTGACATAATTTGTGTGTGATCGCCCAGGGTACTATTGTTCTTGCTTTAGTTTCACTTCTTTTCTTATATAAATAATCTAGCGGTGAAACACGACCTATCTCGAAACTAGGTGAAGTGCTACTGAAGTCAGTTCGAAGTGAACGCGGTAAGAAAATTAATCCAGTCAATGAAATTGTTATGATAAGTGATGCAATGTTTTGTACGATGGTGGTATAGCAACATAATAAATAAGCTCTCAAGTTGTTCAAATTGCTGTGCTATCTGGAATGTGAACTTAAATTCCTCCGTTGTTTATTGGAACATTTCTTATTACCACATCAATTATTGAATGGTCACAGTACTCGTACCGTTTCATTTTACCACATCAGCTACTGAACGGTCAGAGTATTGGTTCGCATTTTGAACTGAAAATTTATTTGTATCTCATTTAAGCATTTTGACGTACACACTCACATCGGTACAGTCAGGATTGTTGCAGTATTAAGTGGAATGGATTTTAGTTTCTTTTTTTCTTTTCTTTTCAAACTCGTAAATCTGGGATTTGTACGAATTAATTAGTTTACATCAAACGATGATCCTCTAATCATTAAAGAGGTCATGCAGAAAATGCACTTATTATCAGATCAATGTTTTCAAGTGACTTTTAATATTACCAGTTATCAATTTGAATTGCCCCATTTTACGCAAAACATAGAAAAAGTAGCATTATTTCATTATGATATGATAAAGCGAATGGAATTCTCAGTTCGTGCTTTGCACAAGTAGAAAAGTGTCCAATCTGTACAGTTGTAATGAGGCGTTTTCTCGGTATAAAGCTTCACCTGGACACGAGGTATTCCTCACATCTCTGTGACCGTACATGCAATAATCACTGATTATTTTTCCTTTTGTGATCCCACATTTGATGAGGATTTTAACAGCACTTAGTCCTGTCGCAGATGTAAGATGGCTAGAGTAGTTTCCAACAAATGCAAAACCTAAACTACGGTCATCGTAACCCTTGGTATGGCTTCCTATCCGGTCCCAGCCTCGCCCTTCATAGGCATTTCTGTCCTCTCCGACGAGAAATCTGTATGCAATGTCAGTCCATCCTGTACATAAATAAACGATCTACGAATAAAATCATGGTTGAGTGAAATTGCTTCAAAAAAGTTTCTTCTCTTCTTTGCCTTAATAATAGACCAACAATTATTATTTTGTTTCTGATTTTTTAAAGGGAAGAGAGGTGAGGGACAGGATTGGATAGTGGTCATGCACAATTATTCATTTGAACTATTTTCCTTAGTATGGGTATTGAGTTTGATTTTGTGAGTCTATAAATGGCATTACTGACCGCACTCATTACAACAGCTAAAATGGTTTTGCAGTGTGAACATAAATAACCTGTATATTATAATTGCCTTGGTGCATGTGTAGACAAAAGAAACTATCTAAAATTATTTTATATTTTCTAAGATTTGAAATAATTAAAGGTTTTTGTAATATATTGGGTTTATAATGGGTTTAACAGGCTTTCAATATTACTTCTATATCACTTGCTGTTTCCAGGATCACACATGTTAAAGTTTGTGTTAACCTGAGCCATTGAATATAATGTATGCAAATCAGTGAAGGCTGATGCATAATATGATTCAGTCAATGACTTTTAAAGACAAATGTAAAAAATGCATGTTAAACCTTTTCACCTACCTTTGTCATGCATATGGTAATACTGAATACGTGGAAGGACTTTACTGCAGGTTTCTAGATCGGTGCAGGACTGTGTTTCGGTGTGGTTGATGCAGATAGCTCACATTTCTGGGAGGAACAGCGCCCCAGTCTGACCTGGACATGATCTTCACATCAGAGCATGATATTGGATCTGTAAAGCACATATTATATGTTTTATTTTATGTTGGTTTTGTTAATAAGATATATCTATCCTTGTTTTATGTTTGATTTCATCGTTTATAATTTTGTACGTGATATGCCGACAGTTTTTCACGAATGCACGAACATGATTTTCGGACTGATAGTCAGTGTTTCTTGAATTCCATAGATGATGCTTCGGGAATAGTATCATTTTGAATTGGTCAGTGATCAGGAACATGCCAGGTCTTTACGCTTGAAAAATAATTTACTATATCATTCCATACCAATCATGCCTCTACGCAACACAACAAATCCTTTCAATTTTTAAATCCCGTTTGTTTATTGAAATTTTCGTTTCGACAAAATACAAATATACACTAGCGAAACAGAGTTTCGATATTTATCTATTATTATCTCTTTTGATTATGATGTATCCATTCAGGAGAAACATTCTCAATAATCTTATACAAAGTTACTTTTTAAACGAATCAAATGTCTAACAAATATTTAGTTTTGCTTATTTAGCAAAATAATGTGTATTATTTCACAATGTTTGCTTGTTGACCTGATATGAAAGATAAAAATGTTCCAAGGAACATCGTGTAGTAATGCCTTACCAGTGCTGCGACTAAAACAACATCGTCGATACTCATGCCATCCACAAAGTCCGTTTATATAATATTCGCTGCAGTGGAGAGTGTCTTTTTGGATTTGTCCGCCGAGTAACTGGCACCCTGAGTTCTCACCTTTAGTATTTATTTTTATGTTGATAATTCGACAAACAAAATGTTACATAGAAAATGAAATAGTAGATATAAAAATGGCATTGGCAATAAATTAAATAAACACGTCCATAAAAAAATGATAACAAAATCCACAATTCACGTCGACGAGAAAGAGACAAAGAGAGAGAGAGAGAGAGAGAGAGAGAGAGAGAGAGAGAGAGAGAGAGAGAGAGCGAGAGAGAGAGAGAGAGAGAGAGAGAGTGAGAGAAAGAGAGCGAGGAGGGTGGGCGGAGGCTTATATACTCTTAAACATAAGGACGTGTAATCCATTACGATCGAGAGAACCTATAGTCTACAGTACGTATCATACCACCGAGTTATTAATAGCATATAATCCAATTATTAGATTTATAACATGTCCTTTATAACAATAACCATAATCGTATCTAAAACAGACATCCAAAACAAGCTTTGTATTATGTTTTTCATGCTGGAAGTTTAGTCGTCCTGCCACTCAAAACCACTGTTATTTCTTATGATACAGTTGTTTATATATGACAGTATTTCTTTCAGAAACGAACAGAAACAGGCACACTTTATAAACTGTTTCAAGTTTAATGTTTTGTTTGCATGTAAGGCAATACTTTACGCCTCAACGATTCAAAGTAGATAATACCGATTTAGCAGTGTGAGCCAATCCATTCAGTTGGAAGTTTGAGTAGTTCCCATAAAGTATATATAATTGTCCATCGGTCTCTATTCACTTGTTTCTTTAACTCAGTACATCAGCAAAATAAACTATGGGGAAGGGGGTAGGTGACACATGCATCTGATATAAGCAATGCGCTATCATTGGGGCTTGAGTCCAGATGAGGTAGTGGGAATGGGGGTGGGGTGAGGGTGGGACAATTGGGCTAGGTGGGTCGATAATGAAAACATCTTATTTGTAATGTAATGCCACCATTATCATTTTATACAGGTTACCATTGTTCTCAACGTTCCACATGACATGTGCTTTTTGAATTCAGAGATTTTAGAATATTTTTTCTTTCCCCAAACAATTAACAGCAGATTATTATAAATATTCAAGTTTAGGGTCTTCACCTCAATCCCATTTACGTCCCTTTGGATTGGTCGACTGGGGAATTTACATTGCTACTATTATGTGTAATGTTAAACGAAATAGGAGAACTAAAGGAACGTACACGACAATGACTGGAAACTGTCGCCTAAACCTGCTCCACTAGAACTATTTTCTTTGATTACTCTGACTTATTCTATCGATCCAATTATCAATCCCTGATAAAAATGCATTGCCTTTAGACACCACCGTCTATTCCTTGTCTTCCTAGTGAAATCTCCGTCATTGTAACCATATAGTCAATGTGGTCTGAAAATAGTGAAAGATGTAATATGACAGCCGTAATGGTAGGAGTAGTGTTGATGGTTCTATTAGTAATACAATAAATGCGATAGCATTATTTACTAATAGAAATGTGGTGGACGGTAGATTTATTTTTGTCGTTGTAGCGGCCTTACTCACCCACACTATCTTACAACAATTGGGATTTATAGAAATATAGAAACTATTATTAACATAATACTCCCCAACAACGAAAGAAGTGCACAATTACTATGTTAGTTAAGAACTCTACATAAATCTCCTTTACAGAAGCATATTGACTGAAGCAATGCATACATTTGTTATTCCTAATATAATACCAAGAAAGACAGAACTGGATGAGCATTAATTCTTCAATATTCAATGCAACCATACAGATAGTTTTACACAAAACGCCCGAGTAAGTAATGCATTATGCGGGAATATTCCAGATAGATAGATAGATAGATAGATAGATAGATAGATAGATAGATAGATAGATAGATAGATAGATAGATAGATAGATAGATAGATAGATAGATGGATGGATGGATGGATGGATGGATGGATGGATGGATGGATGGATGGATGGATGGAGAGAGAGGGAGGGAGGGAGGGAGGGAGGGAGGGATCGATGGAGGGAGGGATGGATGGATGGACCGACCAACCGACCAATCAATCGATCGATCGATAGATAGACATATTTGTTCTCTTTCATATCTTGTTTAGGACATAGGCTAATAAGAATATACATTATTGTACATAAGCGTTGCCAAGTATACACTATACAAAATGCAGATGATATCAGTATTGTACAGGATAGATTGACTGAGTTTCGGTTTTCCACACACAAAAAGGAACACGGAAGTTTTGAAGCATGTCTAAGACACCTTTTGGATGGGTTGGATTCCTTACTAGTTATGCTTGATCATGTTCAATAGGTATACAATAACACCTTATATAATTCACTTTAATCGTAAAGAATGTGTTTGATAACTAGAATGAAAAGGGGATTTTTAGCGCTTTTTCGTGCATCAAATACTTTAGATCTTGTGAAATGCGAACTTGTACATTACATCTTTTGCCTCACTTTTTTATTTAGCATAAGAAAGGTATCATGCGTATATAGATAATTTCGTAAGCATGAGATCTGACTTTATATGTTGTCTCTGACGTGTATCTTTGTGTATATCGCGTCAGTTCTGCTCCTGGTCCCTCTGCACAGGTATACAGTTTAATACATTTCAAACCAGGAAAAGGCATATTATAAAATTGTTCCTTGCTAAAAGAGTTACTCAGCAGGGTGTAAAATAGTCTTTTATTACCTCTGCGGACGCGTCGGAGGGCAACAAGAAAGTGGATCGGATTTTGTAAACGTTTTTACAACGGGCACTCAACTCCGGTCCAGCTGGAATGTTGCACGAATACGTCAGCATATATAAAATAAGAATAGTTTATATCAGCTCGGACGACTAATCTCGCTTATCAAATAGTCCCGCTTTTAGTGTTCCTTATTCATCTCCCCCGTTTAGCGTTATTGATTATAGATCAGCGAGAAATTCAAGCACTAAGATTGAACTGATTTCGAACAGACTTACGCGATAATATATTTTAAAGAGAATTGGCACACTAAAAAGAAAATGAATTTTATTTCCATATCGGAATATGCGGTGGAAGATGGATGTCTGATTTTTCTACAAAGCTGTTAACTTTTATTTATTACTTTTTGTTATCTATTTGCAATTGTTCCAGTGGCGCAGATGGTCAAACTGGTTTACATTGGAGAATGACATTAGGGATTTTAGCCAAGCCAAGCAGAAATTTGTTTCTTATATCAGTTAATTCGACGGTTAACAATGGATACAGACGATGACAAAAAACAAATGTTGTTGTACGCTACCTCTTGAACGTAAAGGTTTTAAAGACGTTGGATCATCTAGGTCTGGGACAAACGCAGATTTAAAAGAGGTTGTTTCGCTTCCTTGCATCGTTGACGAAATCTGGGCTAAAGCAGACCCACAAGATTAAAAACGAGTTATTCATCGTCGACGTTCTAAATGGCTGAAACAACTTGAGAGGAATTGGGTGTTACTATAGAACGGCCGCTTTAAAGCAAAAATGTAACTTGATAATAGTCATAAATATTATTATATTTTTCTTGATTACAACAAAATGATTATTTATTTAACTCTGATATGAATGTTGTATTCTTGTTTGTGTGTTAGCTGTAAAGATCAGCTAAGACAGTGGCCCAGACATCGCCGGTCGGCATGGAGTTACTTGAATGCAACTTTGTAATCATGCATAAACCACTTTTCGCCGATGTTATGATTGTGCAATTAAGACTCGGGTATGCTGCAAATTCCGTTGATAATATGTTTCCACAGAACTAACTAATCCAGCGATAATATATACTATGTCAACGCTATTCCAAACGAGACCCCCTCCTCAGGCTATTTCATTTACACTGTGTCCACGTAAGCTATACCACATGCGACGGCAATAATTGCGCTTGCGTATTTATACAGTATTCGATGGTGTTGGTCGATTTCGGTTTGCATTTAGATCGATTCTTACGCCGAAAATCTAATTATTGACGTGATAGCGGGAATAAGGCGATTTTGTATAAAAGACCAATACAGTGAATATAGTCTGTTTGACCTTTAGTTTGGTCATCCAAGACTAATATAAAATCATTATTTTCTAAACTGCTTTCCCGCTCTGATCATATCAAGAGAATCTTTCCACTTTTCGTTGGTCTCAACGGTGGTATTTAGCGTCTCTTTATAGCCCTTGACCCATAAACAAGATAATTTATCATGGTCTGTGTTGTCACGATGATACCCAGCTTGTGTAATCCCTTCTACTCACGTTGATATACTTAATACATTTTCCTCTGGATTGTCATCGGTTTTCACGAGAGTTTCTACGACCTCAATAAACGCTTCAGCGGGAAAGAAATATATGATAATATGTTGAACCTGCAATTCAATTGGAACCAGAACATTCTGAAAATAATAACAATTTTTACAACTTCACCGGGGAGCTCTTCGTAATAAAATGCCTCTGATTGATACTCCATTTAAATGGGTAGATGTCGATATTGTGGGACCCATATTTCTAATTACAGATAGGTAAAGTCGATATATTCTTACTCTAGTGGATTATGCTTCTAGATACCCAGAAGCCGTAGCTTTACTATCAATTGAAACTGAACGTGTAGCTGAGGCGCTTGTCGACATATTCAACATGGTAAGAGTACCTTGGGAAGACCCACTTTACCTCAGAACGTGTGACAGAAATTAGCAGGTTGTTGCCTATTAAGCAGTTGCACACCACACCATATCACCCATGTGTTAGGGATTAGTAGAGAGATTTAAGTGGACGTTGAAACAAATGCTACTTCGGATGTGCGCGGAGGAACAGCAAGATTGGGAACTTTATTTGAACGCGATTTTGTTCGCGTATCGCAAAGTACCGCACGGGATCTTGGGATTCTCGCTGTTTGAATGACGTAGAGAAACCTGATCAAACTGCTGAAAAGGGCGTTTTGAACGTTGTATGCATTGCGGTCATAGAAGACGAGTCGAGTGACGAACCGTTATTAGATACAAACACAGAGACTCCCCTTGAGTACCCCATGGTTGTAGGAAAAGAGAGAATATGGTCAGCGTGTGCCCATAATTACCTGAAGGTCAGCTTTGGCAGCTCAGGGAAATTTTGAATGTGTCCAGACGTACTTACATTTAAACCAGGTAATACTGTTTTGATAATGCACAAGATAAACTTGAATATCTCAGAGCCACAATGATAAAGTAGGTAAAATATTAGAAATGGGAGTAATTGAACCCTCAAACTCTCCATATTCTTCCCCCATGGCATTGGTCAGAGAAAATTACGGAACAAATCGATTCTGTATAGACTTTCGACAACTTAACAAAGTCACCGTATTTAATGCTGAACCCATACCAAACATTGTTTTCAGAATTGTTAGGGTAACAATTGCATTTCTAAATTAGATCTAACAAAAGGTTTAAAGTTAAAGGCTATGCCTTTCGGTCTGGTTAACGCCGCCTGTGCGTCGTGCACGCGTATTATGCGAACATTATTGAAAGGCATGGATATCGCAGACAGTTTCGTAGACGATATATTTGTATATACGTATACCTGGGAAGAGAATGCATTAGTCGATCTGTTCGACAGATTCTGCAAGGCAAATCTCACAGCGAGACCCTCCAAGTGTAGTATAGCATATTCTAACATGGAATGGTTGGACCATATAGTAAGATGGTCAGGTCTAATAAAGCCACATCCTGACAAAAGTGGAGAGATCAAAGACGCGCCTAGGCCTGAAACCAAGAAACAGATACGATCGTTACTTCGTTTGATATGTTTTTATAGGACGTTCGTTCCAAATTGTGCTAGTCCATTAACGTATTAGTTAGTTAGCAACGCAATAAAGTTTATTGGAGTTTATGCCAAGAAATAGCTTTTGACGCTCTTAAAGGAAGATTGCTCATTGGAACGATCATAAAGCTGCCAGAATTAAACAAATCGTTCATATTGAGAACTGAGTAGGAGCAGTTTGGCTACAAGAACAAGAGGGATTAACTTTACCCATTGCTTACGTTAGTATGAAATTGCTACCTAGGGAACACAATTACTCCGTGATCGCGAATGAGTGTTTCGCACTGGTGTGGGTTATAGGTAAATTTCACAATTACCTTTTCAGAAGGGAATTTTTCCATGAAACGGACAATCAGCCTATCATATATTTGAACAAGGAAAAGGTTGTCAAAGCAAGATTTATGCGTTGGGCATCGACTCTGCAGTCATATGGTTTCCAGATCGAACTAATCAGAGGGTCGAAAAAAGTAGGGTTCGATTACTCAAGCAGAGTGTGATTTGCAGGTTTTTTTTCTTTCTCTTACCATGTTATTCTGCTAATGTAAATAACATTTCAGTTTATACTTCTGGCTCAATTCCGTGTTTATCTAAAAGTGTTTCCATCTTTTTTAAAAAGGAGGTAATGTCAAGGAATCGTGTATGATTTATATCGGTATGTATATCTGATCAAAAATGTAATCGGACATCTTTGCTGAGTACAGCGTCATCCGAGAATGGTTGATTTATTTTCGATTAAATTTATTTTTGAATTACTGAGCGCGACTCAAACCATGCTGAAAACTGCCTGCAGTAAAAGTCTAAGTACCTAAATGCGCATATCTGTCACAGCTAGCATACATAAAGAGCAAACTCGCTATAAACGAATTACACTTCTATGAGTCTTGTCAGGAAGCTTACCTCTTTACGGTAGCAAGTCTTCAGCTGTAGAGCTGCCTTATTTATGGTTTGGTGATGTGGAGCCACATCACTCAATGTGGTTTCTTGAGACGTGTACACTTTGTCTGGTGACGTTGATTCGGAAGAGTGTACTGGTGTTATCAGTTGAAAGGACACATGGCTTTGCGATCAATCTGGTCTGTGTTGAATGTGAGGTCTCTCGAGGGATCCTTCAGCAGGCAAGGAGGGGTGTACCATGCGTACGGCCTCTTTGACTAGAGAGGGTTGACCCGGAAAAACATCTTGAACGTCAATTGGGCGCATATATATATATATATATATATATATATATATATATATATATATATATATATATATATATATATATATATTATATATATATATATAGTAGAGAGGTGCATTTATGATGTGAAATCATGGACGAAATTTAAGAAGCTGTAGATGAATGATTATAAAACTTAGGCTATTCTGATCATAACACAAAGAATTTCTCATTCACATCCTTTGCCTCAGATGATAATGATCAGCACACCAACAATAAATTCTCACAGTCAGTACGAAACCTAGGTGTTACTCTAGACAATTCTCTCACAATGCACCACCATGTCATGAACATATGCAAGGCTGCAGATCTTGAACGTAGACGTATCAGTTCCATTCGCAAATATCTTTCCGTTAATGCCACTAAACACTTTTTTGTTCATTAGTACTTTCAAGACTGGACTATTGTAACACAATTATGTCTGGTTCGTCACAATATCTTCTGATAAAAACTTCAAAAAGATCATCACACAGCTGCTTGGATCATATTTAGAGTACCTCGATCAGAGCACACCTCATTACTGTTATGTTGCCTACACTGGCTATAAATTCGATACAAAATCAAATACAACATTTTTTCTCTGTGGTATATTTCACTGACGGACTCCAGTCCAAAATTCCTCTCCGGCCTCGTCCATGTGTATACACCAGCAAGATACTTAGGCTCCTCTTCTAACAAACGTATACTCATTGTTCCCACTATAAAAACGAAATCATATGGACAACGTTCTTTTGCATACCATGGCCTGGCCATGTGGAACGACTTGCCCATTTAAATTATACATAAAGAAACAGTGGCCCCTTTTAAGAGTGCTCGTAAAACTCACCTTTATCGATGGCAGGAACAATTTTAGAGACCTAATGTTTTGTATCTTAATTGTTTTCAGCATGTTTTAATGTTCTCCAAATTCTTAGTGTTTGTTATTTGTTTTTCTGTAGTGTAGTCATATCATTATAGATGTTGTAAAGCTCTTAGAGCTTCGAAAGATTAGGCGCTATACAAAGTCCTCATTATTATTATTAGTATTAGTATTATAATATATATATATATATATATATATATATATATATATATATATATATATATATATGTATGTATGTATGTATGTATGTATGTATGTATGTATGTATGTATTACGTGTTCCATGTTATTATTGTTTTAACTATTATTATTTGAGCAAAATTACATTGTATTCGCATTACATTATCGTTATATGATCGATACATTCCTAATGTCATGTATATTCCAATATCGTTTGATGAATTGATACATTTATGAGTTGATATATTTATGAACAAATGACTATTATATTGATAAGTGCATAAATCACATGCTTTGGTCACCCTTGGTGTTTAATAATACCTTGTTTCCAATGAGGTCGGATAATATACTTTTATTTGTTGATTGGTGATAGGACGTTGTTCAGGTTAACTTAAAATTCCATTATTTAAATTCATCTTTTGAGTTTGCTCGTTATTTGTTGTTGATAGTTCCATATTAGGAACTTTATAATTTTCCTTCTTTTTTATAACGGTGTCAGATTTTTCATATTTAATTTGCGTTTATAATGATATATTTTTAACGCAGCAGATTTTGGTATCTTCACTAATTCAGTCCCAACTCGGCTTCATCGTGGGACATGTGGCACTTGAAACCCTGGTACGTTTATGTGTTGGATGACCAACCCATTCAACATATGGTGCGATTATGAGATCGTATGATGCCTCGACCAGGATCTCATATATACAAAATTGGTAGTCGTACAACTAGAACATCGGACCGGACAACTTATTATACAAGACCTTAAAATGCTTCTCATCATGTGATGCTAAGTTCATTCTATTGTACAGAGACAATTTGTCTTTCAGTAGCATTGACCTTGTATTATATATTTTGACTCAGAAATCAAAAGGCTTCAAGCTCACCTAGACCATGGCAGACTAGTATTAATGTGCAGCCAATTATTGTGTCCTGACAAGGTGACGTCACTGATCCTTCTCGTGTTTTCTCCAATCAACAGATTTCAACCATACGCAAGCCTATGCTTTGCACATTAGTTTGTCGAGGTAGACAGTGATCCACATGTCACATTCTTCTTCTTAAAGATATATGTGACCTTCAATGCTGACATTTGACCCCAAAATCAATCTTCTTCTTTTCGTTAACAGCAAGAAATCGTCAAAATCCGGTCCAATTAAGAAATTCATAACTCTTGCTATATGACAAGCTTTTGACAGTTATTTGTTTTTCCACTTAGTGTTTCATTCCCACATTGATAGGCATCTTTGTCGTTACATGAGCCATCCATAAAAATCGTCAACTGTATATTTTATATTGTAGATAACACGTAATATTGTGCTGACACAAAACTGAGAACACTTTTTGAATGATCAGACAACATCATACTGAAGGGGATGAATACAAAGCAAGATAAACTTACACAAAGGATAAACTATAAGCAAATAAACGCAGAGGACAATACGTTGTAGAGACAATTATACACATATGTGGACTTTATATTAAATCAGGTTTTAATACTTAGACATGGGTAACATGTAGTCATAGAGACCATTTCGTTCTTAGTAGAACTAGATTACCTCATATGTATGTATGTATGTATGTATGTATGTATGTATGTATGTATGTATGTATGTATGTATGTATGTATGTATATATGTATGTATGTAACAAGTAATATAAAACATAAAGGAGTGAAAAGCAACAAGGTTTGTAACATTCAAAACACATTTTTTGCCCGAGAATACAAAGTCAAAATGACAAATGATCTTACGGCATTGCAAAGTAAGTCACAAAAACAAATCCAAATATGAATGTCTTAATGTGTGTGTTACAACCTGTATATTATTTATCTGTCAACAGTTGTTTGTAATCGCAATAATATAATTCCAAGTTGAATTCACTATCAACTCAAATGAAAGTCTTTGTCCAAGAATGTTTAGATCACTTTTGTTAATCTAGTGAAAAAAATCCCTTGAGTGATAATTTTCCAAAACAATATTGCATAGTGGGAAACAACCTTTATAGAATATTCCGTACGTTTACAAAATAAAAATGTAGGTTATTACTAGAAGTATATCCCAACAAAAAATAAATTCAAATAGCCGTGAACAAGGCCCAAATAATGATAATTATTTCAATTAATAATAATCCTGATCTTAACCATATATACATAGATAATACTTTAGGTATACATTAATTGTTTTATTAATACAATTAGCAAAACAATAAAATCAGGTCAAACAGAAAAAAAATATTGATTTCGGACAAAGTTAGGACCAGCAAATTAGAACATTAAATTAGAGTTTAATGAAATCATATATATATATATATATATATATATATATATATATATATATATATATCAGTATTTGGGAACATTATGTAATCTTCATATTAATTCTAAAAAAAACATTTCTTACTCTACGGTCATTACTCAGATTGTCGTCTTCTCTAAAGAAGTATAAAGTAGAAGATTACTTTCTTTCTCGCACACACGCTCTTTATATTTAGACACACTATCGCACACACTCTTTATACTCAGATCCTCTATCACAGACACATTTTATACTCAGTTTCTCTATCACGC
Organism: Unio delphinus; assembly: GCA_029339505.1. Taxonomy (NCBI): domain Eukaryota; kingdom Metazoa; phylum Mollusca; class Bivalvia; order Unionida; family Unionidae; genus Unio; species Unio delphinus. The sequence continues at coordinate 2,350,889 of JAQISU010000049.1, forward strand.
ACAATCTTTATACTCAGGAACTCAATCACACGTACACTCTCTATACGCCGACACACTATCGCACACACTCTTTATACTCAAAATCTCTATCACACCCACTCATTATACCCATACACTCTATCACACACAGTCTTAATGCTCAGAAACTCTATATAACCGTCTTTATACCCATATACTCTTTCACACACACTCTTTATACTCATACACACTATCGCACACACACTCTTTATACTTAAACACTCTATCACAGACACTCTTCATACTCAGACACTCTATCACACACAATATTTATAATCAATCACTCTATAACACCCACTCTTTATACTCAGACACTCCATAAACATACATTCTTAATGCTCAGACATTCTATATCACACACTTTATATTCAGATACTCTATCACACATAATCTTTATACTCATACACACTATTGCACACACTATGTATACTCAAACACTTTATCACACACACTCTTTATACTCAGACTCTATATCATGCACAATCTGTCTTTCAATACACGTTCATGTTCATGTACGCGCTATAATAATACTAAAACACTATTAATAATAAGAATCCTATTAATAAGATTATCAATAATAATAATAACAAAAACAAAAAAAATAATAATAATAATAATAATAATAACAGTAACAAACATAATAAAAATGATAATAATAGTAATAATAATAATAAAAATAATAATAATAATAATAATAATAATAATAATAATAATAATAATGTTATGCAGCGAAAGACTATTGACATCTCTTATTGGATTCTGACAACGACTCAAGACACAAAGAAACGGAATGAAAACGGTAATAAATTGCTAGAGGAACAGTAATTTTGAATGCGAGTATCCAAACGTGAACTCCATACAATTCTGCAAATTTGGCATCAAAAGAATTTTGATTTGCAAGTATGTAAATAGGATAGAAACTATTCACAGCCCACAAAACTGTATTGCATACTGCTACAAGGCTTAGCACTTCATTGACCAATTCTCCGTTAGCGCTAGCTGAATTTCGTGCTGTTGTAGAATTCCGAAGAAAAATCGTCTGAAGCAAAAGGCTCACGAATAAAAACATTTCCAAAACTAATCCAACATGAATATCTGTTTTTGAAGTAGATATAGGGCTATTCAGTAAAGCGATATATGCTGTTAGCGCAAGGGCATGATATATCGCTGCAGAACTCACTGCAATAAAGTATATGACGTCACCTGCCCCAAATGATACAGACTATTCTACGTCTCTTTCATCTCTTTTCCTAAATGACCGGACCAGTCCTATTACGCATGCGATGATTAATGAAACTATAAATATTGTGTCAATAATAGTACTTATCCACTGCTCCATGACATTTGGTGCGTAGCAGTTCGTGAAGGTAATGACTGCAACAGGAGTACCAACAAGAAGTCCCAAAAGAAATGAACGTCTGCATTTAACACTTTCTTCTTTTAACAGTGTCATATGCAATAGGACCTCTAGTTAATCTTTCTGTCCTAAGCAATGGAGTTCTCTCGTTTTCTTGACGCCTTGATAAATTGTTTTGTACAGAAACGTCCATTTGTTTGTTTGACGATAATGCTAAAATGTCAAACAGGTTTTGCATCGCCATCACAGAATGCTCTATAACAAGAGGATACAGGTACGGAAAAATTTTTCAAGGTTATTAGAGATTTGAATGTTTGCTGTGCTTTGATTGAAACAAATAAGGCTCGATGACTTGAAACTAGACTCGTTTTTGTCACTCAGAGTTTGATTGGTCCCGGCTGATGTTTCCTTCCAAACATCGACTGTCTCACGTACTAAAATACCAAGATAAATACTGATATTAACTTCGAGCACAAATGTAACGAGGCAAAGGATCAGAGAGCTTTTGCTTTTCATTCCTTTGATTTTGATGCAAAAGTACTGTTGTACAATGCAAAACAAGACCGATAAATAACACACAGATAGCTTAATAGAAAATTCTCCTGTAATACAGTAGAAATGATAAATTATATTAACAACATAATAACAAAGAGTTGCAATTGGAAATACTACAAACACAACCGTTTTGAAATTGACTGCCAAGGATCTGTTCCCATAGTGCCTTCCGTGATAATCTGGAATAGGTTTTATGGCAAAATGATCAGAATTGTTTTTAAGACAAATCATTGTCATCATTGATATCAGACCAAGGGAAGTAATAATCAAAATCGGCAAATGAATGGATGTGTTAGATACAGGATAGGACCTTCGCTCCATCAAAGACTCGTAAAAGAAAAGAGAAAACATGATTGAAGTAGTAACAATTAGCTTTAGAACAATTACGTCTTTCCATATGGCCGATGACTGAATCCGTTGATACGAATTGTTTGAGTCGTCCATAGTATCAGCTCTTTCCTCCTTCGATGAAAGAATACTGGTTAATTCCATTTTGTATGATGCATAACATTCACATTCGGATAAGAATCACAACGAAAATTAAAATATCTGTTTAAATTGCAATATCATGAAGAACCGTCTCCCCAAGTGATAAAGTCTCGTACAAGTAGCTAAAGTGAATAAATTTCCACATTATAGTGTGTACTGCTTTCTCCGCTTTCTACTGTGAGCATGAATTTCTGTCTACCTCGTGTTGAGCCGCACAGCTAACTGCAGACAACAATATTATTGCCAGTATTTTAAAATGTATGCATATCAACATGATTAGGGACCAGAGGTTAATACACATGAAAGCAATTCTTTGAGTGAGTAGTAGGTACTGTTGGCAACCTTCAAGTGGTATCTATCCCGTTTTGTAACCGGTTGTATTTTGTTTGTTTTCTGTTTGCTTCAGCGAGATAGTTCAGCACATAATATAATATAGAAAGAGCCGGAAGAATGTGGGGATCCTCCTGGAAACACCAACTACCCAGCTGAAATTGTAGTATTACAAAACTCACACTCTAATTGTGAGCGGTCGAACTATAATTTAACTATTTTATGTGTGATGGCGGTCGAAGCCTAAATTGTGAGCACTTGAGCTTCGTTATGTATGTAAAGTAAGGCTAAAGCATGTAGGTTGTGTGCATAGAGAAGCTATGCTAGTATAGTAGTAACTTTGAAAGGCATTTATATAACCTTTGACTTGAAGTATGTTTGATTTCTATATAGTATCTATACAAAGTCACTAAAAGTGGCCTGCAGCAACAATCATAGAGTATGCTATGATTTCTTCCCTGATGCTGAACTTTAACATAAGTCGCCTTGCATGGTCATTCTTCATTCAATTAATAATCTCCTCAGTTTTGCTGTCCCTCGGGCTATAAACAAACACCTAACCATAAAATATACTTATATCTTGGCATCTTCGAAGATCTTCAGAAAGTAGTTTCTTAGTTAGCTCTGCAGATCCGAAATGCATGAGCAATGTCATGGATTCTTAATCTTTATTACACACCGCGACAATGAACTGTAATATAGACTAAATTTACAACTTCAATCAAATTCTCTTTACTGCATTCAAAATCTAATTAGCGGTATATTTCCTAACTTATTTTGTATAACGTTTAATTGAAAGATGTCACTTTTGTTCCACATGATACTTTCAAACAGTCAGTGACAGAACAGAAACGCACTTGCAGCTCATTCAGTACTGGTCATTCCTGCTCAGATTACATGTACTTATACTGACTTTACCCAATTAATAGATAGATTCTATAACAAGCAGAAAAGTAGAATTTACTTGATTCAATTGTAACTACACCAAGATGGCATTTGCTTATGTAAACTAATGTCCAACGCTCGAAGAAGTTCAAAGGTAGCTGCGCGGCTCTATGTGCGTAATAATATTTTTAATAATATGTGGTGTAGCACGGTACTATAATTTAAAATGTCCTTGCCTGAATTTACTATAATATCAAATTAATGTACCAGTCCAAGAATATTATTGGGCACTTTGTAACTCTAGTGAAACATTCGAATAAACACATCCATCCAAGTGAAAAACTGATGAATAAAAACAAATAAGGCATTCTGTTTCAGACGTTACTACAAGGTTTGGTAAATTTTACTTAGATAAACAAGATTGTATGCCCGTCTATTTGACCTAACTCGTCATTACCATTTTCATTAAATAATATGTCACTTAATAGAATTTTCTATTCCAGTAGATTCTAAGGTCTAAATCAAGACTGTATTTTACCTCAAATTCAGGTAAAAATATTTACAATGATACTGATCTCAATATTGAGTAGCCAAAAATAGAGAAATATTAGCTAGATATTATGTTTTTTCCAAAAGTAAGGCTGCTTGTCAGATACACCATGTACTTGATTTTGGACGTCAAGTACAACATGCAGATATACATAACCTACATTACTTAATAAAAGATAACACATATTACATAGTGTCGCCTCCATTTGAAGGGTATGCTCATCTTCGCTTTTAAGGCTCTACTAACCAAATATATTTGAATATTATATATTTGACACGAACTAAAGGCCACTCTTACTTGCAATGGATATTACGGAAGCGGACATTGCAGCATTAATATTTCTCGAACATGATGTTTATCCTCTAGTACAGATATGTCACACCTCAATGATATTACTGTGTCTCTTCTTACGTCCCAAATGCGCGTAGCTTTTGATAATTGTACAATAATTTAGTTTCTTTGGCTTTCATAATCTAAATGTAAGATCTGCATAATATTTAATTGTTTAGTAAGGTAATCATTTATATATACTTCAGAATATTTCTCTTGCATCAATTTATCATGGTAGAAAATATGTAATCATGGTAGAAAATATGTAATGGAAGAAAGGACAATAATGTATACATATACAATCAACGTTTCTATTGAAGTACTGTCTATGGTAAGTTCTCGCGGTAATTTTCTTGTTCTTCATATGTCATATCTAGCAATCAGTTGTTTCCCATTTTTTAACAAACTTCTCTGACATATTAGCTAAATATCATTTAGGAGTTACTGGCCTGAACTTGAATTCGATTATCCTGATAGAATAATTAAATTGTAACGGAGCAAAGCACTATTTAATTCGTGTAGTCGTGCACATGGTCTGAAGTGAAGGTGATTAATGCAACTGAAGCAAACTCTTTCGAAGTATTCCGACTATCAATATGCATGACAAAGCTACGTGACTTCCTTTTCAATCTCTGATTAAGTGTATTATTTATGTAAATTATCATCATTATCTAAAGACAGTATGACCTTGAATAAATGTTTTTTTTTGAAAAATTAAGGTTCATTTATTACGGATTTGTTTTCAATCTACTTTGAAAGCCAACACATGCTGAAGTATATTCTCCAGCCAATAAACATTTACATCCGTTCTATTGAAAGGTTCCAGTTATTGTCAGAGATCGAGACAGGTACTAATAAATCTTCTTGGTAGTCTCTCGAGTCGAGGAAGACAAGTTGTGCACTTTCTTTCAACGATGGACGCGCATGTGACTCCGGAGTCCATATTCCGATACACACATGCGATTGCAGGTGGGGCATGGGACACCGGAGGTTGTTGGTATCTGGGATACATTTCTGTGGCGTCTCTCACGGGATGCAGCAAGACGCTGGCGACGGTCAGCCTCAAAGGAGGAACAGGCTTTTCTGATCAGGGCTCGCCAATGCTTTCTGTCTGAGGCAGCGAGCTCGAGCTGGCGTGGATGAAGGTCTGCCCACTTGATGTTTGTCTTGAGGTTGTCTTTGTACCTCTTGTGAGGGCGGCCTTGGTTTCGGTTCCCCAGGAATAGCTCGCCATAGAACAACTGCTTTGGGATTCTGCTTTGATCCATGCGGATGACATGTCAAGTCCATCGAAGCTGGGCCTGGATTAATTTGGCTTCGATGCTTGTTGTGTTGGCTCTATCAAGGACTTCCAGGTTGGTGATTCGGTCCTGCCACTTGATCCGCATGATGGATCTCAGGGAGCGCTGGTGGAATTGTTCTAACTGTCTGATGTGCCTTCTGTAGAGTGTCCACGTTTCACAGCCATATAATAGAGACGTGAGGACAACTGCATTGTACGCCTTCAGCTTTGTTGACAGACATATGTCCTTGTGCTGCAAGACCTTGGTTCGGAGTCGTCCTAGTGCTTGACTGGCTTTTTGGGTCCTCGCAGTGATCTCTTTGTCCAGAGAGCCATCACTAGATATTGTGCTGCCAAGGTATTTGAAACTGTCCACATTCTTCAGCTGCGTGTCGCCAATGTTGATACAGGGTTGCGAATGGACAGTGTTTGGGGCGGGCTGGAAGATGACTTCTGTCTTTCCTAGACTAATTGTGAGTCAAAATATGTTGGAGGCTTCAGAGAATCTGTCCACGATTGGTTGTAGGTGAGTCTCTTCATGGGCCATGAGGGCGCAGTCATCTGCAAAAAGTGCATCAATGATGAGTCTTTCTAGTGTCTTGGTTTTTGTAGCTAGTCGACGGAGATCAAACACAGATCCATCCAGGCGATACCTAATGTAGATGCCAGTGTCAATGTCCCGTATGGCATGGAGTAGTACCTGTGTGAAGAAGAGGTTAAATAGTACTGGAGCGAGTACACAACCCTGTTTGACACCATTAGATATGGGGAAATTCTCTGAGGGTTCACCATCTGAGAGAATCTCTCCATTCATGTCAGTGTGGAGGAGCCGGATGAGGTTGGTAAACTTTTGAGGACAACCAAGTTTCTTGAGTACTACCCACAGTGCATCTCTGTTGACTGTATCGAAAGCCTTTGTCAGATCCACGAAGACAACATACAGATTCATGTTCTGCTCAAGGCACTTCTCTTGGACTTGTCTCACTGCGAAGATCATGTCAACGGTGCTGCGGTCTGGGCGAAAACCACACTGAGACTCGGGGAGGTTATTTTCTGACACTGCTGCAATAAGCCTGTTGAGCAAGATGCGAGCAAGTATTTTTCCAGCAACGGAAAGCAGGGAGATGCCTCTGTAGTTACTGCCGTCCATACGTGTGCCTTTGTTTTTATAGAGGGTCACAATTGATGCATCACGGAGGTCGTCTGGCATCTCTTCTTCCGTCCAGATGCTGATTAGCACGTCATAGAATGCCTCCAGAGACTGCTTACTGAGAGTTTTGTACACCTCCGCTGGGATACCATCCTTTCCAGGTGCCTTGCCACAGTTTGTTTGTTTAATGGCCCTTCTCAATTCCTCCATCTTTGGCGGAATATCCAGTTGGTTGAGCATTGGCTATTGGGGTATTTGGTCAAGAACAGATTGGCTGACTGATGAGGGCAGGATTAGGAGCTGATTAAAGTACTAATAAATGAAACACTCTTAAAAATAGTATCGCCTCTATAATGATAAAACCGTTAATTATTTGAAGTCTTGCAAAGAATAAATAAATGACGATATTTTTCCTTTCTCACAAGTGGGCCATGTAAACTAGAATACATTTTTTACACGGCAACACCGTTTGTAGCTGCTGTGATGTCATCACCCATTGGCGTCATCATTCAATTCACATACTCAAACATTTCATACCATCCTTTGGAAAATATTTAAAATAAATAATTATGTATAATCACTAACACCAACATCAAAGCTAACGAGACAGCAGTTTTGTATGTCATTCCATTCTGTATTTTGTGAGAACGTTTTAGTGGTATTTGTCATCAGTTCACTCTGGTGATATTTTAAAATCGTGACCTTTCTTAAGTATTTGCTTTTCTAAGTAGGATTTGTATATCCTTGAAACAAGCGTAAGTATGGTGATTCTTTTTAAAAGTTGGTATAACATAGTCTCTCTCTCTCTCTCTCTCTCTCTCTCTCTCTCTCTCTCTCTCTCTCTCTCTCTCTCTCTCTCTCTCTCTCTCTCTCTCTCTCTCTCATTCTCTCTCTCTCTCTCTCTCTTAATACGTTTGATTGAATTCGTAGTGGTAGATGTTCCCGTTTGAAGAAACCTCTCCAAAATTTTAATCAGTAGGCACCATAATTTCGGTTTGGCATGTAATATATTTTTCAAACAATTCACCCTTACACATAGTAATAAATCAGTATATCGTTGGATGAAATAAACTCTTAAGCTGACAAACTTGTACAATTCAGGTATCGGAGCTTTATCCTTCTTTTTGGCACTGCAATGTGTCACAGAAATTTTTTTTTATGCATGAGATCTACTGTTTTTCACAAAGGAAACAAATACAAAACTATTTCAAGGATGACGCGAGTGATCTTGCACTGTATAACCCTGCTTATGGCTAACTTTGAAATCCAAAACCAGAAGCAAAAGACACGTTCGGAAGAATTGTAACAATGTTCAAGATTGACACGAGTGACATTGCACTTTATGACCCTGCCTATGGTTAACTTTGAATTTCAAATCAAACACACAACTTAGACTGTCGATAGAGCAAAGCACGTTTTGGCGCTGCCTTTTTTCCCCTAGCCCTTAGATTTGTTAAAACTTGGCAACATTGTTGGCAGCATGTGCTGAGAAACACAGGACATCCCTTAAATTCGATGTATATTAAGAAGTCAGTCGACAATAAATATCACGCTACCTTTTTATTAAGTTGATGAATAAATGAAAACAATGAACATATTTCGCATATAATGTATGGTGTTCTTAATTATCCTTGTTTTCTTTTCCTTCCCTTCTGTTTGATAGGAGATTGTGTTATTTGTTTTAAGGACCACTAATATACCTCGAAAAGATATTTGCTCTCTTTGCCTCGATTTCCCTTGTCGCTAGACAGGCTGAAATAAAGTTATCCATGTTAAAATTCCCCTGGACGCTAGATAGTCCACCATGTTAATTTCCCTTTGACGCTATAAATCTTGACGCCAGAGTAGCCTACGACCTTTTGGACTGGATTTCCCATTGACGCTAGAGTGGCCCATATTACTGCTTATAGGTAGACAAAGAGACAGACATATATAGATAGATAGGTAGGTAGGTAGATGGATGGATGGATGGATGGATGGATAGATAGATAGATAGATAGATAGATAGATAGATAGATAGATAGATAGATAGATAGATAGATAGATAGATAGATAGATAGATAGAGATACAGAGATATAGATAGATAGATAGATAGATAGATAGATAGATAGATAGATAGATAGATAGATAAATAGATAGATAGATAGATACAAACATACATACAGACAGACATATGGATGACTGGCTGGCTGGATGGATAGATAGATATATCGGTAGACAGACAGACTTACAGACAGATATATAGATGGATAGATATATGGATAGATAGATAGATGGATAGATAGATAGATAGATAGATAGATAGATAGATAGATAGATAGATAGATAGATAGATAGATAGATAGATAGATAGATAGATAGATAGATAGATAGATAGATACAGATAGATGTGTTCTATGTCCTAATTGCTTCAGAACATAGGCTAACAAGAATAGACAATGTTGTGCGTAAACGTTGCCATGTATGCACTTTACAAAATATATATGGCATCAGTATTGTATATTAGAGATTGACTGAGTTTCGGTTTGCCACACGCAAAGAGGAACAAGGAGGTTTTGAAGCAAGTCCAAGCCACCAGTTTCGAAGGGTTGGCTTAATTACTAGTTATGCTGGATCATGTTCAACAGGTATACAATAACACTTAATATAATTCACTTCAGTTGTAAAGAAAGTGTCATAATTCGAATGCAAAGGGGATTTCACTGGTTTGTTCTGCCTCAAATACTTTATCTCTTTTGAAATGTGAACCTGATAATTACATATTTTGCCTCACTTTTTTTTTTGACATAAGGTAACAATAGTGCAAATAAAGATCATTTTGAATGCATAAGATGAGACCTGATATTTTGCCTGTGGAATGTATATATGTCTACATATCGTTAGTTCTCGTCCTTCTGCATAGGTATACAGTTTAATACATTTCCTACCAGGAAAATACTTATTATAAAATTGTGTTTTGCTCAAAGTGTTAATCTACAGGGGCTAATATAGTCTTTTATTACCCTTCTATGACACGGCGGAGGGCAATAAGAATATGGAGCAGATTTGGTCAACGTTTTTTATACGGGCGCTCAACTCAGGCCCTGCTGGGAATGTTGCACGATTACGTCAGCTTGAATAAAACAATTATTGGTTTATATCAACTCTGACTAACCATCTTGCTTTTAGAGTAATCCCGCTTTCCGTGTTCCTGATTAATTTCCCCCATTTAGCGTTATTGATTATGGATCAGTGAGAAATTCATGCGCTAAGACTGAACTGATTTCGAACAGATTTACGCGATAATTTTTTTTGATGAGAGTGGACACACTCAACAGAAAATGAATTTTCTTTTGACATCGCAATTGGCATGGGTGGGGTGGGGTGGGGTGAGGTGAGGTGATGTGGGGTGGTCTGAGGTGGGATAGGGTTAGGTGGGGTGGGATGGGTGGGTACATATCTGATTCTTCTACAAAGCTATTAACGTTTATATATTACATTTTGTTATAAATTAGCATTTATTCCAGTGGCGCAGATGGTTAAAATGGCTTACATTGGAGAATGACATTATGGATTCGAGCCAAACCAAGTAGAAGTTTGTTTTCTCTATCAGTTAATTAGACGACTGAGCTTTGATACAGAAGTTAACAAAAACCACATACTGTTGTATACTACCTGGTAAACATAAACTTTTTAAAGACGTTGGATTATCTAGGTCTAGGACAAATGCAGATCTGAAAGAGTTCGTTTCGCTTCCTTGTTCCGTTGACGATATTGCGGCTGAACTAAACTCACAATGTTAAATAGGAGTTATTGATCGTCGACGTCCTAAATGGCTGAAACATCTTTTGACTGAGAGACATTTTGTGTTACCATAGTGTGGACCTTTTAAAGCAAACAAGTAAATTGTTAATAACTATACATATTATCAACTCCACCAGTGAGATCCTTAGGGATTTATGATCTGCCTGTCCCAAGTCAGGGTAAAGGAGGAGGATTGGGCGTGGGGTTAGCACCCCCACCCCGTAAAAAGAACGACGCTACAGAAACGTCAACAACAGAAGAAACAGAAAACTTTATTCTGGGAGAGGAAGGGTCTTCATCACGAAGAAGCATGACGCTGGATGGTGAAAGCCGAAAGGATGACACAAAGCTGACTACCCTTTTGTCTACCAGGAGAATCAACATCGGCACATGGAATGTTAGGACCATGTACGAGCCAGGAAAGACGGCGCAGGTAGCAGCCGAGATGAGGAGCAACAACCTGGCCGTGTTAGGCATCAGCAAGACACGGTGGACCCAAGCTGAACAATCACGACTGATGACAGGAGAGCTGTTGCTGTACTCCGGGCATGAAGAGAGCGACGCACCCCACACGCAGGGAGTAGGCTTCATGCTGTCCAAGCAGGCACAGAGGTCCCTGATTGGATGGGAGGCACACGGCCCCAGGAACATCACGGCATCCTTCCGAACTAAGAAGAGGAAGATCAAGATGAACGTCGTCCAGTGCTATGCCCCAACGAACGACAGCGAAGAGGAGGACAAAGACCAGTTTTACAGCAGACTGCAGAAGATCCTCGAGACCTATCCGGACAAGGACGTCACCATCCTCATGGGAGATGTCAACGCCAAGATTGGGTCTGACAACACTGGATACGAACCAGTCATGGGCACCCACGCCCTGGGAGAGATGAATGAGAATGGAGAGAGATTTGCAGACCTGTGTGCACTCAACAGCCTGGTTGTTTCCTTTCCTCACAAGCGGATCCACAAGAATACATGGGTATCGCCAGACAGCGCGACAGAGAACCAGATCGACCACGTTTGCATTAGCAAGAAGTTCAGAAGATCCCTGCAGGACGTTAGAGTGAGAAGAGGAGCAGACGTGGCATCCGACCATAACCTGGTGGTGGCCAAACTGAAGCTGAAACTGAAGAGATACCAGATGGAAGCGTCAGACAGAAGAGTCAAGTACAACGTCAGCCTTCTGAAAGACCAAAAGATAAGACAAGAGTTTGGTCTGACGCTGAAGAACAAGTTTGAAGTGCTTCAGGAACTTTTTCAAGAAGAAGAAGACAGTGTACCCAACAGCTGGCAGATAGTGAAAGGAACACTAAGAGCATCATGCCAAGAAGTTGTGGGGCCAAAGAAACACCAGCAGAAAGAGTGGATCACAGCAGAGACCTTGACCAAGATCGAAGACAGGAAGAGGAAGAAGGCAGTAGTCTACAACAGTAGAACCAGAATAGCGAAGGCCAAGGCTCAAGAAGCTTATGCAGAAGCCCACAGAGTAGTGAAGAGAAACATCAAGAAGGACAAGAAAGAATACATAGATGGACTGGCAGCTGAGGCGGAGCAGGCAGCGTACAGCGGTAACATGAAACAGTTGTACGACATCACCAGACGACTCTCCGAGAATTTCAGCAAACCAGAAAGACCTGTCAAGGACAAGCAGGAAATACCATCAACAGTTTAGACCAGCAGATGAACAGATGGGCAGAGCATTTTAAGGATCTCCTGAACAGGCCAGCATCCGCGAACCCCCCAGACATCGAACCAGCTAACGTGGATCTCCCGATCAATTGCGAGAAACCGACCAGAGACGAGATCTTTGAGAGGATTTGGGAGGAATAAGACGTACCGGCAGACTGGAAGGAAGGTTACCTGATCAAGCTTCCCAAGAAAGGCGACCTCAGCAACTGTAACAACTACAGGGGCATCACACTCCTATATGTGCCAGGGAAGGTCTTCAACCGAGTCCTCTTGGAAAAGATGAAGGCAGCCGTGGACGCACAGCTGCGAGATGAGCAAGCAGGCTTCCGGCAGAACAGATCCTGCACGGACCAGATTGCGACGCTCCGCATCATAGTCGAACAGTCCCTAGAGTGGAACTCCCCGTTGTACATCAACTTCATCGACTATGAGAAGGCGTTCGACAGCGTGGATCGAGAAACCCTCTGGAAACTCCTTCGGCACAACGGCATCCCAGCCAAGATGGTCAACCTAATCAGGAACTCCTACGGCGGCATGTCATGCAGAGTTATCAATGGAGGGCAGCTCACGGACAGCTTCCAGGTGCGAACTGGAGTCCGACAAGGATGCTTGTTATCACCGTTTCTCTTCCTCCTTGCCATCGACTGGATTATGAAGACGTCCACCAGCGAGCGCAGGAACGGAATTTAGTGGACTTTGTGGAGCCAGCTAGACCACTTGGATTTTGCCGACGACCTTGCACTCCTTTCACACAGCAAACAGCAGATGCAAGAAAAGACAAACGTTGTGGCAGCCATGTCTTCACAAGTTGGCTTCAACATCCACGAGGACAAGACCAAGATCCTGAAGATCAACTCCACAAGTACTGAACTAGTCACCCTAAATGGAAGTCCCCTGGAAGAAGTGCAGTCCTTCACCTACCTGGGTAGCATAATTGACCAGCAGGGCGGTACAGACGCAGGCGTCAAGGCAAGGATCGGCAAAGCAAGAGCCGCCAGCTCAATAATATCTGGACCTCCAAGGAGCTGTTCTTGACCACCAAGATCCGACTGTTCAACTCCAACGTGAAGTCAATCTTACTGTATGGAGCAGAGACCTGGAGGACGACCAAGACCACCATCAGGAAAGTCCAGACCTTCATCAATAGCTGCCTCAGAAGGATTCTCCGGATCCGCTAGCCTGACACCATCAGCAATGCCAATCTTTGGGAAAGGACCTTCCAACTTCCTACTGAAGAAGAAATCAGGAAGAAGAGATGGGGCTGGATAGGGCACACCCTACGAAAACCGCCAACCAGTATCACCAGGCAGGCGCTGAGGTGGAACCCACAAGGCAAGCGGAAGAGAGGCCGTCCAAGAAACACCTGGCGACGCAACCTCCAGGCGGACACAACCAAGATGGGCTACACCTGGAACCAGCTAGAGAAAATGGCCCGGGACAGAGGACTCTGGAGATCTGAAGTTGGCGGCCCATACCCTGATAGGAGTGACGGGCAGTGAATGAATACATATTATCATAATAAAAATTATTATACTTTTCTTGATTACGACAAAATGATTATTTAATTTGCTCTGACGTCAATGTTGTTTTGTTTGTGTGTTAGAATCCATCTGCGGTAGGCATTGAGTTATTCGAATTCAACTTTGTATTCATGCATAAACCACTTTTAGCCGATGTTATGATAATGCAGCGACGACACAGTATTGTTTCACGTTACTTTGAAGATATGTTTCCACATCATTAATCGAGCGTTAATTTATACTAAGCCAGCCCTATTCCAAATAGAACCCATTCTATGACCGTCAAAGTGTTGGTTATTTCAGTTGCACCAGCCACTCTGTGGCTACTTATGTTATGCCACATGCGACTGCAATAATTGTGCTTGCGTATTTATAATGTATTCGATGGGGTCTGTCGTTTCCGGTTTCCAATTATATCGATACTGCTCAGGGTACATACTATTCTTACTCCAACATTCTAAAGATTGACTTGTGAGCGATAATCACACGATTATATATAAAAGGTCAATACAGTGAACATAGGCTGCTTGAAATTTGCTTATATCCAGTGGATATTTCCACTTATATCCCCTTTCAGGTCGACTTAACGGTGGCGTGTACCGTCATGGGATGGGTGGACATTGATTTTCCTGCTTTGTGAAACGTGTTAACAGGTTTTATCGAATATGTCACGGTATTCAGTGACGGAATAGCGCTTGGCCCAGATACAAGATAATTTATCACGGTTTGTGTTGGCACGATGATACCTAACTTGCATAATCTAATAATTTAAGTTTATAGATGTTACGTCTATATTGTGCAGATAGTAGAGTTTTAATCATAATTTATAAATCTAGGTCTTTTTATATATGTATAGTTGCTTTGCATGACAATATTTCATCTGTCCCGTTATATGCGATAGTTTAACAAAACATTAAAACGGTTCTATAATATACAAATTCATAATGAAACATAAAAAGAAAAGCTATTATGTGTCAATAAGAATATACTTTATTCCTTATTCAGTGTCTACTCGAATCTTCTTTTATCTTGTATTCAATAAATGGAGTACCTCTTGTACCTTTCTAGCAATAGTCTGTTGGAATTGATGAGCTATATTTGACATCATATGTTTTTCCATTGTTGTATTGACCTGGACAAAACCACACCTTCCTGTATCACTTAACCTTGGAGGTACTTGGAGGCTGATTGTGTTTTGTCCATGGCTTTGACACACTTCTTCGTCAGACATAGCATGGTGTGCAAGGGTTGTAACAACATCGTACTTCATTCAACAAGTGGCGGATGCTTTATATGTTCCTCATAGGCTCCAATAGCTGTCGGAGTGGCTAAAATATCTTGATGTTGTGGGAATCGCTCGCACGCCCATTCGCAGAGTAAACAGCAGTACTTTACGTATCCAGTCTGCAGACCAAGCGAGAAAACAAGCACCTTTAATCTTCCCAAAGCTGACACTGATGTTTGTCACAGTTTATGCACTTCAAGATGTTTTCAATATTGTATAGGTCTTCTTTATATGGACTGCATGACAAAACAAAATCGATGACAACACATTGTCATTATGTACCAAAACAGATTTACGACTCGTCTTAGATGAATCTATGAACATTCGCCACTCATCTGGATCATGAATGATGCTGAGGGCTGGCATCACACCACTGATGTTATTGCAGGCTACAATATATAACCTTCCAAAAAGAAATATAGAAAACGATTTTTGACAATCATAGAACGTGGAAACCTTAAAATCATTTGCGAGGAGATTCCCTGCTATAGGCTGGAGTGCAAGAATTCTGCTTTAGTCATATATTTTTCTGTAATAAATTTGGAGTATGTGCATTTGATTGCGCCCGGTTTTAAACAATTCTTAGATTTGTTTGATTATTGGGATTCGGCGCCATGAATATATTTTTAGCCCGAAATTAGTAGCCAATTAATAGTTGCAAACGTTACAGAGTCAAGTGTTAGTGAGTTTGAATGATGCCATGGTTCGCTAGTAGTGAATTCAGGTACAAACCGAAGTTGGCAAGTTGTTTTATCTGTGGTCATGCAATGATTAGAGTAAAATATACTATATAAAGACAGACATGTCTGGCGTTCTAATTTACAACTGAATTGTATGGAAATTTGGGGTAATATATGACTTCCAGTGGGATTCGCGCCAAGTTTTGACACCGCTTGGTCAAGTAATACCCTTGTGTGTGTGTAACAGTTCTAACTCCCTGACATGATCCATTTATTTCTTCTGGTACCATGTCGGTGTGTTTAAGAGGAAGAGGATGAGAGAAATACGGGCCATGTCAAATTGATGGTTTTGGAATAGAAGTTTCATCCTCTTCGTCTTCCTTTTCTGCCACAAGTGAAAGTACTTATTGTGCATCATTAACCGGCAGTTGGTCTCCGTGGGATACTGGGCGTATTGCCTAAGGAATGCTTGGATAATGCACAGTCCATAATTTCTTCTTTGACACATTTATCAAATGGAGACATTATTCAGAAGTAACAATTACTGATCTGGTATATTGGCTCTCTCCAAATCATTGTCAATGCAGAAGGCACATATGTTCTTTTTCTGTTCAAATAGATTTAGACGATTTTTCGCACAAGTGTTATATGTGTTTGGCCCACATATTGATTTTGCGACACAGTTTGCAGCCAAAATAACGGTGATTGGCTTTCTAAACCATAGTGGTTCCATTGCGCTTTTGTGATGAAAATGTGATGTCAACACACACGTAGAAGAGGTGTTATGCCTTGTTCTCCTGAATACGAGTCATTTTAGCTCACTTTGGCTAAATAGATATGTGTGTCTTTGCAACATCGAATTCTGACAAATACGAGAACATAACACTATATTGTTTCCAGAGCTGATCAAGGGTAATTTGTTCAGCTAAATGATATAAGCTTAGGTATGATTTCATCATTAATTACTTCATGGAATAACATTGTACAATACCAGCTTCAGATTGCTTAATTCTTTCTTTTGCCTAAAAGACATGTACTGTACAAAACAGTGTAATTTTCGGTTTAGATTGAGATCCATTACCTGTATAACTAACTTATCCTTCGCCATTCTCAAGTCAAGTGTTGTATATCAATGTCCAGTACCTTTCATTAAAACTAGAGACAAGTAAAACCTTTAAGCATTATTTTCGTTCGGAGGGACCCAGAAATAGTATAATTTTGCTGCATTTATTTCAAACGCATTTTTGCTGTAGACCAGAATAATCTGCAGAAAAAAAAATCAAAGGATATCCTTCGCCGCCTTATCTCTTTTACCCTCTAATTGCCTTCTCACATATATTTTGACCAGTGTCGTTACATTTCTTTGAGTCACTAGGACAACTCTTCTCAATAAACATTGAACAACATAGTCAAGCGCATCTTCATAATAGGTTCATTTCAACAGGCCAGCGTGAACTTACTACGCTGACATGGTTAGATGATGAGAGTCGTACGATAGTTATTGTTTACTTCATCGTCAGCGCATAATTGTCGCACACCGTAATGGTCACTCACGCCGCCGTGTTCCTGGTGTACAAATTAACGACGAGTAGTTTTCTAGTAACAACTAAACAAAATATAACCTTGTTTGGCAAATCCGCTGCCTTTAATGATAACCTTCATCGACAGGGTCTTACGTGAGATTTACTGCGATCACAGATGGAACCTTTACAATACAGGTTATATACGACGTCCATTGCAATCTTGAGATTTGACCAAGGTTAGTTCCGAGTCGTAATTGCTAGCAAAACACGAACGGTCTTGACAAAAATGCTCCGAAGTCGGCTCAGTTACATAAACATTTTTATCTGATCTTCAGTCCGTGAACGGTAATTGCGACTTTTAATATTGTCCTGTTATTGTATTTGTAAACCGTTCAAGTTCAACATTAATTGCATGATTGTTTACGCAGCATCGGAAATTGACAATGTGTACCATTCAGGCCAAGCTATTTCATCGCTGCTTGTTTGCAATTGTTGAATAAACAAGTGTGTTAATGACTGTAAGAACATAACACGGTGAAGATATAATGTTGGACCATCCATAATACACATGCACCTATGCCAATACAACGTCAAATTCCTTATTGCTGATGACGCCAACATTTTGTTGGTACTTGAGGTAGTCTTTAATATTATTATGTTAGCCGTGAAATACTTATTTTATAATTCACCTTGGATTCAATTGTTGCTTACACCACATCGTTGCTGTGCACGTAGTCGATCACTTCCATGATCATTACGTAGAATACAACTGAATCCATGATACAATTCGTGTACAACTTCTGAAGGAAATTCTAGCCTCGCTGATGACATAATGGAAATTGTTGTCCACATGTAAACTAACCATCGAGTTTTCTAATCGATCAACGTTAGTCAGCATGTTTTCAACAACCGTATTGGAACACCACTTGATACCTGAAGGTACTGTTGTGATATCGACATAGAGCTCACTAGATTCCTACCATTATAATACTTCTAACACAAGCCTTCTTTTCCTTCACATTCATATCTGATACTTGATTCGTTCCGCTTAACTCTATATGAACCCATTTGCTCTAAACATCAATACCCGTAGGAGACCTGCATAGTAATAAATATTGAACTCTGAGCGTAAACTCGTTTATAGCAAAATCAGTGCATTTTCAACAAGTTTTCGCGGGTGCACTCGCTAAAAGTTATGGATTTATCGTTAATTTTAATTTATACTTAGGCGGTTCCTCGCATACATACATGTTAGATTATTGGAACAATCTGCTTGTTTCTTATGTTCTATCTGACAAACGATAACAGACATTTTCAAAGTCGAGTTTAAATGAGCCCAGTGATTTTGGTGTACTTCGAGTGACGCTTATGGTCTCCGTACAGACAATAATGCTGCATATTAGATACGCGGGACTAATATCTTATATAATAGTTATGCTAACACAATTATTTACGCTTCTTCAGAAGTGTCAGGAAGGTAGAATTACCCAAATGATGTAAAGCCTTCTGGTGGTATTTTGAGTCTTACAACTTGACAAATACATGCTGCAGACGGTGAGGTAATGTCTTAGTCTATTGTGTCAAATGCTGCAGACAAATCAAGGAGGTTTGGGAACTGTACTATTTGAATTAAAATGAGATTAGAGTAAACTGTAATCGTTTTGCTATCCAAAGAAGAGAGAAGGTCCTTAACTACTTTCAGAAGCGAGTAGTTTCAGTACTGGGCAAGGGAGATATGTAGACGCTACCTTGCTAAAAATACTGTTTGAATTCAAATGAGATAAGATTTGGGTTTGAACAACCTCTCTTAAGATTTTTTAAATGAACGGGAGATTAGAAACTGTGCGGTAGTTTTTTAAAACGATATGGTCAAGAGTTGGTTTCTTCAGCAGAGGCTTTACAATGTCAGTTTTGAACAATAATGGGAATTCCTGAGATGAGAGAGAGAGAGATATATTATTAACATCAATTTGTGATGTAAATATTGGGTCTTTGCACTCACGCAGCCGTGATTTTGGAATTGGATCAAGCTGAGATGACATTGGTGCACTCTTCGTCATGATTGTCCGTACTAAATCCATAATTACAGGTTCAAAATGCTTCTAGTGGATGTCGTTGAAATTCTGTACCGTAACTGTATCGTGACGAAACGTCGACTGAAATTGTGTTGTCAGGCGTATCCCTAATAGTTTGTACTTTGTCACAGAAACAAAATGCAAATAGGTCCTAAAGGTCTAGTGGAGAGAAAGTATTTGGACGTTGTTTACATTTGTAGGTTGACATTAGTTTGTTAGCTATCTCGACGAACTCTTTGCAGCTCTAATTTACCGTGATTTTAGTACTGACGTGGGATAATTTGGCTAAATTGACTATGTTTGTGACGTTCCTCTTAGTGGCTTCATACAACTGTTAATGAATAGCTAGTCTGGTTTTAAAGCCAACAACTCTTTACTTTACGATGGTCTCTTGAAGCAGTGTGAAGCTGGTGCTTAACAATGCTATACCATGGAGAACACTTTTGGACCGAGGCATGATTTTCAAGCAATGAATGAAGTTATCCAGTTGTTATGCTGTAGTAGGTAAGCAAGTTGTTATGTTTGCTTGGATGTCATGCATTAGTATGGGTCTAATTACCATACGAAGGCTTCTCTTAGTAGGAAATCCATCAATATCTGGTATGTAGTTGGTGCATTGCAAAGCCCCAATTATCAGTCTCTTCAACTCGTAGAAACCTAGTGGACCCATGTAAAGGTTGTCCTCTTTTTCTGAGATTCATCTTATTTAATTTGATGACAAACTGACTTCATATCCAGCACTATAAAATATTTAGATCCAGCTAAACATTCCAAGATATCTTCAATCCGGGGCAAAAGGCATACTAATCCTTCTTTCTCATCTTATTCAACTGCCGAAAATCAATGCTCAGGCAAAATTTCCATCCTTCTTTTCTACCAAAACAACATTGCTGGCCCAAGGACAATGTGATTTACGAATCACTCCCCAAGCAAGTAACTGGTGAAGGTGATCTTTCACCTCACTATATATGGACGGGGGTATCCGACGCTATACTTGTTTAAACAGTGTTTTGTACCTCCTTATCAACGAAAGTTCGCATAATCACATTGCTCTTGCTTTCCACAATAATATCATGCGACGCGACTATTCGCTTTTTAAAACACCCAGACAAAACGTTCTCTTTTCTAACTCTTTTTCTCGTCAAGTCAAACATCTAAATGTCAAATACCACGGAGTTAGCAATCTAGCTGTCTGTAGAAATCTTGATCAATGATCACTTTTGCATAATTCTAACGCATAAATTAGGTGGTTTGTCCCAAGCAAGGCAGAACTCAACTACTGTAGTTGCTGTCTGGCAAGACTAGCTTTGTCCTTTCATATTTTAACAGAATTTGCTTTCTATTTCGAACTATATGTAGCCAGAATATGGTACCTTCTCTCCATTCGCACATTCAACATTAAAGAAGTCTGTAATGGGCTCAATCGAAGTAGTCTTCAAATTATTGTTATAAAATGTCTGGCTAACTGTTGATACGTTCGATCCGGTATCAATAAATGAATTTTACTCTAATACCATTGATAACAACATAACATAAACCTCATTAGTGTGTACTACTAGCTCTGTCGTATCCGTTACTTAATTGTTTTTAGGGCAACCCCGTTGATAGCCTACTACTAGCCCCAACCATATCTCTCCTGAAGTTTCAATCACGTTTCGAATGGTCTAGCCGACTGGAAAAACAGAAGCAATATGTCCGACTTGCCCTCAGAGCTAGCATATTCGCTCTTTCCACAAAAGTAGATACTACTTTAATTTAGGACCGATACGAGATGTCGAAACTTTTATAATTAATGATTTTTGAAAGTATTCCTATCACTATCACGAGTCGGCGATGCATTTCAATTTTTTGATAGATTTACAAAACAAAATGCATACAATAATCTACATATTGTTTATTTATCTCAATTGGATTACGAAAACACCTGTTTAGATAAGCGGTAAAAAACATAGCAAGTGAAAATAACCCCATAGCGATGCTAATTTCAAATACAACAAAATATAAACTGAGCAAATTTTTAGCATAAAGATATGTTTATTATGGCCATCTAATAGCTTGGTACAGAGGAAAATTCGGTAATATCGTTATTGAATATGCTGATAAAAGATGTTATGTGCATCGACTAATGTAGATTATAGCATAAGGAATAAGAATACATGATCCCGGTGTCGACAATACATGTAAATATACAATTGTGCTTACGTTACATGATCTTCGAATCATATTACCTAGGAGATACGTGTAGCAATTTTTCCGACTGATCTAAATTGTGTCATCAATGATATATCATTGTAAATTAACACTGCATGGGAAAATACATACCTTGTAAAAGTTAACAATCAATCCTTTAACGTCGGTGTAAAATGTTACAACGATAATGAACAATTATACATTAAATGATCGCTATTTGTGTGTTAGTTTAAGTATCTGAAATGATTGTTATTGGCGTGTTATTTTATGTAGCTGAAATGATCGTTATTTGCGTGTTATTTCTTGTAACTGAAATGATCGTTATTTGCGTGATATTTCTTGTAGCTGAAATGATCGTTATTTGTGTGTTATTTCTTGTGTTCACATTGGTAGTCTACGAGGCGTGTAGAGACAGTAACATCGTATGCTGATTATCATTTACATAAACCAGGAAGTTTTACGTGAATCATGAAGTCTTACATGATACATAAATGTCTTTCAAACTTTCATCTCATCTGTTTAGGTATGCCTTTAACATGGTCTGCAGCTCACAAGACAATACGTCGAACAGTAGCCAACAACCCATGCTACACACACACACCCACCAATCAAATATAATACATGTAAGGCCTTCAGAATTATGAGCGGAATTTTATAACCGATGCCCAACACAAAACTCATGTAAGGCTGAGATATGTCTCTAACATAAGATGACCTTCACCATATGTACAGGCGTTGCGATGTCATTTTATTGTGTGTAGTGTAATCCATAATAAATTTGAAACTCTTAAAACCACCATCACTTTCCACTAAATAATCTTAGCGTGAGTTAGATTCCTATACACACACTATAAATCTTTTCCAGAGATTTTTCAGCCTTGACCCTTTCTTTCTTACATTTAATGCATTGTAAGGTATTCCTATCATGACTTCCTACAATTCCCCATATACACAACCTAGCGGATTAATTGAAACTAAATACATCTATCTACAAATCCGGAATGTAATTACATAAATAAAAATGTGAAAATATAGTGGAATCGTTCAAAGGTATTTTCATAATGCAAATATTCATTGAACAAGACAAAATTAGAAAGCGATTACATAAACTAGAGATGTAAATCTTTAACATGTGCGATATACAAGAATTTTGTTAACCACCTAAATATTGGCATAATTAAAACATGGCTGAATAGTAAGCACTGAGTGACTGGCACGTCACCAAACAAAAATGATCCGCCTTCAGGATAATACAGAGAGTTCCTTACACGATGTAAAGACAAAATGAACATCATTGTATGTAAAGCCGCAAAACGCATCAGTTAAGAATTAGTGTAGTGTGCCACTTGATGAAGTGTACTCTAAATGTTTTGACCACTACTGTTCTATATAACGCATGTGTGTCCATTCTTTACTCATCCATTTAATACTCGATTTGTATTCCGCATCCATTAAAACAATAGCTACGTTCAAATGTATCACGGTTTCTTCAAAAGTTCTAAACAAATAAGGACACAGTGTAATCGGTAATATATGAGCAGTGGGAGTAATACATTACTGATCGAGATCCAGTTAGTACTTCCATAGAAATCCATTGGTATGTCCCTGATTGGCGAGCTGTCATACAAGTGATGAGGCAGAAAGCTATCTATAGTCCAGAATGTAATATTAGTCACAAGGACATATAAACATATTTGTAAATTAAGAAATTGCCGTCTCGAAATTTCCATTGAAAGCATTTTAGTTCTAGGACAATTTCTAACAAAAAGCGTTTGAGAATACGCGGATAAAAGATGAAAAACTGCAACGAGTATGAGAAGATCTATATTGTCATCTAATGATCCAGACGCATCTTTCATTGATACATAATTCAGGATGGCTACCAATCTGAAAGAATGAAAAAAGGATACACTTCCAGCAGTTATGAAAAGCATGATGTCACTTGATCGCAGACTTGTATTTGTGTTTGTGTCTCTTTCATTCCTGTTGAGAACAAGTCCTATAACGCAAAATACAAAATGTGGAATCAATGAAACAAGTGCTAACAAATTACGAAAAAGATGTATCAAACTAACACCCTTGACGAACGTCACAATGCACAGAGGGATGTTAATTAAAAGCCCGATATAGAATGCGTACATGCGTCTAAACTCAGTACGGTTGTATAACCATCTTTTCACAGGTAGAAGATGCATTTCTTCATCGGCTGATTGTAATTCCAAATAAGAGTCAGAAATGTCGATTGTCTGTGTTCTTTCTTCGGGAGATATGTCCCACACTATGTATAACAGCTGTACTACCATCAGAGAATATTCTACCACGAAAGGGTAAAGGTAATGATTTGCCTCGTCCGTGACGTATCTATTATCTGTGTCAGTATTATTGAGACCTGACTGAGGAGAAACTAATATCCCACAGCTTTCAGTGATATTTGGAGAACTTGTTCCTGACTCATGTAACGCAGTCACTGTTTCTTGTATCAAAACGCATAGATAGAGGTTAATGTTGGCCCCAAATACAACGCTCATCAAAATACGTGCTAGAAAGCTTGCACATTTCATATCATTAAACTTCCATATAAAAACTAGCTGCATAACACTGAACACAGCTAATGAGAAGTACATACACAGTGAGATTGCTGATTCCGGGCAATTTTGTTGGTTTTTAAACACTTTGGCTAGCATTAAAGTGTGATATGACAAAGTTCCTATAGCAAATATGTTCAAAAGTATTGTCTGAGTGCTCACTCGGAGCGTCTGTCCACGCACACCAAAGTTCGTATTGTTTCCTGGTTGCGACTTCAGAAAATGTTTCGTATTCTTTCGTATAAGAAACATTACTAGAAGACATATATTTCCAAGAATGGCAAGTACAGAAATCATCCTTTGAATCGTCAAATATATCATCGCACTTGATTTGATAAAATCTTTAAAGACCAGAGTCATTCCCATACTGATTAGAAAAATTAATATTAATATGCTCATGTCTATACCACTGGTGATTCTGGCTATAGGCCTTAAATATAAACTTTCTGTATGTGTAAGGTCCATGATTAGTGGTTCTCTATCTTTGCTTGTACCTTTTTCATTACTTGCGTCCTCACTTCTATAATTCAGATTATTTCCCAAGTCTGATGAACTTCTTAGCGCTGACTAATCTGCCCTATATTAACCACACTGCTAATTGTACGCGTTCCTCTGTTCCTTATGAACTGTGCGCGACGAAGTTTCTTTTCAAATACCTTCGACTTTCACAAACCGCTGCACATTGTTCCATTGGTTAAACTCAAGATCTGTTGTATAACTAATATGTAATGACTGAACCCGTAATGTCATAGGGTAGAAGTTAGGTTCAAATAATTTGTATAGTCATTGCGAAACAACGTCCTTGAAGCTGAACGTTTACAAGATATATTTCCGTATGGCTGTGTTATGTTTGCTTGGGCTCATTTCTTACATCCTCAATGAATGATAATGTAACACATATTTTAATTTCTCCTTTGCACACAGCACACATTCAGTCGTATTAAGTCGCGCGTCATTTTTAAGTTATGGATGGAACTTTGTCCATGGATTCGTGCGTGCCTAAGCATGTATTAACTGCTGTTACTTTGTCTGCAAAAGACAAATTCGTGTCACAGTCATAACTAGTATGGACAAAATAAGGATTATCGTTTGGGATCAAATATGTACAATGTCTATAGAAACATTACAAGCTTTTTTATGGATTATCGCCGGAGGAATCGTTGAAAGAGTTTGCAGATTGGTATGAAGAAATAATTGATGAAAAAAATATCCGGCCTAGAACCGAATACAGTTTAATATGAATTAATGCGCGATATAATTACAGAAAAGTCTATAAATAACTTGGAATTTGAAGATGCCAAATGATTTGATAGTTGCAAGTGGAAAGATAGCTCGTGAAACACTCCAGCAACAATTATTTTGTATTACATAAGGAGAACATTTCAAATATAACCTTACCAATACGATATCGAGCAGCCAATTCGCGAAGACAAACTATCAACGGTTATATGCTAATATCCTTGACAAAACAAAATCTTGTGTTATATGATATTGTTTTATTTCATGTCAGTGTTATGGAGAGGGCATTAGCTATGGAATCAAGTCCTAGGGCGCTATGATAACGCAATTACAATCACATCATATCCGGGATTACCTATTGCTGATACAATTGTTTAAATCGTAGATGATCGTATTGAATTTTCAAATTTAGTTTATCTCGCAATGTCTCAAGTTCGAAGAATATCTTAGTAGGGTAGGGTTATTGTTAATTGTACAGAAACAAAAAATCAAACTGATGATGACAATGAAGATTATATAGTAAGACTAGTTTTGTAATCAGTTATAAACAATCTGACAAAAAATATAATTTATACAAAATATAATTTATTATGACCTTAAAACAACAACAGAAAAATCATTGTGCACTCATTAATGCTGACCTACCTTGAGTGTAATCGACGTCGAGGCGCTAGTTAAGTGAAGACGGTGGTAATTGTGTATCTTTATGAATTACTTGCAATTGTGCACGTATAAATCCTCGTTCATGAGCAGTTGAATCTAATCTGTATACTGCATGTCTACCGGTGGTTCTTACTACGCTGGAGATATTATGTGCATTGACACTCCATATCGGATCAGTCACTTTCTTCACATACGGGTTCATATAAATACCTCGCAACCACTTTACCTGATACTGGTTATTTAAAACAGTAATATTGTTGCATTGATATTTGTTTCCTTTCGTAATCGCACTAAAAGGTTTCATATGCGTTGTTTGAGTAATTTTATTATTTAATGCAGCTGTCACACTTAGTCGTCTTACATCCGATTCGCGAGATCTTATATCATTCTGAATTATTTCCGTTTGAATATTGATATCCAAATAACCTTTCAGCAAGTGCTAGAATAATTCGTTCAAATATTGACTGATCACGATGGATTATTGTATTTCCTCGTTTAATTCGACTTGCTTTCTCATTAAAGATGATAATGTACTAAGGAATTCCTTGCCAGGATCAACCTGTAGTAGTTCTCTGCTTCCTCATATTGACTACCAGCGTCAACGACAATTAACGCGTATTTGTATGTTTATTGGCGTCTACCAATTCTGATGGTATCATGTAGTAAACAAAAATTATCAACCTGATGGACTTCATTAGGAACGCTGACACCACAACGTGCGTCTTCAATTACTTTAGTTGGAGCTAGAAACATTTGCCATATTGCCTGTCGTGCTAAATATTTTGCAACAACATAATGTGTAATATTTGCTGAATTAGCGAGTTTACTAATCTACTAATCATTTTAATAAATTGATTCCATTATTTTAAAAATTGGTTGATTAGTAAAACGCCAGTTTACCTTTCAGCAAGATCTTACCAATACGCTAGCACGTTTTTCTCTTCTATTTTTAATTTTTATGGAATTAAACGAGTGTATCCATTTCATATCTGCAATATGTTGTTGTGGCAAATTTTTGTTTGGTGTAATTACTCATTTGAGAATCTTTGTATAACCTAATTTCTAAATCTTTCTCTCCATCCCTAGCTCCCTCCCTCTAACCACTACGGTGGCCTTTTGGGTAGAGCGCCTACTGCGGCCGCGGAAGATCGTGGATTCGATCCCCGGATGAGATATTTTCCCCAGAGAAGTCATACCAAGGACATGTTTAAAAGGTACTAACAGCTGCCACGCATGGCGTTATGACTAGCCGACCTGGTGTCAGGATAATGTGACTTGGTGGGACATCATGCTACATGAATGATGCCCTAATTGCTGGACATCATTATAAACTGCCTCACTACAGACATCGTATCGCTATGATGGAATACTTGTTAAAGCTACGTTAATAATCATAATCACACACACACTCGCAAAATAATAGCATGTAGACAATTACATAATAATAACATTGAGAGCATTACATAATGATATTTAGACTACTATATAATAACAGCATCTAGAGCATTACATAATAATAACCTCTAGGCATTATATAATAATAGAATCTAGAGCATTATATAATAATACCATCTAGAGAATAATAAAATATTAGTATGTATGCATTACATAATAAGACCATGTAGAACATTACATAATAATATCACCTAGAGCATTACATAATAATAGTATCTAGAGCATTATATAATAATAGCATATATAGCATTATATAACAATAGTAAGTATGCATTACATAATAAGATCATGTAGACCATTACATAATATCATCTAGAGTATTATATAATAATAACATCTAGATCATTAAATAACTATAACATGTACGCATTACATAATAAGACCATGTAGAGCATTACATGATAATAGCATCAAGAGCATTCCATAATAATATCATCTAGATCATTATATAATAATAGCCTGTACATCATTACATAATAGGAGTAGAGGTTTATAAAATAATAGTATGTAGACCATTATATAATAATAGTATGTAGACCATTACATAATAATAACATGTAGACCATTATATAATAATAGTATGTAGACCATTACATAATAATAACATGTAGAGCATCATATAATAATATCATCTAGAGCATTACATAATAATATCATGTGAGTATTATAGAATAACAGCATCTAGAGCATTAGAGCTGACAAACAGTTTGAAATGGGTTGACAAGTAACATTTTGCCACTCTTGCAAAGATGAATTATAATGCCATATATTTGGCTGAAAAGGTTTTTATTGGTGAATACATTAACTGGATTGTTTTCTTAAGGTTCCGCCTAAATATTAAAGTCACTTATGTCAAATAGATGTGTGGTCCTTGTTCCTTTCCGTAAACGGATGACTAATAAAAGCTTTATTGGGGTTTGAACCGAGATCAGGAAAACCCAGTCAAGCGATTACATTATTTGACTCCGCACGATGCCCTGCCTTTTAGGGAGACAAATATTATAACCCCACGAGTGGGTTTTCCTGGTATTGGTACAGATATCGATTATGTTTCGAACCTATCAGTTTCCATTCAAATTCCCGCCTCGATGGACTAGTGATTAGAGCGTCCGCCTCAGACGCGAAAGGTAACGAGTTCGAACACTTAGCCGAGTCATACCAAAGACTTAAAACTGGTATTAACAGCTGCATCGCTATGCGCTCAGCATTAAGACGCTATTGTTAATACTGGTTGTCTTTGTGTCAAGCTAATGGGAACATGATGCAACATGTCTGAGGCATAATAATCCTTACCAGACATCACTTTAAACTGCCACAGAGCGGACATTGTAGTAATATGACTGAAAAGTTGTTAAACGAATACAAATCACTCACAGAAACACACACTTGCTTTTCGGTTAAAGTAAAATAAACCTGCAATTTTGAAAGAGAGTACCTACGTCATTAATCAGGTCTTTTTGTAGATGTGTTTAGCCTGTGTGACTGGATCAGTGGTTTTCGTTAGTTCAATAGTTCGTTTGTTACGTTTAGGTTCTTAATAAACAAAACAGGAAAATAAATAAGACAGCAAGCTTTGTAAAATTTAAAGAATATTTTTTTTCATAGAAAAAACAAGGTAATGATGAGGAAAGAACTTGTGGTTTCTAAAATCAAATAGTAAAACTTTGTATAAATCAATCAGTAAAATGGTGCATTCATCTGTTTGTCAGTACCATTGTGGATTAAGATATCAGTAAATGCATACATATCTTTGTTAGTACCATTGTGGATTAAGATACCAGTAAATGCATACATCTCTTTGTCAGTACCATTGTGGATTAAGATATCAGTAAATGCATACATCTCTTTGTAAGTACCATTGTGGATAAATATATCAGTAAATGCATACATCTCTTTGTCAGAACCATTGTGGATTAAGATATCAGTAAATGCATTCATCTCTTTGTCAGTACCATTGTGGATTAAGATACCAGTAAATGCATACATCTCTTTGTTAGTACCATTATGGATAGAGATATCAGTAAATGCATACATCTCTTTCTTAGTACCATTGTGGATTAAGATACCAGTAAATGCATGCATCTCATTGTTAGTACCATTGTGGATAAAGATATCAGTAAATGCATACATCTCTTTGTCAGTACCATTGTGGATAAAGATATCAGTAAATGCAATCATCTCTTTGTCAGTACCATTGTGGATAAATATATCAGTACAATGGTGAATAAATATCTTATGTTTTGATTTTCAAGGACATTTACTACATTCGTTGTTATACTTAAACGTCACAGGGGCTTGGACATATACAAACGTTATCTGTTATTGTCACCGTCATTCAGTAAACGATTTGGAAGATTAGTACACACTACAACAATCATGTAGTCACAAGACTCGTATATTATATTTGGAAACACTGCAACAATAATGAAGTCACAAGACTCGTATATTACATTTGGAAACACTGCAACAATCATTAAGTCACAAGACTCGTATATTACATTTGGAAACATTACAACAATCATTAAGTCACAAGACTCGTATATTACATTTGGAAACACTACAGCAATCATTAAGTCACATGACTCGTATATTACATTTGGAAACACTTGAGTCATAGTGCATATTGATATAATCCCTCTTGTAGAAACTTTTTAAAAAAACATTGCAAAGCTTTGATGTCATTTATTATTACCGTGTTTTAATGTAACTTTACTGTAATCCGATAAAAGTTATTTATTAAATGTTGTCGCTACGTTAATGAAGAACAATACAAATTGCAGCATCGTTCGTCTAATGCATCTGATCAGCGAAAGGCGTTAAAAAGGAAAGCTGAGTACTGTTCGTCTAAAGCATTGGCTATGCAGAAGAATTACAATGCACTGTACATAAATGAACAATTTATAATGCATGCATGGGGCGTATTCATCGATTTTGAAGCACTTCACTGTTCGTGAACAATGCATCTCGTTTGAGAAGAATTTCAATACGTTAAAAGGCAAAATTTTGTTGCGAATAGCCCAATCAGAGTAAATTTATATCCTAATTAAATTGTGTATTTTGTGTCATTGAATATATAACAGATAACACAGAACTTGACTAACGAACAAAAACAGAACTCGAGTAACGAACAAAACACTATGGTTTACATGGAAAAAGAACCATCACATGTTTAGCTTTTTTGACGGCATATCTTGCAAACAGACATTTATCACCCTATGTAAAATGTTTAATACCACTTTATAATGGATATATGTTATTGCACGATGTAAAATGCTATGATTAGTACAACCTGTAGAAAACTACTGTTTAACGTATGTGATTTTGTTTTCTTCAATGGATAGATCAAGGGGCTTTACGTTCCTTGCAAGTTTGCTATTTTTTTCGCGACACAATGGTCGGAAATAAAGAGTAGCATAAAAGGAATATAGCTTTCCATAGATATTTTCCCTCGATGCCTTAATCTATCGTAACATGCCTTTAAAGTTCAGATCAAAGTTAAATGTAAAATTTAGTAAATGTAGGAGATATATCATGGACAGAAAGCTTGGCAAACCCTATGCAATTTTGTAATAAATGAAACTCTTCTGTAAATATGATTTAAAAGGTGGGAGACGAGTTGCTTTCTAATCATTATTTCCTTCTAGCTTACTGATTTGCATAAACTTTGCTCTCTTATTTCTTGCAAATTGCCGTGTGGTCTTTAAAATTAAATTCTTGTGTATTTTCCATCTCAAGCGCAGACTAGGAGCGCAGCACTAACACTCACGTAGCCTCTTTACGGACAACTTTATATAACCCATAACCCTAGTAAACAAAACTCATCAGAGTTATTCTCCTCTGTATAACTGTGGTCTAACTAAACACATTTGAATTGTAAAAAAAAACTTTTTGCAATAACATGTCAAGCCGCAGGCAATTTTTCACACCTATCCAAACTTTGTGCGCTCGACATTTGTTTTAGTGAAAGAAGATCTGTCACGATAAAGTGTAAGGTATTTGCTCTTTTGTTATAGTTTGTAATAAAGGAGTAAAAGGCTCATAATGATAAGCGAAATAGAAAACGCAGAATTATATACCAACCAGAAAGATATACGTTAGAACGTTTCATCGAAAATTCAGTTCATGTTACAAAATACTCTGGTATATAATGACTAAACCACAGTAAGTCATTTATATAAAAAAATATCAGCATCCGGCGAACTGGAGGTAACGGAAAAGTACCTTCTTTTTTATAGTAGTTTCAGTTCCAAACTGCACTCCTCCTTTTCTGTTTCACTATATGCTTGTGGTGTCACCGGAGCTTCCCGACATATGACAGATTAACTTATAGTACGTGATCTGTACACCTCACTGTGTTTATACTGATTTATTTACGAACAGTAAACAAGTACATTTACATTTATAGAGAATGCACACCATCATTGATGTAATTGGTGTAATCGGTGTAATTGGTTTAATTTATTTTGACATTTTGTTCTAGTTACAATGAATGACTGCATTTAAAACAAAACCTTTCTATCTGGTTAAACGTTTAGGTCATTAATACACGGTTTTAACATATCAAAGTCATTTTGTTCATTGCATACGTTGTTACGACCATGATGCTAAATATACTCAATTAAAACTAACAACAACCAACATGTTTTGCAAAATTAGTAGCTTTATTCGTTCATGTTGGAACGTATGGATCCAAGTAATCATATTATCTAGTGTGGAAGTAGATTCGAATGTTTCTGATCCATACTATTTCTAAACGGCAAAGATTGACCGCATCAAAGTCATTATAGTCCGATTTCGCACAATCCTTGATGCGTGGAACAGGTACTGCTAACTTAATTAAATAGATAACATAGATATTGTCAGCAAATTGAATACACTCATGTCCAATTGATATATGTTGTGGTGTTGGACAGGGGTCTGTTTTATTGACCTCTTCCTTTCAATATATAAACTCAGGCGCTCTCAAGTGTAATAGATCATCATCCAGTGTCTCACTAATTGTATGCTGTTGGCACGCAAACACACAAATCTAGCCACGCAACTGAAGCTGATGCTACCATCCAAATCATAGAGAGGTGCGTAAAACTGTTGATACACTGGTTGATCATCTATGAGCGGTTGAGTCTATAACATGAAGGGAACAAGACCAAGAAAAAACCCTGTGTAACACAACAACGTAAATCAACTGGTCTGGGGTGTATTTCACTTGCAAATTTTATTTGTTGACTAAGTATGACATGAACCACAGTTAGGCTGTATTGTGAAGGCCAAGTACACTGGAGACGGAAGTTATCTATCATGATCTATTGTGTCAAATGCTGCAGACAAATCAAGGAGGGCAAGGAATGTAATCTTTCCGCTATCCAAAGCAGTGAAAATGTAATTAAATACTTTCAGAAGAGTAGTATCAGTACTGTGGCAAGGGCAATATGTATATTGTACATTACTACAAAGACTGTTAGAATTGAGATGAGATTCAAGTTAGGTTAGAAATTCTCCCGGGAAGAGAACAATTTCAATAGAAGATTTCTCAGAAAAGGGCAAAGTACGTAACAATAAGCTACTGTGAGAAGATCATATCTCTTAAGATTTTAACAGGAATAGACTGGGCATATTCGCCAACAAGTGCATCTGAACATTTCGAAAATATATATAATAATGTCAGACTGAGTGTTGCTAGACCCAACAAATGCATAGCTTTAAACAACTGACATTGACATTTACCGTTTATAAAAAAAAAAACATTTGTAATAGCTGTTATATTGTTGTTTCCTAAATCGCAAGCTGTCGCAATCAGAAATAGCGTGCACTTTCTTCGCATTGTAAGTACATGTAAGAAGAGAAAGGACTTTTTGATCAACATCGTCCGATCTTTATTTTAGATATTACTAGGTCTATACTTGGAAGTAATGGCATGAAACTGAAATGATTGTTTGACTTTTTACGTCTTGAAATATGTGAGTTAAAGAACAGCCGTCAGCTGTACAAGCTCCTTTCTTTAAAATATGTCCATATTTCTCATCAAGTTAAGTTCTGACGTCACTGTGGACATGATTCTTAAAACGTTTGTATCTGCTTAGTTGGATTTACGTTTCATCTAGCATTCGTATTACTTTTTGGTCATCTACCTGTGCATTTACATTTCTCATTCTTGTTTTGCATTTACATTTCCTAATAATTTGTTTTCTTCTTGCATTTTCATTTGTCTTTCGTTTTGTTCACTCTGAATTCTCATTTCCCTTTTAGGAGCTTCCATGTTCCTCATAGTGTATATCCAAAAATCTATTAAGATCAAGTATTAAATGTAAAAGCTTTACTCACTCCTTGATGGGATCTGCAATAGCGTTTCTACTTTAGATGCCAAGATGAAAGCCTGTTGGTCGCACGAATTTGTTCCGAATATATTAAATTAAAATAACAGGCACTAAGACACTTCTAAGCAAAGTGCAGTTTAAGTTTCGAAAACAATTGTAATCTTCTTAAACGTAAAAACCCCTTAAATATATAACTCTCGAAAAATAAACTTCTCAGTATTCAAAAGAATTAAAAGCCTAAGATATTTAAAAGAAATTAAAAATGTCCTAAGGATCCAACTAATGTATTGTTACGAACAAGAGGTTTACACTAGCCAACAAGAAAGAATGATATCGAACTTAGAGTTTTATTTACCTTACGTACAAAATGAGAAAATTAACAATTACTTACAGTCAGTATTAGTAATATGGGACACTTTAGAGACAAAGAGAAATCCAGTCAATAAGGTCGTGGGACACTCTAGCGACAAGATTTATAGCGACAATGGAAATCCCTGTTAAAAAGGCCGTGGGACACTCTAGCGACAAAGGTCGTGGGACACTCTAGCGACAAGAGGAAATTTAACATGGTGGGTTTGTATAGCGACAACGGGAATTTAACATGGTGAGTCTGTATTGCGACAAGAGCAATTGAACATGGGGAATATTATTTGTATTTGGGACTGGATAGCGACAAGAGAAATAGAGGCAAAGAAAGCTAATATCTTTTCGAGGTATATGAGTGGCCCTGAAAACAAACCACACAATCTCCTATCAAAACAGAAGGGAAGGAAAATAAAATCACACAATCTCCTATACACACAGAAGGAAAGGAAAACAAAACAAGGATAATTAAGAACACCATACATTCTATGTGAAATATGTTCATTGTTTTCATTCATTCATCAATTTAGTAAAATGGTAGTGTGATATTTATTGTCGACTGACTTCTTAACATATTTCAAATTTAAGGGATGTCCTGAGTTTCTCAGCACACGCTACAAACAATGTTGCCAAGTTTTAACAAATCTAAGTAGAAGAGGAAAACAAAGCAGCACCAAAATATGCATTGTTCTATCAACAGTCTAAGCTGTGTGTTTTGATTTGAAATTCATAGTCAACCATATGCAGGGTCAAAAAGTGCAATGTCACTCGCGTCAATCATTGTTACATTGTTACAATTCTTCCGAACGTGTGTTTGGGTTCTGGTATTTTTATTTCAAAGTTAGCCATAAGCAGGGTTATACAGTGCAAGATCACTCGGGTCATGAATGAAATAGATTTGTATTTGTTTCCTTTCTAAAAATGGTAGATCTCATGCTGAATTATTTCCGTGACACATTGCAGTGCCAAAAATAAAGATAAAGCCCGGATATCTGAATTGTACAAGTTTGTCAACTCAAGATTTTATTTCATCCAACGATTTACTGATTGACCATTTGTAAGGGTGTAGCGTTTGAAAAACAAATTACTTGACAAACGAAAATGATGGTGCCTACTGATTAAAATTTTGGAGAGGTATCTTCAAACCGGAACATCTACCATTAAGATTTCAATCAAACGTATTACGACGGAGAGAGAGAGAGAGAGAGAGAGAGAGAGAGAGAGAGAGAGAGAGAGAGAGAGGGAGAGAGAGAGAGAGAGAGAGAGAGAGAGAGAGAGAGAGAGAGAGAGAGAGAGAGGGAGAGAGATAGAAAGAGAGAGAGACAGAGAGAGAGAGACGGGAATGGGGGTGGGGGCTTATATAGTGTTAAACGTAAGGACGAGTAATACATTATGATCGAGGAAAACAATATTTTATAGTACTTATCATACCATCGAGTTATTAATAGTATACAATCCAATTATTAGATTTATAACATGACCTTTATAAGAATACCCCTAATCGTATCTAAAATAAACATCCAAAACAAGCTTTGTATTATTGATTTCATGCTTGTAGTCTAGTTGTCCCGCCACTCAAAGCCACTGTTATTTCTTATGATACAGTTGTTATATATGACCGGTTCTCTTTCACAAACGAACTGAATTAAATTAAACGAACAGAAACAGGCGAAACGTACTTTAAGCTTAATGTTGTGTGCGCATGTAAGGCAATACTTTTCACCTCAACGATTCAAAGTAGATAATACCGATTTAGCAGTGTGAACCAATCCATTCATTTGGAAGTTTGAGTAGTTCCTATAAAGTATATATAATTGTCCATCGGTCTCTATTCACTTGTTTCTTTAATTCAGAACATGAGCACACTAAACGATGGGGAAGGGGCTAAGTTACACATGCATCTGATATTAACAATGCGCTATCATTGAGGTTACAGTCCAGATGAGGTAGTGAGATTGGAGGTGGGGGTGGGAAAATAGGGCTAGGTGGGTCGAACGTTACCATGAATGAACGCTGCTGTAGATAATGAAACATCTTATTTGTAATGTAATGCCACCATTATCATTTTGTACAGGTTACCATTGTTCTCAACGTTCCACGTGACATATACTTTTTTAATTCAGAGATTTTAGAATACCTTTTATTTCCAGAAACAATTAACAACAGATTATTATAATTATTCAAGTTTAGAATCTTCACCTCAATCCCAGTTACGTCTACCTGTGAAATGACCAGTTTGGGAATTTACATTGCTACTATTATCTGCAATGTTAAACGAAATAGGATAACTAAAGGAACGTACACGATAATGACAGGAACCTACTCCTAAACCTACTCCACCAGAACTTTTTTCTTTGATTACTCTGACTATTCTATCGATCCAATTATCAATCCCTGATAAAAATGCATTGCCATTAGACACTACCTTGTATTCCTTGTCTTCCTAGTGAAATCCCCGTCATTGTAACCACATAGTCAATGTGGTCTGAAAGTAGTGAAAGATGTAATATGACAGCCGTAATGGTAGGAGTAGTGTTGATGGTTCTATTAGTAATACAATATCAATATATGCGATAGCATTATTTACTGATAGAAATGTGGTTGACGGTAAATTAATTTTTGTCGCTGTAGCGGCCTTACTCACCCACACTATCTTACAATATTTAGGATGGGTAGAAATATAGAAACTAATATTAACAAAATACTCCCCAACAACGAAAGAAGTGCACAATTAATATTTTCGTTACGAACTCTACATAAATCTCCTTTACAGAACAATCGTGACTGAAACCATGCATACATTTGTTATTCCGAATATAATACCATGAAAGACAGAATTGAATGAGCTTTTTCGCATCAATATTCAATGCAATTATAGAGATAGTATCACACAAAACGCACGAGTAGGTAATGCATTGTGCGGGAATATTCTATATTAAGAGATAGATTGATAGATAGATAGATAGATAGATAGATAGATAGATAGATAGATAGATAGATAGATAGATAGATAGATGGATGGATGGATGGATGGATGGATGGATGCATGGATGGATGGATGGATGGATGGATGGATGGATGGATGGATGGATGGATGGATGGATGATCGGACGGACGGACGGACGGACGAACGGATGGATATAGCGATATTGATAGATGTGTTCTCTATCATATCTTCTTCAGGACATAGGCTAATAAGAATATACGTTATTGTACACAAGCGTTGCCAAGTGTACACTATACAAAATATAGATTATATCAGTATTGTAACGAAAGATTGACTGAGTTTCGGTCTTCCAAACACAAAGAGGAACAAGGAAGTTTTGAAGGAAGTCTAAGCCACCATTTGGATGGGTTGGCTTCCTTACTAGTTATGCTGAATCATGTTCAACAGGTATACAATAACACTATATAACTCACTTTAATCGTTGTAGCGTTTGCGAAGGTTGCGGTGGGGTATTTTCAATATATTAATTAATATATTATGGAAGTTACACCCTGGCTCGTGAAGTTATAAGTTAAATTACTGACGAAATAGATGTACAGCTCTGAGCCCCCAGTCAGCACTGCCGACGGTTAAATTGTAAAGAACACGAAGATGAAATTCAAAATAATAACAATTTAATAAAGTCCATAATTTTAAATGATAAACTAAATCACTCGGACTCCATGTGACAGCCTACTTTATCTCGTGATTTTCAGTGTGAGTAGGAATTTCCACTGGCCTTTGGTGCAATTCATCTCTTTATTTCGATCCTACCACTCCCCCTGGACTTCTCCTCTTCCGACTTCTCTCCTTCCTTCTCTTTCTTCCGTCTCTCTATCAGAGACATTGGGACTACTATTACTGGCCTGTCCCTCGAAGCTTCCTTTATAAGCTGCACTTAGAATCCTGTGCTAAGGTTTTTTCCCCGCCAATAACGCATGGCTGATCGGAGTTGATATCTTCTAGCAATCTCTCTAACGAACTATAACGAATTAAATCTTGCTCTCAGGTCTAAGGATATCATACTTAGCCAAATTAGGGTCCCGTCCCTATCTCGATTCTGATTGGGTAGCGCTGTGGCCCAGTCCAATCGACTAAGCGACCAATTCAACCTGGATGCCAATTTGCGGATCAAGAAGATAAGGCACGTCCACTTCTTCGGGCATCTTCTATGATCTGCACAAGCGCTTCGACACCAAGGTTTTAACTGTAAAAGAAAACCTTGCATCTAAACATAAAGCGAAAAGAGCCAATGTTCAATTGATTAGTAAATTTAAAGTAGGTGTTATTGAATATCGTAAAGAAAGAATAAAAAGAAGGATTTTTCCTACTGCAAATGATAGTTTTTTTTCGAAGTCTGAAATTTCAAAACCTGAGTATGTTAACATAAATGTTGATAAATATTTTAAATGGCTATATCGTGTGTACTACAATAAAAGTCAGGCTAGAATTGACGATCCAGTATATAATGAATATATTAACGATACAAATAGATTTTATTTAGAAGAAACCCAACAGCAAAAACAAGAACCTCTCCAGTATCTACCTTCACCTCTGCAACAAATAGAAGAAACGGCAGGAGAGATTACGTTCTTCACTAAGTACGGAAAGAGATCCTGGTGATGACTCTTGTTGCGCTACTACAGGAAGTGGTTTGGAAATAATCTTATCACTTGCCCTGACAATATCATCGCTGACGTGAATAAACTAGAAATTCTCACGGGAGGAAAACGCGCTGGAAATACTTCTCATGAAATTATCAACTAAATATCTGATATTAGTCGACGATTATTGACCGGTGGTATCATGGACATCCATACCTATCGGGGATTTATCGATGAAATTACAGATGACTAATTCCCTTGACCCATAATATAGATAATGGTGAATGATTAAATAAAATGATCATACACAATACATACCGTAGACCAAGAATGATCAGAGTAGTAAATTCACAATTACCAGTTTATGAAATAACCTACGGAGATGACTTGGTGATGTTTTTCAGTTTTTTGTTTACCAGGATAGCCCCAAAAGCAATGCCTATTCCAAAACAATTATCAACGAAAGCTATCGATGTTATTCGCGACAAAGCTCCTGGCGAAATCGGTGATCTTGTCAGTAAAGCGTTTTCGGCGGTCAAGGACAGAATATTATGGTCATTAGGACGAAAACAAAAACAACTGAAATAAACATCTACTCAAGTTATGCCTGCAAATAAAAGTAAAACAAAGATTAATGGTTCTGGCTGATGCATCGTTAAAAGAAAAGTAAGATAACATAACCGCTAGTCTGATAGCAGGAAGTGGTCTTCGTAGATAATTACAATTTAGATCATAGTAATTACAATGATATGTTTAAACGTGATATTGAGACAGCATTGGATATATGTGTACCAGTTCGTTTAAATGAATTCTTGCGCGATTATCACTATTCTTACGATGGAGTACAACCAAATCAACGTGGAAAAATCGAATTACGAGTTCACACTACAAGTCGATATTTTTGACCCGCTGAGGCATTTATGGGAATCGAAGGTCGACTTACAAAAGTAGATGATACAGAATATGGAACCGGTGACAGAGTCAGTTTCGTTAATAATGGCATCATGGCGTTATTAAGCAGTGCTAATTATATGATTGATGGAAAACACATTTAATCATGCCTGGAAAATGTTGATATTGCTACGACGATACTTGGTCTAGCTAGATACTCCTATGACTATTAAAGATCAGCCGGTCCATCAATGATGTTTACAAAGGATACAAATGATCATTCAGAAAACCGAAATGTAACGATGAATGCAGATGGAACTAAAGTTGCGTCAATGAATGAAAATTTCAATCTCGGAATCGCATCACGTAGATCAATGTAAAACGCAAACGAGATGTTTTCATGTGCGATTCCATTATCGCATATTTTTGGATTTTCCAGAGATGCTAGGAAGCTTAGGTTCGGTGCTAAACACACTGTGGTATTTAACAGAAAAGAATCCGACAATGATGCAATTTGTCGAGCCGGAGGTGATGCTGGTAAACCAGTAATAACAATTTTATTATTGTAGATGCCAGTAATGGTTCCATTTGTCGAAGAGGAAAATAAATTGCTTTCTTTCATGAATCAAGGTGGTAAATCACTGCTATAATGGAAAACAATGACTACAGATAGTAATCAGGGTAATGCTGCTAGTTTATGTACATGGCATATAGCAGCACAACAAGGGTTTTCAGCACCACGAGATATTTTTATCGCATTTCAAGCAAATGTACGAGTACATAATCAGGAAAGATATCCGATGGTATTTGACACACTTAATGTTAACGAGGTTAGCTTGAGAATAAATGGACATCAAGAACCTGCCGAGGAAGTTACCTTGAATTTTGAAGATAATAAAGATGCACGTGCATATCATCATTTAATGTAATTTATGCAGCGTGATCTAAATGTAGATACCGGTTTGCAAATATCACACAAAGATTTCACAACATTATATTCGATTTATTACTTTTCACTGAAACATTTAGCTTTAATCAGACAATCTGTAGATGATATATAGTTTCGAGCTCAAGAAGGTTATTTTCCTCCTGGTGCTGTAGGTCTACCTGCTATTCCTGCTCGTTTCAGAGCGATTGCTGTTATACTTAGCGACAGAGCAGTATATATCGAGGGTGTTGGTGGACGAATGTGAGTCGTTGATGCACCCGTAGAGAACATGTAATTAAAATCAGTCAAGTAAATATTAAAATGTCGTATAGTCATGTTAACGTAGCCCTTACTCAAGGTCAGATAAAACAAATTACAATCAAAAAAAGCAAATCAATGTGGGGCAAAAAAAAACATTAAAGAAAAAAAAATGAGTGGTGGTCCAAACAAATTATCGTTAACCGTTAATCCGCTTAAACGTTTCAATAAAGCTCTGATATCAAAAACATGAGTTCAACTTGAATTTTCTCCAAGTGGCAAGATACATAAAAATCTATCGTTGATACTTACACCGTAAAAATCCCAAACAAATATCACAGACGTGTAATTTTCATTGACATAAGCGTATACTCAGTCTCCGCGGTTGTTGCTGGAGCCGGTCTTTTATTGTCCGCGGTAACAATGACATCACCTGCGGTCATAACGATCTGTGTTTCAGCGTCAACTGCGATCGCTGAAATTTTTAATATAATCGAAAAACAAATATCTACGTGCACGAATGAAAAATTATCCGATTATGCAATGAAGTTACACGCGTCAACGGCGGCGTATTATAAACTATCTCAGTTAATATCTGAAAGCCTCAACGATGCTTCAATATCTGTTTCTGAGTTCGCATTAATGACTAAAATATTCTCCGAAGCATTGACTGTGATAGAATCTACACCCATTAAAGTTACAGATAAATAGATAAATGTCAGCACAGGAACTATTGCAACAGATTTCCACGAACACAACACAAGCGAAAACATCTATGATATCAGTGAGCACAACCAATCCTGAATTTAGTCAAACAGATTCTGAAACACGTCTTGCGTTTTCGTCTTCTTTCATTCTCGTAGCTACGTCTATTATGCTGACTTGTGGTTATGTTTCCATGATCCTCTTCAAATGTGTCAGGATCTCTGGTCAAATTCGTTCTGGCTCTCGTGTCAGGATATTTGGTCAAATTCCTTCTGGCCCTGTGGTCAGGATATCTCGTCAACATCGTTCTGGCCATAGGTTTGAAGATTTTGCAATACTTGACTGTACGGTGGCAAATCTTTTACTTCTGATAAATCGTGTCCATGCATAAATGATTGGAATTATTTTTGTAAATATGATCTCGGTGGGATGAGGATTCGTATGGTTATGAATTATCCTTTGTACAACCTATAGAGTTTGCATGGAATTAAAGTAAGATTTAATAAGATCCAGAGGTACAAGTGAGGCGTCTTTCTAGGACATGATAACCTTCTTATGTTGGCTTTATTCGTGCGTATCCTATGACTACAACTGTATGTGGTCTAAAAAGCGACACAATTCAACGCTTACGCTCACCAGTTTCTTAGCTTTGTGGCGATAGGTTAAGTGATCATTACTGTTTCGGAAAAACTATTATATAAAGGAAGGATCATTTATTTTGGCAACAGAGGGTGGAATTGTTTGGTAAGTT
Source organism: Unio delphinus (assembly GCA_029339505.1). Taxonomy (NCBI): domain Eukaryota; kingdom Metazoa; phylum Mollusca; class Bivalvia; order Unionida; family Unionidae; genus Unio; species Unio delphinus. The sequence continues at coordinate 2,393,323 of JAQISU010000049.1, forward strand.
GCACAAACTACATTGCATTTGGCCATTCAATCGCATTGACCAAAGTGTTCAACGTATTTATGTTCTGTCAACATATCTGGGGACTGTAGAAAATCAAGCAAATTTGAATCACACAGGATTCCATAAGCAGACATTGTTGTAAACAGCATCTTTTAATACTCGAGGAGTATATAAACATAAATTGTTGTGTATAGCAGATTTGGATACCCGATGATTCTATGAACATTCATTGATGTATATACTATATTGGGATACCCAATGACTATATCAATATACATTGTTGTATATAGCATATTGGGATACCCGAGGATCCCACAAATATTGTTGTATATCATTTCTACTCTTAGACATTCCATCCACGTCATGCTTCATGTATTTATGTGTCATTCATAGAAACTGAATTGTAGATTAAAAGGTTAGATATCTACTATGTCGCAATTTATGACAATGCGTCTAAATTCCTATTTGATTTTGATCATCTATCGTACTCTCGTTCACAGACATCACTTGACAACCTTGTCTTTTTAACATGGGGCGTCGTTGTTATCTTCGCTGCGGGAACTCTTGCATGGTCACCTTGGAGAAAGAACTCTTCAGGTTTCGTTGAGGCAAATAATTGAGGCATCTGTGAAATACGCATCTCTAAAATTCATTGATGAAATGGATGTTTTCTTTGCAGTTATTCTCTGAATGACTTCCACTTTCATTTCATCCACTTGTATTAGCATGCTTAATCCATCTGGTTTACCTTTCACACAATTAATGGAGGCTAAACAAAGGTTTGGCGGATAATTGGTGGATGACTGAGATTTAAAACAGGAGTTCTAATTGGTATCAACTTCTTTCAAAATACTGATCCACACAATCTAGCAATCGTAACAGCTTCCGTCACAGGACTGATGCATCCGTGATCGGAAAATTAATGTAGAAATGTTTCAAGAACGGCTTAAACCATCCACAACAGGTCAAGGCAATATTTGAAACATATCTTCTTTACAGTCAAAGGATCAGAAGAATAAATTGTTACGTGGTTAGGCTCGAATAAACAGTAACATAGAAAGAGTGAAAATAACAAGCTTGTAAAACTTAATAAACAATTTATTGAGTACAAATATTTTTCAAAAAAGAAAAAGAAACTTACTGTTTTAAGATTCAATTCCAAAATAATCGAAAATAATTCAAAATATTATCCACTATATAAATTGCAAAAGTCCTGGTAATAAAATGTCCTAATAATTCTAAGTTCGAATTTCAGCGAGGTATCCAATATATAAGACGATGTCACTTGAATAAGTCAGTTCTTGTTAATAAAATGTCTATGAACACAATTATTTTCCAAATAAATAACAAAATAATTCCTCTTGATCCAAACGAAAACAATTCTTTTCCAGATAAATAACAAAATAATTCCTCTTGATCCAAACAAATTGACACCATTTCCAGTACAAGGTAATATATAATAACTCAAAAAGACACAACTTAATATTCTAACAGCCCAATTTCTTCTCCTAAATAGCTTGCTCGCAAAACATATTTTATATATCTGTTTTTACGTAAACAAGGGGTCACGTGATCTTCTATAAAATATCAGAACAAATTTACGTTCAAGAAATCACGTAAACAGTGTATGATCCAACTAAAATAGAAAGACGTTTATTCAAAGCTTCAAAAATGTAATTGGAATCGATCAATCCTTTTAAAAGCTTGTTTACAACTCTGAAGCCAGGTCAGAAATGAGGTCAACACTTGGTGTTTACTCAGTAAAGCACAGGTCACCCTCCCTTCAATGAACGAACCTTAAAACTTAAAATGCCAAATTTAAATCTAACAAACAAACAAAAAATAAATAAATATAAATGACATATCAAATATACGTAACAAAACTGTGTGGCAAGCGATCAATAATTGTCAATATTGTGTGCGCATACAGTCGATGTTGTAATAGCAAAAGTCTCGAAAGATGGAAGCTTCAGTAAAGTTGTGGACAATAACATAGGGACCTTTCTGCATTTCCACACATTTTAGGTTTTCTACTCAAAGGCATGGCTCAATAACTAATATAAGTTTAAAATTATTATTTTAATTCCCGATTTCATGTAGATGAGAGTGAATTCATTTATGGTAACTGTGAGACATTTCCCGCCTTATTGTGAATAATATTTGAAAGTAAATTTCCCATTGTATCATTAATGTCATGTTTCAGTGTAGTACGAAATTCTGGTATAAACAGCAATTTTATTACTTCATGAGTGGCACACGTTAACGTTCATTTAAACAGATTCAGCGTGTGAAACACTGAATTGTATTTTTATTTATTAGTGTATTGCCTTGAGCCTACATTGACCATGAAATAAGCAACGGGAACATGGTGATATGTATATCCAATGATGTGTATTCCTCAAGCTAAAACATACTACGTGTTAAGGCTACACATTATTGCCTCTTTTCCTTGCTCGTAATTAGAATTGGCCAAATCAAGCACTTTTAAAGATGATAATTACAGCCTGTGCACTTCTTTTGACGATAGCTGTCATTCTAGATCAGAATGAGCAAAACTATAAGACCATGGAAGCATTGATCATCTTGACCACGAATTCAATCGACTCCCTAAACAACCCGATATCGACATGTTTTTAAACTATCCCTATGAAAAGAATATATGATCGGATTGTATACAGCAGTGCTCGCTGGTAAAACAAAGCGTACAAATCATGTCCTAATAAAAAGTTAAGTTTTGAAAAAAGTAACAACAGCAATGCAGTAGTGCGGAAGAAAATATGCTTGAGATTGCTACTGATCTTATTTGCATTTAAACAGTGAATATGGAGAGATAGAAAAAAGGTCTGAAAGAAACAAATGGAATATACTTTGAATTAATGACATCAGAATGTAAAGTGGAACCATACCTTCTTGAGGCAAGATAGACTGATTTATAAATGATATTGTCAATACAGTGAAACTTATTTAAGATCGTGACAAAATTAGAAATGAAAAACAACTTTCTCAAATATAACGTTAAAATACTTTACTGATGTTGACTTCAAGCTCACTGTGATTGATGATGAAGTTTTCAACAGGTACCATTTATAAATGATATAAATACACATTCAGAAACTATCATGTAAAGTGTCTCAGATGCCATAAAAGGCAACACATTCCCCAAACGGACGATTCCAATTGAGTGGCAATATCACGAAATACAATTACCCTGATGATAGCTCTGGTTATCGGGCAAAGAGAACTGCTATTGGCACTCACAGCCCAGTTAAGTCGGAAATACCTATACTAAGTTCTTTCCTAACATTAATATATAGTATATGATCTTTGTAATTGAGAAAATTTCATTGCAAGGGCTTACATACACCGCACAAAGTACAGATCTTACAATTTAGTCGAATAGATATGCAATACACTTATGAAAATGGAGAAATGGACCATTTAGAGAGCATATCCATGTAAGAAAACCGCAACCGTATTTATATATTGCATACACTATCACATTCGATTCTTGTGGATGCATCGCGTGTCTTATCTGCGTAGCCGAGCGAGTGTGTTGACTTCAAAACATCGAAGTGAGCCCAACATCAAATTTTAATGGTATCTGCTTTTTCTAAAATAAGAAATGTCTGACGGAAACATCTACGCCACCCTCGTCACCGTTCCCATCTAATAACATGACCTATTTCGGACAGAAAAACATGCTGACTGCGGTGAACGTGTCTCGGTAATAGAAAAGGATTGACGATCATTTAATTTCATTCCCCTCTTACACGTGCACGTTATCCTAGATGCTGGCCAAGTGTTACCTAAATCGGTTTTAATTTATAGTTGATTTAATTTAATTGTTTATTTGTTAGTTTTAATGTCTTTATTTCATTACTTACTAATGGAATGTTATTTTGTTTACTGTATACGTTTTCGGACAGAGAAACATTCTCACTGCGGTGAACGTGACTCGGTAATAGAAAAGGATTGACGATCATTTAATTTCATTCCCCTCTTACACGTGTACGTTATCGTAGGTGCTGACCAAGTATTACCTAAATCGAATTTAATTTTCTTGTTGATTTAATTTAATTGTTTGTTTGTTAGTTTTAAGGTCTTTATTTCATTACTTACTAATGGGATGTTATTTTGTTTACTGTATACATTTACCAGACATTCAGTTCCGTTTCTTGACAACCTAAATTTAGGAACGTTATATCCGAGTTGACATAGGTCTGTCCGTAATTCTTGATCTCATGTATCATTTTTTTTTTTTAAAAATTAAATTATTTCATTTATTCGCTCTTAGTGTGGGATTTTATATAGCGTGTAACCGAAGCTGTTTTAGATTTTAATACCATGTCGTCTTGATAAATATAGCAATTTTTTCCACATTCTATGATGTCATTTTGCAAATCTGATTTAACCGGCATTTGTTTAGCGCAGTAGCCAGTTTTATTAGTTATGTTAAGAGAGCTAGCAAATTTGATAATGTTCATCTCCATTGTGAAAATTTATAATCAGACATAGTCTCAGGACCATTGCCAGTTGGTAAATGTTTACTTTGCCCGTTGGAAGCATTCATTTCTTACTAGGCAGTGACCTACCTGGAGGCAAGGTTGTGGTTAATCCATTTGTAACTGACAAGCCATGCTTAGATCTGAATGTTGATCGAATTGAAGAATTACCTGATTAGTACCCACCTTGTGCAGTAACTAGAGATTTGGCAAACATAACTCTTGAGAATGATCTTGACAAGAAAAGCATTCCTTTGGCTGACACATGTAATGGTCAGGCTTTCACGTAAGTGAAGTGGTCACTTTCATTCCTGTTCGGACCAATCAATAGGTATTGATCACAGCGATTCTATTTGAACACTGATTCTCCATACTCTAATCAGGCTGATAAAGAACAATCACTTGTCTAACAGGATATATAATATTCCGGCATCGCCTGCTTGTTTCAAGGGGCCATTAGTGTAACTGAAGCCACTGATGTGTCTGTCTCTAATATTAAATGAAAATGATATTCCTATTAGAACATGGAAACCTACCAAAGTATCACCTGGTAACTAGTGGTCAGGGAACTATCACATTGTAATTTGAAACTCTTACAGACAGGATATACTTAATCTGGCCCATGAATCACCTTTGCTGGTGCTTTGGGGATTAATGACAATTATCACAAGATCATGACTCCCCTTTATGGGCCGAAAAACAAAAGTGATGTTTGTAAATACTACAGGTCATGTCATATTTGTAAAATGATACTAAAACACAACCAGAAGGTATCTAAAGGTCATATGCAACCTAATCTTTCATTTGACTAAACATTTAGCATCATTATGGTAGACTGTGTTGGTCCCTTACCAAAGATGAAGTCTAGCAACCAATACTTACTTTGGACCTTAAAGTGTGCGTCAACAAGGTTTATGTGGTCATAGTTTGGGTCTGGAATATCCAATCCTATTATGTCTTGAATTTGACTCTCAGCCATTCAAGTCACATGTAAAATTATGGTTTGACAGCACTATAATCCAGATAACGTTTGAGTCGGGTAACGGAGTTATGTCTATCTCGCCCATTATTCAAACATTTCTTTAGATTAGAAATTAAAGCCCTTACAAACGTAAGGAGAAAATGCATGATATTATAATATTATTTTGTAATCCTGGGATCTATATAAATTATAGGAGTGCCAATATATTCAACGAAATAGCCAGATTAAACATGCAATTAATGTGGTTGTACCTGCCCCAAAACAGTGAAGATTTAATTGAAGTCATATCATCGGATTATCCAGATATTAGAGTGCAATATCGTTGAAGTTCAGAAAGAATGAAAGATTTGGATCAAAAAACATCAAATTTGCAACAGCCAGAACGAAATGAACTTAAACAGTTATTATTTGAATATGAGCCCTTTCGCCAGACAGACCCACTAGAATAAACAAACTTTTACTAGGTGTTGAAATTTTAAATTCTAATCCTTTGAAAGGACACCCTTACAGGATGAACCCTCTCAAACAGGAATACTTGAAAAGAAAAATTCGTCATTTGCTTGAGAACGATTTCATACGCCGAGTAAAAGTGATTGGTGTTCAGGATGTATTTTTGTTCCGAGACGAGACAAAACGGTTTGTATGTGCAGTAATTTTATGAAATTGAACAGTGTGACAAAAACAGATTCATTTCCATACCAACAATCGATGTCTGTATTGGTCCACTAGGTAAGTCCACCAAATTTGACCTTCTGAAAGAATTTTGGCACATGTCACTTACGGAACGAATAGAGGAAAAATTTGCATTTGGGACCTTAGATTGACTTTACCAAAATAAAGTCATGCCGTTGAGGATGAATGGGTCGCATATTAGGTTTCAGCGTCTCCTGAATATGATAACCTCTGGTTTAGATACATGTGATGTCTACATCGATAATAGTACCATCTACAACTAAACCTGGAAGTAAAATCTAGCAAAAATTGAAAATTCTTTGACAGACTTGCTAACACAAGTAAAAAGCAACTGATGCGAGTTTTATATATGACTTGGTACTATCGGAAACTATGTTCTTACTTTTCCCATAATTGCTGAACCTCTGACAAATGTATAAGCAAAACAAAACCAAAATGTCAAGATGCTATAGATAAGTTAAATACCATACTTATTATAGTGCCAGTTCTTTGAGCTCAAAATTTCAGCCAACCTTTCAAGCTGTCTGTTGATTCGAACGATGTTGGGATGAAACAGTGTTGATTCAAAAAGACAAAAATAGTACTGATCATCCAGTGTTCTTTTCTAACAAAATTAAATAAGCATCAAATAAATTATTCAACAATCGAGAAGGAATGTTTGGCTATGGTAGTGGTATTACAACATTGTTAAGTTTACATTTGTTCAGCTCCTTTTTCGATTATTGTATTTAGTTACCACAACCCCCTAATTTCATCGGTGCGATGAAAAATAAAATGCAAAATTTACTAAGTTAAGCTTGTTGCTACAGGAATATAATCTTGACATTACACACCTCAAGGGACAAGATAATTTCCTAGCCGATGCAAAGAACTGTATTATTTCACGAACATTATGTATAATAATTCATATGTTTTTTCTAATATTTTTCAAGCACCACATATATAATTAATCTATAGTAAGCATATAAAGCTTTATCATATAAATCTTACTTTTTCTTTATTTAGAGAAGTATTACGTATATCAAGTTTAATTTGTGTTTGATTTAATGTAAGTGTTTGTTTGTTATTTATCTATTCCATGACATACTGCTGCCATGTACTTTTATTTACTTTTGTGGAAACCGAACCTTCTCGGCCGCACTGTTACTTTAAGTACAAAACAATGAATAATGTTGTATTCAGAAAATTGATCATCAGTTAGAAATTAAAGTATAGATACAGTGACGTTGACATTTTGACCAAAAAAAAATTGGCTTGTTTGCAACTCGATGTCTAAGTAATTGGTAAAGTTTTGGTATATATGAGATGTAAAAGTAAGGTCACTTTGCGGAAACCATTGCATAGTTTATCTCACAACCAGTTTAAGCGTATCATGCTAAACCTAGTTAAAACAGGCTCCATCGTTTCTTCCCAAGCGGAATGAATCCACGAGGATTAGTTTATGTATGGGGCGGGCAAACCGTAATATAGTCAACTGTCTGATGTTCTCCTTTCACTGAACGATGTTGGGATGAAACAGTGTTGATTCAAAAAGACAAAAATAGTACTGATCATCCAGTGTTCTTTTCTAACAAAATTAAATAAGCATCAAATAAATTATTCAACAATCGAGAAGGAATGTTTGGCTATGGTAGTGGTATTACAACATTGTTAAGTTTACATTTGTTCAGCTCCTTTTTCGATTACTGTATTTAGTTACCACAACCCCCTAATTTCATCGGTGCGATGAAAAATAAAATGCAAAATTTACTAAGTTAAGCTTGTTGTTACAGGAATATAATCTTGACATTACACACCTCAAGGGACAAGATAATTTCCTAGCCGATGCAAAGTACTGTATTATTTCACGAACATTATGTATAATAATTCATATCTTTTTTCTAATATTTTTCAAGCACCACATATATAATTAATCTATAGTAAGCATATAAAGCTTTATCATATAAATCTTACTTTTTCTTTATTTATAGAAGTATTACGTATATCAATTTTAATTTTTGTTTGATTTAATGTAAGAGTTTGTTTGTTATTTATCTATTCCATGACATACTGCTGCCATGTACTTTTATTTACTTTTGTGGAAACCGAACCTTCTCGGCCGCATTGTTACTTCAAGTACAAAAAAATCAATAATGTTGTATTCAGAAAATTGATCATCAGCTAGAAATTAAAGTATAGATACAGTGACGTTGACATTTTGACCAAAAAAAATTGGCTTGTTTGCAACTCGATGTCTAAGTAATTGGTAAAGTTTTGGTATATATGAGATGTAAAAGTAAGGTCACTGTGCGGAAACCATTGCATAGTTTATCTCACAACCAGTTTAAGCGTATCATGCTAAACCTAGTTAAAACAGGCTCCATCGTTTCTTCCCAAGCGGAATGAATCCACGAGGATTAGTTTATGTATGGGGCGGGCAAACCGTAATATAGTCAACTGTCTGATGTTCTCCTTTCACTGATAGTGACCTTGACTTTCTTAATTTGGGTCCAGTAGTAATAATAACCATTTTTGTATTCCGATGCCATGGTATCCACAAAGTCATGTTTGTGATGCAAAAAATTGAGTTATTCCCATTATGTCCATCAGTAACGTTTACCTTGAGCCCTTGACCCTACAATATAGAGAGTCATCCTTACGCCAAGTAAAACCCAATAAAACAGGTGTGCAACGTATAGTTCTTCTGTTTGTGACTGTGACTTTATTTTTGTACATTTTAACTATACCTAATGAACTAGATTTCAGCAGCACGTGATATCGAAAACAATTTTCTTCTTTCAGTTACAGTGACCGTCACATATGAACTATCGCTGTTATCGGTTCGGTTCTTTCTCCAAATACTATTGCTGATATCGGTTCGATTCTTTCTCCAAATATTATTGATGAATATCGGTTCGGTTCTTTCTCCAAATACTATTGCTGATATCGGTTCGATTCTTTCTCCAAATATTATTGCTGATATCGATTCGGTTCTTTCTCCAAATACTATTGCTGATATCGGTTCGATTCTTTCTCAAAATATTATTGCTGATATCGGTTTTATTCTTTCTCTAAATACTATTGCTGATATCGGTTCGATTCTTTCTCCAAATATTATTGCTGATATCGGTTCGGTTCTTTCTCCAAATACTATTGCTGATATCGGTCCATTTCTTTCTCCAAATACGAGGTATCCACAAGGTTCATCAACGTGTATTATGCATAGGAGATGTTGTTGCTAGAAAACTATTTATATTGTTTCATTCAGAGCAATCATGTTTCAAAACAGCATCAATATCGCATCAATATCCTTGTTTCTTGCATGGTGTAAAAACCATAAAGAATCATTCGTAAAAAAAGTCACTTTGAAGCAATGTCATTTGGAGCAAATCTATTTATTTTCATTCAGTTTTTATATTACCATATCTGCATGGATTTCTCAAGCTATGTGATTTGTACCATTTATTTTCAGTCACTGCAGCAAAGACCTTTAACTCTTACATCAACAGAGTCTGTTATTTAAATTGAGGCATCGAGAAATTCGGTCCACGTATGTGATGTAAAACTAATGTGACTATGATACTACCTGTTGTTTTTTACAGTCACATTCATACACATGTGCATACCTTCTACAGCGTTTGGTCGAGGGTATATAGTGCTGGAATAATCATTCTTTGAAGAAAACATAACTTGTTACAGTTAATGTGATCATTACTTTTGACATCTGACTCTAAAATCAAACTGCTTGCATCTTTTATATGTAAACTACCTTACAAGTGTGCTATATGTGTCCGATAGAGAGCTGCTATATGATTATTTATGATATTCATTTTGTCCATGTACCTTCTCACATAAAAATTGATTGGTATCATTGTCATCTGCCATCAACGAAATGTATAAACTGAACATTTTAGATTTTATGAGGTTTTGTGCAGACAAAGAATTTTTTTGTAATGTTTTTAATGGTCAGACAAAGTCAGGACACGAATCATTTGGCTTACAGTATTATTACGTTTACTACGAATAAGACCTTATGACTGTCTATGCTAAAAACGAGAGTATCCAATTGCTACATCTATCAATAGCACTGCTCCACGAATAGTATGTTATCAGTGTACCTGTTATTACTTCTACCACAATCCGACAATTTCTGATTATATTACCAACTATCTATTGAATATTCTTAACATTTCTGTATCATCTATAAATACCTATCCTTGCCTGTGCCAAGGTAAATTGTTTAGAATATTCTAATTAACAAAGAGGGTTCGCACGCTCTAGCTTTTACATATATCTTCTTCTATCAATCGACATTTTTTGGTGATGTGCGATAGCCGTGCGAGTAAAAGTGCTCGCAACGTGAAAGCTGGCGATTTGGTGCCTTATCTTTGCACCTTTACCTCCAAAATATTTTCTGTCAATTGTAATTTTCCTTAGGTGCGTGCAAAGAATGATCCAGATTGCTCTTAATTAAGCCATTTACACTCACTACCTCTTGAATCATAACTATAATAATCCCGAACATACGCCTAAAATGATACTTCGGTATTGCTATCACCATCACCACTGTTCTTTGTGTGCAAAATGATGATTCGATTTCCAAGTTAAGATTTATATAGCTGATATGAACATGAAAATAAAAGGTTTGAAGTTAGGTCATATCAATGTACACGTTGTAGCAGGAAAATAAAAGGATCAGATTACTGTTATGTTTTCTATCAAGGAGAATTATAACCATATTACGACTAACCGACACCAATCTAAAAGGCATTCAAGACTGTCTAAGGCTAACAATTACCAATAATGTTCGCATATCAACACTTTGGTATCACTTAAAAGGTCAAAAACGTTTTAACGGTGGCGCCGTCTTCACATGGGGGGAGGGGCTCCGGAATAAATGGATTGGAGGATTCAGTGTATATACTTTGACAAAGTGTGCTTAAGAAGAAACAACTAAGTAAACATCCAAATTCGTGCCTGAATGTCTAGATGATTGAGAACATTCAAATTAGTATGATGACATTTTGGATTGGGTTGTGGTTGATATAGACTAAGTCACTAACTGTTTCTAACAATTTTTTTGTGGTTGTTGCAGTTAAAATTTATTAGCTTTAAATTGCCCTTCTCTTATGACTGTTATTGTTATGATGTATTCAGTATTAACTACTGTTTTCCTATGTTTCAGTGACACTGGGGTCGTAAAATTGATACTTTGTCCCCGGGCGACAAATAATCTCCGCTACGCCTTTGAACGGGGGGTGGGGGCAATTTTCAAGGCTGAAGGGCGCGAATGAACGAATGTTGAATTAAAGTCCTTCGTATACGCGGATACATTTAGCACCGGTTTATGCTAGCAAAGCTATTTAATTAATTCCGTGGGGTAAGGAATGGTGCCACATGCCCACGGGCGTTTATGCACACATAGTGTGCTTTTTAATTTGGTCGTCATGTCGCGTCCCTACTGAGGCTATATCGACATGAATGTAAGACCTTTGGTTGAGTGGGCATAGACCCAACACACACTCAACCATTTCAACCAATCAACGAGAAGGTACTGAAGGTGCAATGGCCCCAAATAATGACTAGTGAAAAATAGTTTTCACATATCGTTATGTTGAGAGGTACTGGTCTTGTGATTATATATACTTTATGGGAACTACTCAAATTTCCAACTGAATGGATTGACTCACACTGCTAAATGGGTATTATCTACTTTGAATCGTTGAGGCGTAAAGTATTGCCTTACATGCGAACAAAACATTAAGCTTGAAACAGTTTATAAAGTGTGCCTGTTTCTGTTCGTTTCTGAAAGAAATCCTGTCAGATATAAACCACTTTATCATAAGAAATAATTGTGGTTTTGAGTGGAGGGACGACTAAACTACCAGCATGAAATCAATAATACAAAGCTTGTTTTGGATGTTTGTTTTAGATAAGATTATGGGTATTCTTATAAAGGACATGTTATATATCTAATAATTGGATTATATGCTATTAATAACTCGGTGGTATGATACGTACTGTACACTATTGGTTCTCTCGATCGTAATGGATTACTCGTCGTTACGTTTAAGACTATATAAGCCTCCGCCCCCCTCGCTCTCTCTCTCTCTCTCTCTCTCTCTCTCTCTCTCTCTCTCTCTCTCTCTCTCTCTCTCTCTCTCTCTCTCTCTCTCTCTCTCACTTCACCACCACCTTCACCCCAATCCCCACCATGAAAGGAGAAAGCAAAGAAAGCACCAGCAAAAGGGACGGAAAAGTATTACACTCTTGCCAATATGCATACTCCATACCAATATACATACTCCATGTTTGGCAATAAACTTGGATAATGATTTAGATGTTTCCTTGTCTTCAGAAGACGGATTTATGTTACCAACGAAGAAAGTACGTATGCCCAAGAAGACCAAAGACGAACTTGTGACTAAACAAGTTACTCAGTGACAAGAAAAAACCGGACATTTCGTTAATGCCATTATGTATGTGGGCTTCAGGTCACTGCAAACTTGTCCACCACGAGCGGCTCAATGGAACTTCGCCTTAAAATTTTTGACTCAGTACTACTATGAGATATTCGAACGGCTGCCACTGTTTCAAGCTTAATGTTTTGTTCGCATGTAAGGCAATACTTTACGCCTCAACGATTCAAAGTAGATAATACCCATTTAGCAGTGTGAGCCAATCCATTCAGTTGGAAATTTGAGTAGTTCCCATAAAGTATATATAATTTTCCATCGGTCACTATTCACTTGTTTCTTTAACTAAGAACATTAGCACAATAAACGATGGGGCAGGGGGTAGGTGACACATGCATCTGATATAAGCAATGCGCTATCATTGGGGCTTGAGTCCAGATGAGGTAGTGGGATTGGGGGTGGGGTTCGGGTTCGGAAAATGGGGCTAGGTGGGTCGATAATGAAAACATCTTATTTGTAATGTAATGCTACCATTATCATTTTATACAGGTTACCATTGTTCTCAACGTTCCACATGACATGTGCTTTTTTAATTCAGAGATTTTAGAATTCGTTTTCTTTCCCGAAACAATTAACAACAGATTATTATAAATATTCAAGTTTATGATCTTCACCTCAATCCCATTTACGTGCCTGTGGATTGGTCAACTGAGGAATTTACATTGCTACTATTATGTGCAATGTTAAACAAAATAGGCTAACTAAAGGAACGTACACGACAATAACTTAAAACTGTCGCCTAAACCTGCTCTACTAGAACTATTTTCTTGGATTACTCTGACTTATTCTATCGATCCAATTATCAATCCCTGATAACAATGCCTTGCCATTAGACACCACCGTTTATTCCTTGTCTTGCTAGTGAAATCGCCCTCATCGTAACCACATAGTCAATGTGGTATGAAAGTAATGAAAGATGTAGTATGACAGCTGTAATGGTATAGGTAGTGTTGATGGATCTATTAGTAATACAATATCAATATATGCGATCGCATTATATACTAATAGAAATGTGGTGGACGGTAAATTCATTTTTGTCGTTGTAGTGGCCTTACTCACCCACGCTATCTTACAACAATTGGGATGGGTAGAAATATAGAAACAATTATTAACAAAATACTCACCAACAACGAAAGAAGTGCACAATAACAATTTTCGTTACAAACTCTACATAAATCTCCTTTACAGAAGCATATTGACTGAAGCAATGCATACATTTGTTATTCCTAATATAATACCAAGAAAGACAGAACTGGATGAGCATTAATGCTTCAATATTCAATGCAATCATAGAGATAGTATTACACAAAACGCCCGAGTAGGTAATGCATTCTGCTGGAATATTCCATATTAGGAGATAGATAGATAGATAGATAGATAGATAGATAGATAGATAGATAGATGGATGGATGGATGGATGGATGGATGGATGGATGGATGGATGGATGGATGGATAGATGGACGGACGGACCGACCGATCGACCGATCGATCGATCGATCGATCGATATATAGATAGATGTGTTCTCTCTCATATCTTCTTCAGGACATAGGCTAATAAGAATATACATTATTGTACATAAGCGTTGCCAAGTATACACTATACAAAATGCAGATCATATCAGTATTGTACAGGAAAGATTGACTGAGTTTCGGTTTTCCACACACAAAAAGGAACAAGGAAGTTTTGAAGCAAGTCTAAGACACCTTTTGGATTGGTTGGCTTAGTTACTAGTTATGCTGGATCATGTTCAACAGGTATACAATAACACTTTATATAATTCACTTTAATCGTAAAGAATGTGTTTGATAACTAGAATGAAAAGGGGATTTTCAGCGGTTTTTCATGCATCAAATACTTGTACATTACATCTTTAGATCTTGTGAAATGCGAACTTGTACATTACATCTTTTGCCTCACTTGTTATTTTGCATAAGAAATATATCATGCATATATAAATAATTTCGTAAGCATGAGATGTGACTTTATATGTTGTCTCTGACGTGTATCTCTGAATATATCGCGTCAGTTCTGGTCCTGGTCCCTCTGCACAGGTATACAGTTTAATACATTTCCAACCAGGAAAAGGCATATTATAAAATTGTTCCTTGCTCAAAGAGTTACTCAGCAGGGGGTAAAATAGTCTTTTATTACCTCTGCGGACGCTTCGGAGGGCAACAAGAAAGTGGATCGGATTTTGTAAATGTTTTTACAACGGACACTCAAATCAGGTCCAGCTGGAATGTTGCACAAATAGGTCAGAGTTGTTTATATCAGCTCGAACGACCAATCTCGCTTATCAAATAATCCCGCTTTCAGTGTTCCTGATACGTCTGCCACGTTTAGCGATATTGATTATAGATCAGAGAAAAATTCATGCGCTAAGATTGAACTGATTTCGAACAGACTTACGCGATAATTTATTTTAAAGAGAATTGGCACACTCAAAAGAAAATGAATTTTATTTCCATATCGGAATGTGCGGTGGAGGGTGCATGTTTGATTTTTCTACAATGCTGTTAACTTTTATATATTACTTTTTAAAATCTATTTGCAACTGTTCCAGTGGCGCAGATGGTTAAACTGGTTTACATTGGAGAATGACATTAGGGATTCGAGCCAAGCCCAACAGAAGTTTGTTTCTTATATCAGTTAATTCGACGTTTGAGAATGGATACAGACGCTGACAAAAAACAAATGTTGTACACTACATCTTGAACGTAAATGTTTTAAAGACGTTTGATTATCTAGGTCTGGGACTAACGCAGATTTAAAAGAGGTTGTTTCGCTTCCTTGCATCGTTGACGAAATTTGGGCTAAAGCAGACCCACAAGGTTAAAAACGAGTTATTCATCGTCGACGTCCTAAATGGCTGAAACAACTTGAGAGGCATTTGGTGTTACTATAGTACGGCAGCTTTAAAGCAAAAATGTAACTTGATAATAGCCATAAATATTATTATATTTTTCTTGATTACAACAAAATGGTTATTTATTTATCTCTGATACGGAGGTTGTATTCTTGTTTGTGTGTTAGCTGTAAAGATCAGCTAAGACAGTGGCCCAGACATCGCCGGTCGGCATGGAGTTACTTGAATGCAACTTTGTAATCATGCATAAACCACTTTTCGTCGATGTTATGATTCTGCAATGAAGCAGCAGAGGGTGTGAATCCTACAACTTTTTTCGAAAAAATTGATAAACCCCTCAAAACGGCAAATAGAGCCTTCCTACGAAATCTCATGTTTTAACCCCCCCCCCCCTCAAAAAAAGTCTCTGTTTGGCAAATGGAGACTTAGCGATTTTTCAATCATCAGGGTCGCAGCGATGTTGTCACTCACCCCCTCTGCTGCTATGGGTTAATAATTCTTTTACGATTTCAACCGAATATTTGATCTATTCCGATACGATATCGTGTTCGAGGGTCATGCAAATTTATTGTTATAAATCCGTGTGTGACCGACTGAGCATGACTGAAGAAATTTCGAAATTGATTGAAGTCCATATCAGAGCACCATGTCTGCCAAATATTTCGTAGCGTATGTGTATCAACGACGTTGAATACGGCAAGAATATTACAGTTATCTCTGATCACTTTTGGAATCTGAGTGTAGCGCTGAGTGACATATATCACATCAGTGCTTTTATGCCTTCCTCGGGAAAATATTCTAGCTGGTTTTTTTTGTTTATCTAACATGACATCATCGTATACAACTAAATTGTTGATACTTCCATCGAGGTCTTCTACTGATGGTGCCTCGTCAATATCGGTTATAAATTCAATAATACACTCGCCGGCAATCTCTGAAGCGTTTTCATTAAAATCTTTTAGCACTTCATAGCATCGTTGATCATCTACGCTAGGAGCAGCTAAATACAACTTATCCCACTTCATCCATTTCATTATTAAATTGAGCAACAATTGCGTCTTGCCGGATCCAGATGGCCCGATTATAATTGCGCGGATAGAGTTTGGTAGCACTGCATGATGCTTAACTGGTTCTCTTGTTTTATTCGCTGAAAAATCAATTATATTCATATCTCTATACATACATTATGGATCTATATTGTGTGAAGTGTTAAACGCGTTCTGGCACAAATGATGTGACGACGATTACAACTAAAAATAACAGATCAGCACTTACTGGTAGATGTGCAACATGTGGTATCAAAAAGTTTAGATTTGTTTCTATGAAATCCGGAGATGTTTTTTAAAAAAACGAGTAGGTGATATCGCAGCCAAATTGGCAAAACTCCCTGGAACCCCATGGGCAAAGTACCCCGGAGAAAAGCACCTTCTAGGATATAGCTACTGTGGCCCCGGAACACGATTAGATATCAGACTTGATGATCAAAATCAATCCCGACCTCACCAGTATCCGATAAATGCTCTTGATAAGGCGTGTCATGTTCATGATGTTGCATATAAAAGAAGCAATTTGCAACACAGGCATCTCGCGGATGTGAAATTAATTCATGCGTTAAATGCTATTCCTGATAAATCTTTCAAAGAAAAATTGGCTTCATGGTTGGTAAAATCGGCTATGAAAGGCAAATTAATGTTAGCTGCCGGTATTTAATAACAACATGGAATCTATTTATTATTCTCCAAAACGATACTGGAGGGGTAACGCTGCAATCAATAAACTCGCCAACGCCGCAAAAGTGAAAAAGGCCACTGCGGCTAATTGGTTATCTAAACAGGCTATATGGAAAATTTATCTACCACCGCCTAAACAAATTAATTACTCGCATTTTGATGTGACTGTCCCTAATGAAGTTCATCAGGCTGATATATTATTTCTGCCACATGATAGTGTTTACAAATATGCGTTAACTGTAGTTGATATTGCGAGTAGATACAAACAAGCAGAACCGCTAAAAACAAAATCATCACCTGAAATTGCTTCTGCATTTGAAAAGATTTATCAACGAGGCCCTCTACACTGGCCAAATCTATTAAAAGTTGATCCTGGCAAGGAATTTCAAGGCGCGCTGTTTTATCTACAATGAAACATCACAATGTCGCAATACGACGAGGACATACTGCGCTACATCGTGATCAGGCAATTGTAGAACGATTTAATCGGACTCTTGCTGAGCGGTTATTTGGATATCAATACGCAAAAGAATTCATCCAAGAAAAAAGATCTCGTGAATGGGTCAAAAGGTTACCAGGGGTAGTTGCAGCGCTAAATAACGAGATTACCAGAGCAATCAATATGAAACCTAACAACGCAATAAAAAAAGTATATACCACAACCACAGCGGGATAGCGCTTCTCAGCCAATTCTTGGCAATGTCACCGTGAGATATTTATATGAACCAGGAGAGCTTGAAGGTGGTAAGAAAGGGCTACTGATCCTATTTGGAGCATCACTACGCATAAAATATCTACTATAACACGATCAACTGGTAGAACTCCAATCTATAAATTGGATTCAACTGCCCCTCAGCGGGGTTTTACACGCGAACAATTACAAGTGATTCCTGACGATACTCAATTGCCACCGCATGGTCTTAACTAGAAGCCGTTGCGTCTATTGCACTCAAGACAAGTCAACATCACATTGTTTCTGACATGACCGAGACTGTTATTTTTTCTGTCTACGGTAAATTGGCGAGGATCTTTATCCGAATACTGCCAACGCATTATACAATTGCAACTTGCGCAGTGATTATTCTGTTGTTGCTTCAAAGTGATTATTAATTCAGCATCAATATCAAATTCTCGTTGTCTTTTTTGTCTTGTTGTTTGTAACCGGAGAGTTTTTTATCAATAATTTTAACATCAATATCATCCATTGTTGTGTTATTATCATCGAAAACAATTATTCTAAGTTGATGTATTCGCCGTACTCTAGACACTGCAAGATAGACTAAATTTGACCACTCAATGCGATTATCGACTATCCAAACAATTGTATCCGCGATGGTTAATCCCTGTGAGGAATGTATTGTTGTTACATAACCCAGTGTCCATGGCGATTTATCAGCACGCAATGCGTCTTCGACAACACTGATATCAACCAGCACAATATCATTTAATACGAGAATTTGTTTTTCACTTTGTCCTGGAATATCAACTTCGATATTTTGTTTTCGTGTATCACAGGGTCTATAAGACAGCGGCACTGGGCGCGTTGGAAATTTTTCTTTGTGTAATTCAAACAACTTTCTCTGAAGTGTGTCTCTGACTATCTTTCTACTTGCCACTACAAAATCATTTGGTCTTCATGCTTCCCAAAATTCCTCCATGGGAGTTTCAGGAATTATTTCTCTGATTATTTCACATTGGATTCTATTCGGTTGTAATCTAATTAATTTCTTGACCTCACGCAATTGTTCATCAAGTGCTCTATAATCAGTATCAATTTCTTCATAATAGTCAACAAACCCTTTCAACCAATCATGCGGGGATAAACCGACAAATGGTGGTGGTAGGCCATGATCGCCACACATTATTACTTTCGTATTCGCGCGCAGTAACCAATCAAGAAACATTTTTAATACATCTACCGAAACCGTACATATCTCATCCCAAATAATAACCCTAGGGATAAATTTCTCACCCATTCTTTCAGGGGTCCATTCAGCACCCTTGTATCGAAAAAAGCTGTGATAAGTGCAAGCGTCGACGTTTTGTTGTTTTATTTCTCGCGCTAATCTATGTGTTGGTGTCAGCACAATCATATTTGTGAAATCCGTAGGATTGTTCCCTCGATATAATTCAATTGCCCGAGTCGTCTTTCCCGACCCACCACAGCCGTTTAAATAAACTGTTTTATATCTACAAATCGGATCTGATATCGGTGTTGCATTAGACCGTTCTGATAAATTATCTCCTTGTAAGTAACTGTTTTTAATCTCAACATCTGCTGATTCAGAATAATCACGCAGTGTTTCCTTTTTAATTCTCCATGTACCCCAGTGTTCGTTGCTACCGCTAGTAAATTTAGTCACCTCGTTGATGTACATTTTGTCAATATAAAATGAATCAACTGCAACTCTAACTGCAGTGTAAGGAAATATATTTATCATTGAAAATAGATTAATATAAGCATAATCCAGCATAGACGACCTCAAATGTGTATACGGAGAACTGTAACCGTCGCTGTAAGTAATAATTGTACCCAATTTTGTTCCATTGGACAACAAAGCGTCCTTGCGATCCACATATATGTTTTTAGATACTGCATCTGCAATTACAAAGTCATATTCGGTTTTATCTATAATCAACCGTGAAGAATATCTTTTATAGTCACATTTGCCACCCTGAGTAAATTTTCCAATTATTCTTCTGCCGACATCTTTTGCTTCACTGTTTCGTTGATTAAATACACGTTTGGACCATTTAATGATATATTTTTCATCTGCCTGAATATGTCTGGATTCGTCAATTATACTATCAAGACTTTCTGGTTCTGGTAACCAGACATTAGTTTGTTTCCGATATGATACAATTGCTTCACTGACTGTCAACGATATTAACATTTTTGTATCAATCATGAACCGCAATAACGCTATTGGCAGCCACTTCTTTTCTGACATGTGTCTACCAATCCAAATATAACAAGAACGATGAAGTCCTGCTGCGAATTCAAATGATACTACACGAGCGAATCCGGTTAAATCAAAATCAGGCAGTGGTCCATTAATCGCAACACGAGTCATTTCATGGGTGGGGTGTCCAAATCGTTTAAAATACTCAGTACACTCTCCATAACCAAGAAAACTCGCTGGATAACAAGCAACCATATCAACTGAAATGATACTTTCACGGTCGTATTTGTTATTTTATAAACCGCCATGATTAAATTCGAGGCAACTAGCCTCAATATCTGGCAAGAATTCAGATCGTGTTGGTTTCCATGTGTTTTTCTTTCTTTCAAAATGAGCTGCAACCGATAGAATTGAAAACAGTTTGTCAATAATTGTTCATCGGTGGCTTCCCCTATTGTTAAAAATCCACTAGCTGTTTTTTTTCATCTTGTTGTGAAACGCTTCCGTGCGGTATAATTCACCATTTGGTCTTACAAACTGATCAAAAATATCCGTTTGATTTTCAGCGCTGCGAAGTAACCACACTGACACAGGGTCGTTTTTACTCAAATGCGCAATATCATCGAATAGTTTCTCTTCAACGAGAAAACCATCCCTGGAAAATTCTTCTCCCAAGAATTCCTCGGGTATATACTTTATTGTTCTGTTCCGTGGATATATTGTGACCGCGGATGTCCATGCGTGTTCGTTATGATCAAGAATTTTAATTGGGGATCCATTTTTATTATATTTTGATTCATATAATACTTTTCCGGTTATCGTTGTAACGGTTATTGGAAATCTCAGTGATGTTTCTAATTTCGCTATATCGCTAATAGTTGCTCCGTTCTTCCTAACTGTTAATTCCCAGTCATTTATATTTTGCGTCTTAGATCGGTCAATTTATTTCCACGCAACGCATTTGTGAAGTGTTCTATTATTCGTTCTGCTACACAGTTGAGTGGCAAAGCCATTGACGACGAGTATTTCATTGGTTTTAGTTTTCCTATATCAGGTTTTTCATTTAACGGATATATCCCATAAACAACTGCTGTTTCATGTTATGCTCGTTCATAGTATGGTTTGTCAATTCCAGTTAACAGACCCGGCTTAGAATCACGGCTAACAACGACCGTTTTCTTGTTTTTGAGAATTGGTTCAAATTTGTCTCGTATAATCCAACCGGATGATTTTACACGGATAATGAATTTCATTCTAAAAAATACTTTTTGTTGTCAAGTTGTGATATTATCGTAGCTGCGTTTTCATCTTTCATGGTGGCATCAACAACACCATCAATTCGAAATGTTGACCAGCTATGAGATGCTCCATCACGCTTAAATTCAACAACACAGTCACGAATTTTTTTATCAAGCTGTTATCATTTATTGCCCGTTTTGACACATCTTTGAGGGTTCTATCGAGATTGAATTTAATATTTTTGTAGGGCTTAATTGCTGATAATCTTTCGAATTCCTCAGTCATATAATTGAAACAAGTATTTAAATAAGAAATTTATATATAATGAATCACTGCAAATGGCTTATGATTGGATCAACAACCCCGTGTAACAAATCATGCAGAAGCGAATTCTGTGGGTATAATTTACAGAACGTTCGCAACGGTTCCCTTGGCCCCCTTCCGTGCCTCCGATGTGGGGTGGGGGTAAGGGGAAAATCACAATTATGTCTCAGTTGTGGCGGCAAACGATACAATGAACTAAAACGCTATTATGACAAACGAATAAAAAATACCGTCATTGACCCCAACGATGACAAAATCATGAAGACCCCTCAAGATTATATACAGAGACTTATAATTAAAGCAAACAATCAATTAGAAAAATAATATTATTATACAAATGAGCCAAGATTTCAGACCTCACCCAGTGCTTGTCAATTATGAAGCATCCCGTGATGGTATTATCAGACACCGCAGACTAAACAATCCAGTTGGATTTGTGACTAATCGAGGGTATTTGATGTTTAGTGCTGGGAAGAAAAGTTATCATTGTCACAGATTCGTCTTCGAGGTGTTTAATGGAATAATCAGGGATGGTTTTGTTATCGATCATATTGATTCCGATTCTAAGAATAATTCTTTATCAAATCTACAGGCTATTTCACAAAGTGAGAATTTAAAACGAGGAGGAACTGGTACATGTAAAACAGTTGCAAGGAGACCTGTAAAATCATTTAATACAGTTACTAACGAAGAAAAAATATTCCAATATATGAATGAAGCCGGTAAATATTTCAATATTTGTATACCCTCAGTACAAAGAGTAGCAGAACGAGTACAAAACTCGGCTTTTTCTAAAAAAATTAACAAATAATTCGATTTTCGTATGTCTGATAACCATGGGAGATAACTCTTTCATAACCCTTAAAAATAACCAAGGGAGATAACTCTTTCATAACCCTTAAATATAACTAAACAAGTTATCTCCCTTAGATTGTTTCAACTCGTTTATGGGTTATCTCCCTTAGATTGTGTCAACTCGTTTATGGGTTATCTCCCTTCGATTGTGATTCAGCGGGTATAATTAATTATCTGTTTTGTAAGAAAAGAAATCAAATATAAAATGTTTTCAAACAATTGTATAATTTTTTTTAGTGTTTAATTCAAATATTTTGTCTCTTTTAGATGTTGTGAAACAGCATTAATAAGTAATTCAAGGAAATAAACTAACACACCTGTGGATTGACGCTACTGTATTAAGTCACCTTATATACTATATGAATGGTATAAAGCTGGGGCTTTCGAAAGCCAATCCTACCGATAAAAAATAACCCACGCCATTGACACGTGGGCGTCTTTTCTCAATCATGCAACCGGGTTTAATTTCATGGGTTGCTTTTGATTGGTCGGATGGCCGTAGAAAATCCGCCCCGTCGTTTCATGTTTGTGCTGTCTTGTGCCATCCCCACATCATTACATCACAAATTCCATCATATATCCATCCTTAATTAAGTTAATTAAGTACATGTTATGCCTAACATCTGCCACAACACTCGACTGGAGATTATACGGCATTGTGACGTCCCACATCATTACATCACAAATTCCATCATCGTTTCATTGAATACATCCATCCTTAATTAAGTTAATTAAGTATATGTTGTGAAGTCACCCCAAGCATATCTTCTGGGCGGTCTAATATGGCGTTTGCCACGTTAGGCCACCCTTCCGGAGATGTATGTTTCGGGCTCCCCTTGGGCTTACTTGGATGTGAAGGCAACCAAGGAGTTCCAAAGACATGTTGTCGTATATGTAACCTCTGGGTCTCTTTCACGTTAAATGACGCGAAAGGGGTTTCCAAATGGGATTTTCATGTATGTCCATTTACTAAACATACCCTCTTGTGATTCTAACCCGTTATTTGACGAGTTAGATTCACTCTTAGGGGAATATGTTTCGAGATAACTCTGGGTCTGGTTAGTTGTGAAGACACCTGATCGGACCCTATGAGATGTGCTGTCTTATATGTAATATAATATCTCTGAACGTGCTAAGATGACAAACACCTTATCACGGACAGGGTCCACAGAATTGTATATAAATTGTATAAAAATATCTCTGGACGTGCTAAGATGACAAACACCTTATCACGAACAAAGTTTATTTTTGAAAAATAAATTAGAAATATGTAGTATCATATATGAATTCTAAAAATATGAATAGCATTATAGTTGAAATTGCAAAATTGAAAAGCCAGGATATTAAACTATCTGACAATTTGAATCCTGATCAAATTGTGTCTGATTTTCAGGATATCGAATATGGTGTTATGAATAACAAGTATATGTTACCAAAGAAGTATGCGCTAATCAAAAAAAATCAGAATTCTATTCGGGACTCTCTTGCATTTTCCAGTAAAGTAAGTGTGTTTGTCCCGTTATTTACTATCGTGGAAGAAATGCGAAAAGAATTGGGTAGGGAATATGAATTTAAAAGGGATATTAATTCTAAAATCAGGAATATACGGGCGTTAATTCAAGAAAATGAACTATTTGACAAATAGTCGAATCGAAATTGTCTACGAGAATTTCCATGCAAAATCGACTACGTGACCGTAAAATCTCAAAGAGATTTTCAACTGAAATTGATCCAAAACAGTGGAAAAAAACAACCCAAAATTAATGAAATCAGGCAAAAATGCATCAAAAACAGTCAAAAATCAATGAAAAATCACCAAAAACAGTGAATAAAAAATAAAATTTCTGTTTATAAAAAATATTTCATTGTGAAAAAAAAAATTCTGTTTATAAAAAATAAAATCAATCCAACAATTATCAATCGAAAGGACTACGGGAAATCGACCATTTGACCGTAAAATCTCAAAGAGATGTCAAAATCCACCAAAAACAATTTGCAATTTATAATTTCAATAATTTTTTATTTCAAATTAACTGAAAAATGTTTTTGTCTGTTAGGTCGTGTTATGACATCTCTTCGGAGAATGGTGAACGAAGCTTTAACAACTAGATTGGCTCGTGAGCGACTAGATGCAATTAAGAGATTTATACCAATTCGCGACTCTGTCAGGAATAAACTGCAAGAACGACAGAGTCTTCAGACTGACTTTTCTGCGGGATCCGAAGAGTTGTTTAAACCAATAACTACAACAACGAAAGGGGTAATATCAGCTACTGAGCGTGCTATATAAGGAGATGTTCCTAAGGAAGGTAAAATAAAAGAAGAGGGTCTTATTCCTGTACTTAAAAAACTAGGAACAAAAACTGAAAAAATATCAACGGAAACTGAAAAACTGAACCACCTACTAATCCGAAAAAATCGACTGTTTTTCTGTTGAATAAATTTACTGATAATGCTAAAACATTAATAAAAAAATTTAATTTATTCAAACCAAAGGATTATCAAGCTTTTGGTGATTTTGCTTCTAAAAGCTATAATTCAAAAAAAGTTTTTAAAAGACGAGTATAAGGATGATAGAATATCAAGTAATGATTGGTCTGATAATTTGTATAAAATAAAGAAAGGGATTGGTCGTTTGAATAAGGATGAGATGGGGTACAAGGAATTTCAAAAGGGAATTAGTAATTATAAAAAGAACTAATAGAAGAGCGACAACAAGAAATAGAAGAACGACAAGAGCGAAAACGTCAAACACCAGCACGGAGACAAACACGAAGACAAAAAAAACAAGAAGAACCTTCGAATCGAGATGATGATGATAGTTACTTAGAAAAAATAGATGCAAGTATCGGGGAGGGATTTTCAGGGGAAAATCGAAGATTTTCAGGTCTAGTTGGAAACGCTAGCGTTTCATGTCCTGGTAATGTTCTCAGTAATATATCACGATTAGAAGTTCTCATCGGAGGAAAACGAGCTAGAAATAACTCTCCAGAAATAATTAATGAAGCAGCTGATATCTGCAGGCGGTTATTTCAAGGCGGTATCATGAATATCAAAACATATCGAGATTTCATTAACGAGTTAGCGGAAAATCATACTGATTATTACAGCGACTAAGTCGAAAATTCTTTGGATTTGAAATTGCTCGCAATTGAAAGTCCGTAGATAAATATCATTTGAATTGCTAGTAATTAGAAAACACTAGTGTTTTTACCATAAGATGATCATACACTACAACCATGATAAACCAATCAGCGTCTATGTGGTAAACTCACGATTGCCTGTTTATAGAGCATATTACGGAGATGGTTTCGGTGATACAATTGCAGGGTTATTTACAAGAATGGCCCAAAAAGTGATGCCGTTGGCTAAACAATTAGGAATGAAAGCAATTGATGTTATTCGTGATAAGAGTATTAGTACTGTTGGAGATCTTGCCGGAAAGGCATTTTCTGCAGCAAAGGATAAAATAACATCATTGGTGCGACGACGAAAAAAGCAACCAGTTGTACTGCCATCTACAACAGTGATGCCTGCAAGTGTCAGCAAAGCAATAAATAGCGCAGTGGAAGAAAAAATTAGCATCATTAGTGGCTACACCGGTGACTCTATCACTTGATGTACAAAATAGCGCTATCATGAACGCGATAACAGGAAGTGGTTTGAAACAAATAAGAAATTCGAAAAATTTTCAACGACGATGATGATTACAAAGAGTTTCACAATTGAAAACACTAATAATAATAATGTTTAAAAAAAACAGCTGATCCGGCGTTTGATTTAGATGCCCCAGTGCGCAAAGATGATTCTGTCCGCGATTATCAATACTATTCCTATCATGCTATTCAACCCAACCTAAGATCGCGAATTGAACTTCAAGTTCAAGATACCAGTAAATACATTTTACCGTGTGAGGCGTTTATTGAAATCGAGGGAAAACTCGTAACAAATGTTGCAGCTGATACACCATATGCAGATAACGCAAATGTCCGAGTTGGTTTTGTTAATAATGGCATCATGGCGTTATTTGAAAGTGCAAAATATCTCATTGATGGAAAACAAATTGAATCAATAGACCGTGAAGTCGATGTTCCAACAACAATAATCGGGCTAGCAAGATATTCTGATGATTATACAAGGTCGGCTGGTCCTTCTATGATGTTTGCAAAGGATACCTCTGATAACGCTGACCACCTTCAATACATTAAAGTGTTTACAGCAAGAGATAATGCAGAAGCCAATCAACAAGAAGCAGCTAATCCAGAACGTCGAGCTAGACCAGGAGCTGCGTTTGATATTCTCATAGGCGTTAATGGTAATTTCAATTTAGGATTTTCAGCACGAAAAAGAGCATTGCAAGGCCAACAGCGATATTTGTCATGTGCGATTCCACTCCATCACATATTTGGATTCTGCAAAATGTCAGAAATTTCATCTATGGAGCCAAACACACAATCGCGTTAGTGCGAAAAGGCAATGACAAAGATGCAATTTGGCGTACTGGTGCCGCTGATGGTAAAGTTGTTTTGAGTAAAATAATATTGTAGATGCCAGTAATGACCCCATCAATTATCACGGAAGAGCGGCTACTATCATTTATGGACACAGGTGGCAAATCATTGTTAAGTTGGCTAACAACAACAACTGATGCCTAAGAGGATAATGTTGCTGATACATTTACATGGCACCTGGCATCAAAACAAGGCGTTTCAGCTCCACGTCATATATTTATAGCGCTGCAGAATCGGAATCGATTAGGCTCCCAAGAACACAGTCATATGATATTTGATCGGTTAGGAGTCAAGGAGGTTTCACTGAGAATAAACGGACAACAAGAACCATCTGAGGATATACAGCTTGATTACGACACTAACCATATAGCACGTGTATATCATCGGATGCTATCATATATGGATCGTGATCAAAATGTTGATACTGGTTTACAAATATCGCAACTTGTTTTTAAAAGCCTCTATCCGATTTATTACTTTTCGCTGGAACATCTTGATTTAACAAGGCAATCCGTCGTTGACATACATTTTAGGGCTCGTATAGCTCCTGGTGGTGTTGATTATAGAGCGGTTGCTGTCATTCTCAGTGATAAATCAATGTTGTTAGAAGGGGCTGGTGGACGAATGAGAATCGTTGATGCACCAGTGGAAAATCTTTGATTGAAAAATCCCTGTTTAAATCGTAAACGATTTTCACAAATAGATCATTTGAAAGCATAAATGTGTTCTACAATAAAATGCCATATAGTGTTGTTAGTGTCAAGCTGACTGATGGTCAAGTCAAGAAATTAAAATCAAAATCAGCTCTAGAATGTGGAACCACAATAACGCTGAAACCAGCACAGATGTTCAGCGGTACACATAAAATATCATTAACGGATCGTCAAATAAAACATTTCAATGATGCGCTAAAGAATAAGCGATGGGTTCAAATTGTATTTTCGAAGGCTGCAGTCACCAACATGATAAAATCAGGTGGTATATTTCCATTGTTAGCTGCAATACCAGCATTGATTTCAGCGGCTGCCCCAGCGGTGGCTGAAGTGGCGGCGTTAGGAG
The DNA here is from genome assembly GCA_029339505.1 of Unio delphinus. Classification (NCBI taxonomy): domain Eukaryota; kingdom Metazoa; phylum Mollusca; class Bivalvia; order Unionida; family Unionidae; genus Unio; species Unio delphinus. The sequence continues at coordinate 2,421,444 of JAQISU010000049.1, forward strand.
CCGTTGGTACTGCAGCAGGAATGGCACTAAAGAAGGCAACTGGACAGGGATATAAAAAAGGGAAAGGGTCTAAGACTACCAGGAACCCCGTATTCATGGTACAGCGGAAAGGGTCTAAGACTAGGACCGGTTTATTAACTCAGAAATCTTCGATTTCCAAACCTTCGATTGTGGAATATTTGACTCCGTTGTCCAATTTTGATTTACTCGATGCTGCTAAAAAACTCGCAATTAAAAACTTCAGAGGTGTTTTTATGAAAGATCAGTTACCGGCACAACCCAACAGCGTTTACACCGGTATTATTAATCTCGATAACAGCACTGGGTCCGGAACTCACTGGGTTGCATACGCGATTGATCCACGTGCAATCGTCTATTTCGATTCATATGGATTAGCACCGCCTAAAGTATTTATGCGTTACATAAACCGCTTAAAAACTCCTCACTGGTATTCTACGCTACCAACATAACAAATGAATGATCCACCAATATGTGGCAATGAAGTATTAAATGTCCTTGACGCTATTTCATCATCTGGAAAACCACCTCATGTTGTCGTAAACGAATACACTAGTAATCGCTTTTTAAAGAGAGATGTATAAAATAACATGATTGATATTTGGGGGAGATCTTTATCAGCGCTGGAGAAACCCGAACCCGATGGCACTGCAACCCTTGATTCTATCAAGGATATAAAAAAAATAATCGAAGATGAAATAGCTGAGACGTTGAACCTAGCAAGTGCTGATCCCGGGGAAATAGTTGTATTTCAAGATCGTCAGAGTATATTGAAAACTAGTAATATTTCTCTGGATGATATATTGGTTAAACAACGAAACGCAATCGAGGATACTGTTGTGTTATTTCCGATCAGGGTAAACTCAAACCGGGTGTACTTTTTTCGACGATTACAGATAGATTAAAAACTCTCAACGATGAGTTAAAAAATTCTGTGTTGGAACTAGCAACACTTCAATCTAAAACTGAAGAACACGGAAAACAGTTTTCAAATTTTCGTAGAAACATCGTGGATAAATTTATTGGAACCCCGTTGGATAAAATTGAAATATAACTCCCTGATATTAAAAAATCCATCGATGAGACGAAAACCTTCATCGAAGCAATCAAAGGTGATGCAACGAGGATGATAACAATCATTGAAAAAACAAAAAGTCCTCATGAGAAAACTAACAACGTAGTATACACGATCCAACACGGATCATTTGCGTGGACACCTACAAACAACAAATTAGATATCACTGCAACCGTTAAAGGTATGTATCGATTAACACTAGTGACAACGACTCAATTTAATATTTCATCGTCGAGTTCATCCGGGGTCAACAATACGATTTCAACGATCATCGACAAGGATACAACTGAAAAGTTCACAATAACATTTACTGATAAAAATTTGGTTAGGGTTTCAACAACGTGGTATGTGGAATTCGTAGCGGATTTAAGTAAATAACGGTTTCAATTGAAATCATAAACTGATTTAAAAATAAAATGTCATCAATGATGATTTCATCATCGCAATATCGCTATGATCAGGTCAGAGAATTTCAAACTAGACTCAAAACCCTCGCCGAGGAGTATCAAAAAAAATTTAAAAAATACCGACGAAGAATCACCGCAGTTGATGTTACCATGTACTCGGTGTCAGGCGTTCTCGCTGGCGCCGGAATAATACTTGCATCGGTTACAATGATTGCCTCGGTCGTAGTTCCAATTTGCATTTCTGCGGCGGCTACAATCGCGGGTATATCAACCGGAATAACAAAAAAATATCATCATGCAGCCAGAGTAAACTGCAAGATTACTTAATTCAATTTCATATTGTATCAACTGCATACTCGCAATTATCCTCGTTGATATCGTCATCGCTCGATGATACAATTATATCAGATAGTGAGTTCTCAGCGATGGTCAGTATTTATGATTCCGCCATGTCAAAATTAGAGCGACAACAACAGTATAATAACAATGACAACATCGCAGGAATTACTTCAACGAATAGTGGAGAACACAAACCCAGTACAAACAAGCATGATCTCAATAACCTCAACGAATCCAGAATTCAGTGTGAATTTCCCTATCCCAGTCCACGTGAAAGAAATCGCGTTAGCAAAATTACGAGTATACCATTGTTGGACAAATATCAGATCAAAATCATTTGGTGGTCAACAACCCAATAATTCACTGGTGTTCTCGTATAAGAATAAAGACGACGGTACCCCAGACTGGAACGTTGTTTCCATACCAACCGGATCATACCAAATTGAACAAATCATTGCTGAATTGCAACGTAGAATAAAATCGATTACTAGAAAAGAATCAAAAATAGATATAACGGTTCATGAGCCGACGCTATCATCTGCCATTGAAATAAGCACAGAGGGATACGTCGTAGATATTTATCAGAGTTCTATAAGGACAATACTGGGATGGCCTTAAATCCCACCTCAACGAGAACCCGTTAATTTACCAGAACCACAAAAATCTGATTAAATCACCGACAGGATAAAATCTAATAATCCAGTAAAAAGCTATACCGATTACATCAAATTGAAATTTTTTCGTGAATTGGTAGATCATACCACTAAGAGAAAAAGCTACGTAACTCGAGAGCATAAAATCACTGAAAATTTCACAGCGTTCAATAACGATATTTCACTGTTGTTAATATCCCTAAAATCCGGCACACTCACCCGAGATGAATTTATCAGCGTCGTAGAAACATGCAACAAAATTATCGACGATATGGAAACATTTAATCTGAAAATTATTCAAGAGGTATTAGATGACGATAATCCCCCATCGAGAACAATATATGCAACAGATTATAATATCCGCATAGAAGATATTCCAAAATTAAAACTACGAGGATATAACGTACCAGAACTAGAAAAACTTCTCAGTGACACCATTGATGTTGGTTTTAAAATAATTCATGATACGTGGAAAAAAACAACATCACCGGAAATAAAAATCCTCAAACGTAATGATGACCCAGAAGGCGGCGGCAGACATATCGCTCCGTTCAATGTAAATATATCTTCAGTAATTGTGCTCAATTAAGTATGTGATGTTATCGAGGGAAGCTATCAAATAAATCTCGAACGATCAAATCAAGCTCAACAAGGATATATTTTATACTCTTTTGCACCAACAGCTCCTCCAGGATTTCTAATTATTGAGTCTCCGGTGAATCCAGTCTATATGCGGTGTCATAATGATTCGCTAACAAGAATTAATTTCAAACTCACTGACCAGTCCAATAATCTAATTGATCTACAAGGTGTGGTTCTACAAATTAGTCTGTTTGTAAAGTCCTAAAAGGATTTTTATCGTAGTGATTTTCATTATTAACCCATAGCAGCAGAGGGGGTGAGTGACAAAATCGCTGCGACCCTGATGATTGAAAAATCGCTAAGTCTCCATGTGCCAAACAGAGACTTTACTTTTTTTTGGTTAAAACATGAGATTTCGTAGGAAGGCTCTATTTGGGGTTTTGAGGGGTTTATCGATTTTTTCGAAAAAAGTTGTAGGATTCACCCCCATTTCTGCTAATGAAGAGTCGGGTATGTTGCAAATTCCGTTGATAATATGTTTCCACAGAACTAGCTAATCCAGCGATAATTTATACTATGTCAACGCTATTCCAAACGAGACCCCTCCTCCGGCTATTTCATTTACACCAATCCACACTGTGTCCACGTAAGCTATACCACATGCGACGGCAATAATTGCGCTTGTGTATTTATACAGTATTCGCTGGTGTTTGTCGATTTCGGTTTGCAAATAGATCGATTCTTACGCCGAAAATCTAATTATTGACGTGTTAGTGGCAATAAGGTGATTTTGTATAAAAGACAAATACATTGAATATAGTCTGTTTGACCATTAGTTTGGTCATCCAGGACTAATTTAAAATCATTATTTATCAAAACTGCTTTGCGCTCTAATCATATCCAGATGATCTTTCCACTTTCCATTGGTCTCAACGGTGGTGTTTTTATCGTCTCGGTATAGCCCTTGACCCGTATACAAGATAATTTATTATGGTCTGTGTTGTCACGATGATACCCAGCTTGTGTAATCGCTTCTACTCACGTTGATATACTTAATACATTTTGCTCTGGATTGTCATCGATTTTCACGAGAGTTTCTACGACCTCAATAAACGTTTTAGCGGGAAAGAAATATATGATAATATGTTGAACCTGCAATTCTGTTTGAACACTATCACTTGGAACCAGAGCATTCTGAAAATAAGAACCATTTTCACTACTTGACCGGGGAAATCTTCGTAATAAAATGCCTCTGATTGATACCCAATTTAAATGGGTAGATGTCGATATTGTGGGAACCATATTTCTAATTACAGATCGGTAAAGTCGATATATCCTTACTCTAGTGGATTATGCTTCTAGATACCCAGAAGCCGTAGATTTACTATCAATTGAAACTGAACGTGTAGCTGAGGCGCTTGTCGACATATTCAACATGGTAACGGTACCTTGGGAAGACCCGAACGTATGACAGAAATTAGCAGGTTGTTGACCTTTTTTGAACGCGATTGTTTTCCCCTATCGCAAAGTACCGCACGAGAGCTTGGCCTTCTCGCTGTTTGAATTGCGAAACGGTAGAACAATTCGTGGTCATATGAAGATACTGGTCGGGTGATGTCGCGGACTGAAACGTTAAAAAAAACACCTTCTAACACGTCGTTGACTTCAGCGAAAGATTAGACAGCACGGTTGGTATCGCACACAACAATGGGAAATGGACTACCTAATCGACATGGAAGGTAGGTTGCGACTATTTAATGCCAATATGTTAAAGTGATGCGTAGAGAAACCTGATCAAACTGCTGAAAAGGGAATTTTGAACGTTGTATGCATTGCGGTCATAGAAGACGAGTCGAGTGACCAACCGGTATTAGATACAAACACAGAAACTCCCCTTGAGTACCCCATGGTTGTAGGAAAAGAGAAAAAAGAATTACCTGAAGGTCAGCTTTGGCAGCTCAGGAAAATTTTGAGTAAGTGCCCAGACGTACTTACATTTAGACCAGGAAATACTGTTTTAATAACGTACAAGATAAACTTGAATATCTCGGAGCCACTTTAATGCACGGAAGAAAATCAATGATAAATTAAGTAAAATATTAGAACTGGGAGTGACTGAGCCCTCAAACTCCCCATATTCTTCCCCCATGGCATTGGTCAGGGAAAAGGACGGAACAAATCGATTCTGTATAGACTTTCGACAACTAAACAAAGTCACCGTATTTAATGCTGAACCGATGCCATACATTGTTTTCAAAATTGTTAGGGCAACAATTGCATTTCTAAATTAGATCTAACAAAATGTTTAAGGTTTAAGGCTATGCCTTTCGGTCTGTTTAACGCCGCCTGTGCGTCGTGCACGCGTATTATGCAAACATTATTGAAAGGCATGAATATCGCAGATAGTTTCGTAGACGATATTCTTGTATATTCGTATACCTGGGAAGAGCATGTTATTGTATTAGTCGATTCTGCAAGGCAAATCTCACAGCGAGACCCTCCAAGTGTGGTATTGCATATTCTAACATGGAATGGTTGGACCATATAGTAAGATGGTCAGATCTGTTAAAACCACACCCTGACAAAAGTGGACCTATCAAAGACGCGCCTTGGCCTGAAATCAAGAAAATATATGATATATATATATATATATATATATATATATATATATATATATATATATATATATATATATATATATATATGTGTGTGTATTACGTGTTCCATGTTATTATTATTTTCACTATTATTATCTGAGCAAAATTACATTGCATTTGCATTACATTATCATTATATGATCGATACATTCCTAATGTCATGTATATTCCAATATCGCTTGATGAATTGATACATTTATGAGTTGATATATTTATGAACAAATGACTATTATATTGATAAGTGCATAAATCACATGCTTTGGTCACCCTTGGTGTTTAATAATACCTTGTGTTAATTGAGGTCGGATAATATACTTTTATTTGTTGATTGGTGATAGAACGTTATTCACGTTAACTTAAAATTCCATTCGTTAAATTCATCTTTTGAGTTTTGTCGTTATTTGTTGTTGATAGTTCCATATTAGGAACTTTATAATTTCCTTATAATGGTGTCAGATTTTTCATATTTAATTTGCGTTTATGATAAACATATTTTTAACGCAGTAGATTTCGGTGTCTTCACTAGTCCAGTCCCAACTCAGCTTCATCATGGGACATGCTCCACTTATTTAAACCTTGGTACGTTTATGTGTTGGAGATGACCAACCCGTTCAATATATGGTGTGATTATTAGATCGTAGGATGGCTCGACCAGGATCTCATGTATACGAAATTGATGGTCGAACAACTAGAACACCGGACCGGACAACTTATTATACAAGACCTTTAAATGCCTTCTCATCATGTGATGCTACGTTCATCCTATTGTACAGAGACCATTTATCTTTCAGTAGCATTGACCTTGAATTATATATTTTGACTCAATCAATAGGTTTCAAGCTCACCTAGGCAATGGCAGACTAGTATTAATGTGCAGCGATAATTGTGTCCTGACAAAGTGTCGTCACTGATCATTCTCGTGTTTTCTCCAATCAACAGATTTCAACCATACGCATGCCTATGTTTTGCACATTAGTTTGTCGAAGTAGACAGTGATCCACATGTCACATTCTTCTTCTTAAAGTAATATATGACATTCACTGCTGACATTTGACCCCAAAATCAATCTTCTTCTTTCCGTTAACAGCAAAATACCATTAAAATCCAGTCCAATTAAGAAATGAATAACTCTTGCTATATGACAAGCTTTTGACAGTTATTTGTTTTTCCACTTAGTGTGTCATTCCCACATTGATAGGCATCTTTGTCGTTACATGAGCCATCCATAAAAATTGTCAACTGTATATTGTAGATAACACGTAATATTGTGCTGACACAAAACTGAAAATACTTTTTGAATGATCAGACAACATCATACTGAAGGGGATGAATACAAAGCAAGATAAACTTACACAAAGGATAAACTATAAGCAAATAAACGAAGAGGACAATACGTTGTAGCGACAATTATACACATGTGGACTTTATATTAAATCAGGTTTTAATACTTAGACATAGGTAACATGTAGTCATAGAGACCATTTCGTTCTTAGTAGAACTAGATTACCTCATATGTATGTATGTATGTATGTATGTATGTATGTATGTATGTATGTATGTATGTATGTATGTATGTATGCATATAACAAGTAATATAAAACATAAAGGAGTGAAAAGCAACAAGGTTTGTAACATTCAAAACACATTTTTTGCCCGAGAATACAAAGTCAAAATGACAAATGATCTTACGGCATTGCAAAGTAAGTCACAAAAACAAATCCAAATATGAATGTCTTAATGTGTGTGTTACAACCTGTATATTATTTATCTGTCAACAGTTGTTTGTAATCGCAATAATATAATTCCAAGTTGAATTCACTATAAACTTAAATGATAGTCTTTGTCCAAGAATGTTTAGATCACTTTTGTAATTCTAGTAAAAATAATCCCTTGACTGATAATTTTTCAAAACAATATTACCTAGTGGGAAACAACCTTCTAGAATATTCCGTACGTTTACAAAATAAAAATGTAGGTTATTACTAGAAGTATATCCCAACAAAAAAATAAATTCAAATAGCCCTGAACAAGGCCCAAATAATGATAATTATTTCAATTAATAATAATCCTGATCTTAACCATATATACATAGATAATACTTTAGATATACATTAATTGTTTTATTATTACAATTAGCAAAACAATAAAATCAGGTCAAACAGAAGAAAAAAATATTGATTTCGGACAAAGTTAGTACCAACAAATTAGAACATTAAAATAGAGTTTAATGAAACCATATATATATATATATATATATATATATATATATATATATATATATATATATATATATATATATATATATATATATATATATATATGTGTGTGTGTGTGTGTGTGTGTGTATTTGGGAACATTATGTAATCTTCATATTAATTCTAAACAAAAACATTTCTTACTCTACGGTCATTACTCAGATTGTCGTCTTCTCTAAAGCAGTATAAAGTATAAGATTACTTTCTTTCTCGCACACACGGTCTTTATATTCAGACACACTATCGCACACACTCTTTATACTCAGATACTCTATCACAGACACATTTTATACTCAATTTCTCTATCACGCACAATCTTTATACTCAGGAACTCAATCACACGTACACTCTCTATACGCCAACACACTATCACACACACTCTGTATACTCAAAATCTCTATCACACCCACTCATTATACTCAGACACTCTATCACACACAGTCTTAATGCTCAGAAACTCTGTATCACCCTCTTTATACCCATACACTCTTTCACACACACTCTTTATACTCATACACACTATTGCACACACACTCTTTATACTTAAAGACTATCACAGACACTCTTCATACTCAGTCACTCTATCACACACAATATTTATGCTCAATCACTCTATAACACCCACTATTTATACTCAGACACTCCATCACACACATTATTAATGCTGAGACACTCTATATCACACACTTTATATTCAGATACTCTATCACACATACTCTTTATACTCATGCACACTATCGCACACACTATGTATACTCAAACACTCTATCACACACACTCTTTATACTCAGACTCTATATCATGCACAATCTGTCTTTCAATACACGTTCATGTTCATGTAAGCGCTATAATAATACTAAACACTATTAATAATAATAATCCTATTAATAAGATTATAAATAATAATAATAACAAAAACAATAATAATAATAATAGTAACAAAGACAATAATAATAATAATAATAATAATAATAATAATAATAATAATAATAATAATAAAAATAAAAATAATAATAATAATAATGTTATGCAGCGAAAGACAATTGACATCTCTTATTGGATTCTGACACCGACTCTAGACACAAAAGAACGGAATGAAAACGGTAATAAATTGCTAGAGGAACAGTAATTTTGAATGCGAGTATCCAAACGTGAACTCCATACAATTCTGCATATTTGGCATCAATAGAATTTTGATTTGCAAGTATGTAAATAGGATAGAAACTATTCACAGCCCACAAAAATGTATTGCATACTGCTACAAAGGTTAGCACTTCATTGACCAATTCTCCGTTTGCGCTAGCGGAATTTCGTGCTGTTGTACAATTCCGAAGAAAAATCGTCTGAAGCAAAAGGCTCACGAATAAAAATATTTCCAAAACTAATCCAAAATGAATGTCTGTTTTTGATTTAGATATAGGGCTATTAAGTAAAGCGATAGATGCTGTTAGCGCAAGGGCATGATATATCGATGCAGAACTCACTGCAATAAAGTATATGACGCCACCTGCCCCAAATGATACAGACTGTTGTACATCTCTTTCATCTCTTTTCCTAAATGATCGGACCAGTCCTATTACGCATGCGATGATTAATGAAACTATAAATATTGTGTCAATAATAGTACTTATCCACTGCTCCATGCCATTTGGTGCGTAGCAGTTCGTGAAGGTAATGACTGCAACAGGAGTACCAACAAGAAGTCCCAAAAGAAATGAACGTCTGCATTTACACTTTCTTCTTTTAACAGTGTCATGTGCAATAGGACCTCTAGTTAATCTTTCTGTCCTAAGCAATGGAGTTCTCTCGTTTTCTTGACGCTTTGATAAAGTGTTTTGTACAGAAACGTCCATTTGTTTGTTTGACGATAATGCTAAAATGTCAAACAGGTTTTGCATCGCCAATACAGAATGCTCTATGACAAGAGGATACAGGTACGGAAAAAAGCGTTCAATGTTATTAGAGATTTGAATGATTGCTGTGCTTTGATTGAAACGCATAAGGCTCGATGACTTGAAACTAGACTCGTTTTTGTCACTCAGAGTTTGATTGGTTCCGGCTGATGTTTCCTTCCAAACATCGACTGTCTCACGTACTAAAATACCAAGACAAATACTGATATTAACTTCGATCACAAATGTAACGAGGCAACGGATCAAAGAGCTTTTGCATTTCATTCCTTTGATTTTGATGCAAAAGTACTGTTGTACAATGCAAAACAAGACCGATAAAAAATACACAGATAGCTTAATGGAAGATTCTCCTGTAATACAAAAGAAATGATAAATTATATTAACAACATAATAACAAAGAGTTGCAATCGCAAATACTACAAACACAACCGTTTTGAAATTGACTGCCAAGGATCTGTTCCCATAGTGCCTTCCGTGATAATCTAGAATAGGTTTTATGGCAAAATGATCAGAATTGTTTTTAAGACAAATCATTGTCACCATTGATATCAATCCAAGGGAAGTAATAAACAAAATCGGCACATGAATGGATGTGTTAGATACAGGATAGGGCCTTCGCTCCATCAAAGACTCGTAAAAGAAAAGAGAAAACATGATTGAAGTAGTAACAATTAGCTTTAGAACAATTACGTCTTTCCATATGGCCGATGATTGAATCCGTTGATGCGAATTGTTTGAGTCGTCCATAGTATCAGCTCTTTCCTCCTTCGATGAAAGAATACTGGTTAATTCCATTTTGTATGATACATAACAGTCACATTCGTATAAGAATCACAACGAAACTTAAAATATCTGTTTAAATGGCAATATCAAGAAGAACCGTCTCCCCAAGTGATAAAGTCTCGTACAAGTAGCTAAAGTGAATACATTTCCACATTATAGTGTGCACTGCTTTCTCCGCTTTCTACTGTGAGCATGAATTTCTGTCTACCTCGTATTGAGCCGCACAGCTAACTGCAGACAACAATATTATAGCCAGTATTTTAAAATGTATGCATATCAACATGATTAGGGACCAGAGGTTAATAAACATGAAAGCAATTCTTTGAGTGAGTAGTAGGTACTGTTGGCAACCTTCAAGTGGTATCTATTCCGTTTTGTAACCGGTTGTATTTTGTTTGTTTTGTGTTTGCTTCAGCGAGATAGTTCAGCACATAATATAATATAGAAAGAGCCGGAAGAATGTGGGGATCCCCCTGGAAACACCAACTACCCAGCTGAAATTGTAGTATTAGAAAACTCACACTCTAATTGTGAGCGGTCGAACTATAATTTAACTATTTTATGTGCGATGGCGGTCGAAGCCTAAATTGTGAGCACTTGAGCTTCGTTATGTATGTAAAGTAAGTTTAAAGCATGTAGGTTGTGTGCATAGAGAAGCTATACTAGTATAGTAGTAACTTTGAAAGGCATTTATATAACCTTTGACTTGAAGTATGCTTGATTTCTATATAGTATCTATGCAAAGTCACTAAAAGTGGCCTGCAGCAACAATCATGGAGTATGTTATGATTTCTTCCCTGATGCTGAACTTTAACATAAGTCACCTTGCATGGTCATTCTTCATTCAATTAATAATCTCCTCAGTCTTGCTGTCCCTCGGGCTATAAACAAACACCTAACCATAAAATATACTTATATCTTGGCATCTTCGAAGATCTTCAGAAAGTAGTTTCTTATTTAGGTCTGCAGATCCGAAATGCATGAGCAATGTCATGGATTCTTAATCTTTATTACACACCGCGACAATGAACTGTAATATAGACTAAATTTACAACTTCAATCAAATTCTCTTTACTGCATTCAAAATCAAATTACCGGTATATTTCCTAACATATTTTGTATAACGTTTAATTGAAAAATGTCATATTTGTCCCACATGATACTTTCAAATAGTCAGTGTCAGAACAGAAACGCACTTGCAGCTCATTCAGTACTGGTCATTCCTGCTCAGATTACATGTACTTATACTGATGACTTTACGCAATTAATAGATCCACTCTATAACAAGCAGAAAAGTAGAATTTACTTGATTCAAAAGATAAAGCAAATCCGATCCGTCCATTGCAGACTAATTATGTATGTTGTTGCAATGCGCATGCATTAACAATATGGCTATTAATTTCAATTGTAAGTACACCAAGATGATATTTGCTGATATAAACTAATGTCCAACGCTTGAAGAAGTTCAAAGGTAGCTGCGCGGCTCTATGTGCGTATTAATATTTTACTGTGATTAATGTACGGTTATGTTTTTTTGAGGAATGCAGCATGGATGAAATCCCTTTATTTACTGATGTTTATTCTTTTATTATGTATATTTAGGTAAATCCACGTAATGAAATTGAACTTTGTGATACAGACACCAGTGTAATGATATGTTGTGACGACTGATTTGTCCTAAACTAAGTACGAGAAAAGACAGAAAACACGTATGTTTTTGTAAAGTCAAGAAAATAATGTATTTTATTTTACTACAAATTTATATTGAAAGAAAATTATGTATTGTGTTATGTCTCGAAATAAAATATATTAAATGGAGGTTGTTATCTAAATGGACTTCAATATTGAATGTGTTGATGCATTTTAGTCTTCAACTTGCTAATATAACAATAATATTTGATGAAGGGCTAACAATCATGTGGTGTAGCATGGTACTATAATTTAAAATGTCCTTGCCTGAATTTACTATAATATCAAATTAATGTTCCAGTCCAAGAATATTATTGAGCACTTTGTATCTCTAGTGAAACATTCGAATAAGCACATCCTTCGAAGTGAAAAACTGAAGAATCAAAACAAATAAGGCATTCTGTTTCAGACGTTACTACAAGGTTTGGTAAATTTTACTTAGATAAACAAGATTATATGCCCGTCTATTTGACTCGTCATTACCATTTTCATTAAATAATATGTAACTTAATGGACTTTTCTATTCCAGTAGATTCTAAGGTCTAAATCAAGACTGTATTTTACCTCAAATTCAGGTAAAAATATTTACAATTATACTGATCTCAATATTGAGTAGCCAAAAATAGAGAAATATTAGCTATATATTGTGATGTTTCCAAAAGTAAGGTTGCTGGTCAGATACACCATGTACTTGATTTCGGACGTCAAGTACAACATGCAGATATACATAACCTACAATACTTAATAAAAGATAACACATATTACATAGTGTCGCCTCCATTTGAAGGGTATGCTCATCTTCGCTTTTAAGGCTCTACTAACCAAATATATTTGAATATTATATATTTCACACGAACTAAAAACCTGTCAATTTGATTTATTCGCTTATGGTGTTATTTTATTAAAATTGTTCTTTGGTCGTGTTTATTTTATTTGTTTTTCGTGTTATTTACAGGTTATATGTAACCTCGTTTTACACTTATTAGAATAATACAAGATATCTGTTGGCCGCTCATGATCCTAGTTACGCGCCGGAACATCACAAAAGGCCACTCTTACTTGCAATGGATATTACGGAAGCGGACTTTGCAGCATTAATATGTCTCGAACATGATGTTTATCCTTTAGTACAGATATGTCACACCTAAATGATGTTACTGTGTCTCTACTTACGTCCCAAATGCGCGTAGCGGGTGATAATTGTACAATAATTTAGTTTCTTTGGCTTTCATAATCTAAATGTAAGATCTGCGTAATATTTAATTGTATAGTAAGGTAATCATTTATATATGCTTCAAAATATTTGTCTTGCATCGATTTATCATGGTAGAAAATATTTAATCGAAGAAAGGACACTAAAGATTACATATACAAACAACGTTTCTAGTGAAGTAACGTCTATGGTAGGTTCTCGCGTTAATTTTCTTGTTCTGTATACGTCATTGCTAGCAATCAGTTGTTTCCCATTTTTTAACAAATTTCTCTGACATATTAGGTAAATATCATTTAGGAGTTACTGGTCTGAACTTGAGATCGATTATCCTGATAGAATAATTAAATTGTAACGGAGCAAAACACTATTTCATTCGTGTAATCTTGCACATGATCTGAAGTCAAGGTAATTAATGCAACTGAAGCGAACTCTTTTGAATCATTCCGTCTATCAATATGCGTGCCAAGCTACGTGACTTCCTTTCCAATCACTGATTAAGTGTATTATTTATGTAAATTATCATCACTATCTAAAGACAGTATGACCTTGAATAAAAGATTTTTTGGGGAAAAATTAAGGTTCATTTATTACGGATTTGTTCTCAATATACTTTGAAAGTCAACACATGCTGTCTTATATTCTCCAGCCAATAATCATTTACACCGGTTCTATTTAAAAGTTCCAGTTATTGTCAGAGATCGAGACAGGTACTAATAAATGAAACACTCTTAAAAATAGTATCGCCCCTATAATGATAAAACCGTTAATTATTTGAAGTTTTGCAAAGAATAAATAAATGACGACATTTTTTCCTTTCTCACAAGTGGGCCATGAAAACTAGAATACTTATTTACACGGCAGCACCGTTTGTAGCTGCTGTGATGTCTGCGCTCATTGGCGTCATCATTTAACTCACATACTCAAACATTTCACACCATCTTTTGGAAAATATTTAAAATACATAATTATGTATAATCACTAACACCAACATCAAAGCTAACGAGACAGCAGTTTTGTATGTCATTCCATTCTGTATTTTGTGAGAACGTTTAAGTGGTATTTGTCATCAGTTCACTCTGGTGATATTTTAAAATCGTGGACTTTTCCTAAGTATTTGCTTTTCTAAGTAGGATGTGTATATCCTTGAAACAAGGGTAAGTATCGTGATTCTTTTTAAAAGTTGGTATAACATAGTCTCTCTCTCTCTCTCTCTCTCTCTCTCTCTCTCTCTCTCTCTCTCTCTCTCTCTCTCTCTCTCTCTCTCTTAATACGTTTGATTGAAATCCTAATGGTAGATTTTCCCGTTTGAAGAAACCTCTCCAAACTTTTAATCAGTAGGCACCATAATTTCCGTTTGTCATGTAATATATTTTTCAAACAATTCACCCTTACACATAGTAAATCAGTAAAACGTTGGATGAAATAAAATCTTGAGTTGACAAACTTGTACAATTCAGGTATCGGAGCTTTATCCTTCTTTTTGGCACTGCAATGTGTCACAGAAACTTTTTATGCATGAGATCTACTGTTTTTCACAAAGGAAACAAATACAAGACTATTTCAAGAAAGACGCGAGTGATTTTTCACTGTATAACCCTGCTTATGGCTAACTTTGAAATCCAAAACCAGAAGCAAAACACACGTTCGGAAGAAATGTAACAATGTTCAAGATTGACACGAGTGACATTGCAGTTTATGACCCTGCCTATGGTTAACTTTGAATTTCAAATCAAACACACAACTTAGACTGTCGATAGAACAAAGCACGTTTTAGCGCTGCTTTTTTTCCCCTTAGCCCTTAGATTTGTTAAAACTTGGCAACATTGTTGGTAGCATGTGCTGAGAAACACAGGACATTCCATAAATTTGATATATGTTAAGAAGGCAGTCGACGATAAATATCACACTACCTTTTTATTAAATTGATGAATAAATGAAAACAATGAACATATATTTCACATATAATGTATGGTGTTCTTAATTATCCTTGTTTTCTTTTCCTTTCCTTCTGTGTGGATAGGAAAATGTGTGATTTTATTTTCCTTCCCTTCTGTTTGATAGGAGATTGTGTTATTTGTTTTTAGGGCCACTAATATACCTCGAAAAGATATTTGCTCTCTTTGCCTCGATTTTCCTTGTCGCTAGACAAGCTGAAATAATATTCTCCATGTTAAAATTCCCCTGGACGCTAGATAGTCCCACCATGTTAAATTCCCTTTGAGACTATAAATCTTGACGTCAGAGTAGCCTACGACCTTTCTGACTGGATTTCCCATTGACGCTAGAAATCTTGACGCCAGAGTGGCCTTAGCCCTTTTTGACTGGATTTTCCCTTGACGCTAGAGTGGCCCATATTACTGCTTATAGGTAGACAGAGAGACTGATATATAGATAGGTAGGTGGATGGATGGATGGATGGATGGATGGATCGATCGATCGATCGATCGATCGATCGATAGATAGATAGATAGATAGATAGATAGATAGATAGATAGATAGATAGATAGATAGATAGACAGACATACAGACAGACATATGGATTGATGGATGGATGGATGACTGGCTGGCTGGCTGGATAGATAGATATATCGGTAGACAGACTTACAGATAGATAGATAGATAGATAGATAGATAGATAGATAGATAGATAGATAGATAGATAGATAGATAGATAGATAGATAGATAGATAGATAGACAGACATACAGACAGACATATGGATTGATGGATGGATGGATGACTGGCTGGCTGGCTGGATAGATAGATATATCGGTAGACAGACTTACAGATAGATAGATAGATAGATAGATAGATAGATAGATAGATAGATAGATAGATAGATAGATAGATAGATAGATAGATAGATAGATAGAGTTAGATGTGTTCTCTGTCCTAATTTCTTCAGCACATAGGCTAACAAGAATAGACAATGTTGTACGTAAACGTTGCCATGTATACACTTTACAAAATATATGTAACATAAGTATTGTATATTAGAGATTGACTGAGTTTCGGTTTGCCACACACAAAGAGGAACAAGGAAGTTTTGAAGCAAGTCCAAGCCACCAGTTTGGAAGGGTTGGCTTAGTTACTAGTTATGCTGGATCACGTTCAACAGGTATACAATAACACTTAATATAATTCACTTCAGTTGTAAAGAATGTGTCATAATCCGAATGAAAAGGGGATTTCAGTGGTTTGTTCTGCCTCAAATACTTTATCTCTTTTGAAATGTGAACCTGATAATTACATATTTTGCCTCACTTTTTTATTTGACATATGGTAACTATTGTGCAAATAAAGATCATTTCGAATGCATAAAATGAGACCTGATATGTTGCCTGTGGAATGTATATATGTCAACATCTCGTTAGTTCTCGTCCTTCTGCATAGGTATACAGTTTAATACATTTCCTACCAGGAAAAGACTTATTATAAAATTGTGTTTTGCTCAAAGTGTTAATCTAATATAGTCTTTTATTACCCTTCATTGACACGGCGGAGGGCAATAAGAATATGGAGCAGATTTTGTCAACTTTTTTATACGGGCGCTCAACTCAGGCCCTGCTGGGATTGTTGCACGATTACGTCAGCTTGAATAAAAATAATGAGTGGTTTATATCAGCTCTGACTAACCATCTCGCTTATCAAGTAATCCCGCATTCAGTGTACCTGATTAATGTCCGCCATTTAGCGTTATTTATTATGGATCAGTGAGTAATTCATGAACTAAGATTGAACTGATTTCGAACAAATTTACGCGATAATTTTTTGTAATGAGAGTGGACACACTCAACAGAAAATGAATTTTCTTTTGAAATTGCAATTTGCATGGGTGGGGTGGGGTGGGTTGAGGTGAGGTGAGGTGAGTTGGGGTGGGGTGAGGTGGGATGGGGTGAGGTTGGGCGGGATGGGTGGGTACATGTATGATTCTTCTACGAAGCTATTAACGTTTACATATTACATTTTGTTATAAATTTGCATTTGTTCCAGTGGCGCAGATGGTTAAAATGGCTTTATGGATTCGAGCCAAACCCAGCAGAAGTTTTTTTTTTTTTCTATCAGTTAATAAGACGATTGAGCTTTGTTACAGAAGCTAACAAAAACCACATACTGTTGTATACTACTTCGTAAGCATAACCTTTTTAAAGACGTTATATTATCTAGGTCTGGGACAAACACAGATTTGAAAGAGTTCGTTTCGCTTCCTTGTTTCGTTGACGATATTTCGGCTGAACTAGACTCACAATGTTGAATACAAGTTATTGATAGTCGTCGTCCTAAATGGCTGAAACAACTTTTGATTGAGAAACATTTAGTGTTACCATAGTGTGGACGTTTTAAAGCAAACAAGTAAATTGATAATAACCATAAATATTATTATAATAAATATTATTAAACTTTTCTTGATTACAACACAATGGTTATTTAATTTGCTCTGACGTCAATGTTGTATTGTTTGTGTGTTAGCATCCATCTGCGGTCGGCATGGAGTTAATCGAATGTAACTTTGTATTCATGCATAAATCACTTGTCGCCTATGTTATGATAATGCAGCGACGACTCAGTATTATTTCGTTGATAATATGTTTCCACAACATTAACTAATCCAGCGTTAATTTATACTACGCCAACGCTATTCCCAATGGAACCCCTTCTATGAATGTCAAAGTGTTGGTTATTTCAGTTGCACCAGCCACTCTGTGGCTACTTATGTTATACCACATGCGACTGCAATAATTGTGCTTGCGTATTTATAGTGCATTCGATGGGGTCTGTCGTTTCTGGTTTCTAATTACATCGATACTGCTCAGGGTACATTATATTCTTACACCAACATTCTAAGTATTGACGTGTGAGCGATAATCACACGATTATATATAAAAGGTCAATCAATACAGTGAACATAGGCTGCTTGAAGTTTAGTTTGGTCATCCGGGACTAATTTAAAAATCATTTTTTAAAATATAAACTGCCTTTCCGCTCCGCTCATATCCGGTGGATATTTTCACTTATATTCCCTTTCAGGTCGGCTTAACGGTGTCGCGTACCGTCATGGGATGGGTGGTCATGGAAGTTCCTGCTTTGTGAAACGTGTTAACCGGTTTTATCGAATTAGTCACGGTATAAAGTGACGGTATAGCTCTTGGCCTATATACAAGATAATTTATCACGGTTTATGTTCGGACAATGATACCTAACTTGTATAATCCCTTCTACCCACGTTGATATAGTTAATAAGTTTCAGCCCTGACCTTAGACCATACTAATCAAAATATATGACGCTGCGTGGATTAATGTAATAAGCAACGCAATGAGTATCAGGACCTTCATTTCAGTCTAGATTATCTCGATTGCCATCGGTTTTGACGAAAGTTTCTTCGACCTCGATAAGCTCAACCTTAATAAACACTTCAGCGAGAACGAAATACATGAGTATATCTTGTACCTGCAATTTTTTTAGAACCTATAATTTGCACGAAAGCACTATAAAAATAATAATCATTTTTCACTACTTGCCCGAGGGTCCCCGGTAAAAGAATTCTCGGATATGTTACTGTCTTAGAATACATTGTAGCTCACCCAATTATTTAGTCATGCTTTATCTGCAGGAATAATGATTTTACTGACCGCCGATGGCATGTCTTTGGTAATGAACATTGGTAGACCACTAGTGGTCAGACAATTAATTGTACTCGTCGGTATAACGGTCAGACTTGTTCTAGATCCACAGTTCCTTTCATCCAATTTAGATGACACTGGTCTACAATTTTTGGATGTCGTCTGGTTCAAGGATAAAATACATCGATTATTATGAACTTTATGCTATAACATGAGATTTAGTTTATAGATGTTACGTCTATATAGTGCAGATAGTAGAGTTTTAATCATAATTTGTAAATCTAGGTTTTTTTATATATGTATAGTTGCTTTGCATGACAATATTTCATCTATCCCGTTTAATGCGATAGTTTAACAAAACATTTAAACGGTTATATAATATACAAATTCATAATGAAACAAAAGGCGAAAAACTATTTTGTGTCTATAAGAACATAGTTTATTCCTTATACACTGTGTACTCGAATCTTCTTTTTTCTTGTATTCAAAAAAGGAGTACCTCTTGTACCTTTCCAGCAATAGTCTGTAGAAATTGATGAGCTATATTTGCCATGATACATTTTTCCATTGTTGTATTGTCCTGATGAAAACCCCACCTTCCTCTATCTAAGATTCACTTAACCTTGGAGGTACTTGGAGACTGATTGTGTTTTGTCCATTGCTTAGACACACTTTTTCGTCAGAGATAGAATGGTCTGCAAAGGGTGGTAACAACATCTTACTTCATTCAACAAGTGGTGGTTGCTGAATATGTTCCTCCTAGGCTCCAATAGCTGTCGGAGTGGCTAATATATATTGATGTTGTGGGAATCGCTCGCACGGCTATTCGCAGAGTAAACAGCAGTACTTTATGTATGCAGTCTGCACACCAAGAAAACAAGAACATTTAATCTTCTCAAAGCTGCCACTGATGTTCGTCATAGTTTATGCACTTCAAGATGTTTTCAATATTGTATAGGTAGGACATATTCATATGGACTGCATGACCAAACAAAATCGATGACAATACATTGTCGTCATGTAGCAAAACAGATTTACGACTCGTATGAACATTCTCCACTCATCTGGATCATGAATGATGTTGAGGACTGACACACTACTGATGTTATTGCAGGCTACAATATCACCTTCCATAAAGAATTATAAAAAACGATTTTTGACAATCATGGAACGTGGAAATCTTAATATCATTTGCGAGGAGATTCCCCTGCCACAGTCTGGAGCGCAAGTATTCTGCTTTAGTTGTCACGGGCTGCGTTACCAGCCAACTCCAAAACTTCTTCGTCAGACATAGCATGGTGTGCAAGTGTGGTAAGAACATCTTACTTCATTCAACAAGTGGTGGTTGCTGAATATATAGTTCTGTAATGAATTTGGAGTATGTGCATTTGATATCGCCCCGTTTTAAGCAATTCTTGGATTTGTTTGATTATTGGTATTCGGCGCCATTAATGTATTCTTAGCCCGAAATAAGTAGCCAATTTCTAGGAGCAAACGTCACGGAGTCAAGTGTTAGTGAGTTTGAATGATGCCATGCTTCACTAGTAGTGAATTCAGGTCCAAACCGAATGACTTACCCTGGAGTAAGATAGTCCATATTAAAATCTAGTGGTGTACAATAGTGGTATGGCTGAGGTGGCACTATTTAGGGTAGGAAACCGGTAAATTACACACTGGAATCGATAATAAGGGATATCGTTTATGTGTCCTTAGTGGAAGATGGGTACAGTTATATTGGTGTAATGTGCCTGGAAAATCGTTCATTTTCTACTGCGTAACCGGCTTGCGGTACGGGAAATTGGTGATGAGGAGAAACCATGCAATTATGCGGTTGATGGACTTTGGAAAGTGGTTTTATCTGTGATCATGTAATGATTAGTGTAAAAATTACTATATAAAAACAGACATAGCTGGCGTTCTATTTTACAACTGAATTGTATGGAAATTTGGGATTCGCGCCATGGTTTGACACGGCTCGGTCAAGTAATACATGATCCATTCATTTCACCTGGTACCATGACGGTGTGTTTCAGAGGAAGAGGATGAGTGAAATACGGGCCATGTCAAATTGATGGTTTAGGACTAGAAGTTTCATCCTGTTCGTCTTCCTTTTCTGCCACAAGTGAAAATAATTATTGTGCATCAAGAACAGGCAGTTGTTCTCCGTGGGGTACTGGGCGTATAGTTGATGGAATGGTTGGATAATGCACAGTCTTAATTTCTTCTTAGACACATTTATCAAATGGAGACATTATTCAGAAGTAACAATTACTGATATGATATATTGGCTCTCTCCAAATCAGAAGGCACATATGTTCTTTTTCTGTTCAAATAGATTTAGACGATTTTTCGCACAAGTGTTGCAGTATATGTGTTCGGCCCACAGATTGATTTTACGTCAAAGTTTGCAGCCAATATAACGGTGATAGGCTTTCTAAACCATAGTATTTCCATTGCGCTTTTGTGATGCATCTGTCATATCAACACACACATAGAAGAGGTTTTATGCCTTGTTCACATGAATACGAGGCATCTTAGCTCACTTTGGCTAAACCGATATGTGTCTTTTTGCAAAATCGGCAACTGACAAATACGAGAACACAACACTATATTGTTTCCAGAGCTGATAAAAGGCAGCTTTGAATCTTGTCCTGTTATTGTATGTGTAAACCGTTCAAGTTCAACATTGATTGCATGATTATTTACGCGGCATCGGAAATTGATAAGGTGTACCATTCAGGCCCAACTATTTCATCGCTGCTTGTTTGCAATTGTTGAATAAATAAATGTGTTAATGACTGTAAGCCCATCAAACGGTGAAGATATAATGTTGGACCATCCATAATACAGATGCACCTATGCCAATACAACGTCAAATTCCTTATTGCTGATGACGCCAACATTTTGTTGGTACTTGAGGTGGTCTTTAATATTATTATGTTAGCCGTGAAATGCTTATTTTATAATTCACCTTGGATTCAATTGTTGCTTACACCACATCGTTGCTGTGCACGTAGTCGATCACTTCGATGATCATTACGAAGAATACAACTTAATCCATGATACAATTCGTGTACAACATCTGAAGGAAATTCTAGCCTCGCTGATGACATAATGGAAATTGTTGTCCACATGTAAACTAACCATCAAGTTTTCTAATCGATCAACGTTAGTCAGCATGTTTTCAGCAACCGTATTGCAACACCACTGTGATATTTGAAGGTACTGTTGTGATATCGTCATAGAGCTCACTAGATTCCTACCATTATAATACTTCTAACACAAGCCTACTTTTTGTTCACATTCATATCTGATACTTGATTCGTTCCGCTTAACTCTATATGAACCCATTTGCTATAATCATCAATACCCGTACGAGACCGGCATAGTAATAAATATTGACCTTTGACCGTAAACTCGTTTATAGCAAAATCGGTGCATTCTCAACAAGTTTTGTCGGGTGCACTCGTTAAACGTTATGGTTTTGTCGTTAATTTTAATTTATACTTAGGCGGGTCCTCACGTACAAACATGTCAGATTCTTGGAACAATCTGTTTGATTCTCATGTTCTATCTGAAAAACGATAACAGACATTTTCTAAGGTCGAGTTTAAATGAAACCAATGATTTTGATGTACTTCGACAGATGTTTAGGGTCTCCGTACAGGCAAAAATGTTGCATATTAGATACGCGGGAACAATATGTTATGCAATAGTTATGTTAACAAAATTATTTACGCTTCTTCAGAAGTGTCAGGAAGGTAGAATTACCCAGTTGTTGTAAAGCCATCTGGTGGTATTTTGAGTCTTACAACTTGCCAAATACATGTTGTATGCAGTGAGGTAATGTCTTTGTCTATTGTGTCAAACGCTGAAGAGAAATCAAGGAGGATGGGGACCGTAATCGTTCTGCTATCCAAAGCAGAAAGAAGGTCATTAACTACTTTCAGAAAAGAATAGTTTCAGTACTTGGGCAGGGGAGATATGTAGACGGTACATTGCTGAAAATACTGTTTGAATTCAAATGAGATATGAGTTGGGTTAGACCAACCAATCCTATGATTGTTTAAATGAACGGGAGATTAGAAATTGTGCGGTCGTTCTTTAAAACGGTATGGTCAAGAGTTGGTTTCTTCAGCAAAGGCTATACAATGTCAGTTTTGAACAATAATGGGAATTCCCCAGACGAGATATATATATATATATATATATATATATATATATATATATATATATATATATATATATATATATATATATATATATATATATATATATTATTAACATAACTTAGTGATGGCAATATTGTGTCTAGGCACTCACTCAGCCGTGATGCTGGAATTGGATCAAGTTGAGATGACGTTGGTGCACACTTCGTCAAGATTGTCCGTACTAAATCCATACGTACAGGTTCAAAATGCTTCTAGTGGTTGTCGCTGAAATTCTGTACCATAACTCTACCGTGACGATGAGTCTACTGAAATTGTGTTGTCAGGCGTATCCCTAATGGTTTGTACTTTGTCACAGAAAAAAATGCAAATAGGTCCTGAACGTCTATTGGAGACAAAGGAGTTGGACGTTGTGTACATTTGTTGGTTGACATTAATTTGTTAGTTATCTCGAAGAGCTGTTTGCAGCTCTAAATTTCCGTGATCTTAGTACTGACATGGGATAATTTGGCTAAATTGACTATGTTTGTGACGTTCCTCTTAGTGCCTTCAAACATCTGTTTATGAATAGTGAGTCTGGTTGTAAAGCCAAAGCCTCTTTACTTTAGGATGGCCTCTTGTAGCAGTGCGAAGCTGGTCCCTAACACTGCTATACCATGGAGAATACTTTTGGACCCAGGCATGATTTTCAAGCAATGAACGAAGGTAGTTATCAAGTTGTTATGCTGTAGTAGGCAAGCAATTTGTTATGTTTGCTTGGATGTCATGCATTAGTTTGGTTCTATTTATCATACGGAGGCTTCCCTTTAGCAAATTCATCAATATCTGGTATGTAGTTGCTGCATTGCAAAGCCCCAATGATTAGTCTCTCAAACTCGTAGAAACCTACTGGACCCAAGTAAAGGCAGTCCTTTTTATCTGAGATTCATCTAAACTTTAATTTGATGATACACTGACTTCATATCCAGCGCTGTAAAATATATAGATCCAGCTAAACATTCCAAGATATCTTCAATCCTGGGCAAGACAAAGTAATCCTTCTTTGTCAACTTATTCAACTGCCGAAAATCAATGCTCAGGAAAAGTTTCCATCCTTCTTTTTTTCTACTAAAACAACATTGCTGACCCAAGGACTATGTGATTTACGAATCACTCCGCTAGCAAGTAACTGGTGAAGGTGATCTTTCCCCTTGCTATATATGGACGGGGGTATACGACGGTATATTTTATTAAACGGTGTTTTGTACCTCCTTATCAACGAAAGTTCGCAAAATTACATTGCTGTTGCTTTCTACAATAATATCATGTGACGCGACTCTGCACTCTTCAAAACACCAAGATAAAAGGTTCTCTTTTCTAACTCTTTTTCCCGTCAAGTCAAACATCTGAATGTCAAATACCACGGAGTTGGCAATCGATCTGTCTGTAAAGATCTTGATCCATGATCACTTCTGCATTATTCTAACGCATGCATTAGGTAGTTTGTCCCTAGCGAGAAAGGAACGCGACTATTGTAGTTGCTGTCTGGCAAGACTGGCGTTTTCCATTCATATTTGTCAGAATAATACTTTCTATTTCAACCTATATGTAGCAAGTATATGGTAACTTCTCTCCAGTGGCACATTCAACATTAAAAGGTCTGTAATGGGCTCAATCATAGTAGTCTTCAAAATATTGTTATAAAATGTCTGGCTAACTGTTGATACGGTCGATATGGTATCAGTAAGTGAATTTACTCTAATACCATTGATGATAACATAAACCTCATTAGTTTGTTCTACTAGCTCTGACGTGTCGGTTCTTTTATTGTTCTAGGGGAAACCCCTTTGAAAGTCTACTGCTTGGCCCAACCATAGGTCTCGTGAAATTTCAATCTCGTTTTGAATGGTCTAGCCGAATTTACAAACAGAAGCAATATATCCGACTTGCCCACAGCGCCAGCATATTTAATCTTGCCACAACAGCAGTATCGGTTCTAAATTTACTCATATAGCTTTCCTACTTGTAGCATACGTGGGACACTGAATGCACCGTAAACAACTTTACCTCATGTGACAGCTGCTGGACAAGATCCCTTAATTCACTAAGCTCCTTGCTTTGTGATGTGGTTAAAGTTGATGCCATATTAAGATGGGTAGTTATCTTTTAGTGCGTTTAAGTTCATCTTCCCGTTGTCTGTGTTCAGATTCAATATGACGAAGAGCTGCTCTGAATTCGTCAAATGTCTTGAGTGATTGAAACGGATGGCCAGACACATCCTCAATTGTCTGTTTAAGTCCTGTCCACATCATAGCCTTTAACGTATCAATTGTCTCATTGGTCTTCAGTAACCCTTTTTGGACGACTCTGTTCAACAAAATCTTCCAGCCTACAACTCCAAGTAGATATACTTTCGTCCTCTTCCTGGCGAGCACTGTCAGCTAACAAAGTCTCCTTCATATGAACATTAAAATACACACTGTCCACCTTTGATAATACCTCCTTAATTGATGATATTGACCCAAATGCATAGCAATCCGTCCAGCTTCTCATCTCAAGGAACGTCGGATGGCACGATATACCTGGCCCTGTGGATATGAGCCTTGTTGTAAGCATGTAATTTCGTATCTCTATAATTCATACGATGTTTTACTCTTCCTGTCTCTTGTAAATACATAAATCCTTAATTCATGTGATAAGGTGACATATATATGACCACTGGCGATTGATGCCGTTGCATATGATGAATCGGTTCTTCCTTAACAGGATATGCACCCATCGAATGGGTATAGTATGTCATCCACTTTGCGAAATCTTCAGGTGTGTCGTCTTTGCGTTTGACCTTTAAAGCTTTAAAGACATCTCAATAAAACCATGGCGATAATCCCTACCACATCGTAGGGTATTTACAAATCAATTTATCTCCGAATAATGCATGAACGATTATCATCCCTGTCGCGCTGTGGAAACTTTTATAATTAATGAATTTTGAACGTATTCCTATCAATATCACGAGTCGGCGATAAATTTCAATATTTTGATTGATTGACAAAATGCATCCAATAATCTATATATTGCTTATTTACCTTAATTGGATTACGAAGAGCGGAAAAAACATAACAAGTGCAAATAACCCCAAAGCGATGCTAATTTCAAATACAACAAAAGATAAACTCAGCAAAGTTATGGCAAAAAGAATGGTTTATTATTGTCATCTAATAGCTTGGTACAGAGTAAAAATCGGTAATATCCATATTGAATATCCTAATAAAATATATACTGTGCATCGGCTAATGTTAATCGGAGAATATAGCATAAAAACACATGATCCCGGAGTCGACGATACAGGTAAAATAAAATTGTGCTTACATTACATGATCTTGTGTGTTCATTAGTACTTTCAAGACTGGACAATTGTAACTCAGTTCTATCTGGTTCGTCACAATAATTATCATCTTTAGAGTATATCGATCAGAGCACACCTCACCACTGCTATGTACCCTACAATGGCTATCGATTCGTTACAGAATCAAACACAAACTTTTTTCTCTGTGCTTTTTTCCAATGACAGACTCTAGTCCAACATACCTATCCAGCCTCACACATGTGTATACACCAGCTAGATCCTTACGCTCTTCTTCTGATAATCGTATACTCATTGTTCCCAAGGTGAAAACAAAGTCATATGGACAACGTTCGTTTGCACACCAGGGCCCGGCGAAGAGGAGCGAATTGCCCATTGAAATTAGACACAAAAACACAGTGGTCCCTTTTAAGAGTGCTCTTAAGACACCTGTTTCGACTGCAGGGACAAATTTAGCGACCTAATCATGTTTTGTATCTTAAATGTTTTCAGCATGTTTTTATGTTTTCCAATTTCATTGTTTTTGTCGTTTTTTGTTCTGTAGTGTAGTCATATCATTATTGATGGTGTAAAGCGCTTAGAGCTTCAAAAGATTAGGCGCTATACAAAGTCAACATTATTATTATTATTATTATTATTATTATTATTATTATTATTATTATTATTATTATTATTATTATATTCGAATCATATTACCGAGGAAATACGTGTAACAATTTATCCGACTGATCTAAATTGTGTCATCAATGATAGATCATTGTAAATTACCACTGCATGGGAAAATACATATCTTGTAAAAGTTAAAAATCAATCCTTTAAAATCAGTGTAAATTGTTACAACGATAAAGAGCAATTATATATTTATATATGATTAATTTTTTCATCTGAGTTGATCAGATACAACTCAAAGATGATATTTTTAATATTGCCGATGTTAGCTCGATAATCTGATACCTGTATCATTGATGTGGAATTATCAATATATATATATATATATATATATATATATATATATATATATATATATATATATATATATATATATATATATATGATTATGACACTTTTCACCGTCGCCGGAAATAACGGAATATAAAACTGGGAATACATTTTTGATTCATTTATGTTCATGATGGCAAGACTAATTTTCATGATCTGTATTTGTGTCAATGGTAAATTTATCATGGACTATCACGATGAATCGTGGACCGGTATTATTCCTTTGTATCCACAGGAAAATTTCACATTATCATTTAGTCGATATACTGATTAAAATGATATATAAACAAAACTTACGGCGATGATACATAAGTCATAAGTCACAAAAATACTATTTCAGCGATATCATGTTACTCTACCTTTCATATATACGAGAGTGAATTCCATAATGACCAGCGCCCAGTAAATTATGATAAGATCTCGATTGAGATCTGGCAATTTGCGTTAACCACCAGTGTAGTTAAACATAACCTCGTTATACAAAACAAGCTCGATAATAAAGTAAATAACAATATTGCATATCCAGAAATTTTCCCAATATCTATTATAAATAAACTTGTTGAATTTGACTGCAGAAGAGGGTCTAAATGTCTATGGCGCTGGGATGTTCAACTTAAATATGGATTAAAAGTCTCTATATATCCTCGTACGGTTTATCATAATTGCACATTCGATATTACATTTAGAATAGATAATAAACGCTAGTGCGATTATTATTGTCATAGCCATCATGATCACTCTCGCCGCGGCAATTTAGTAATTATTATTATTTTTTGTTCTTATCTAAATGATTTAGATAACACCATCAACAATCATTAATGTCAAATAAGTCACCAGGGATTTTTACATGCGATACCTAATCATCCGGCATCAAAGAGAGATGTTTTTATTGAAACTTAATTGGTGTGCTTCTGTCAAATCCTCGAAAGCTGGGGGTGATTTCATTGAGAAACTTAAGAATATCTTAATATGATCTCACTGAACAAAAACAATACTTGTTAAATTTATAGGTGGTGTGACAACTGTCATAATCATATTTTATATGATTTTGATACTGTTCTCATAAATGATGCAATTCCAGAAAGGAAAATCTAACCTTTTCGATTTTTCACGCTGTTGTAGAAACTCCTCGATGATCGGAGGGGTTTTAATTTTTTCCAATACAATATTCGACGAACAACATATATATGCATCCACCGCACTCGATACCTAGCGGATATTTACCCTGATTCCTTTCGTGCATACCGCACAAGGTTGTGGTCCATTTTATGTTTCCTTTCTTGATATAAACGCATATGGGCCACAACATTTACCATAACAATGTTTTCCACCTAGTTTCAGTCCTCCGTGTGGAAACTAGCTGAATCTGTTTGTCACGAATTCCAAAGATTGTATGTATATACTTGTTAATTTTAATTCAATTTTACATTTCAATTTAAATTGGACCTCGAGAGAGAAAAAATATTTCACTCGGACCTGCTGTTGAATCTCGTAAAATACTATCATTATTAATATTTTACGAGATTCCACAACATGTAAGGCCTTGAGAATTGTGAGCGGACGCTTATAACCGATGTCCAACACAAAACTCATGTAAGGCTGAGATATGTCTCTAACATAAGATGACCTTCACCATATGTACAGGCGTTACGATGTCGTTTTAATGTGTGCAGTGTAATCCATAATAAATTTGAAACTCTTAAAAGCACAATCACTTTCCACTAAATAAACTTAGCGCAAGTTGGATTCCAACACACACTATAAATCTTTTCCAGAGGTTTTTGAGCCTTCATCATTTCTTTCGTACGTTTAATGCATTGTAAGGTATTCCTATCATGACTTCCTACACTTCCCCAAATACACAACCTAGCGTTTTAAGTTAAACCAAATACATCTACCAACAAATACGGAATGTAATTAAATAAATAAAAATGTTAAAATATAGTGGAATTGTTCAAAGGTATTTTCATAATACAAATATTCATTGAACAAGACAAAATTAAAAAGCGATTACATAAACTAGAGATGTAAATCTTTAACGTTTGCGATATACAAGAATCTTGTTAACCACCTAAACATTTGCATAATTAAAACATGACTGAATAGTGAGCACTGACTGACTGGCACGTCACCGTATAAAAATGATAAGCCTTCAGGATAATACGCTGAGTTCTTTACACAACGTATAGACAAAATAAACATTGTACGTAAAGCCGCCAAACGCAGCAGTAAAGAATTAGTGTAGTGTGCCACTTGTTGAATTTTTCTCTAAATGTTTTGACCATTACTGTCCTATATAACGCACGTGTGCCCATTCTTTACGCATCCATTTAATACTCGATTTGTGTTCCGCATCCATTAAAACAATAATTAATTTCAAATGTATCACAGTTTCTTCAGAAGTTCTAAACAAATACAGACACATTGTAACCGGTAATATATGAGCAGTGGGAGCAATATATTACTGATCAAGATCCAGTTAGTACTTCCATAGAAATCCATTGGTATGTCCCTGATTGGGGAGTTGTCATACAAGTGATGCGGCCTAAAGCTATCTATAGTCCAGAATGTAATATTAGTCACAAGGACATATAAACATATTTGTAAATTAAGAAACTGCCGTCTAGAAATTAACTTTGAAGACAGTTTAGTTCTGGGACAATTTCTAACAAAAAGCGTTTGAGAATACGCGGATAAAAGATGAAAAACTGCTACGAGCATGAGAAGATCTACATTGTCATCTAATGACCCAGACGCTTCTTTCATTGGTACATAACTCAGGATGGCCACCAATCTGAAAGAATGAAAAAAGGATACACTTCCAGCAGTTATGAAAAGCATGATATCAGATGATCTCAGACTTGTATTTGTGTTTGTGTTTCTTGCATTCCTGTTGAGAACAAGTCCTATAACGCAAAATACAAAATGTGGAACCAATGAAACAAGTGCTAACATAGTACGAATAAGATGTACCAAACTAATACCCTTGACGAACGTCACAATGCAAAGAGGTATGTTAATTAAAAGCCCGATATAGAATGCGTACATGCGTTTAAACTCAGTACGGTTATATACCAGTCCTTTCACCCGAGGAAGAGGCATTTCTTCATCGGCTGAATGTAATTCCAAATAAGAGTCAGAAATGTCGATTGTCTGTGTTCTTTCTTGAGGAGATATGTCCCACACTATGCATAACAGCTGTACTGCCATCAGAGAATATTCTATCACGAAAGGGTAAAGGTAATGATTTGCCTCGTCCGTGACGTACCCATTATCTGTGTCAGTATTATTGAGACCTGACTGAGGAGAAACTAATATCTCACAGCTTTCAGTGATATTTGAAGAACTTGCTCCTGTTTCATGTAACGCAGTCACTGTTTCTTGTATCAAAACGCATAGATAGAGGTTAATGTTGGCCCCAAATACAAAGCTCATCAACATACGTGCTAGAAAGCTTGTACATTTCATCTCAATAAACTTCCATATAAAAACTAGCTGCAGAACAGTGAATACAGCTAATGAGAAGTACATACACAGTGAGATTGCTGATTCCGGGCAATTTTGATGGTTTTTAAACACTTTGGCTAGCATTAAAGTGTGATATGACAAAGTTCCTATAGCAAATATGTGCAAAAGTATTGTCTGAGTGCTCACTCGGAGCGTCTGTCCAAGCGCACCAAAATTCGTATTGCTTCCTGGTTTCGACTTCAGAAAATGTTTCGTATTCTTTCGTAAAAGAAACATTACTAGAAGACAAATATTTCCAAGAATGGCAAGTACAGAAATCATCCTTTGAATCGTCAAATATATCATCGCACTTGATTTGATAAAATCTGTAAAGACCAGAGTCATTCCCATACTGATTAGAATAATTAATATTAATATGCTCATGTCTATACCACTGGAGACCCTGGCTATAGGCCTTAAATGTAAACTTTGTGAATTTGTAAGGTCCATGATAAGTGGTTCTCCATCTATGCTTGTACCTTTTTCATTATATGAACGCAACTCCTCAAAGACCACAATTTTACTTTCGTCTTCACTTGCATGATTTATTTTGTAATGTACTCTGTCCGAACTTCTATAATTCATATTATTTTCCATGTCTGATAAACTTCTTTGCGTTGTCTAATCTGCCAAATATTAACCACGCTGCTAATTGTACGTGTTCCCCTGTTCTTTATGAACTGTGCGCAACGAAGTTTCTTTGCAAACACCTACGACTGTGACGTACCGCTGGACTTTGTTCCATTGGATAAACACAAGTTCAGTTGTATAACTAATATGTAATGCTTGAACCCGGAATGTCATAGGGTAGAAGTTAAGTTCAATTGATTTGCATAGTCATTGCGAAACAACGTCTTAAAAGTGGGACATAGACGAGATATATTTCCTTTAGGCTGTGTTATGTTTGCTTGGGCTCATTTCCTTATATTCTCAATGGATGATAACGTAACACATATTTTAATTTCTCCTTTGCACACAGCACACATTCAGTCGTATTAAATTTTGCATTATTTTTAAGTTAATTACATTTTTTTTACGTTATACTTCCTCAAAAATGGATGGGGCATACTCCATATATTCGTGCGTGCCTAAGTATGTATTAACTGCTGGTCAATCTTGTTACTTTGTCTGCAAAAGACGAATTCGTGTCACAGTCATAACTGGTATGGACAAAAAAAGGATTATCGTTTGGGATGAAATATGTACAATGTCTTTACAAATATTACAAGCTTTTGTATGTATTATCGCCGTTGGAATCGTTGAAAAAGTTTGTAGATTGTTATGATGAAATAATTGATGAAAAAAAAACATCCAGCCTATAAACGAATAAAGTTTAATATGAAATAATGCGTGATATAATTACAGAAACGTCTATAAATAACTTTTGGGATTTGAAGATACCAAATGATTTGATAGTTGCAAATAGAACGATAGTTTGTGAAACACTCCAGCAACAATTATTTTGCATTACATAAGTGGAACATTTCAAATATAACCTTACCAATACGATATCGACCAGCCAATACGCGAAGACAAACTATCGACGGTGATATGCTAATATCCTTGACAAAACAAAATCTTGTGTTATACGATATTGTTTTATTTCATGTCAGTGTTGTTGAGAGGGCATTAGCTATGGACACAACTTCTTTGACGTTGTGATACACAATTACAATCTCATCATCTCCAGGATTACCTATTGCTGATACAATTGTTTAAATCGTAGATGATGGTATTGAATGGTCAAATCTAGTTTATCTCGCAGCGTCTCGAGTTAGAAGAATATCTTAGTTGAGTAGGGCTATTTTAAATTGTACAGAAACAAAAAATGAAGCTGATGATGACAATAAAGATTATATAGTAAGACTAGTTTTGTAATTATTTATAAACAATCTGACAAAAAATATAATTTATAAAAACTATAATTTATTATGACCTTAAAACAACAACAGAAGAATCATTATGCACTCATTAATGCTGACCCACCTTGAGTGTAATCGACTTCGAGGCGCTAGTTATGTGAAGATGGTGGTAATTGTGTATCTTTAGGAATTACTTGTTATTGTTCACGTATAAATCTTCGTTGATGAGCAGTTGAATCTAATCTGTATACTGCATGTCGACCGGTGGTTCTTACTACCCTGGAGATTTTATTTGTATTAACACTCCATATAGGATCAGTCGCTTTCTTCACGTGCGGGTTCATATAAATACCTCACAACCACTTTACCTGATACTGGTTATTTGAAAAAGTAATATCGTTGTATTGATATTTGTTTCCTTTTATAATTGCACTAGAAGCTTTCATATGCGTTGTTTGAGTAATTTCATTATTTAATGCAACTGTCAGACTTAGTATTCTTACATCCCATTCGCGAGATCTTATCTCATTCTGAATTTTCTCCGTTTGAATATTGATATCCAAATAACCGCTCAGCAAGTGCTAGAATAATTCGTTCAAATATTTACTGATCACGATGAATTACTGTATGTCCTCGTCTAATTTCGACTTGTTTTCTCATTAAAGATGATAATGTACTAAGAAATTCCTTGCCAGGATTAACCTGTAGTAGTTCTCTGCTTCCTCATATTTAATTGCAGCGTCAACGACAATTAACGCGTATTTGTATGTTTATTGGCGTCTACCAATTCTATCATGTAGTAAACAAAAATTACCAACATGATGGACTTCATAAGGAGCGCTGTCACCACAACGTGCGTCTTGAATTACTTTAGGTGGAGCTAGAAACATTTGCCATATTGCCTGTCGTGCTAAATATTTAGCAGCTACATAAATGTGTAATATTTGCTGAATTAGCGAGTTTACGAATATACTAATCATTCTGGGATATAATAAATTGATTCCATTTTTTAAAAAATTGCTTGATTTCTAAAACGCTAGTTTACCTTTCAGCAATAACTTATCAGGAAGCTAGCACGTTTTTCTCTTCTATTTTTAATTTTTATGGAATAAAACAAGTGTATCCATTTCATATCTGCAATATGTCGTTGTGGCAATTTTTTTTTTGTGTACTTGCTCATTAGAGAATCTTTCTATCACCTAATTTCTCACTCTTTCTCTCCATCCCTAGCTCCCTCCCTCTAACCGCTCTGCTGGCCTGGTGATTCGAGCGTCTCCTGCCGACGCGGGAGATCGTGGTTTCGATCCCCGGATGAGATATTTTCCCGGATGATTCATACCAAAGACATTCTAAAAATGTACTAACAGCTGCCACGCATGGCGCTCAGCATTAAGAGGTTAGTGTTATGTCTGGTCGACCTGGTGTCAGGATAATGTGACTGGGTGGGATATCATGCTACATGTCTGCTGCATAAGGCCCTAGTGCTGGACATCATGATGAACTGCCTCATTGCAGACATCGTATAACTATGATGGGACACTTGTTAAAGCTACGTTAATAATCATAATCATACATACACGCGCAAAATAATAGCATTTAGACAATTAAATAATAATAACATGTACAGCATTATATAATGCTATCTAGACTACTTTATAATAAAAGCATCTAGAGCATTACATAATAATAGCATATAGAGCATTATATAATAATAGCATCTAGGTCATAATATAATATTAGCATGTACATCATTACATAATAAGAGTAGAGTTTTATTTAATAATAGGTTATAGAGCATTATATCATAATAGCATATAGAGCATTATATAATAATAGCATGTACATCATTACATAATAGGAGTAAAGTATTATATGATAATAGCATCTAGAGCATTACATAATAGTAGAATCTAGAGCATTACATAATAATAACATCTGGAGCATTACAAAAATATATCATTTGAGTATTATAGAATAACAGGAGATAGAGCATTTTATATTAATAGCATGTATGCCTTAGATAATAATAACATCTAGATCATTTTATAATAATAACATGTATGCATTATATAATAATATGTATGCATTATATAAAAATAAAATGTATGCATTACATAATAATAACATCTAGAGCATTACATAATAATATCATCTAGAGCATTACATAATGATAGCATGTATGAATTATATAATAATAACATCTGGAACATTACATACTAAAACATCTAGAGCATTACATACTAAAAACATCTAGAGCATTATATAATAATAGCATCTAGATCATTCTATATTAATAGCATATAAAGCATTATATAATAATAAAATGTATGCATTATATAATAATAACATGTATGCATTATATAATAATATCGTCTAGGGCTATTATATAATAGTAGCATGTATGCCATTACATAAAGATAACGTTTAGACCGTTACATAAAAATTGCATGCAAACCATTGCATAATAATTGCATATATAATATTAACAAATAATAGCGTGTAGTCCATTACATAGTAACGTTTCCAATGTCATACAAAAGTAATTAGATGATTGCGCAAAGGAAGGTGTCAAAAGTAAAAACGAAAGAATACCAAAACCATTGAGTATGTAATACTGTCTAAATATGACTTGGAACTCATACTATTTTATTTAATAGGATGTATACAATGGAGTGCCATACAAGTTATGTTTTATGAAATTTATTGACAATCAAATTGAAATGGGATGACAAGTAACATTTTGCCACTCTTGCAAAGATGTCGGAAGATAAGATGAATTATAATGCCATATATTTGGCTGAAAATGTCTTAATTGGTGAATACATTAACTGGATTGTTTTCTTAAAGTTCTGCCTAAATATCAAAGTCACTAATGTCAAATAGATGTGTGGTCCTTGTTCCTTTCCGTACACGGATGACTAATAAAAGCTTTATTGGGGTTTGAACCGAGATCAGGAAAGCCCAGTCAAGGGATTACATTATTTTTATTTATTATTATTATGTTTATGTATAATAATAAGTTTGCCGCTGCTGAGGTAGTAGTACTGCTGGAGAGAGAGACAGACAGACAGAGACAGACAGACAGACAGAGACACATTGAGAGACAGACAGAGTTTATGTTCCCCATACAACAAAGAAAACAAGGAAATTTTTGATTTCATGTAAATACCGATTAATTTTAAACTGTCTGGTTTACAAAAATCTACGGGGCGTTGTATTTGATTGTTTGATTGTTTACTGATCATGTCAAGTTTACCGTGTGCAAATTAAACATACAATTCCTTGTAAGAAGGAAGCGGATTTTGTTTATGTTTCGCCCTGACATCAATGTTTCGTTTCCTTTATTTAATCTGTATCAGATATCGTACAACGGAAACAGAGATAATAATAATTAGATTCGCTTGAGAAGATAACGTAAAAAGATTAAATAAACAGGCAATTTACAATAATTTTTAGCTCGTGGTAACCTAAGAATAGTTCCACAAACATTCTTCACGAACATTGTATTGACATGAATGGTATGAAGTTGACCTTATTAGGTAACAATGCTTCCCACAAGGATGTGTCGGGGATTTAATTAACCGGTTAATGAACAAAAAACAAAAAACAACTATTCAGATGAAATGTAGAAGGCTGGATTGATTTATTCAGATTATTATCGATTTGTCAAAATCCGACTATCGAATAGCGTAACTACGTTTCTGACATTTCCAACTTTCATACTAATGAATAGGAAATGTATGATGCATGTGCATGGGACATATTCGTTGACCAATGCATTTCGATTTTTAGATGTATTAATTTCGCGGAAAAACCAGTGTTGTGATTGTCCTGATCGGAATAAGGTCTTATGTCCATTTAAGGTTGTAAATAAAATGTGCAATTTATTTAACACATAGAAATTATTCGTGTTATGAACAAAATATCAAGATCTGCTTTTCGCGCTTAATATATATTAAACATATTTAGTAACCCTACATAAAACACGTGTTTAGTACCAGCTAGTAACTCGTGTTTAACATATGTGATTAATTTTAAATGTATAAACGTTAGGTGCTTCAGTTTCAGCTTTTGCAAAGTCGATACCAGTCTGGCATATCACGGTCAGAAAGAAATATAATGTATCATAAAAAGAAACGAAACGTACATGGACATGTTGTGTACCAGTCTGGCATATCACGGTTGGAAATAAATTGTATCACAGAGAGAAGAAATGTACATGGACATGTTCCTTTACCAGTCTGGTATTTCACGGTTGGAAATAACTGGTATGTATCAAACAGAGAGAAGAAACGTACATGTACATGTTCCTTTACCAGTCTGGTATAACACGGTTGGAAATATAATGTATGTATCACACAAAAAGAAGAAATATACATGGATATATTCATTGGATACTTTGATGTAATATGTCTAGCCTGTAATATTTGGATATTACTTATTTATATTTGTCATGATTGTTTTAAGCATCCTAAACATCTAAAGGAATGTCTCTTATTATTACCATTCCTCCTTGCTCTGAATTTGCTGCATTCATCATCAATAAATGTTGTATTAATGCAGTATGACGTCTTTGTTATTAGTTTGCTATTTTTAAACAGGAAGTATCACTTAGTCCTTGACAAGAGATATGCTGAAACCGTAGCTTAAAAATAGATTAAAATCGAAACAGTTGATAGGGATTGAAAGAGTTGTCTCTCACTGAGAGAACGCTTTTGTTTTAAATGTAGAAGATAAAGTCAAGGAAACGTAAAACCAATTCAACCTTACTCGGATGTGTAATAATTTATGGACTTTCCACCAGTATTTCACAATTAAGCAGGGTTATGGTTTACCATTACGAGAAGGTTAAGGAATGGGTTGATACACATTCTTAACTCATGCATTCGTTTTTACTACAGTTATTCAATTATGTGGTAAAATTGTGTATAGCTCTTTTATTGAAATTGTGCATAACTATAAGTTAATAAAACTTCGAATAAATCAATCAGTAAAATGGTGCATACATCTCTTTGTCAGTACCATTGTGGATTAAGAAACCAGTAAATGCATACATCTCTTTGTTAGTACCATTGCGGATAAAGATATCACTAAATGCATTCATCTCTTTGTCAGTACCATTGTGGATAAAGATATCAGTAAATGCTTACATCTATTTGTCAGTACCATTGTGGATTAAGATACCAGTAAATGCATACATCTATTTGTCAGTACCATTGTGGATAAAGATATCAGTACAATAGTGAATAAATATCTTATGTTTTGAGTTTAAAGGACATTTACTACATTCATTGTGATACTTAAACGTCACTGGGGCTTGGACATGCCCGAACGTTATCTGTTAGCGTCACCGTCATTCAGTAAAAGATATGGAAAATTTGTACACACTACAATAATCATGAAGTCACAAGACTCGTATATTACATTTGGAAACACTACAACAATCATGAAATCACAAGACTTGTATATTACTTTTGTACACACTTCAACAATCATGAAGTCACAAGACTCGTATATTACATTTGGAAACTACAACAATCATTAAGTCACATGACTCATATATTACATTTGGAAACACTACAACAATAATTAAGTCACAAGACTCGTATATTACATTTGGAAACACTATAACAATCATTAAGTCACATAATACCTCATAATAATGTAGCACTTCACTGTTCGTGAACAATGCATCTCGTTTGAGAAGGATTTCAATACGTTGAAAGGCATTTTTTGCTGCGAATGGCTCAATCAGAGTAAATTTACATCTTAATTAAAGTGCGTATGTTGTGTCATTTCATATATAACACATAACACAGAACTCGAGTAACGAACAAAAACAGAACTCGAGTAAGGAACAAAACATTAAAGGTTTACATGCAAAATGAACCATCATATGTTTATCTTTTTTGACGGCATATCTTGGAAACAAACATTTAGCACCCTATGTAAAATGTTTAATACCACTTTTTAATGGATATATGTTGTTGCACGATGTAAAATGCTATGATTAGTACAACCTGTAGAAAACTACTGTTTAATGTATGTGATTTTATTTTCCCCAATGGATAGACCAAGAGGCCTTACGTTCCTTGCAAGTTTGCTATTTATTGCGCGACACAATAGTCGGAAATAAAAAGTAGCATGAAAGGAATATAGCTTTACATATATATTTTCCCTCGATGCCTTAATCTATCGTAACATGCCTTTAAAGTTCAGATCAAAGTTAAATGTATAATATAGTAAACGTAGGAGATATATCATGGACAGAAAGCTAAGCAGACCCCTATGCAATTTTATAATACATAAAGCTCTTCTATAAATATGACTTAAAAGCTGGGAGACGAGCTGCTCTCTAATCACTATTTCTTTCTAGTTTACTGATTTGAATAAACTTTGCTCTCTTATTTTTTGCAAATTACCGTGTAGCCTTTTAAAAATAAATTTTGTTGTTTTTTCCATCTCAAGCGCAGACCTAGAGCTCAGCACTAACTACCTCACGTAGCCTCTTTACGGACAACTTTATATAACCCATAATCCTAGTAAACAAAACTCATCAGAGTTATTTCCCTCTGTATAATTGTGGTCTGACTGAACACAATTTAAATTGTAAAAATACTTTTTTCCAATAAAATGTCAAGCCACAGGCAATTTTTCACACCTATCCAAACTTTGTGCGCTCGACATTTGTTTTAGAGAAAGAAGAACTGTCAGGATAAAGTGTAAGGTATTAGCTCTTTTGTTATAGTTGGTAATAAAGGAGTAAAAACCTCTGAACAATAAGCGAAATAGAAAACGCAGAATTCACAGAATACTCTGGGTATATAATGAGTAAACCACAGTATGTCATTTATATCAAAAATATCAGCATCCGGTGAACTTGAGGTAACGGAAAAGTACCTTTTTTTTTAATAGCAGTTTCAGTTCCAAACTCCACTCCTCGTTCTCTGTTTCACTATATGTTTGTGGTGTCACCGGAGCTTCCCGATGTATGACAGATTAATGTATAGTACGTGATCTGTACGCCTCACTGTGTTTATACTGATTTATTTACGAAAAGTAAACAAGTACATTTACATTTATAGAGAATGCAGACCATCATGGATGTAATTGGTGTAATTGGTTTAATTTATTTTGACATTTTGTTCTAGTTACAATGAAAGACTGCATTTGAAACAAAACCTTACTAGCTGGTTAAACGTTTAGGTCAGTAATAAACGGTTTTAACATATGAAAGTCATTGAGTTCATCGTATACGTTGTTACGAACTTGGTGCTAAATGAACTCAATTAAAACTAACAACAACCAACATGTTTTGCAAAATTAGTAGCTTTATTTGTTCATGTTGGAACGTATGGATCCAAGTACATGTAATCATATTATCTCAATAGCTGCTTTCTTAGCCTATCCCGTGTGGAAGTAGATTCGAATGTTTCTGATCCATATTGTCCACTACTTCTAAACGTCAAAATTTGATCACATCAAAATCATTATAGTCCTATATCACACAATCCTTGATGCGTGGAACAGGTATGCTAACTTAATTGAAAAGATAACATAGATACTGTCAGCAAATTGAAAACACTCATGCCGAGTTTATATATGTTGTGGTGTTGCACAGGGGTCTGTTCTTTGACCTCGTCCTTTCAATATATAAACTCAGCCGCTCTCAAGTGTCATAGATCATCATCCAGCGTCTCACTAATTGTATGCTGTTGGCACGCAAACACACTAATCTAGCCACGCAACTGAAGTTGATGCTTCCATCCAAGGCATAGAGAGGTGCGTAAAACTGTTGATACACTGATTGATCATCTATGAGCGGATGAGTCTATAAATATGAAGGGAAGAGGACCAAGAAAAAAACCTGTGTAACACCACAACATAAATCAACTGGTCTGGGGTGTATTCCATTTGCAGATTTGATTTGTTGACTAAGTATGACTTGAACCACAGTTATGCTGTATTGTGAATGCCAAATACATGCTGGAGACTGAAGTAATATATCATGATCTATTGTGTTAAATGCTGCAGACAAATAAAGGAGGGCGAGGGATGTAATCTTTCCGCTATCCAAAGCAGAGAGAATGTCATTAAATACTTTCAGAAGAGTAGTGTAAGTACTGTGGCAAGTGCAATATGCATATTGTACATTACTACAAAGACTGTTTGAATTGAGATGAGATTCAAGTTAGGTTAGAAATTCTCCCGGGAAGAGAACAATTTCAATTAAAAATTTCTCAGAAAAGGGCAAAGTACGTAACAATAAACTACTGTGAGTAGCTCATATCTCTTAATATTTTAACAGGAATAGACTTGACATATTTGCCAACAAGTGCATCTGAACATTTCGAAAATTTATATAATAATGTCAGACTGAGTGTTGCTAGACCCAACAAATGCATAGCTTTATGCAAACTGACATTGATATTGACCGTTTATAAAAAAAACGAACATTTGTAATAGCTGTTATTTTGTTGTTTCCTAAATCGCAAGCTATCGCAATCAGAAATAGCGTGCACTTTTTTCGCATTGTTAGTACATGTAGAAAGAGAAAGGACTTTATGATCAACATCATCCGATCTTTATTCTTGATAGTACTACGTCTATACTTGGAAGTACTGGCATGAAACTGAAATGATTGTTTGACTTTTTACGTCTTGAAATATGTGAGTTAAAGAACAGCCGTCAGCTGTACGAGTTCCCTTCTTTAAAGTGTGTCCATGTTTTTCATCAAGTTAAGTTCTGACGTCATTATGGACATGATTCTTAAAACGTTTGTATCTGCTTAGTTGCATTTACGTTTCATCTAGCATTCGTATTACATTTTGGTCATCTACCTGTGCATTTACATTTCTCATTCTTATTTTGCATTTACATTTTCTAATAATTTGTTTTCTTCTTGCATTTTCATTTCTCTTTCGTTATGCTAACTCTGAATTCGCATTTCCCATTTAGGAGCTTCCATGTTCCTCATAGTGTATATCCGAAAACCTATTAAGGTAAAGGATTAAATGTAAAGGCTTTACTCGCTCATTGATGGGATCTGCAATAACGTTTCTACTTTAGATGCCAAGGTGAAAGCTTGTTGGTCGCATGAAATGTTTCCGAATATATTAAATTAAGATAACAGGCACTAAGACACTTCGAAGCAAAGTGCAGTTTAAGTTTCTAAAGCAATTGTAATCTTCTTAAACGTAAAATTCATTTAAATATTTAACTCTCGAAAAATAAAATTCTCAATATTCAAAACAATTAAAAGCCTAAAATATTTAAAAGAAATTCAAAATGTTATAACGATCCAACTAATTTATTGTTACGAACAAGAGGTTTACACTAGCCAACAAGAAAGAACAACATTTATTTACCTTAAGTACAAAAGGATAAAATTAACAATTACTTACAGTCAGCAGTAGTAATATGGGGCACTGTAGAGACAATGGGAAATCCAGTCGAAAAGGGCTTGGGACACTCTAGTGACAAGATTTATAGAGACAATGGAAATCGCTGTCAAAATGGTCGTGGGACACCCTAACGACAAAGGTCGTGGGACACTCTAGCGACAAGGGGAAATTTAACATGGGGGGTTTTGTATAGCGACAAGGGGAATTTAACATGGTGGGTCTGTATAGCGACAAGGGGAATTGAACATGGGGAATATTATTTGTATTTGGGACTGGATAGCGACAAGTGAAATAGAGGCAAAGAAAGCTAATATCTTTTCGAGGTATATGAGTGGCCCTGAAAACAAACCACACAATCGCCTATCAAAACAGAAGGGAAGGAAAATAAAATCACACAATCTCCTATATACACACACAAGGAAAGAGAACAAAACAAGGATAATTAAGAACACCATATATTCTATGTGAAATATGTTCATTGTTTTCATTCATTCATCAATTTAGTAAAATGGTAGTGTGATATTTATTGTCGACTGACTTCTTAACATATCACAAATTTAAGGGATGTCCTGTGTTTCTCAGCACACGCTACAAACAATGTTGCCAAGTTTTAACAAATCCAAGTCGAAGGGGAAAAAGCAGCACCAAAATGTGCATTGTTCGATCGACAGTCTAAGCTGTGTGTTTTTATTTGAAATTCAAAGTTAACCATAGGCAGCGTCATAAAGTGCAATGTCACTCGCGTCAATCATTGTTACATTTTTAAAATTCTTCCGAACGTGTGTTTTGGTTCTGGTATTTTTATTTCAATATTAGTCATAAGCAGGGTTATACAGTGCAAGATCACTCGCGTCATGAATGAAATAGTTTTGTATATATTTCCTTTCTAAAAAACGGTAGATCTCATGCTTAAAAAAATTTCCGCGACACATTACAGTGCCAAAAATAAAGATAAAGCTCCGATACCTGAATTGTACAAATTTGTCAACTCAAGATTTTATTTCATCCAACGATTTACTGATTGACTATTTGTAAGGGTGTAGCGTTTTGAAAAACAAATCACATGACAAACGAAAATTATGGTGCCTACTGATTAAAATTTTGGAGAGGTATCTTCAAACTGGAACATCAACCATTAGGATTTCAGTCACATCCTACTTAGAAAATCAAATCCATAGCAAACCTCAACGATTTTAAAATATCACCAGAGTAAACCAATGACAAATACAACTAAAATGTTCTCACAAAATAGTTAATCCAAAAA
Source organism: Unio delphinus (assembly GCA_029339505.1). Lineage (NCBI taxonomy): Eukaryota > Metazoa > Mollusca > Bivalvia > Unionida > Unionidae > Unio > Unio delphinus. The sequence continues at coordinate 2,465,197 of JAQISU010000049.1, forward strand.
CGCTGTGATGTATTTGATTATAAATTTGACATAATTTGTGTGTGATCGCCAAGGGTACTATTGTTCTTACTTTAGTTTGACTTCTTTTCTTACATAAATAATCTAGCGTGAAACACGACCTATCTCGAAACTAGGTGTAGAGCCGAGTAACTGGCACCCTGAGTTCTCACCTGCAATATTTGTTATTATCTTGATAATTCGACAAATGAAATGATACATAGAAAATAAAAAATATTAGATATAGAAATGGCATAGGCATAGGAAATAAATTAAATAAACACGTCGATAACAAAAATTATAACACAAACTACAATTCACGTCGACGAGAGAGAGAGAGAGAGAGAGAGAGAGACAGAGAGACAGAGAGACAGAGAGAGACAGAGAGAGACAGAGACAGAGAGAGGGTTGTTATTGTATATTCTTAAACATAAGGACGAGTAATCCATTACGATCGGGAGAACCAATAGTCTCCAGTGCGTATCATACCACCGAGTTATTAATAGGATATAATCCAATTATTAGATTATAACATGTCATCTATAAGAATACCCATATTCTTATCTAAACCAAACATCCAAATCAAGCTTTGTATTATGGATGGATGGATGGATGGATGGATGGATGGATGGATGGATGGATGGATGGATAGATAGATAGATAGATAGATAGATAGATAGATAGATAGATAGATAGATAGATAGATAGATAGATAGATAGATAGATAGACAGACAGGCAGATAGATAGATAGATCGACAGACAGACAGACGGATAGATAGATAGATCGACAGACAGACGGATAGACAGATAGATCGACAGACAGACGGATAGATAGATAGATTGACAGACAGACGGATAGATATATAGATCGACAGACAGACAGATAGATGGATGGATGGATGGATGGATGGATGGATGGATGGATGGATAGATAGATAGATAGATAGATAGATAGATAGATAGATAGATAGATAGATAGATAGATAGATAGATCGACAGACAGACAGACGGATAGATAGATCGACAGTCAGACGGATAGATAGATAGATTGACAGACAGACGGATAGATATATAGATCGACAGACAGACAGACAGACGGACGGACGGACGGATGGATGGATAGATAGATAGATAGATAGATAGATAGATAGATAGATAGATAGATAGATAGATAGATAGATAGATAGATAGATAGATAGATAGATAGATCGACAGACAGACAGACGGATAGATAGATAGATCGACATACAGACAGACAGACGAATAGACAGAGAGATCGACAGACAGACGGATATATATATATAGATCGACAGACAGACATACAGACGGATGGATGGACGGACGGACGGACGGACGGACGGACAGACAGACAGACAGACAGATAGATAGATAGATAGATAGATAGATAGATAGATAGATAGATAGATAGATAGATAGATAGATAGATAGATAGATAGATAGATAGATAGATAGATAGATAGATAGATAGATGTGTTCTCTATCATATCTTCTTCAGGACATAGGCTAATATGAATATACATTATTGTACATAAGCATTGCCAAGTATACACAAAACAAAATATAAATGATATCAGTATTGTGAGGAAAGATTGACTGAGTTTCGGTCTTCCACATACAAAGAGGAACAAGGAAGTTTTGAAGGAAGTCTAAGCCACCTTTTGGATGGGTTGGCTTCCTTACTAATTATGCTGAATCATGTTCAACAGATATACAATAACACTTTATATAATTCCCTTTAATTGTAAAGAATGTGTTTGATAACTAGAATGAAAAGGGGATTTGCAGCTGTTATTCATGCATCGAATACTTTAGATCTTGTGAAATGTGAACATGTACATTACATCTTTTGCCTCACTATTTTATTTAGCTTAAGAAAAATAACATGCATGTATAGATCATTTCGTAAGCATGAGATGTGACCTTTTATGTTGTCTCCGAAGTGTATACAATTTAAAACATTTCGAACCAGGAAAAGGCATATTATAAAATTGTTCTTTGCTCAAAGAGTTACTCAGCAGGGGGTAAAATAGACTTGTATTTCCCTCCTCGGACGCTTCGGAGGGCATCAATAATGTGGAGCGGTTTTTGTAACATTTTTACAACGGGCACTCAACTCAGCTCCAGCTGGGAAAGTTGCACGAATACGTCAACTTCTTTAAACTATGAGTGGTGTATATCAGCTCTGACTAATCATCTTGCTTATCGAGTAATCCCGCTTTCAGTGTTCCTGATTAATTTCCCCCATTTAGCGTTATTGATTATGGACGTTCAAGAATAATTTATTTTAAAGAGAGTTGGCACACTCAAAATAAAATGAATTTTATTTCCATATCGGAAAGTGGTGGAAGTTCCATCTCTGATTTTTCTACAAAGCTATTAACTTTTATATATTACTTTTTGTTATCTATTTGCAATTGTTCCAGTGGCGCAGATGGTGAAACTGGTTTCCATTTGAGGATGACATTAGGGATTCGAGCTAAGCCCAGCAGAAGTTTGTTTCTTATATCAGTTAACTGGACGGTTGAGAATGGATAAAGACGCTGACAAAAAACAAATGTTGTATACTACCTCTTGAACGTAAACGTTTTAAGGATGTTAGATTATCTAGGTCTGAGACCATTGCAGATTTGAAAGAGATCATTTCGCTTCCTTGTATTGTTGACGAAAGGTGGGCTGAAACAGACCCACAATGTTATATACGAGTTATTGATTGTTGATGTCCTAAATGGCTCAAACAACTTGAGAGGCATTTTTGTATTACTATAGTGTGGCCCTTTTAAAGCAAAAATGTAACTTGATAATAGCCAGTTTAGTAGCATTAAACTGTATACACTTCGGAGACAACCAACAAGGTCACATCTCATGCTTACGAAATGATCTAGGAATATTTTAATATTTTTCTTGATTACAACAAAATGGTCATTTATTTCTCCCTGATGTCAATGTTGTATTGTTGTTTGTGTGTTAACTGTCAAGATCAGCTACGAAGGTGGCACATACATCGCCGGTCAGCATGGAGTTAATTGAATACAACTCAGTAATCATGCATTAATCGCTTTTCACCAATGTTATGATTGTGCAATGAAGACTCAGCTATGTTTCAAATTTCGTTGATAATATGTTCCCACAGTACAAACTAATCCAGCGATAATATATACTATGTCAATGCTATTCCAAATGGGACCCCTCCTCCGTCTATTTATATATCTAATATATTTATATCAAATACAAAAATATTGGGGGTCAATTTTGACCCGTTTTCGTATATAGAGGCGGCACATACAAGTGATTATATAGGACAATACAACCTTTAACGTGTAATCGAGTGTTCTAGCAAGTTTAAGGTGCATACAAGTGATTATATATGATGATATATCAGAGTACCTAACCTGTTACACCAACAGTTTAGAGAATTCCAATGAATGAGGACAGTCTATCAGTTTACCTAACTTGTCACATCAACAGTTTAGCGAATTCCAAAAAGGCGTGGTTTGATAATGAAACACTATTTACAAAGGATAAGACAACAATGGATTATAATATATATACAAGTATTAACAAAGGACATATACACACAGGGGCTATAATCTACATTCAACTAAACCACTCTCCGTACAAAATCCGTTGGAGTGGAATTGAAAAAGACATTACACACCGCGTGACGGTGTGAGGTAAAGTGGTTATTAGGTGAATTTCGATTTAGGCCTTGGAGCCCAAATATTATAACAGGTAAGATTGTATATCAGCTAACTATTACACGGAAATGAATAATGTGGTGTGTTTGAGTTTTACTCTCTCATAACCTAATTGTGATTAGTGAGAGCATCTAAACAAGTCTAGATACCTTTTAAAAAGTATCAAAAGAGAATACTGTTGTTGTATATACCTATTTATTTGATTCGTTGTCTGACAAAACGAATACGCAACTATTACCATGAGAGATATACCCAAATACGAAGTGTTTCTGAAACAACAACAAAAGAGTTATCTCTGTTTCAGAAACAATACACAAGCATACACGAGATAGTGTTAAGATGTTTTATTGTAATATTCAAACCGAATTCTGTTTTTAAAACGCTTGGAGAATACCGATTTTTGTATTCATTCTGCAATTCGTCGAACCGAAGGCTGGCAAATATAAAATTATTTTCCAGCCGCATTCATTTATTGAAATATTTTTTCTTCGTTATTTTCTATATTGAGTGACTTGACAGGTCTTTTTGAAACTGTTTTAGAAGTACCAGTTTTTTTTTAAATGCTTTTGCACTCTGAGTGATAGCTTGGAAATTCGATAAAGAATTATCAGTTTTTATACCATTTGTGTGGTCAAACACAAGACCAGCTGAGATTTCCCCATTAAACACTTCATGGACGAATCTGTGACAATATTACTTTTTCCCTCCTCCGTTAAATATAAGTTATCCTCGATTGTTGGCAACACTTAATGGTTTCTTCAGTCTGCGGTGTCTGAAAACGCCATCACGAGATGCTTCATAATTGGTGATCACGGGATGTGGTTGAAATTCTTGGTCAATTTATACATATAGTATTTATTTGTCTCATTAAATATTTGGTTTAATTATTACTTGGGAATCTATCAATGTAGTCTTGAGGTGTTCTTATAATATTGTCAGGGACAGAGTCAAGGTTTTTAACTATCTTATCATAATAGCGCTTAAGTTCCCTGTATCGCTTACCACCACAATTGAGACACAGCTGTGATTTTCCTAGAACACCCACCCACATCGTATGCATGGTAAAGGACCTAAGCTCACTCGTCGTACACTCTGTGAATGACATCCGCAGTATTCATTTCTGCATAATTTGTTACAGACAGTTACTGATCTTATCATAAGCCACTTACAGTGATTCATTATATACATAGTTTACATACTTGTTTTAATTATAATATGAAGGAGTTCGAGAGATTATCGAAAATAAAACCCTGGAAAAATGCTAAATTCAATCTCGATAGAGTATCCATTGATGTACCTGATAAGGGTCAAATAAGTGATAGAAGCATAATCAATAAAATCAATGATGCATTTAATTAATTCAATTTAATGAATTCAAGCGCGATGGTGCATCTCACTGTTGGTCAACATTTCAAATTGATGGTGACGTTGATGCTACCATGAACGACAAAAAAACCATCAGTGATAATCTCGCATCTTGACCAGAAAAAAATATTTTTTAGAGTGAAATTCATTTTCGTTCAGAAACGAGAAATTGGATTATACGCGACAAATTTGAACCCATCCTGAAAGATAAAAAAATTTGTCACTGTGAGTCAGGATTACAAACCAGGAACGCTGACTGTGCTTGACCAGCCCTATTACGAGAGATGCTGTCGGGATCTATCTGTTAAATGGCAAACGAAGTATTGATAAATTAGAAACCCTGAAATTGTCGGAGAGGATAAATTGTGTAGCCGAACGAATAATAGAACATTTTACAAATGCGTTGCACGGAAACAAATTGACGGATATAAGGCGCAAAAAAATAAATGAATGGGAAGTAAAAATAAGAGAGAGCGGTGCAACAATTCAAAATGTAGCTGACTTAGAAACATCATTAAGATTCCCAATAACCGTAACGACGATAACAGGAGAGGCATTACATGAATCGAAATATAAATCAAAGGGAACTCCAATCAAAATTATTGACCATAATGACCACACGTGGACCTCCGCGGTAACAATATTTCCACGCGATAGAACCATAAAATATCTACTCGTGGAGTCCTTAGGAGGAAGCCTCCCGGAGGAGAAATTATTTGATTTTATTTACGAGTCATGTTAAAAACGATCCTGTGTCAGTGTGGTTATTTCAGTTTTCAAAATGAGGAGGGTAAATTCGATAAATTTGTAAGAACCAACGGAAAATATACCGTACTGAAGCCCTCGACAACGAGATGATAAAACTAGCTAGTGATTTTTCAACGGATAACGACGAACAATTACTAACAAACTGTTTTACAATCCCGTCAGTTGCAGCTCATTTCGCGAGAAAGAGAAATTTTTATGGAAACCAACACGCGCTGAATTTCTATCAGATGTGCTGTCAAGTTGTATTGAGGCCATGGTGGATTATGGAATACCAAATATGACCCGAAAGTGTTATTTCGGTTGATATGGATGCATGTTATCCAGGGAGTTTTCTCAGGTATGGAAAAATGCTCTGAGTATTTTAAACGATTTGGGCATCCCATACACGAAATGACACGTGTTTCAATTAATGGGCAGCTACCCGATTTTGATCTAACCGGATTCGCTCGTTTGGTATCATTTGAATTCACGAAAATACTTTATCCGTGCTATTATGCTTGGTTTCGAAGACATATATCTGAAAAACATTGGGTGCTACAACTGTCATTACGATATATGATTGATTGTAAAATAATGATATCACTGATTGTCAGTGAAGCAATTATATCATATCACGCGCAGACTGAAGTTTGGTTGCCACAACCCGATAGTCTAAATAGTATAATCAGCGAAAACAAAGAAAAATTCCCTTCACTCGACGAAGAATATATCGTTAGGTGGTCTAAGGAGATCTTTGAAGTTAGAAATAAATACGAAAAGGATCTCGGTAGAAGAATAATTGGTAAAATCACACAGGGTGGAAAATATGACCACAAGTGTATATGATGCTGAATACGATTTTATAATCGCAGATGCAGCATCTAGAGGTATATATGTCGATCGTAAAGACGTTTTCTTGTCCGATGAAGCAAATTTCGGTACAATTGTTACTTACAACGATGGAGATATTCCCCAATACACACACTTAAGGGCGTTTATGCTGGCTTATGCTTCTATCAATTTACTTTCGATGATAAATAGATTTCCTGACGCCGAGGTTAGAGTCGCCACTGATTAATTTTACATAGATGTGAAACACAGCGAAGCAGTGGCTAAATTTACAATTTCCGACGAGAGTTGGGGATCATGGAGAATTAAAAAGGAAATATTGCGTGATTATCCTAAATCAGCAGATGTTACGATTGAAAACAATTACTTGAAAAATAATCAAATATCATCAGTGTCTAGTGCGCCTTCGTGTTCCGATCCAATATGTAGATATTAAACCAGTTACCTAAGCGGTTGTGGTGGGTCAGGGAAGACGTCTCGTGTGATTTAATTATTTTGAGGAAAATCAAGCACAATCGTGCTAACAACAACACACAAAATTTCAAGAGAGATGAAACAGCTAGGAGATAAGGCTTGCATTTATCACAGTTTCTTTCGATAGAAAGGTGACGCATGGACTACTAATCGAATGGGCGAGAAATATATTCCTGATATTATTATTTGGGATGAGATATGCACAGTGTCGTTAGATGTATTAGAAATGTTTCTTAATTGGCTATTGCTAGCGATAACATCCGTGATAATCCGTGGTGATTATGGTCAACCACCACCATTTGTCGGTTTATCTCCGCATGATTGGCTGAAACATTTCGTAGACTATGATGAAGAAATTAATAATGATCATAGATCACTTTATAAACAATTATGTGAGTTTCAGAAACTAATTAGATTACAACCGGATAAAATCCAGTGTGAAATAGCGCGTGAAATAATTTCAGAAACCCCATTAAATGATTTTTGGGAAGCGTGGAGACCAAATGATTTGATAGTGGCAAGAAGAAAGATGGTCAAAGATACACTTCAGATGAAGTTATTTAGCACGCATAAAGAAAAATTCGCAACACTTCCAGAGCCGCTGTGTTATAGGCCTACAGATAGACGAAGACAGAATATCGAGGTTCATATTCCAGGACAGACTAAAAAGCAGATTCTAGTGTTAAATGATATTGGTTGATATCGGTGTTGCTGAAGATGAAATTGTGTGCTGATAAATTCCCATGGAAGCTAGGATATGCAGCGACGATACATTCTTCGCAGGGATTGACTATATCCGATACAATTGTTTGGATCGTAGATGACCGCATCGAGTGGTCAAATCAACTTTACTTAGCAGTATCTAGAGTACAAAAAATAAATCAACTTCTAAGAGTTGTTTTAGATCCTAATGACACCCCAATCAGTGATATTGTCAGCGATGTTATAATCAGAAACAAACGCTGGTTATAAACAACATGATAAAAAAATAACAAAATTTGATATTGATGCTGATGTTATAATTACGCTGAAACAACAACAGAATAATCACTGCGCGAGTTGTAATTGTATAATGCATTGGTGTTGGTCGGCTAAATATCCTCGCCAATTTACCACAGACAGAAAAGATAGCATTGTTGGTCATACCATAGATAATGTAATGTTGACTAGTCTTGAGTGTAACAGACGCAGAGGTGCTAGTTAAGACCACGCGGTGGTAATTGAGTATCCTCGGGTATCACTTGTAATTGTTCCCGTGTACATCCGCGCTGAGGAGCAGTTGAATCTAATCTATAGATTCCTGGTCTACCCGTTGATCTTGTTATGCAAGATATTTAATGTGCGGTGACACTCCAAATATGATCAGTAGCTCTTATTGAACCGCCTTCAAGCTCTCTTGGTTCATGTAAATATCTCACAGAGACATTAATCATTTTGTGGCTTTTGTACAGTTATATACTTCTTTTTGACGGCATTAATAGGTTTTATATTAATTGTTCAAGTAATTTCATTACTTAGCGCGGTAATTACACCCGGTAATCTCTTAACCCATTCACGAGAAGCAGCAGGGGGGGGGGGGGGCGAATCGGACATTTGCTCCAGACATCATTTGCTCTAAATCTAACAAACATCTCGAGAGAATTAATTCGAATCCTTCTTTTCCAACCAAAAAAAAAGATTACTTGCTCGAAACATAAGTTTATCGCAAAATCATACTCCAAGACCGTTTTCATCGTTTAGTCAAAATATGGTCTCGTCGTGATGTCATCGCCCCCATGCGGCTATGGGTTAATAATTTATTTCAACCAAATATTTAATCGAGTCTTTAGGACTTTAAAAACAAACTAATCGCTAACACCTCGTCTTGTAGATCAATCAAATTATTTGACTGGTCGGTGAGTCGCAAATTAATTCTCGTTAGCCAATTATTATGGCATCGCATGTAGACAGGATTAATTGGGTTTTCAATAATTAGGAATCCTGGAGGAGCTGTTGGTGCAAACGAAAAAAGAATATATCCTTGGTAAGCTTGATTTGATTGCTCGAGATTAATTTGATAGCTTCCTTCAATTGCGTCACATGTTAAGTTGAGAGCAATCACCGCTGAAATATTCACATTGTGCGGGGCAATATTCCTACCGCCACCATCTGGATCATTATTATATTTGAGGAGGACAGTTGAATCTAGTGTTTGTAATACCTTGATATTGTTTCTAACAGTTTTTTTTAGTTCCTCAGCGTTGTATCCGGGAAACTTGAAAATACGCAGATCGGCTTCTGTGATATTGTAACCGGTTAGGAATTGTTGTTTAATGTCACTGTTGTCATTGATTATTGTTTGAATAATTAGTTCGTTGATATATTCCATGTCAGATATAAGCTGATTTAATATTTCAACGTGTTTTTGCGATTTTGATTGCCGTAGTTGTTCTAGTTGTGTTTTATGTATTTGATTAATTTCATTAAAATAACCAGTGATGACAGTTAGCGTAAATTAAATAGTAACAGATGAGTCGGCTGTTCTTTTAATGATAAAATCCCATTGCCTACTGTTATTGTTGGTAAATATAAATCTATCGGCGATTTTTCCTTTTTTTATATCAGATAAATTATCTCGATATATGGGATTGATTTCATGATATGATTGTACGTCTGTGTTTAAGTCGGTGGTGGCTCCGGGTGGTTTTTCAGGCCATCCTAACACTGTTCTTAACGAGCTGTTATAGATATCTACAATGTATCCCTCTGTGCTTATTTCATTCGACGACGAGAGCGTCGGTTCATGAAGATTAATAGCTATTTTTGATTCTTTTCCCGTAATTGATTTTATTCTCCACTGAATTTCAGCATCGATTTGCTCAATTTGGTACGACCCAGTTGGTAACGAAACAGTTTCCCACGCTGGAGTACCATCGGGTTTATTCTTATACGAAAACACCAGTGCGTTATTGGGTTGCTGACCGCCAAATGCAACCGATCTGATATTAGGTCAGCTATGATATACTCGTAATTTTGCCAGCGCGATCTCGCGCACTGGAATCGGAGAAGGGAAGTTCACACTAAATTGTGGGTTTGTTGATGTTATTGATATCATGCTTGTTCTTATCGGAGTGGTATTCTCCGCGATTCGTTGAAGCAGTTCGAGTGACATTATTGTTAACGCTGTCTTCAATTTCCAATTTCAACATCGCGGAGTTATACAACTGGGTCATCGTGGAAAATTCAACATCAGATGTGAACGAATTATCTATCGACAGCGAGATCAACTCGGATAATTTCGAGGACGCGTCAAATACCACCAGATACCGAGCTGTATAATCACTGAGTTTTTTCTGAGAACACGATGATAACTTTTTAGTTATTGCGGTGGCAACTGCCGCAATTGTTGTTGCCGCAGAGATAGCAATTGGAACTGCAATCGGAGCCATCATGGTCACCGTCGACAAAATAACCCCGGCGCTGGCCATCACACCGGACACCAAGTACACGGTGATGTCGATGATTGCTACGCTGCGTCGGTATTTTTTCATATTTTCACGATAACGCTCAGAAAGTGATTTCAAGTTCGCGGAATATTCTTTCACGGTATCATATCGATATCGATGCGATTGTGATACCTCTGGGATTATTATCGGTTCAATTGATTTCATCGATGTCATTACTATTTCAAACCTGCTAGTGTTTTCAATTATTCGATTGTGTACTCGGATTTATGGTCGGGGGGTGGGGGGAATACCGGATACAAATTCTAGCGTCCAGGGTAGCGAATCCCTAACCACTGACTCGTCGGATGTAGTTATATCAATCCTAATAGGGTATCATATTCGGTCGGGTGCTGCTGGTATCATATCGTTTATATATGTTACTGTGTTAACACCGCTTATATACATTGCCGGGCCGACTTCCAAATCAAATTTATGGCGATGTATTATTGTAAATCGATAACAACCTGGTATACTACCATATTTGCTGTGAAAATGTAAACTATTTTCCTTTCCTTGGATCCAATCAAAGGTTCCAATGGCAACTGTGTATACGATGTTACCAACGGTTTTTACGCGGTGTGAAATTTTTACGTTTTCAAAATTTTCTTTTAGTTTAAGAATATCATTGTAAATATCGAGATAACTTGTCTTGATTTCGTTAGTATCTATCATCTTCAACGCCTCCTTGTTAAAAAAGAATAACTGCAGAGGGATTTTAATTTCATCGAGATCTTTTAGTTTAAGAATATCATTGTACATTTCGAGATAATTTGCCCTGACTTCGTTAGAAACCATCATCCTCCCATCCCTCTTGCTAAAAAAGAATGAAATCAGAAGGTCGTTGATTCCAAGCCGTGCTTGGGTTTCAATATGCTGGTCGATGTTAAAAAATTTCGTCGTAATATCTTGGGGTTTACTGCCCTCAAAGAACTTATTAACAATTTCGCTGGTGAGCTTTTATTCGTCAATAGATTTTTTAACTTCAGCGAGGGTTGGGCCTGTCACAGATGTGGTTTCAGACACCGGTGTTCTCCCCAAAAATTTATCCACGATGGTATTAAGTGTTGTTTGTCTCACCATAAACATATTAATATCTTTGAGAGTCATCGTAGATGTAGCCGGGACACCAAAGAAACTATTAGCGACGTAGGCATTGTGAGTATGCTTGCCAATAAACTCGCTAATTTCAGAGAGAGTCATACCTGCCACAAGCGGGGTTCCAAAAAACTTAACAACGACGTCGTTAGTGGGCTTTTGTACCTTTTCAAGATTTTCTATTATTTTAGAAATATCCTTGTAAATATCGAGATAATTTGCCTTGATTTCATTTTCATTCATCATCCTCCCCGCCTCCTTGTTAAAAAAGAATAAAGATTGAAAGTTTTTAATTTCAGCGAGAGTCATGCCAACCACAAGCGGGGTTCCAAAGAATTTATGTACGACATTTTTGCAAAAACTATTATAACCTCGTATATAATCATCCAGCTCACGGCCGTGGGCGGCAATCTTGTCGGTGATCGTAGACACAAGTGCGCCTGGTTTAAGTCGTCCACCGCTGGAATACAGCGCAACAGAGTTTTCAGCGGCATCGCTCTGCCGTATCAAAATGTCATCCGCGGATATATTACTGCTTTTCAATTTACCCTGGCGATCTTGAAATACAACTATTTCGTTCGGGTCAACACTTGCTAAATTTAACGTCTCAGCGATTTCATTTTCAATTATTTTTTTTACATCCTCGATAGAACCCTCAGATGTTCCCGTGGTTGGTTTCGACATTGACAGAGGTCTTCCCCAAATATCAATCATTATTGTTAGCGCAACTTGTATTTTCAATTTATTGATTCTCTAAAATTACCTTGTAATTTCCCACTCGTGTATTTATTTACAACCAGATGAGGTGGTTTCTGTGACGATTAAATCTCCTCGAGGACATTTAATACTTCACGGCCGCATATTGGTGGATCATTTAATTGTTGTGTTGGCAGCGTGGAATAAAAAATCGGAATCTCTTTGAGTTTCATCGAAGAATTTATATACCGCATAAACTCGCTTGGCGGAGCAAACCCATATGAATCAAAATAGACAATCCCACGTGGATCGATCGCGTATGCAACCCAGGGAGTTCCCGATCCACTGCTGTTATCAAGATTGATGATACCGGTTTCAACGCGTTTAGGTTGTTTCGGTAATTGATCTCTCATAAAAACCCCTCTGCAGTTTTTTATCGCTAGTTTTTTAGCAGCATCAATTAAATCAAAATTGGACATGGGAACAATTGGTCTTTCAACTAATAAACCGTTCATGGTATTCTCAGACCCTTTCCGCTGTACCATGAATATGGAGTCCCTGGTAGTCTTAAACCCTTTACCTTTTTTATATCCTTTCCCAGTTGCCTTTTTCAACGCCATCCCTGCCGCGGTACCAACGGCTCCCAACGCAGCCGCTTTCGCCACCGCTGGGGCAGCCGCTGCAATCAATGCTGGTATTGCAGCTAACAATGGAAATATACCACCTGATTTGATCATGTTGGCGACTGCAGCCTTTGAAAATACAATTCGAACCCCTCGCTGTTTCTTTAGCGCATCATTGAAATGTTTTATTTGACGATCCGTCAGTGATATTTTATGTGTACCGTCTGACATATGCGCTGGTTTCAACGTTATTGTGGTTCCACATTCTTTAGCGGATTTTGATTTTAATTTCTTGACCTGACCATCAGTCAGCTTGACACTAACAACACTATATGTCATTTAATTGTAAAACACATTTATACTTTCAATTTATCTAATTGTGAATCCGTTTACATATTTTCCACTGGTGCATCAGCAATTCTCATTCGTCCACCAACACCTTCAAGTAGCATTGATTTGTCGCTGAGAATGACAGCAACCGCTCTATAATTAGCAATAGCGCCACGAAGGACATTAGGTCTGAAGTGTGTATCAACGACGGATTGCCTTGTTAAATCAAGATGTTCCAGCGAAAAGTAGTAGATCGGATACAAGTTCTTAAAATCATATTGCGATATTTACAAACCAGTATCAACATTTTGATCACGGCCCATATATGACAGCATACGATGGTACACGCGCGCAATATGGTTTTGACCGAAATTAAGTTGTATGTCTTCGGATGGTTCCTGCTGGCCATTTATTCTCAACGAGACCTCAGTAACTCCCAATTGATCAAATATCATATGACTGTGCAATTGTGAATTCACTCTTGTCATATCCTGCAACGTGATAAATATATGACGTGGAGCTGAAACGCCTTGTTGTGATGCCAAGTTCCATGTAAATGTACCATTGATATTTGATTGCTTAACATCTGTTGTTGTTGTTAGCCAACTTAGCAATGATTTGCCACCCGCATCCATAAATGATAGTAGTCGCTCTTCCGTGGTAATTGATGGGGTCATTACTGGAATCCACAAGACCAATTTAGTTAAAATGACTTTACCAGCGTCAGCATCTGGATTTGCAGGATCCGCTGGAATTCTCCAGATTTCATCATCGTTACTACCCTTTCCCTTTCGCACGAGTACTACTGTATACTTCGCTCCATAAATAACTTTTCGTACATTTCTGCAGAATCCAAATATATGATGCAACGGAATCGCACATGAAAACGATCTACGCTGTCCTGCCAACATTGCTATTCGTGTTGCAGCTCCTAGATTGTACTGGAGATCAGTATTTATAATCATATCCTCGATAGCAGCAGGGGCGGGGGACCAGCACGATCATTTGGTCATGTACAATAAATTGAGTGTGTCCAGCAGTGTTTTTATTATCCTTTGCTGATCTTGTATAATCGTCAGAATATCTTGCTAACCCAATTATTGTTGTAGCCACATCAACATCACGTTCTATAGACTCAATCCCTTTTCCGTCAATGAGATATCTCGCGGATTCAAATAGCGCCATGATACCATTATTGACTAAGCCGACTTTGGCACCATCTGGATACGGTGAGGGTACAGCAGGAGTGTCAGTAAGTCGTACAAGTTCTCCTTCTACTTCGATAAACGCTTCAGCGGGTAGAAAGTATTTGCTGGTATCATGGACTTGAAGCTCAATTCGCGATCGAATATCTGGTTGTATTGCATGATAGGAATAAAATTGATAATCGCGGACGGAATTGTCCTTGGGTACTGGGTCTTCCATATCTAACGCTGGATCAGCTGTTCCTTTGAACATTATATTAACATACTAGTATTTTCAATTGTGAAATTATTTGTAATTATCGTCGTTTTTGTTTTCGTTTCAAACCACTTCCTGCTATCATGTGTGCGATATCATCTTGGTTACTGTTCGCCAGCGGCGCAGCCACGGATGACGGAGTCACCGAAGCAGCCAACGACGCTAATTTTTTTCAAAAGCGCTATTTATTGCTTTGCTGACACTTGCAGGCATCACTGTTGTAGATGGCAGTACAACTGTTTGCTTTTTTCGTCGTCGCACCAATGATATTATTTTATCTTTCGCGGCAGAAAATGCCCTTCCGGCAAGATTTCCAACAGCGCTGATTCCCTTATCACGAATAATATCAATGGCTTTCATTGATAATTGTTTAGCTAACGGCGCCACTTTTGGGGCCATTCTTGTAAATAGCCCTGCAATAGTATTGCCGAAACCATCTCCGTAATATGCTCTATAAACAGGCAATCGTGAGTTCACCACGTAGACGCTTACGGGTTTATCATGGTTGTAGTGTATGATCATCTTGTTATAAAATTAGTAGTTTTTCAATTAGTTATCAATCGCTAAAATCCATAGGATTTTCATCATAACCATGGTGTCCGGAATTGTATACGACTATGTTCAATATGTATATGTGGTCAAAAATCTAGTCTCATTTCGTTACTGCGTACAGCCTTACCGAAGGTAGTTTATTATTTTTTTGGGCTTTTTAGTTATTTCGACATAATGAGCGAACACTCAGCTCATGCTGCACGTGCGAAATTGCCTGCAGTTTAAAGTACCTAGCTGCGCATATTTGTCACAGCTAGGGGTATATAAGGACGAAATTATAAGACAGAAATCACATCACGATCCAGTCTTGTCGGAAAAAGCTTCCATCCTTAAAGGAGCAATCTATCAGCTAAAAGAGGTAACAATAGATTTAACTTTGTTCTCATTGCTATTTGTATTATGATATAATTCATTGTTTTACATATTAGATGTTTAGTATTTATTATAAAATCTATAGAATAAATACATAGGTTAGGCAGCGCCATTTTATCAGAAGTACTATATTTTGTTTCATTAGTTCTTTTGTATCTGAACATAATTGAGTTCAATTATACGCTGCATGCTTAACGTTAAATGTACATGGATAATTATTTAATGTGCGTGCATGCGCTACATATGTGAGAATACTTGACTGTGTCTTATGTATTACACGGTTCGGTTGTTTTAATTTTAGCTGAGTGGGGGCCGTTGGTGCCCGGGTGCGGTGCCATGTTGTGGTGTCCGTGGGTGACTGTGGTCCGGAACTGAGTGGGGGCCGTTGGTGCCCGGGTGCGGTGCCATGTTGTGGTGTCCGTGGGGTGACCGTGGGTGACTGTGGTCCGGAGCTGAGTGGGGGCCGTTGGTGCCCGGGTGCGGTGCCATGTTGTGGTGTCCGTGGGCTGACCGTGGGGACCAGTGGTGCCAGTGTGGTGCATGTTGGGGTGACCGTGGACGACCATGGGGGCTTGTCTATGCTGCCCGTGGTGTGCTGAAGTGTTGCGCTGTGTTTTGGTGACGATGTTTCGGAAGAGTGTACTGGTGTCCTCAAATCGAGGGACCAAGGCTTCGCGACCATCGTCTCTGTATTGAATGTAAAGGGCTCCCGAGGGATCTTTCAAACAGACGTGGGAGTGGACCATGCGTGGCGACTCCACCACCATTGACTAGAGCGGTATACATCTTCGACGTCAAAAGGACTTCATGATAGTTGTAGTATACGTGTTCCATATTTTTTTATTACCATCTAAGCAAGTAATTCACATCCATGTATCAGTTTCGTTATCTAAACGACTCATAATTTCCCTTTTCTTTGCAGCCTCGTTATATGAACGACACCTGCATAATTTTATTATTTATTTAGTAACTTTTTTGCAGTCTCGTTATATGAACGACACCTGCATAATTTTATTATTTATTTAATATCTTCTTTGCAGTCTCGTTATATGAACGACACCTGCATAATTTCATTCTACACAAATCTCGTTCCATGAACGAGAACTTCAGAATTTAGGTTTCACCATTGCATATATCTCGTCATATGGACGACATATTATTTAAACACTTCTTTGCAGTCTCGTTATATGAACGACACCTGCATAATTTCATTCTACACAAATCTCGTTCCATGAACGAGAGCTTCAGAATTTAGGTTTCACCATTGCATACATCTCGTCATATGGACGACATATTATTTAAACACTTCTTTGCAGTCTCGTTATATGAACGACACCTGCATAATTTTATTATTTATTTAGTAACTTTTTTGCAGTCTCGTTATATGAACGACACCTGCATAATTTTATTATTTATTTAATATCTTCTTTGCAGTCTCGTTATATGAACGACCCCTGCATAATTTCATTCTACACAAATCTCGTTCCATGAACGAGAACTTCAGAATTTAGGTTTCACCATTGCATATATCTCGTCATATGGACGACATATTATTTAAACACTTCTTTGCAGTCTCGTTATATGAACGACACCTGCATAATTTCATTCTACACAAATCTCGTTCCATGAACGAGAGCTTCAGAATTTAGGTTTCACCATTGCATATATCTCGTCATATGGACGACATATTATTTAAACACTTCTTTGCAGTCTCGTTATATGAACGACACCTGCATAATTTTATTATTTATTTAGTAACTTTTTTGCAGTCTCGTTATATGAACGACACCTGCATAATTTTATTATTTATTTAATATCTTCTTTGCAGTCTCGTTATATGAACGACACCTGCATAATTTCATTCTAAACAAATCTCGTTCCATGAACGAGAGCTTCAGAATTTAGGTTTCACCATTGCATATATCTCGTCATATGGACGACATATTATTTAAACACTTCTTTGCAGTCTCGTTATATGAACGACACCTGCATAATTTTATTATTTATTTAGTAACTTTTTTGCAGTCGCGTTATATGAACGACACCTGCATAATTTTATTATTTATTTAATATCTTCTTTGCAGTCTCGTTATATGAACGACACCTGCATAATTTCATTCTACACAAATCTCGTTCCATGAACGAGAGCTTCAGAATTTAGGTTTCACCATTGCATATATCTCGTCATATGGACGACGTAATATTTATTTAAATATCTTCTTTGCAGTCGCGTTATATGAACGACACCTGCATAATTTCATTCTACACAAATCTCGTCCCATGAACGAGAACTTCAGAACTTAGGGTTCACAATTGCATATATCTCGTCATATGGACGACGTATTATTTATTTAATATCTTCTTTGCAGTTTCGTTATATGAACGACACCTGCATAAGGAATCACACCACAATTAATACTTTCAGTTCAGTACCCACGAATGTAGTTCCAGTCTATTTTTAGAACATTTTTTCCTCTCTCCTTTTGGTGGTGATAGAAGAGTTATATTGATGCATATTTGGTAGGGATTTAAAGGTAATTGTTCATTCTTGAGAATATGAGCAGAGAGAGTGGTTGTCAGTGTGTAATTTGGCGACAGTGCACATGGAGTAATAAAGCTTTGGTGATTATCCGGAAGTGAAA
Source organism: Unio delphinus (assembly GCA_029339505.1). Classification (NCBI taxonomy): domain Eukaryota; kingdom Metazoa; phylum Mollusca; class Bivalvia; order Unionida; family Unionidae; genus Unio; species Unio delphinus. The sequence goes on from JAQISU010000049.1 coordinate 2,483,602, forward strand.
TATGTGGTCTGTGTACATGCTGTTCTGTTTACAGTGCAGCAGCTCAAAAAAATGCCGATCACTCTTTGACAAGAATTTCACCGTGAAGTCATCTTTGGAGGTATTTTAGATTAACATATGGTTTGTATTGATTGTCACACTGTGGAAAGGTCAGCACTGAGAAATATATGTAGAGAACATATAGTAAAATTAATTGTGGTCTATGTCCATAAGTTCATTCTACACAAATCTCGTTCCATGAACGAGAACTTCAGAATTTAGGGTTCACAATTGCATATGTCTCGTTATATGGACGACGTATTAATTATGTAATATCCTCATTCTGGTCTCGTCATATTGACGACGCATTCTTTTCATATTTGCATCTATCTCGTTATACGAGCCTTTTATATATATATATATTCATATTTGTAAATTCATTCATATACTTCTTTTTGTCATTACGTTACTGAAATTCATAGTTCCATGTTAGGAACATTTATATAAATAGAATCTTATATTTTGTAAAATATTGGTGTCAGAGTTGATTTTTTAAAATTGCGTTTATAAAATAAACATCTTATTAACGCAGTTGTGTTCCGTGTCTTCACTAATCCAGTCCCGACTCGGTCTATCTTGTGACAAATGGTGTCAGAAGTGGGATTATAATTGGATTAGGCGAAGCACGGATTTTAAATTGCATAGGTCCGGATTGTGGTAAGTTTTGTTTTAAAGATATGTTTCAGATCAGAAGCTTCCTTACAGGACAAATCAGGCTGGTGAGTTAATACCTCACTCATATTCTGTTTTATAGATACATATATACATATTGAATACATTGGGAGGAGTAATATACGGTTCGTTCACGTAATCCCAAGAATTGTATGTGTTATATGATAGTGCATTTAGGATTGGTTATCTTATCAACAGCATTCACCATGTCGTCACTCAAAGATTGATGTGTTGGGCACTGACCCTGCAGCCATATCGTTTTCGGATTGAAGCAATCAGAGGGTCGGAAAATGTAGGGGCTGATTACTTAGCAGACTGTGATTTGCATTTTTTTTTTATTCCTTCATTATATCACGTTATTACTGTAAGGTAAGTAACGTCTCATTTCGTATTTTTTGTGTGTGCCAATTCCGTGTTTTTCTAAAAGTGTTTACACTTTTTTTTGAAGGGGGGAGGTATGTCACGGAATTGTATACGACTATGTTCAATATGTATATGTGGTCAAAAATCTAGTCTCATTTCGTTACTGCGTACAGCCTTACCGAGGGTAGTTTATTATTTTTTTGGGCTTTTTAGTTATTTCGACATAATGAGCGAACACTCAGCTCATGCTGCACGTGCGAAATTGTCTGCAGTTTAAAGTACCTAGCTGCGCATATTTGTCACAGCTAGGGGTATATAAGGACGAAATTATAAGACAGAAATCACATCACGATCCAGTCTTGTCGGAAAAAGCTTCCATCCTTAAAGGAGCAATCTATCAGCTAAAAGAGGTAACAATAGATTTAACTTTGTTCTCATTGCTATTTGTATTATGATATAATTCATTGTTTTACATATTAGATGTTTAGTATTTATTATAAAATATATAGAATAAATACATAGGTTAGGCAGCGCCATTTTATCAGAAGTACTATATTTTGTTTCATTAGTTCTTTTGTATCTGAACATAATTGAGTTCAATTATACGCTGCATGCTTAACGTTAAATGTACATGGATAATTATTTAATGTGCGTGCATGCGCTACATATGTGAGAATACTTGACTGTGTCTTATGTATTACACGGTTCGGTTGTTTTAATTTTAGCTGAGTGGGGGCCGTTGGTGCCCGGGTGCGGTGCCATGTTGTGGTGTCCGTGGGTGACTGTGGTCCGGAGCTGAGTGGGGGCCGTTGGTGCCCGGGTGCGGTGCCATGTTGTGGTGTCCGTGGGGTGACCGTGGGTGACTGTGGTCCGGAGCTGAGTGGGGGCCGTTGGTGCCCGGGTGCGGTGCCATGTTGTGGTGTCCGTGGGCTGACCGTGGGGACCAGTGGTGCCAGTGTGGTGCATGTTGGGGTGACCATGGACGACCATGGGGGCTTGTCTATGCTGCCCGTGGTGTGCTGAAGTGTTGCGCTGTGTTTTGGTGACGATGTTTCGGAAGAGTGTACTGGTGTCCTCAAATCGAGGGACCAAGGCTTCGCGACCATCGTCTCTGTATTGAATGTAAAGGGCTCCCGAGGGATCTTTCAAACAGACGTGGGAGTGGACCATGCGTGGCGACTCCACCACCATTGACTAGAGCGGTATACATCTTCGACGTCAAAAGGACTTCATGATAGTTGTAGTATACGTGTTCCATATTTTTTTATTACCATCTAAGCAAGTAATTCACATCCATGTATCAGTTTCGTTATCTAAACGACTCATAATTTCCCTTTTTTTTGCCGCCTCGTTATATGAACGACACCTGCATAATTTTATTATTTATTTAGTAACTTTTTTGCAGTCTCGTTATATGAACGACACCTGCATAATTTTATTATTTATTTAATATCTTCTTTGCAGTCTCGTTATATGAACGACACCTGCATAATTTCATCCTACACAAATCTCGTTCCATGAACGAGAACTTCAGAATTTAGGTTTCACCATTGCATATATCTCGTCATATGGACGACATATTATTTAAACACTTCTTTGCAGTCTCGTTATATGAACGACACCTGCATAATTTTATTATTTATTTAGTAACTTTTTTGCAGTCTCGTTATATGAACGACACCTGCATAATTTTATTATTTATTTAATATCTTCTTTGCAGTCTCGTTATATGAACGACACCTGCATAATTTCATTCTACACAAATCTCGTTCCATGAACGAGAACTTCAGAATTTAGGTTTCACCATTGCATATATCTCGTCATATGGACGACATATTATTTAAACACTTCTTTGCAGTCTCGTTATATGAACGACACCTGCATAATTTCATTCTACACAAATCTCGTTCCATGAACGAGAGCTTCAGAATTTAGGTTTCACCATTGCATATATCTCGTCATATGGACGACATATTATTTAAACACTTCTTTGCAGTCTCGTTATATGAACGACACCTGCATAATTTTATTATTTATTTATTAACTTTTTTGCAGTCTCGTTATATGAACGACACCTGCATAATTTTATTATTTATTTAATATCTTCTTTGCAGTCTCGTTATATGAACGACACCTGCATAATTTCATTCTAAACAAATCTCGTTCCATGAACGAGAGCTTCAGAATTTAGGTTTCACCATTGCATATATCTCGTCATATGGACGACATATTATTTAAACACTTCTTTGCAGTCTCGTTATATGAACGACACCTGCATAATTTTATTATTTATTTAATATCTTCTTTGCAGTCTCGTTATATGAACGACACCTGCATAATTTTTTTCTAAACAAATCTCGTTCCATGAACGAGAGCTTCAGAATTTAGGTTTCACCATTGCATATATCTCGTCATATGGACGACGTAATATTTATTTAAATATCTTCTTTGCAGTCGCGTTATATGAACGACACCTGCATAATTTCATTCTACACAAATCTCGTCCCATGAACGAGAACTTCAGAACTTAGGGTTCACAATTGCATATATCTCGTCATATGGACGACGTATTATTTATTTAATATCTTCTTTGCAGTCTCGTTATATGAACGACACCTGCATAAGTTCATTCTACACAAATCTCGTTCCATGAACGAGAACTTCAGAATTTAGGGTTCACAATTGCATATGTCTCGTTATATGGACGACTTATTAATTATGTAATATCCTCATTCTAGTCTAGTCATATTGACGACGCATTCTTTTCATATTTGCATCTATCTCGTTATACGAGCCTTTTATATATATATATATATTCATATTTGTAAATTCATTCATATACTTCTTTTTTGTCATTACGTTACTGAAATTCATAGTTCCATGTTAGGAACATTTATATAAATAGAATCTTATATTTTGTAAAATATTGGTGTCAGAGTTGATTTTTTAAAATTGCGTTTATAAAATAAACATCTTATTAACGCAGTTGTGTTCCGTGTCTTCACTAATCCAGTCCCGACTCGGTCTATCTTGTGACACATGGGCGTCTCTGTGATTTTCAACTAATTCAGCAATGAGTTCTCGATATACATCAATGCCCATGACACCGCCGGCAAATAATCGTCTACAGATATCAGCTGCTTCATTAATTATCTAGACGGAGTTGTTTCCGGCTCGTTTTCCCCCGATAAGTACTTCTAACCGTGATATATCACTGAGAATATTACCAGGGCATGTCACGGTTGCGTTGAAATCCAAAGGATTTCCAATCGAATATCCTTTTCCGCTTGTTTTCTTTGAACCGGCTTCTGCTCTTATGTCTATTTGTTGCGGGATTGGATCCTCCGTATAAGGTGGTGGTTGTGTACTGCCTTTAACCACAGCTAGAAAGCTATTATAACCAGGGTGCCGTGACGCTGAGATTTTATCCCCGCCGTGTTTCGCCAAATATATTTTTGATGCCCAAGTCTCTCTGGTTTTTATAAAACTTTCAAACCCGTCGTTTAATAAATTCTCGCTTTTACCCTTTGGAAAATTTTCTCTAGTAAAATCAGCTAATTCGGAATCTGTACAGAGTTCTCCAATTCTATTTAACGTTGCGACTGTAAATATATTTTCAGATGAATAATCCTTTCTTGCTGCTGTATCTTGTTGTTCTTCTTCGCGTTCTTCAATTTCGCCCGGTCGATATACTTGTGGGTGGGGTGCAGAATCATCAATATCAGCTAATCGTTCATACTCGTGTTGAGTTTTTATATCACTGGATAGCTGTTGTATCCCTGCGCGTGTTTGTTCGGTCTCTGCTGCTAACTTTTCAAGCGTATCAAGCAGCGGCGCCTTCGCTGCTCGTTCTTTTTCAGGAATATCTCCGTATATCGCTGCTTCAGTTAACTTTTGTTACATCTTTGGTCGCACTTGTTATCGGAGTAAACATTTCTTCACTTGACACAGAAAAGTCTGTCTGCGCTTGTTGTCGTTGTTGAAGTTTTTCGCGAAGTCTGCCTCGAACCTTTATAAACTTTTTAATTGCTGCTAGCCGCTCTCGGGCTAATTTAGTTGTAAGCGATTCACCTACCATATATTGTTTGTGAACTGAGTTTTCAAATGTGAAACTATCACAATTAAAAGCTGAGTTATTAAATAATGTACCATCAAGCTAACGTATCCATCTCCGACAGGGTTAAACTGTACGACGCTATCCGCGAGTGTTTCAGAAATAACATCGCTGTGGGTTTCAGAATTGTAATATCTGAGAACGGCGTTGAACGATTTTTGTTAACGACGCGGCAACAACAACAACTACGTGAAAATGGAGGCGTCGCGGTAATTACTTGCTACCAGAGCCAGATCATCCAGTACGCACATAACTGCATGAGCAAGCCCAAACTGCTGAGTATTCTTTCAGGAGAAAATCCTATGTGACAAGTGTAACGTGTTACAAAAAACGCTAAAAAAAATTAGTTTTTTACTGAAAATTTACTGAAAGCATATTTTTACAGTAACGCTCACGTGGTTACGATACGGGTTTTTCCTCGTTTAACATTTTTCTAAGATCACGAACCTTATAACTAATTTCAGCTCGTTTCTGATACTCTTGGCCGAAGTTTTGACGTATTGCTTCAACGTTGCTAAATAGCGTTATAAATATATTAATGTCGTTACTGTACAAACAAGCATTGATGGACTTTTGAATTCCTTTCACGAGACTGTATATCTTAGGTAAAACATAACGACCCTTACTAGACTGATACTCAATGTCTTCATATTCGGAGGTAATCCTGTCGCAGTCAAGATCTTTAGATAATACTATTCCTCAATCTTTCAAATTTGAAATTTCAGCAATTAAAGCATTTACATCTTTGATATCCATTATTTATATAATACATTTTATCTTTAATTTAAAAAGTAACACTTATTTGGCAATCTCGCTGGCGCCCTATGACGTCAGAGACCCAGAGGTTACTTTATTAAGTTCATTAAGTATCCTTAAAGGATTTATTTCCCTTGAATCGTTTCAGATGTATACGAATTTTTATGGCCATTTTTCTTTTACAGAGCTAATTTATTTATATTTTCTGCAACAAATCGTATTGAAGGACTACAAATATCGAAATATGTACTGGCTTCATTTATTGACTGAAATATTTTTTTTTCGTTGGTTTCTGTATCAAATGATTTAACATGTTTTGCTTTTTTACGTGTTTGCCGGTTCCACCTAATTTTGTATTCTGACGCTGAGTAACAACTCGTAAGTTATCCAATTTGTTATTTTGAGGTAATCCATCAACGTGATCAATCACAAATCCGTCTTCGATTAATCCGTGAAATGCTTCATAGATTATTCTGTGATTAAGATATGTCTTCTTCCCGGATGTAAACATCAACAATCCCATATTATTTACCCGTCCAACCGGTTTCTTTAGTCTGCGATGCCTAAGAACACCATCACGGGATGCTTCATAATTAACAAGCACTGGGTGAGGTCTGAAATCCTGGCTCATTTGTATAATAATACTATTTGTCTAATTTATTATTTGCTTTAATTATAAGTCTATCAATGTAGTCTTGAGGGGTTTTTATGATTTTATCGCTGACGGAGTCATCCTGTAGGATCAATGGCTGCATTTTTTATTCGTTTGTCATAGTAGCGTTTTAGTTCCCTGTATCGTTTGACGCCACAACTGAGACACAACTGCGATTTTCCCCTTACCCCCACCCCACATCGGAGGCACGGAAAGGGGCCAAAACTTCCTCGCCGAACACTTTGTAAGTGATACCCACAGAATTCGCTTCTGCATGATTTGTTACACGGGGTTGTTGATCCAATCATTAGCCACTTGCAGTGATTCATTATACTATATTTTTCTATTTAAATACTTGTTTTAATTATAACATGGAGGAGTTCGAGAGATTATCGGCAATTAAGCATTACAAAAGCGTTAAATTTAATCTCAATAGAACCCTCAAAGATGTGCCAAAACGGGCAATAACGGATAGAGCCCTGATAAATAAAATACGCGATTGTACTAATGAATTCAAACACGACAGTGCATCCCATAGCTGGTCAACATTTCGAATTGATGGCGTTGTTGATGCTACCATGAACGATAGCAACGCAGCCATGATGTTATCACAACTTGGCAACAAAAGTACTTTTTTAGAGTGAAATTCATTATCCGTGTAGAATCAGACGGTTGGATTATACGAGACAAATTTGAACCTATTCTCAAAGACAAGAAAACAGTCGTTGTTAGCCGTGATTCTAAGCCGGGTTTGTTAACTGGAATTGACAAACCATACTATGAACGAGTATATCCTGAAACAGCAGTTGTGTATGGGATATATCCGTTAAATGAAAAACCTGATATAAGAAAACTTAAACCAATGAAACAGTCGTCGCCGGCGACTTCGTCGTCAGTGGCTTTGCCACTCAATTGTGTAGCAGCACGAATAAAAGAACATTTTATAAATGCATCCCGAAGGAACAAACTTACCGATCTACGGCGTAGCAAAATAGCTCAATGGGAGTTAACGGTGAAAGACCGCGGAGCGACTATTAGCGATATAGCAAAATTAGAAACGTCGCTGAGATTTCCAATAACTGTTACAACGATAACCGGAGAAGTTTTATACGAATCAAAATATAAATCAAAGGGAGCCCCAATTAAAATTATTGATCATAACGAACACGCGTGGACGCCCGCGGTCACAATATTTCCACGAAACAGAACAATAAAGTATATACCCGACGAATTCTTACGAGAAGAATTTTCCAGGGACGGTTTTCTCGTTGAAAAGAAACTATTCGATGCTATTGCGCATTTGCGTAGAAACGACCCCGTGTCGGTGTGGTTACTTCGCAGCACTGAAAACGACATGGATACGTTTGATCAGCTGGTAAGACCAAACGGTGAATTATACCGCACTGAAGCATTTCACAACAAAATGAAAAACACAGCTAGTGGGTTTTTAACGGCGTGTGGCGAAGGCACCGATGAAATCATCAACGATGATGAACAATTATTGACAAACTGTTTTACAATCCCGTCGGTTGCAGCTCATTTTGCGAGAATCAAAAACGCATGGAAACCAACACGCGTAGAATTCTTGCCAGACATTGAGGCTAGTTGTTTAGAATATAATCATGGCGGTTTATGGAATAACAAATACGACAGTGATAATATCATTTCAGTTGATATGGTTGCTTGCTATCAAGCGAGTTTTCTTGGTTATGGAGAGTGTACTGAGTATTTTAAACGATTTGGACACCCCGTACATGAAATGACTCGTGTTGCAATTAATGGTCCGCTGCCTGATTTTGATTTAACTGGATTCGCTCGTGTAGTATCATTTGAATTTGCAGCAGGACTTCATCACTGTTGTTATATTTGGATTGGTAGACACATGTCAGAAAAGAAGTGGCTGCCAATAGCGCTATTACGATTCATGATTGATACAAAAATGTTAATTTCACTGACGGTCAGTGAAGCAATTATATCATATCGGAAACAAGTCAATGTCTGCTTACCAACACCGGAACGTCTTGATAGTATAATTGAGGAATCCAGAAAACATATTGATGCCAACGAAGAATATATCATTGAGTGGTCCAAACGGATATTTAATCAACGAAACATCGAAGTAAAAGATCTCGGCAGAAGAATAATCGGAAAATTGACTCAGGGAGGAAACAAATGCGACTATAAACGATATTGTTTACGGCTGATTATGGATAACACCGAATACGACTTTGTAATTGCGGATGCAGTATCCAAAAACATATATGTGGATCGTAAAGATGCTTTTTTGTCCGATGGAACAAAATTGGGTACAGTTGTTACTTATAGCGACGGTTACAGATCCCCGTATACACATTTGAGGTCGTCGATGCTGGGTTATGCTTGTGTTAACTTATTTTCAATGATAAATAGATTTCCTAACACTGCGGTTAGAGTGGCCGTTGATTCATTTTACATTAACAGCAAGTACAGTTGCGCAGTTGCTGAATTCACTAATTCGGATGAAAGCTGGGGATCATGGAGAATTAAAAAAGAAATGCTGCGTGATTATTCTGAATCAGCAGACGTTAAAAGTAAAAGTAATTACTTACGCGGTGATAATTTATCAGAACGTTCTAATGCACCATCGATATCAGATCCAATGTGTAGATATAAAACAGTTTATTTAAACGCCTGTGGCGGGTCAGGAAAAACAACTCGCGCGATTGAGTTATTTCGTGGGAAAAATCCTACGGACTTCACAAACATGATTGTGCTAAGACCAACACACAGACTTGCCAGAGGGATGAAACAAAGAAACGTTGAAGCTTGTACTTATCACAGCTTTTCTCGATACAAGGGCGATGAATGGACCCCTGAAAGAATGGGTGATAAATTCATCCCTGCGGTTATTATTTGGGATGAGATATGCACGGTTTCGGTAAATGTATTAAAAATGTTTCTTGATTGGTTGCTGCAAAAGAATACAACGGTATTAATGTGTGGAGATCATGGCCAACCACCACCATTTGTCGGCGCGGGTCCACATGATTGGATAAAGAATTTTGTTGACTATTATGAAGAAATTGATACTGACTATAGAGCACTTGATTAACAATTACGTACACTTAAGAATTTAATTAAACTGCAACCCGATAAAGTCCAATGCGAAATAATCAGGGAAATAATTCCTGAAACTCACATGGAGGAATTTTGGGAAGCATGGAGACCAAACGATTTTGTAGTGGCAAGTAGAAAGATAGTCAGAGATACAATTCAGCGGCAATTATTTGAGCTACACAAACAAAAATATCCGATGTTACAGGTTCCATTGTGTTACAGACCAGTTGACACCCGCAAGCAAAACATTGAGGTGGAAATACCCGGCGGAGGCAAACAAATACTTGTGCTAAATGATATTGTATGCGTTGATATACAATTTGTTGAACGCGCATTGAACGCTAAATCATCGCTGTGGACACTGGGTTATGTAACGATGATACATTCCTCGCAGGGATTAACCATCAAGGATACAATTGTTTGGATAGTCGATAATCGCATTGAGTGGTCAAATTTAGTCTATCTTGCAGTGTCTAGAGTACGGCGAATAAATCAACTTCGAAGAATTGTTTTCAATGATGACACCACAATGGATGATTTTGATATTAGCATCATTAATAAAAAAAACTCTGTGGTTAAAAACAACAAGACAAAAAGAAAAAACAACGAGAATCTGATATTGATGCTGAATTAATAATCGCGTGGAAGCAGCAACAAAATAATCACTGCGCGAGTTGCAATTGTATAATGCGTTGGCAGTATTCGGATAAAGATCCTCGCCAATTTACCGTAGACAGAAAAAATAAGTCTCGGTCATGTCAGAAACAATGTGATGTTGACTTGTCTTGAGTGCAACAGACGCAACGGCGCTAGTTAAGACCATGCGGTGGCAATTGAGTATCGTCAGGAATCACTTGTAATTGTTCGCGTGTAAAACCCCGCTGAGGTGCAGTTGAATTCAATTTATAGATTGGAGGTCTACCAGTTGATCGTGTTATAGTAGATATGCTATGCGTAGTGACACTCCAAATAGGATCAGTATCCCTTTCTTTACCACCTTCGAGTTCTCCTGGTTCATATAAATATCTCACGGTGACATTGCTGAGAATTGGCTGAGAAACGCTATCCCGCTGTGGTTGTGGTATATACTTTTTTTATTGCGTTGTTAGGTTTCATATTGATTGCTCTGGTAATCTCGTTATTTAGCGCTGCAACTACCCCTGGTAACCTTTTGACCCATTCACGGGATCGCTTTTCTTGGATGAATTATTTTGCGTATTGATATCCAAATAACCGCTCAGCAAGAGTCCGATTAAATCGTTCTACAATTGCCTGATCGCGATGTAACGCAGTATTCCCTCGTCTGATGGTGACAATGTGATGTTTCATCGCTGATAAAACAGCGCTTTGAAATTCCTTGCCAGGATCAACTTGTAACAGATTTGGCCAGCGTAGTGGGCCTCATCGATAAATCTTTTCAAATGCAAAAGCAACTTCAGGTGATGATTTTGTTTTTACGGTTCTGCCTGTTTGTATCGACTCGCAACGTCAACTACGGTTAGCGCGTATTTTTAACCGTTGTCATGTGGTAAAAACAATAAATCAGCTTGATGAACTTCATTGGGTCCGGTAACATCAAAATGCGAGGAATTGATTTTTTTAGGACGCGGTAGATAAATTTGCCATATAGCCTGTTTGGATAACCAATTAGCCGCAGTGGCCTTTTTAACTTTTGCGGCGTTGGCGAGTTTATTGATTGCAGCGTTACCCCTCCAGTATCCTTACGGAGAATAATAAATAGATTCCATATTATTAATTACCAGCGCCCATCATCAATTTGCCTTTCATAGCTTATTTTACCAACCACGAAGCCAATTTTTCTTTGAAAGATTTATCAGGAATAGCATTTAACGAATGAATTAATTTCACATCCGCGAGATGCCTGTGTTGCAAATTGCTGCTTTTATAATATGCAACATCATGAGCATGACACGCCTTATCAATAGCATTTATCGGATACTCGCCGGGTCGGGGCTGATTTTGATCATCAAGTCTGATATCTAATCGTGTTCAGGGGCCACAGTAGCTATATCCTGGAAGGTGCTTTTCTCCGGGGTACTTTGCCCATGGGGTTCCAGGGAGCTTTGCCAATTTTGCTGCGATATCACCTCCTCGTTTTTTTTAAAAACATCTCGGGATTTCACAGAAACAAATCTAAACTTTTTTATACCACATGTTGCACATCTACCAGTAAGTGCTGATCTGTTATTATTAGTTGTAATCGTCGTCACATCATTTGTGTTAGTACGCGTTTTACACTTCACACAATATAGATCCATAATTTATGTATAGAGATATGAATATAATTGATTTCTCAGCGACTAAAACAAGAGAAACAGTTAAGCATCATGCAGCGCTACCAAACTCTATCCGCGCAATTATAATCGGGCCATCTGGATCCGGCAAGACGCAATTGTTGCTCAATTTAATAGTGAGATGGATGAAGTGGGATAAGTTGTATTTAGTTGCTCCTAGCGTAGATGATCAACGATGCTATGAAGTGTTAAAGGATTTTAACGAGAATGCATCAGAAATTAAGGGTGAGAAAACCATTGATTTTATAACTGATATTGACGAGGCACCATCCGTGGATGACCTTGATGGGAGCATTAACAATTTAGTCGTATACGACGATGTGATGTTAGACAATCAAAAATACCCAGCTAGAATATTTTCCCGAGGCAGGCATAAAAACACCGACGTGATTCATGTCACTCAACGATACACTCAGATTCCAAAAGTGATCAGAGATAACTGTAATATTCTGGCTGTGTTTAACGGCGTTGATGCACATACGCTACGAAATATTTGGCAGACATGGTGTTCCGATATGGACTTCAATCAATTTAAAAATTTCTTTAGTAAAGCTCAGTCAACCCCGCATGGATTTATAACAATAAATTTACATGATCCTCGGACACGATATCGTATCGGACTCGATCAAATATTCGGTTGAAATCGTTAAAACCCATAGCAGCGGGGTGGGGGGGGGGGAGCGATGACATCACGACGAGACCATATTTTGACTAAACGATGAAAACGGTCTTGGAGTATGATTTTGCGAAAAACGTATGTTTCGAGCAAGTAATCTTTTTTTTGGTTGAAAAAGAAGGATTCTAAATAATTCTCTGGAGATGTTTGTTAGATTTAGAGCAAATGATGTCTGGAGCAAATGTCCGATTCGCCCCCGCCCCCCCCCCCCTCCCCCCCCCCCCCGCTGCTCGAGATCGTTTATCCTGAATAAATTCCTTCGTGTATTGATATCCAAATAACCACTCAGCAAGTGTACGATTAAATCGTTCAACAATTCCCTGATCGCTATGTAGTGCAGTATGTCCTTGTCTGATGTTGACATGATGATGCTTGATTGTTGATAACACTGCACCCTGAAATTCCTTGCCAGGATCAACTTGAAATAGATTTGGCCGCTGTAGACAACTGTGTGGTCCAAGACCTCATCGATAAATCCTTTCAAGCGCAGAAGCTACTTCAGTTGATGATTTTGTCTTTAGCGGCTCTGCTTCTTTGTATCTACTCGCAACATCAACTACGGTTAGCGCATACTTGTATATTTGTTTATTAACAGTATAATGCGGCAGAAATAATATATCAGGCTGATGAACTTCATTAGGAACGCTGACATATAAATGTGCGAAGTTAATTGGTTGAGGTGGTGGTGGATACATTTGCCATATCGCCTGTTGAGATAACCAATCTGCCGCGGTGGTATTTTTCACCTTTGCGGCGTTAGCGAGTTTATCGATTGTTGATTTACCCCTCTAGTATCCACTTGGGGAATAATAAATAGATTCCATTATTGTTATTAATTACCAGCACCTAGCATTAATTTACTTTTCGTCGCCGATTTTATCAACCATGAAGTTAATGTTTCTTTAAAGGATTTGTCAGTGATAGAATTAAACGCATGAATAAATTTCACATCTGCGATATCTCTGTGTTGCAGATTGCTGCTTTTATAAGCAACATCATGCGCATGATATGTCTTATCAATAGCGTTTATTGGATATTCACCGGGTCGCGGTTAGTTTTGATCATCGAGTCGGATATCGAGTCTGGTTCCAGGTCCAAAATAACTATACCCTGGAAGGTGTTTTTCCCCTGGATATTTTGGCCATGGTGTTCCTGGTAATTTTGCTAACTTGGCTGCAATATCACCTCCCTTTTTTAACAAATCTAACTGTTTTTATACCACATCGTGCACACTTCCCGTTGATAGCTTCTGTTATTTTTTGTCGTAGTAGGTGTTGGGTCAATTGTTGGTGTATGCGCCCTACATTTTACACAACATTGATGTATAATTTATTAATAATAATATGAATCTAATTGATGTTTTGGCGACTAAAATACGATAACAAGTTAAGCATCATGCAGCGCTACCAAATTCTATTCGCATGATTATAATTGGACCATTTGGAAGTGGCAAGACACAGTTGTTACTTAATCTGATAACGAGATGGATGAAATGAGATAAACTTTATTTTCTAGCCCCGAGTGTAGATGATCAGCGATGTTACGAGGTGTTAAAAGATTTTAACTAGGAAGCAAAATCGGAAATCGATGGGAATATTATTGAATTTATAAACGATATCGAAGAAGCACCGAGTGTTCATTCTCTTGATAGAAGTATTGACAATTTAGTCGTATATGATGATATGATGTTAAATAGACAAGCAAACCCTGTAAGGATATTTTCCAGAGATAGGCATAACCGCACTGATGTTATATATGTCACTCAGAGATATACACAAATACCAAAAGTGATCAGGTTAATTGTAATATTCTTGCTGTATTTAATGGAGTTGACACACATACGCTACGAAATATTTACCAGACCTGGTGCACTGGAGATATGAATTATAATCTATTTAGAAATTTCTTTAGTCACGCTCAGTCAATGCCACATGAATTTGTGGCAATAAATTTACATGACCCAAGATCAAGATATCGTATCGGACTTGATAATCTTAAAAACTATTACCATAACAATTTTGATTTGTCTCCGTAGAGGTCTAATTACTCTCTCTAGAGACTCTGTCACCGTAGCAGACTTTTTTGTGTGAAATAGCTCTAAAATCGTTAAGGCTCCATTTGGCAAAAGAAGACTTAACATTATTTGCTTAAATTCTAACTCAATTAGAGATGTCCGTTTCACACTCTTTTCTGCTTAACTCAATTCTGTCTGTTTCGTCACAATGTATACTCAAAAATCTTCAAACAGATCAAAAGACAGCTGCTTGCATCAATTTTAGAGTACCTGGATCAGAGCACACCTCACTACTGGTCTGTTGCCTACACTGGCTATAAATTCGATATAGAATCAATACAACATTTGTTCTCTGTGCTATGTTTCACTGACAGACTCCAGTCCTAAATACCTATATGGCCTCATCCATGTGTATACACCAGCAATATACTTACGCCCTTCTTCTTACAAACGTACACTTATTGTTCCCACTATAAAAACGTAATCATATGAACAACGTTTTTTTCCATACCAGGGCCGGGCGATGTGGAACGAATCCTCAATTGAAATTACACACAAAGACACAGTGGTCCCTTTTAAGAGTGCTCTTGAAGCGCACCTTTCTCGACTGAAGGAACAATCTTAGAGACCTAATAATATTTTGTATCTTAATTGTTTTCAGCATGTTTTTATTTTCTCCAATTTCATGGTGTTTGTTATTTGTTTTTCCGTAGTGTATTCATATCATTATAGATGTTGTAAAGCGCTTCTAAAGATATGGCGCTATACAAAGTCCTCAATATTATTAGCAGTGTTACTATATATAAAATTATAATAAAAAACATTACATTGCATTCTCATTTCATTTCATTATCATTATATGAACCATACATTCATAATTTCGAATCATATACTTTTATTTGTTGATTGGTGATAGGACGTTATTCACGTCAACTTAAAATTCCATTCGTTAAATTCATATTTTGAGTTTCTCGTTGAGTTATTTGTTGTTGATAGTTCCATGTTAGGAACTTTATAATTTGTCTTTCTTTTTCTTGTTTGTAATGGTGTCAGATGTTTTCTTTGATCCGGAAAATATCTTGTTAAAATGAAATAATATCATCCTTAAACAAACAATAACTTGTTTAAACACGATGATATATTTTAATCAACCAGATGTGGAGAGAGTTTTGATTGTTTTTTTAGTACAGCACCACATGTCAGACAAAATGTATGTCAGACAAAATCAGTGACGATATAATCAGTCGGAACAAAGCACTATGCACTTCGAAAAATGAATTGCGTACAACGGATGGCTAAAACGTATTTTCCTTCACACACACTGCGATTGATTAATTTCGATGAGAATACAAAGTTACATGGAACCTATTGATGTTCAGACGTCATAATACCGTCCCAAAACGTGCTAGTGAACGTAATAATTACACATATGACACACACACATATGTAAATCATTATCATCAGTCTCTTGACCTAGTGTGGTCGTTGATGCATTGTGCTGCTGAACATCTGACCAGTTCCCTCCACTTGTCTCGATCATGTGACAATGCCTGTGTCTCCACACACTTTTGCCAATTCCCTTTTTTCTCTATCTACCTCTCCTTCTGCCAATCTCCCTACACTACTGTTGTGGATAGACTGTTGGCTCTAGTAAAATGGTCATACCATTTCAGCTTTCTCTTTTTGACAGTATTGAAGAGGTTTTCGTAATGGCCTAGCTTGTGCCCGACGGTGTTACGTACTTCTTCATTTGTGGTGTGGTCCATGTAAGAGATGTCGAGGATGTTTCCGTAGCGTCTCATTTCAAGTGCCTGGATTATTCGTTGTGATTCTGATTTCATGGTCCTTGCCTCACATGAATACAACAAGATCAAGATCAAGACGACTAGTGCTCTCAATAGTTTGATTTTAGTTTTCAAATATATATCTTTGTCTATCCAGATGGGTCTTAGCTTTGACATAGCCGCCATTGTTTTTGCTGCTCGTGTCAAAAGTTCTGCTCTGTATCCCTCTTCTTGGATGGATGGATGGATGGATGGATGGATGGATGGATGGATAGATGGATAGATAGATAGATAGATAGATAGATAGATAGATAGATAGATAGATAGATAGATAGATGTGTTCTCTATCCTAATTTCTTCAGGACATAGGCTAACAAGAATAGACAATATTGTGCGAAAACGTTGCCAAGTATACACTATACAAAATATATCATCCTTCTGCACAGGTATACAGTTTAATACATTTCTTACCAGGAACAGGCATATTATAAAATTGTGTTATGCTCAAAGTGTTAATCTACAGAGGGAAATATAGTCTTTTATTACCCTTCTTTGACACGGCGGAAGGCAACAAGAAAATGGAGCAGATTTTGTAAACGTTTCTTATACGGGCGCTTAACTCAGGCCCTGCTGAGTTGCACGAATACGTCAGTTTGTATAAAAAATGAGTGGTTTATATCAGCTCTGACTAATCATCTTGCTTCCAGTTTTCCTGAATAATGTCCGCCATTTAGCGTTATTGATTATGGATCAGAGAGAAATTCATGCGCTAAGACTGAACTGATTTCGAACAGATTTACGCAATATTTTTTTTTAATGAAAGTGGACACATTCAACAGAAAAGGAATTTTATTTTGACATCGCAATTGGCATGGGTGGGGTGGGATGTAGTGAGGTGGGGTGGTGTGAGGTGGGATGGGGTGAGGTGGGTTGGGATGGGTGGGTACATGTCTGATTTTTCTACAAAGATCTTAACGTATATATATATATATATATATATATATATATATATATATATATATATATATATATATATATATATATATATATATATATATATATATTACATTTTGACATAAATTTGCATTTGAACCAGTGGCGCACATCGTTAAAATGGTTTACATTGGAGAATGACTTTATGGAATCCAGCCAAACCGAGTAGAAGTTTGTTTTCTATATCAGTTAATTAGATGGTTGAGCTTTGTTACAGTAGCTAACAACAACCACATACTGTTGTATACTACCTCGTAAACATAAACATTTTAACGATGTTGGATTATCAAGTTCTGGGACCAACGTATTTTTGGAAGAGTTCGTTTCGCTTCCTTGTATCGTTGACGATATTTCGGCTTAACTAGACTCACAATGTTAAATACGAGTTATTGATCGTTAACGTCCTAAATGGCGGAAACAACTTTTGATTAGAGACATTTTGTGTTATCATAGTGTGGCCGTTTTAAAGCAAACAAGTAAATTGATAAAGCAGCAGAGAGGGTGAATCCTACAACGTTTTTAGACAAAATTTTGATTGAATCGTTAAAACGAGCCTTCCTACGATCTCATTTTAACCAAAAAAAATGTCTCAGGGGCAAACCCTACAACGTTTTCAGACAAAAAATTTATTGAAATCTCCCTACGAAATCATTTTAACTAAAAAAATGAAAACGATTTTTTAATTAATTTTGGTCGCAACTTGTTGTCATACACCCTCTCTGCTGCTAAAGTTTTCAGTTCTGGTTAACAAAAATAATAAATAATTTGATCAAGTCTTTAGGACGAAAATCATTTATGATTTCACAAACAGACTAATCGCTAACACCTCTTCTTGTAAATCAATCAGATTATTTGACTGGTCGGTGAGTTTGAAATTAATTCTGGTTAATGAATTATTATGGCATCGCATGTAGACAGGATTAATTGGGTTTTCAATAATTAGGAATCCTGGAGGAGCTGTTGGTGCAAATGAATAAAGAATATATCCTTGCTGAGCTTGATTTGATCGTTCGAGATTAATTTGATAGCTTCCTTCGATAACATCACACACTAAATTAAGTGCAATCACCGATGAAATATTCACGTTGAACGGAGCGATATGCCTGCCGCCACCATCTGGGTCATTATTGTGTTTGAGGATTTTTATTTCCGGTGATGCTGTTTTTTTCCACGTATCATGAATTATTTTGAAACCGACATCGATGGCATCACTGAGAGATTTTTGTAGTTCAGGTACGTTATATCCTTGTAGTTTGACTGTTGGAATATCTTTGACGGGGATATTATATTCTTCTGCAAAAACTCTTCTTGTTTCAGGATTACTGTCATCTAATACCTCTTGAATAATTTGTGAATTAAATGTTTCCATGTCATTGATGATTTTGTTACATAGTTCTACAACGCTGATAAATTCATCTCGGGTGAGATAGCCGGATTTAAGAGATATTAACAACAGTGGAAAATCATTATTCATTGCTTTGAAATTGTCATCGAGTTTAAAAATGTTAGCCATAAGAAATTTCCCGTTACTATCTTCAAGGATATTAAAAAATTCTGTAGGTACCCACTCTTTGTAACTCTTTATTGGATTATCAGGTTTTGTCCTGTCTGTGACATAATCAGTTTTTTTTGGTTCGGTTTTCCCCAGAGTTTTACTCTGGGGTGGTAATTCAGGCCATCCTAGTACGGTTCTTATTGAGCTTTGATAGATATCTACGACGTATCCTTCTGTGTTTATCTCAATTGCGGATGATAGCGTCGGTTCATGAACTGTTATAGCGATTTTTGACTCTACTCCAGTAATCGATTTTATTCTACGCGCGAATTCATTATTGATTTGTTCAATTTGGTATGACCCTGTTGGTATCGAAACGACGTTCCAGTCTGGGGTTCCGTCGGGTTTATTCTTATTCGCAAACACTAAAGAATTATTGGGTTGTTGACCACCAAATGATTTTGATCTGATATTAGGCCAACTGTGATACACTCGTAGTTTTGCAAGCGCTATCTCCTTCACTGGGACCGGAGAGGGGAAATTCACACTGAATTCTGGATTCGTTGATGTTATTGATATCATGCTTGTTTGTACTGGGTTCGTGTTCTCCACTACTCGTTGAAGTAATTCCTGCGGTGTCGTCATTGTTATTATACTCATGATTTATTTCTAATTTTGGTATCGAGGAATCATAAATACTGACCATCACTGAGAATTCACAATCTGGTAATGTTGATATTATTGAGATCATTTTGTTTTTTGGGTTCGTGTTTTCTGATTCCATCGGTGTTGTCATTGTTATTATACTCATGTTGTCGCTCTAATTTCGATATCGCGGAATCAAAAATACTGACCATCGCTGAGAATTCACTATCTGATATAATCGTATTATCGAGTGACGACGATATCATCAATGATAATTGCGAATATGCGGTTGATGCAATATGAAATTGAAGTAAGTAATTCTGCAGTTTACTCTGGCTGCATGATGATATCTTTTTTGCTATCCCGGTTAATATACCCCCGATTGTAGCCACCGCAGAAATGCAAATTGGAACTACGACCGGGGCAATCATTGTAACCGATGCAAGTATTATTCCGGCACCAGTGAGAACGCTTGACCCCGAGTATATAATAACATCAATTGTGGTGATTCTTCGTCGGTATTTTTTTATTTTTATTTGATACTCCTCAGTGAGGGTTTTGAGTCTATTTTGAAATTCTCTGACCTGATCATAGCGACATTGCGTCGATGACAAAGTCATTGTTGTTTATTTTAAAAACACTAGCGTTTTCAATTGTGAAATCCGAACGATTTAGTTATTTACTTAAATCCGCTACGAATTCTACATACCATGATACCGAAGTTCTAGCCAAATCTTTATCAGTAGCTGTTATAGTGAACTTTTCAGTTTTATCCTTGTCGATGATCGTTGATATCACATTATTGACCCCGGATGAACTCGACGATGATATATTAAATTGAATTGGTGCTACCAGCGTTAATCGATAAATACCTTTAACGGTTGCAGTGATATCTAATTTGTTGTTTGTAGGTGTCCACTCAAATGATCCGTGTTGGATTGTATATACTACGTTATTGGTTTTCTCATGAGGAATTTTTGTTTTTTCAATGATTGTTATCATCCTCGAAAAATCACCTTTGACGGCTTCGATGAAGTTTTTCGTCTCATCGATGGATTTTTTAATATCAGGGAGTTTTATTTCAATTTTATCCAACTGGGTTCCAATAAATTTATCAATGATATTTCTACGAAATGATATAAACTGTTTTCCGTTATCTTCAATTTTAGATTCAAGTATTTTTAGTACAGCCAGAGAATTGTTTAACTCATCGTTGAGAGTTTTTAATCGATCTGTAATCGTCGAAACGAGTACACCCGGTTTGAGTTTACCCTGATCGGAAAATAACGCGATAGTATCCTCGATTGCGTTTTGTTGTTTAACTAAAATATCATCCAGAGAAATATTACTGGTTTTCAATTTACCCTGATCCGAAAATAACGCAACGGTGTTCTCGATTGCGTTTTGTTGTTTAACTAAAATATCATCCAGAGAAATATTACTAGATTTCAATTTACCCTGTTTGTCCTGAAATACAACTATTTCATTGGGTTCAACACTTTCTAAATTCAACGTCTCAGCTATTTCATCTTTAATTTTTTTTGTTATATCCTTGATAGAATCAGGGGTTGCAGTGCCATCGGGTTTGGGTTTCAAAGATCTCCCCCAAATATCAATCATGTTATTGTAAAACTCTTTCTCTCTCTAAAATCGTTTTTGACGACTTCGTCGTTGCCAGCGATTACTAGTGTATTCATTCACGACAACATGTGGTGGTTTTCCGCTTGGGTTACTCAAGGAGTTAGAAATAGCGTCAAGGACATTTAATACTTCGGGTCAATCATCGTTTGTGTTGGTAGCGTAGAATACCAAGTCTTCATTGGAAGGGTTTTTATATACCGCATAAACTCTTTTGGTGGGGCTAATCCATATGAATCGAAATAAACAATCCCACGTGGATCAATAGCGTATGCAACCCAGTGAGTTCCAGGTCCGGTGCTGTTATCGAGATTAATGATTCCGGTTTCAGTTTTGTTTGGTTGATGTGGTAATTGATCTTTCATAAAAACACCTCTGAAGTTTTTAATCGCGAGTTTTTTAGCCGCATCCATTAAATCAAAATTGGACATGGGAACCATAGGTTCCTCAATTAATAAATCGTTCCTGGTAGTCTTAGACCCTTTCCGCTGTACCACGAATACGGGGTTCCTGGTAGTCTTAGACCCAATCCGTGAACGGATCGTCCCTTTTTTTTATATCCTTTCCCAGTTGCCTTCTTTAGTGCCATTCCTGCTGCAGTACCAACGGCTCCTAACGCTGCCGCTTTAGCCACCGCTGGGGCTGCTGCTGCAATCAATGCTGGAATCGCAGCTAACAACGGAAATATACCGCCTGTTTTAATCATATTTTTGATAGCAGCCGCAGAAAGAGTAATCTGAACACCTTTTTTGGCTGCAAGTGCATCATTGAAATGTTTCACCTGACGAGTTGTCAGCGATAATTTATTTGCACCACCAGTCATTTGATTAGGTTTCAACGTGATTGTGGTTCCACATTTTTTAGCTGATTCCGATTGCAATTTTTTTAATTGACCGGGAGTTAACGTAACACTAATAACACTATATGACATTATACATAATAGATTGATTCTAAATCGTTTACAATTTCAATTACATGTTTTCTACTGGTGCATCTACCACTCTCATTCTTCCACCAACACCTTCGAGTAGCATTGATTTATCACTGAGAATGACAGCAACCGCTCTATAATTAGCAATAGCACCAACACCAACAGGACGAGTCACATTAGCTCTAAAGTGTATATCAACGACGGACTGTCTTGTCAAATCGAGATGTTCCAGTGACAAGTAATAGATCGGATACAGATTTTTAAAATCATATTGTGATATTTGCAAACCAGTATCGACATTTTGATCACGTGCCATAAATGACAACAGACGATGATAAACTCGTGCAATATGATTTTCTGTGTAATTAAGTTGTATATCCTCGGATGGTTCCTGCTGGCCGTTTATTCTCAGTGAGACGTCTTTCACACCTAATTGATCAAATATCATATGGCTTCGTTCTTGATTGCCAACTCGTGCGTTATCTTGTAACGCAATAAATATATGACGTGGCGCAGCAACACCTTGTTTTGATGCTAGGTTCCAAGTGAATAAACCGTTGATATTTGATTGTTTAACATCTGTACTCACGGTTAACCAACTCAACAACGATTTTCCTCCTTGGTCCATAAATGATAGTAATCGTTCTTCTGCAGTGATTGATGGAGTCAACACTGGCATCCACAATGATATTTTTGTTAAATTGACTTTACCGGCATCAGCATTGGGATTTGCAGCATCTGCTGGAATCCTCCAGATTGCATCATTATCATCACTCTTTCGTACAAGCGATACTGTATGCTTCGCCCCGTAGATAACTTTTCTGACGTTTCTACAGAATCCAAAAATATGATGCAGTGGAATCGCACATGAAAATAATCTACGCGTTCCCTCCAACATTGAGTTTCGTGTTGCAGCTCCTAGATTGAAATTAACGTCGTTGTTTATAATCATATTCTCGACATCAGCATCACTATTATCACGTTTTTTTGGTCGTCTTAAAACAAATGGATTTCCTCCAGCGGTATTCTTACCATCTTTTGCAAACATCATAGAGGGTCCTGCTGATCTTGTATAATCATCAGAATATCTCGCTAACCCGATTATTGTTGTAGCCATATCAACATCGCGATCTATGGACTCAATTTTTTTACCATCAATGAGATATCTAGCACTCTCAAATAACGCCATAATACCATTATTGACAAAACCGACTTGAGTACCATCTGGATACGGTGCTGGTACAGCAGGAGTATCATCAGCTGTTACAAGTTCTCCTTCTACTTCAATAAACGCTTCACAGGGCAAAAAGTATTTACTGGTATCATGGACTTGAAGTTCAATTCTTGCTCGACTATTTGAGTCTATGGCATGATAGGCGTAATATTGATAATCGCGTACAGAATCATCCTTGCCAACTGGGGCGTCTATATCAAACGCCGGATCATGTGATTTTTTGAACATTTTATTCTATTTATCAGAGTCTAAATCGTAAAAATCCGTAGGATTTTCATCGTAAACGATTTTCATCGACGTAGTTTTTTAAAGCCGCTTCCTGCTATCATATTTGCAATATTGCTTTGGTCGGGAGTTAAAGCCATCGACGCTAATTTTTCGTCTACTGCGTTATTTATAATTCTACTAACACTTGCAGGCATTTCTTCTGTAGACGGTAACGGTTTCTTTGAAAATCCTTTGGATTTTTCTCGTCTCACTAATGATGTTATTTTATTCTTCGCGGCTGAAAACGCTTTTCCAGCAAGATCTCCAACAGCACCAATACCCTTATCACGAATAACTTCAATTGCTTTCATTCCTAGTTGTTTAGCCAACGGCATCACTTTTGGAGCCATTCTCGCAAATAACCCTGCAATGGTATTGCCTAAACCATCTCCGTAGTATGCTCTATAAACTGGAAACCGTGAATTAACTACGTAGACGGGGGTTGGTTTATCATGATTGTAGTGTATGATCATTATTTGAAATCAGAAACCATTTTTCAATTGGAAACGCTAGCGTTTTTATTCAGTCTCGGTGATTAATCACTGTGATACCCACTTTCCACTAACTCGCCAATGAAATCTCGATATGTGCTGATATCCATGATACCACCCTGAAATAATCGTCTACAGATATCAGATGCTTCATTAATTATTTCCGGTGAGTTATTTCCAGCTCGTTTCCCTCCGATGAGAACCTCTAATCGTGATATATCATTGATAACACTACCAGGACATGTCGTGGTAGAGTCAAAGACATCCTTTGGATTTCCAATCGAATATCCTTTTCCGCTTGTTTCCTCAGTTGTACCAGTTGCGCCCTCACTATCATCAAGTAATTGCCTTTGTCGGCCTCGACTTTTTTTTTCTCGTTCTTGTTGTTTTTGTATACCATAACTATCAACTCCTACTTTAAAAGATCTATACTCAATTGTATCCTTTTTTAAATTACCAGTAATCCCCTTATTCGTTTTATACAACCAATTAACCCATTCATCTCGGCTTATTTTACTGTTTTTATACTCGTCTTTTAAAAAATCCTTTCTAGAATCAAAGCTTTTGGCGGCGAAATCACCAAAAGTCGTATAATCCTGGTGTTTCTCCAATTGAGGTCGTTTGATTTGTGTTATAGCTTCTTCGGTGAGTTTGTCTATAAAGGGGATACCTTTTGGGGTGACGACATCAACAAGTTGTGGTTCAGGTGTGGAAACTCTTTGAGTTTCAGGCGCAGAATCATCAATATCAGCTAATCGTTCATACTCGCGCTGAGTTTTTATATCACTGGATAACTGTTGTATCCCTGCGCGTGTTTGTCCGGTCTCTGCTGCTATCTTTTCAAGCGTATCAAACAGCGGCGCCTTCTTTACTCGTTCTCGCTCAGGAATATCTCCGTATATCGCTGCTTCAGTTAACTTTTTCACATCTTTGGTCGCACTTGTTATTGGAGTAAACAGTTGTTCACTTGACACAGAAAAGTCAGTCTGCGCTTGTTGTCGTTGTTGTAGTTTATTCCGTACAGAGTCACGAATTGGTACAAATCTCCTGATTGCATCCAGTCGTTCACGAGCCAATCGGGTTGTTAATGCTTCATTGACCATTATTTGAAATCAGAAACAATTTTTCAATTGCTAAACAATTTTTTAATCCGACCTAACACCATCGTGGAAGTGATCAATCCGAACCAGCCATCAATTTTTTATTCACTGATTTCAACAGTTTTGATCAAAAAATGCTAAAAAAAAATTAAAATCTCTATGAGGGACGGTCACAATCAAATAATGATAAATGGTCAATCAAAATTGTTCATTTTCTTGAATTAACGCCCGTAGGTTTCTAACTTTAGAATTAACCTCCTTTTTCAATTCGTATTCGTACCCCAATTCTTTTCGTATTCGTTCTACGATGGTATACAACGGAGCGAACACACTTACGTCACTGGAAAATGCGAGAGAGTCCTTAATAGAATTCTGAATTCTTTTGATGAGCGCATACTTCTTTGGTAGCATGTATTTATTGTTGTTAACTCCGTATTCTATGTCCTGAAAATCAGACATGATTTGATCAGGATTTAACCCATCTGATAGTTCAATATCCCAACCTTTCAATTTTGAAATCTCGGATATGATGCTATTCATGTTTTCAGAATTCATTATTCTATAATAATGATATATTTCTAAATGAAAAATATGACGCATTAGACATAACTAAATCGAATTTTCTATCCGGTCCCTTTTGAAATAGCCGATCGACAAACCCCCTCTGCAACATATCGTACTGAGGGTCTTCAAATATTGAAATACTTGCCGGCTTCATATATTTATTTAAATACTTTTTCTTCGTTAGTTATCGTATTCAAAGATTTCACAGGTCTCGCTTTTTTCGAGTATTTCCCAGTCCCCCCTCGTTTGGTATTCTCACTATGTGTGATTGCTTGAAGATTTGATAAGGAATTGTTCTTCGGATTAGAATCAATATGATCAATAACAAAACCATCTTTGATCAATCCATGGAAACATTCATACACGAAACGATGATTGTAATATTTCTTCTTTCCAACAGTAAAGAACAAATACCCCATACCATTATCCCACCCAACTGGGTTCTTCAGTCTACGGTTTCTTACAACACCATCACTGGATGCTTCATAATTTGTACTCACAGGGTGCTGTCTGAATTCTTGGGTCATTCGTATACTATACTATTTGTCTAATTCAATGACTGATTCATTTGCAGGGATTCATTATACATAAATCTTTCATTTAGAGACTTGTTTTTAGTATAGCATGAAAGAGTTCAAGAGATTGACTTCGAAAAATGCTGAATTCAATGCTGATAAGGAGTTTAAGAGATTATTGAAAATCAGTCCTAGATTTAATCTCGATAGACCCAAAAAACGTAACAAACGTCCAAGAGACGGAAACATGAAAGAGTTTAAGAGATTTTTGAAAATCAGTCCTAGATTTAATCTCGATAGACCCAAAAAACGTAACAAAATCAATCCTAGATTTAATCTCGATAAACCAAAAAAAACGTCCAAGAGAGATTACCCCTGGAAAGATGCTCAATTCAATCTCGATATAGCTTCTAATACACCAAAGAATACAATTCTTGATAAAGCCATGATTAGTAAAATCAGAGACTGTTTTAATGAATTCAAGCGTGATGGAGCATCTTATTGTTGGTCAACATTTCGAATTGATGGTGTTGTTGATGCTACCATGAATGATGAAAAAGCAGCAGTGATAATTTCACGTGTTGGGGAAAAAAGATATTTTTTCCGAATCAAATTCATTATCGAAGTCGATGGCAAATGGATTATTAAGGATAAATTTGAACCAATCCTCAAGAATAAAAAAGCTGTCATTGTGAGTAGAGATTCCAAACCAGGGATTCTAACCGGCATTGATAAACCATGCTACGAAAGATCTTATCCCGTAACAGCAATGGTTTATGGGATATATCCGTTAAATGATAAACCCGATATCGCAAAACTAGCTCCTATGAAATATTCGTCAGGGCTTAATTGTGTAGCAGAACGAATAATAGAACACTTCACAAATGCATCCCGAGGAAATAAACTAACTGATCTGCGACGTAGGAAAATAACCGAGTGGGAACTGACAGTGAAACAGCATGGTGCAAAGATTTCTGATATAGCTAAATTAGAAACATCATTACGATTCCCAATAACCGTTATGACGATAACCGGAGAGGTTTTATACGAACCGAAATATAACAAAAATGGAGCGCCAATACAGATTATTGATCATAACAAACACGCGTGGACACCTGCGGTAACAATATTTCCACGAGAACGAACCGTGAAATATATCCCTAAGGAGTTCGTCGGGGATGTTTTCTATGAAGAGAAATTATTTGATGATATTCATGCGTTGTGTAAGGATGATCCTGTGTCAGTGTGGTTACTTAGAAGTGATGAAGAATTCGATCAATTTGTAAAACCAAATGGTGAATTATATCGCATTGAAGAATTAGATAACAGAATGAGAAAAATCGCTAGTGATTTTTCACCGCAGAATTCCCATGAAAAACTACTCACGGATAGTTTTACTATTCCATCAGTGGTAGCTCACTTCGCAAGAGAAAAAAACTCATGGCGTCCAACACGAAATGATTTTCTCGAGGATGTTAAATTGAGTTGCGTCGCATTTGGTCATGGAGGACTGTGGAATACGAAATACTCATGTGATGGTATGATTTCAATTGATATAGCCGCGTGTTATCCCGGAAGTTTTCTCGGGTATGGGGAATGCGCTGAGTACTTCAAACGATTTGGACACCCCACGCATGAAATGACTCGTGTTGCGATTAATGGACCATTGCCTGATTTTGATTTAACCGGATTCGCTCGTGTGATATCATTTGAATTAGCTACAGGGTTACATCCGTGTAGTTATGTTTGGCTTGGTAGACACCTATCTGAAAAACACTGGATGCCAATAGTGCTATTGAGATATATGATTGATTGTGGTATGCTAATATCGTTGATTGTTTCCGAGGCTATTATATGCTATCGAGCTCAGAAAGAAGTTTGGCTACCACAACCCGATCTAGATAGAATAATCAACGAACTACGAAAACAGTTTCCAGATTTCAGTGAAGAAGAAATCATAAATTGGTCTAAGAAGTTATTTGAAATTAAAAAAGAACAAGCAAAAGATCTCGGAAGAAGAATAATCGGTAAATTTACCCAGGGTGGACGATACGATAACGCAAAATATTCTTCGCGGTTGATCATAGATGTCGCTGAATACGATTTTATTGTAGCGGATTTAATGAAACAGGGAAAACTTGTATCCCGTAAGGATGCTTTTCTATCCAATGGTGAGAAATTAGGTACGGCTGTTACCTACTGTGATGGATATAATTCCCAGTACACACATTTGAGAAGTTCAATGTTAGCCTATGCTTCTATTAATCTATTTTCGATGATAAATAGATTTCCTAATACCGCGGTTAGAGTGGCCACTGATTCGATGTATATACACAATAAGTACAAATCAGCTGTAGCGGCATTCACAGATCCCGAAGAAAATTGGGGGCGTTGGCGATTTAAAAAAGAGATGCTACATGAGTATTGTGAATCCGCAGACGTTGCCATGGATGATAAATATATTTGTTGTAACCGTATTGAAATTCAATCAGAACTTTCTAATGCACCACCGGTATCTGATCCAGTATGTAGATACAAGACAGTTTATTTAAACGGTTGTGGTGGGTCAGGAAAGACAACTCGTGCAATTGAATTATTTCGTCGTGGAAACGCTAGCGTTTCTAACATGATTGTGCTAACACCGACTCACAGACTCGCCAGAGAGATGATACAACGAGGGGTAAATGCTTGCACTTATCACAGCTTCTTTCGATGGAAGGGTGACAAATGGACTCCTGATCGAATGGGTGATAAATTCATTCCTGAAATCATAATCTGGGATGAAATATGCACAGTGTCATTAGATGTATTAAAAACATTTCTTGAGTGGTTGTTAACCAAAACACAAAAGTCGTCATGTGCGGGGATCAAGGCCAACCACCACCATTTGTCGGTGCATCTCCACATGAAAGGCTAAAGGGTTTTGTAGACTACTATGAAGAAATCACCACTGATTATAGATCACTTGATGAACGATTACGAGAATTTAAGAAACTAATTAGATTACAACCGGATAGAATCCAATGCGAAATAGCGCGTGAAGTGATTTCAGAAACTCCAATGAATGATTTCTGGGAAGCGTGGAGACCAAACGATTTGATCATTGCAAGTAGAAAAATAGTCAGGGATACACTTCAGATGAAGTTATTTGAATTGCATAAAGAAAAATTTTCAACGCTTCCAGTACCCCTTTGTTATAGGCCATCGGATACACGAAAACAGAATATTGAAGTTGATATTCCAGGACAGAATGAAAAACAAATTCTGGTATTAAATGATATTGTGCTGGTTGATATCAATGTCGTTGAAGATGCATTGCGTGCTAATAAATCCCCGTGGACGCTAGGATACGCAGCAACAATACACTCTTCACAGGGATTGACTATATCGGATACAATTGTTTGGATGGTAGATAATCGCATCGAATGGTCAAATTTAGTCTATCTCGCAGTATCCAGAGTACGAAACATAAATCAACTTCGAAGAATTGTCCTGACAGAGTCAGGCGATGATGAAATCATTGGTGATGATAATGACACAACAATAAGTGATATTGATGTTAGCATCATTAATAAAAAACTCTCCGGTTACAAACAACAGGACAAAAAAAAACAACGAGAATTTGATATTGATGCTGAACTAATAATCACTTTGAAGAAACAACAGAATAATCACTGCGCGAGTTGCAATTGTATAATGCGTTGGCAGTATTCGGATAAGGATCCTCGCCAATTCACCGTAGACAGAAAAAATAACAATCTCGGTCATGTCAGAAATAATGTGATGTTGACTTGTCTTGAGTGCAATAGACGCAACGGCGCTAGTTAAGACCATGCGGTGGCAATTGAGTATCCTCGGGAATCACTTGTAGTTGTTGTCGAGTAAATCCTCGCTGAGGAGCAGTTGAATCCAGTTTATAGATTGCTGGTCTACCAGTTGATCGTATTATACTAGATATCTTATGCGTAGTGACGCTCCAAATAGGATCAGTAGCCCTTTTTCTACCCCCTTCAAGCTCTCCTGGTTCGTATAAGTACCTCACAATGACACTACTACCAAGAATTGGTTGGGAAACGCTAGCGTTTCTAGGGAAATCTTTTTGTGGTTGTACGGGTATTGACTTCTTTTTAATCGCGTTGATAGGTTTCATGTTGATTGTTCTAGTAATCTCGTTATTCAGTGCAGTAATCACAGATGGTAATCTTTTAACCCATTCACTGGATCGCTTTTCTTGAATGAATTCTTTTGCGTATTGATATCCAAATAACCGCTCAGCAATCGTCCGATTAAATCGTTCTACAATGGCCTGATCGCGATGTAGCGCAGTATGCCCTCGTCGTATGGTGACATTATGATGTTTCATTGTAGATAACACTGCACCCTGAAATTCCTTGCCAGGATCAACTTGTAACAGATTTGGCCAGTGCAGAGGACCTCGTCGATAAATCCTTTCAAATGCAGAAGCGACTTCAGTGGCCGATTTTGTTTTCAGCGGTTCTGCTTCTTTGTATCGACTCGCAACACAAACTACGGTTAACGCATATTTGTAACCACGATCATGTGGCAGAAATAATATATCAGCCTGATGAACTTCATTAGGAGCGGTCACATCAAAATGCGAGAATTGAATTTGTTTAGGCGGTGGTAGATAAATTTGCCATAGTGCCTGTTTGGATAACCAATTAGCCGCAGTGGTTTTTTTCACTTTTGCAGCTCTAGCGAGTTTATTGATTGCAGCGTTACCCCTCCAGTATCCCCTCGGAGAATAATAAATTGATTCCATATTATTAATTACCAGCACCTAACATCAATTTACTTTTCATAGCCGATTTTATTAAAAATGAAGCCAATTTTTCTTTGAAGGATTTATCAGGAATAGCATTTAACGCATGAATTAATTTCACATCTGCTAGATGCCTGTGTTGCAGATTGCTGCTTTTATAAGCAACATCATGAAGGTGACAGGCCTTATCAATGGCGTTTATTGGTTCTTCACCGGGGTTGGGTTGATTTTGATTATTGAGTCTGATATCAAGTCTGGTTCCCGGTCCACAGTAGCTATATCCTGGGAGGTGCTTTTCTCCGGGGTACTTTGCCCATGGGGTTCCAGGGAGTTTTGCTAATTTGGCTGCGATATCACCTCCTCGTTTTTTTTTAAATCAGATTTCATAGACACAAATCTAAATTTCTTTGTACCACATTGCACGCATTTACCAGAAAGCGCTGATCGGTTATTTTTAGTTGTAATCGTCGTCACATCATCTGTGCCAGTACGCGTTTTACACTTCACACAATATAGATCCATAATTTATGTATAGAAATATGGATATAATTGATTTTTCAGCGACTAAAACAAGAGAACCAATTAAGCATCATGCAGCGCTACCAAACTCTATCCGGATGATTATAATCGGGCCATCTGGATCTGGTAAAACGCAATTGTTGCTCAATTTAATAATGAGATGGATGAAGTGGGATAAGTTGTATTTAATTGCCCCTAGCGTAGATGATCAACGATGTTATGAAGTGTTAAAGGATTTTAACGAGAATGCATCAGAAATTAAGGGTGAGAACGCCATTGATTTTATAACCGATATCGATGAGGCACCGAGTATTGATGATATTGATGGAGATATTAACAATTTAGTCGTATACGACGATATAA
This sequence comes from Unio delphinus, assembly GCA_029339505.1. Taxonomy (NCBI): domain Eukaryota; kingdom Metazoa; phylum Mollusca; class Bivalvia; order Unionida; family Unionidae; genus Unio; species Unio delphinus. The sequence goes on from JAQISU010000049.1 coordinate 2,515,621, forward strand.
TGTTGGATAAACAAAAAAATCCTGCTAGAATATTTTCCCGTGGGCGTCACAAAAACACTGACGTGATATATGTCACTCAACGCTACACTCAGGTTCCAAAAGTGATCAGAGATAACTGCAATTTATTGTCTGTATTCAACGGAGTTGATACTCATACGCTACGAAATATTTGGCAGACATGGTGTTCTGATATGGACTTCAATCAATTTAGAGATTTCTTTAGTCATGCTCAGTCGACTCCGCACGGATTCGCAACAATAAATTTACATGATCCTCGGACACGATATCGTATCGGACTTGATCAAATATTCGGTTAAAATCGTAAAAGAATTATTAACCCAGAACTGAAAACTTTAGCAGCAGAGAGGGTGTATGACAACAAGTTGCGACCAAAATTAATTAAAAAATCGTTTTCATTTTTTTAGTTAAAATGATTTCGTAGGGAGATTTCAATAAATTTTTTGTTTGAAAACGTTGTAGGGTTTGCCCCTGAGACATTTATTTTGGTTAAAATGAGATCGTAGTGAAGGCTCGTTTTAACGATTCAATCAAAATTTTGTCTAAAAACGTTGTAGGATTCACCCTCTCTGCTGCTGATAATAACGATAAATATTATTATAATAAATATCATTATACTTTTCTTGATTGCAACAAAATGGTTATTTAATTTGTTCTGACATCGTTGTTGTATTGTTGTTTGTGTGTTAGCTGTCAAAAGCACCTAAAACAACGCAGCAGCCATCTGCGGTCGGCATAGTTATTTGAATGCAACTTTGTATTTTTTATCATGTGTCAACGATTCAATATTTTTTCACGTTTCGTTGATAATATGTTTCCACAGTACTAACTAATCCAGCGTTAATTTATATTACGCCAGCGCTATTCCAAATTGAACCCCTCCTCCGGCTATTTCATTTGCACCAAGCAACACTGCGGCTAAGTATGATATACCACATGCGACTGCAATAATTGCGCTTGCGGATTTATACAATATTCGATGGCGTCTGTCGTTTCTGGTTTGCAATTACATCGATACTGCTCAGGGTACATTATATTCTTACACAAACATTCAAAATATTGACGTGTGAGCGATAATCACACGATTATATATAAAAGGTCAATATTCTTACACCAACATTCTAAGTATTGACGTGTGAGCGGCAATCACGCGATTATATATGAAAGGTCAATACAGTGAACATAAGCTGCTTGAAGTTTAGTTCGTCATCCGGGACTAATTTAAAAATTATTTTTAAAAAAAAGTCTAAACTGCCTTTCCGCCCCGTTCATGTCCAGTGGATCTTTCTACTTATATTCCCTTTCCGATCGCCTTAACGGTGACTTGTACCGTCAATGGATGGGTGGGCATTGATTTCCCTGTTTTGTGAAACGATTTAACCAGCTTTATTGAATTAGTCACAGTATTAAGTGACGGTATAGCCCTTGGCCCAGATACAAGATTGATCACGGTTTGTGTTGGCACGATGATACCTAACTTGTATAATCCCTTCTACCCACGTTGATATAGTTAATAAGTTTTCTCCCTGACCTTAGACCATAATAATCAAAATATATGACGCTGCGTGGATTAACGTAATAAGCAACGCAATGAGTACCAGGACCTTCATTTCAGTCTAGATTATCTCGATTGCCATCGGTTTTGACGAAAGTTTATTCGACCTCAATAAGCTCAACCTTAACAAGCGCTTCAACGGGAATGAAATACATGAGTATATCTTGAACCTGCAATTATTTTTGAACACTATAATTTCCACTAAAGCATTATAAAAATAGTCATTTCTCACTACTTGCCCGAGGGTTCCCGGTAATAGAATTCACGGATATGTTACTGTCTTAGAATAGTTTTTAGCTCACCGTATTATTTAGTCGTGCTTTTTCTGCATGAATAATGATTTTACTGACCGCATATGGCATGTCTTTGGTAATGAACATTGGTAGACCACTAGTGGTCAGACAATTAATTGAACTCTGCGAGTAAACGGTTTTACGTGATCTAGATCCACAGTTCGTTTCATCTAATTTAGATAACACTGGACTACAATTTTTGGATGTCATCTGGTTCAAAGATAGAATATATCGATTATTATGAACTTTAATATGCTGAGTTAAAACATGAGATTTAGTACATCTGACTGGCTACAGTTTCCAAAATATTGAAGTTTATAGATGTTACGTCTATATTGTGCAGATAGTAGAGTTTTAATCATAATTTGTAAATCTAGGGCTCTTTATATATGTATAGTTGCTTTGTATGACAATATTTCATCTGTCCCATTTAATGCGATAGTTTAACAAAACATTAAAACGGTTATATAATATACAAATTCATAATGAAACAAAAGGCGAAAAACTATTATGTGTCTATAACAATAGTTTATTCCTTATTCAGTGTCTACTCGAATCTTCTTTTTTCTTGTATTCAATATATGGAGTACCTCTTGTACCTTTCTAGCAATAGTCTGTAGGAATTGATGAGCTATATTTGACATGATATGTTTTTCCATTGTTGGATTGTCCTGGTGAAAACCCTTCCTTCCTCTATCTCAGATTCACTTAACCTTGGAGGTACTTGGAGACTGATTCTGTTTTGTCCATGGCTTTGACACACTTCTTCGTCAGACATAGTATGGTGTGCAAGGGTGGTAACAACATCTTACTTTGTTCAACAAGTGGCGGATGCTGAATATGTTCCTCCTAGGCTCCAATAGCTGTCGGAGTGACTAATATATCTTGATGTTGTGGGAATCGCTCGCACGGTCATTCGCAGAGTGAACAGCAGTACTTTACGTATCCAGTCTGCAGACCAAGTGAGAAAACAAGAACCTTTAATACTCCCAAAGCTGCCACTGATGTTGGTCATAGTTTATGCACTTCAAAATGTTTTCAATATTGTATAGGTAGGTCTTCTTCATATGGACTGGATGCCCAAACAGAATCGATGACAACACATTGTCGTTCTGTACCAAAGCAGATTTACGACTCGTCTTCGATGAATCTATGAACATTCGCCACTCATCTGGATCATGAATGATGTTGAGGGATGCCATCACGCCACTGATGTTATTGCTGTTTACAATATAACCTTCCATAAAGTAATGTAGAAAACGAGTTTTGACAATCACGGAACGTGGAACCCTTAATGTCATTTTTGAGGAGATTCTCCTGCTATAGGCTGGAGTGCAAGAATTCTGCTTTAGTCATATATAGTTCTGCAATAAATTTGGAGTATGTGCATTTGATAGTGCCCGTTTTAAGCAATTCATATATTTGTTTGATTATTGTGATTCGGCGCCATGAATATATTCTTAGCCGGAAAAAAGTAGCCAATTACAAGAAGCAAATGTCACGGAGTCAAGTGTTAGTGAGTTTGAATGATGCCATGCTTCGCTAGTAGTGAATTCAGGTACAAACCGAATGACTTACCCTGGAATAAGATAGTCGATATTAAAATCTAGTCGTGTATAATAGTGGTATGGCTGAGGTGGCAGTATTTACGGTAGGAAACCGGTAAATTTCACACTGGAATCAATAATAAGGGATACTGTTTATGTATCCATAGTGGAAGATGGGTGCAGTTACATTGGTGTAATGTGTCTGGAAAATCGTACATTGGCATAAGGTGGAGCAGTTAAAATGGTTCCCCCGTGAAAAAGGGGATTCTCGTGTATTTTCTACTGCGTAACCGGCTTGCGGTACGGCAACTTGGTGATGATGAGAACCCATGCAATTATGCGGTTGATGGACTTTGGCAAGTTGTTTTATCTGTGGTCATGTAATGATTAGTGTAAAAATTACTATATAAAGCATACATGTCTGGCGTTCTAATTTACATCTGAATTGTATATAAATTTGGGGTTATATATGACTTCCAGTGGGATTCGCGCCATGTTTTGACACCGTGTAACGTAGTCGAGCCGACCCTTTGAGATTAGGTTGGGTTTTGAAGAAATAACAAACACGTTTGTTCAAATAAAACTTGTATTATAAAAACAAATCATCATGATAGATATAGATAGATAGATAGATAGATAGATAGATAGATAGATAGATGATAATATATAAGATTATAGATAGATGATAATATATATATATATATGAAATACGGGCCATGTCAAATTGATGGTTTAGGACTAGAAGTTTCATCCTCTTTGTATTCCTTTTCTGCCGCAAGTAAAAGTAATTATTGTGCATCAGGAACAGGCAGTTGCTCTCCGTGGGGTACTGGGCGTATAGTTGATGGAATGGTTAGATAATGCACAGTCCAGAATTTCTTCTTTGACACATTTATCAAATGGAGACATTATTCAGAAGTAACAATTACTGATCTGATATACTGGCTCACTCCAAATCATTGGCAATGCAGAAGGCACATATATTCTTTTTCTGTTCAAATAGATTTAGACGATTTTTTGCACAAGTGTTGTAGCATATGTGTTTGGCCCACATATTGATTTTACGTCACAGTTTGCAGCCAAAATAACGGCAATAGGCTTTCTAAACCATAGTGGTTCCATTGAGCTTTTGTGATGCAACTGTCATATCAACACACACGTAGAAGAAGTTTTCTGCTTTTTCACATGAATACGAGGCAGCTTAGCTCACTTTGGCTAAATATATATGTGTCTCTTTGCAAAAAATCGAAAATTGACAAATACGAGAACACAACACTATATTGTTTCCAGAGCTGATAAAGGGTAATTTGTTCAGCTGAAAGATATAAGCTTAGGTATGATTTCATCCTTAATTACTTCATGGAATAATATTCTTCAGATTGCATAATTCTTTATTTTGCCTAAAAGACATGTACTGTCCAAACAGAGTCATTTTCGGTTTAGTTTGAAATCCGTTAGCTGTATAACTAACTTATCGTTCGCCATTTTCAAGTCAAGTGTTGTATATTATGGTCCAGAACCTTTCGTTAAAACTAGAGATAAGTAAAACCTTTAAGCATTATTTTCTTTCTCAGTGACCCAGAAATGGTATAATTTTACTGCATTTATTTAAAACGCATTTTGGTTGTAGACCAGAATAATCTGCAGAAAAAAAAATCAACGGATATCCTTCGCTGCCTTATCTCTTTTACCCCTGATTGCCTTCTCAAATATATTTTGACCAGTGACGTTACATTTCTTTGAGTCATTGTGACAACTCTTCTCAATACACATTGAACAACATAGTCAAGCGCATCTTCATAATAGGTTCAATTCACAGGCAAGCGTGAACTTACTACCGTGACATGGTTAGATGATGAGAGTCGTACGATAGTTATTGTTTACTTCATCGTCAGTGCATAATTGTCGCAGACCAGTAATGGTCACTTACGCTGCCGTGTCCCTGGTGTACAAATAAACGACGAGTAGGTTTCTAGGAACACCTAAACAAAATATAACCTTGTTTGGCGAATCCGTTGCCTTTAATGATAACCTTCATCGATAGGGTCTTACGTGAGATTTACTGCAATCTTCCATGTAACCTTTACAATCCAGAATATATATGACGTCCATGGCAGTATTGAGAATTGACCAAGGTTAGTTCCGAGTCGTAATTGTTAGCCACACGCGCACGGTCTTGACAAAAACGCTCCGAAGTCGACTCAGTCACATGAACATTTTTCTGTGAGCATCAGTCCGTGATCGCTAATTGCAACTTTGAATCTTGTCCTGTTATTGTATGTGTAAACCGTTCACATTGATTGCATGATTATTTACGCGGCATCGGAAATTGATAGGGTGTACTATTTAGGCCCAGCTATTTCATCGCTGCTTGTTTGCAATTGTTGAATAAACAAGTATGCTAATGACTGGAAGCCCATCAAACGGTGACGATATAATGTTGAACCATCCATAATACACATGCACCTATGCCAATACAACATCAAATTAATTATTGCTGATAACGCCAACATTTTGTTGGTACTTGAGGTGGTCTTTAATATCATTATGTTAGCCGTGAAATGCTTATTTTATAATTCACCTTGGAATTAAATTGGATTAAATTGTTGATTACACCACATTGTTGCTGTGCACGTAGTCGATCAATTCGTTGATCAGTACGATGAGTACAATTGAATCCATGATACAATTCGTGTACAACTTCTGAGGGAAATTCTAGCCTCGCTGATGACATAATGGAAATTGTTGTCCACATGTAAACTAACCATCAAGTTTTCTAATCGATCAACGTTAGTCAGCATGTTTTCAGCAACAGTATTGCAACACCACTGTGACATCTGAAGGTACTGTTGTGATATCGACATAGAGCTCACTAGATTCCTACCATTATAATACTTCTAACACAAGCCTACTTTTTCTTCACATGTATATCTTATATCTGATAATTGATTCGTTCCGCTTAACTCTATATGAACCCATTTGCTCTAATCATCAATACCCGTAGGAGACCTGCTTAGTAATAAATATTGACGTCTGAGCATAAACTCGTTTATAGCGAAATCGGTGCATTCTCAACAAGTTTTGGCGGGTGCACTCGTTAAAAGTTATGATTTTGTCTTTAATTTTAATTTATACTTAGGCGGTTCCTCACGTACAAGCATGTCAGATTCTTGGAACAATCTGTTTCTTTCTTATGCTCTATCTGAAAAACGATAACAGACATTTGCTAAGGTCGCGTTTAAATGAAACCAGTGAGTTTGATGGACTTCGACAGACATTTGGGGTCTCCGTACAGGCATTAATGCCGCATATTAGATAAGCGGGAACAATATGTTATGCAATAGTTATGCTAACAAAATTATTTACGCTTCTTCAGAAGTGTCAGGAAGGTAGAATTATCCAGATGTTGTATAGCCTTCTGGTGGTATTTTGAGTCTTCCAACTTGACAAATACATGCTGCAGACGATGAGGTGATGTCTTTGTCTATTGTGTCAAATGCTGCATAGAAATCAAAGAGGTTCGGGACCGTAATCGTTCTGCTATCCAAAGCAGAGATAAGGTCATTAACTAATTTCAGAAAAGAGTAGTTTCAGTACTTGGGCAGGGGAGATATGTAGACGGTACATTGCTGAAAATACTGTTTGAATTCAAATGAGATATGAGTTGGGTTAGACCAACCATTCCTATGATTGGTTAAATGAACGGGAGATTAGAAACTGTGCGGTAGTTCTTTAAAACGGTATGGTCAAGAGTTGGGTTTTTTCAGCAAAGGCTATACAATGTCAGTTTCAAACAATAATGGGAATTCCCCAGACGATATATATATATATATATATATATATATATATATATATATATATATATATATATATATATATATATATATATATATATATATATATCATTAACATGACTTAGTGATGGCAATATTGGGTCTAGGCACTCACGCAGCCGTTATGTTGGAATTGGATCAAGTTGAGATGACGTTGGTGCACACTTCGTCAAGATTGTCCGTACTAATTCCATAAGTACAGGTTCAAAATGCTTCTAGTGGTTGTCGCTGAAATGCTGTACCATAATTCTACCGTGACGAAGAGTCGACTGAAATTGTATTGTCAGGCGTATCCCTAATGGTTTGTACTTTGTCACAGAAAAAAATGCAAATACGTCCTGAACGTCTATTGGAGACAAAGGAGTTGGACTTTGTGTACATTTGTTGGTTGACATTAATTTGTTAGTTATCTCGAAGAGCTGTTTTTGCAGCTCTAACTATCCGTGATCTTAGTACTGACATGGGATAATTTGGCTAAATTGACTATGTTTGTGACGTTCCTCTTAGTGCCTTCAAACATCTGTTTACGAATAGTGAGTCTGGTTTTAAAGCCAAAGCCTCTTTACTTTAGGATGGCCTCTTGTAGCTGTGCGAAGCTGGTCCCTAACACTGCTATACCATGGAGAATACTTTTGGACCCAGGCATGATTTTCAAGCAATGAACGAAGGCAGTTATCCAGTTGTTATGCTGTAGTAAGCAAGCAAGTTGTTATGTTTGCTTGGATGTCATGCATTAGTTTGGTTCTATTTATCATACGGAGGCTTCTCTTAGTAGCAAATCCATCAATACCTGGTATGTAGTTGGTGCATTGCAAAGCCCCAATGATTAGTCTCTCAAGCTCGTAGAAACCTAGTGGACCCATGTAAAGGCTGTCCTCTTTGTCTGAGATTCATCTAAACTTTAATTTGATGATGCACTGACTTCATATCCAGCACTGTAAAATATATAGATCCAGCTAAACATTCCAAGATATCTTCAATCCTGGGCAAGGCATATTAATACTTCTTTGTCATCTTATTCAACTGCCGAAAATCAATGCTCATGCAAAGTTTCCATTATTCTTTTCTACTAAAACAACATTGATGGCCCAAGGACTATGTGATTTACGAATCATTCCGCTAGCAAGTAAATGGTGAAGGTGATCTTTCCCTTCGCTATATATGGACGGGGGTATCCGACGGTATATTTGTTTAAACGGTGTTTTGTACCTCCTTATCAACGAAAGTTCGCAAAATTACATTGCTGTTGGTTTCCACAATAATATCATGTGACGCGACTCTGCACTTTTCAAAACACCAAGATAAAAGGTTCTCTTTTCTAACTCTTTGTCTCGTCAAGTCAAACATCTGAATGTAAAACACCACGGAGTTGGCAATCAATCTGAGTGTAAAAAAATTGATCCATGATCACTTTTGCATTATTCTAATGCATGCATTAGGTAGTTTGTCCCTAGCAAGACAGAAACGCGACTATTGTAGTTTCTGTCTGGCAAGACTAGCGTTTTCCATTCATATTTGTCAGAATAATACTTTCTATTTCATCCTATATGTAGCAAGTATATGGTAACTTCTCTCCAGTGGCACATTCAACATTAAAAGGTCTGTAATGGGCTCAATCGGAGTAGTCTTCAAATTATTGTTATAAAATGTCTGGCTAATTTTTGATACGGTCGATATGGTAACAGTAAGTGAATTTACTCTAATACCATTGATAACATTAACCTCATTAGTTTCTTCTACTAGCTCTGACGTGTCGGCTCTTTTATTGTTCTAGGGGCAACCCCTTTGAAAGTCTACTGCTTGCCCCAACCATAGGTCTCGTGAAGTTTCAATCTCGTTTCGAATGGTCTAGCCAAATGTACAAACAGAAGCAATATGTCCGACTTGCCCTCAGCGCTAGCATATGCGATCTTTCAACAACAGCAGTATCGGTTCTAAATTTACTCATATAGCTTTGCTACTTGTAGGATACGTGGGACACTGAATGTTCCGTAAGAAACTTTACGTCATGTGACATCTGCTGGACAAGATCCCTTAATTCACTAAGCTCCTTGCTTTGTGATGTGGTTAAAGTTGATACCATATTAAGATGGGTAATTATCATTTGGTGCGTTTAAGTTCATCTTCCCGTTGTCTGTGTTCAGATTCAATATGACGAAGAGCTGCTCTGAATTCGTCAAATGTCTTGAGTGATTCAAACGTATGGCCAGACACATCCTCAACTGTCTGTTTAAGTCCTGTCCACATCATAGCCTTTAGCATATCAATTGTCTCATTGGTCTTCAGTAACCCTTTTTGAACGACTCTGTTCAACAAAATCTTCCAGCCTTCAACTCCAAGTAGATATACTTTCGTCCTCTTCCTGGCGAGCACTGTCAGCTAACAAAGTCTCCTTCATATGAACATTAAAATACACACTGTCCACCTTTTATAATGCCTCCTTAATTGATGATATTGACCCAAATGCATAGCAATCCGTCCAGCTTCTCATCTCAAGGAACGTCGGATGGCACGATATACCTGGCCCTGTTGATATGAGCCTTGTTGTAAGCATGTAACTTCGTATCTCTATAATTCATACGATGTTTTACTCTTCCTGTCTCCTGTAAATACATATATCCTTAATTCATGTGATAATGTGACATATATATGACCACTGGCGATTGATGCCATTGCATATGATGAATCGGTTCTTCCTTAACAGGATATGCACCCATCGAATGGGTATAGTATGTCATCCACTTTGCGAAATCTTCAGGTGTGTCGTCTTTGCGTTTGACCTTTAAAGCTTTAAAGACATCTCAATAACACCATGGCGATAATCCCTACCACATCCTCGGGTATTTACAAATCAATTTATCTCCGAATAATGCATGAACGATTATCATCCCTGTCGCGCTGTGGAAACTTTTATAATTAATGAATTTTGAACGTATTCCTATCAATATCACGAGTCGGCGATAAATTTCAATATTTTGATTGATTGACAAAATGCATCCAATAATCTATATATTGTTTATTTACCTTAATTGGATTACGAAGAGCGGAAAAAACATAACAAGTGCAAATAACCCCATAGCGATGCTAATTTCAAATACAACAAAAGATAAACTCAGCAAAGTTATGGCAAAAAGATTGGTTTATTATTGTCATCTAATAGCTTGGCACAGAGTAAAAATCGGTAATATTCATATTGAATATCCTAATAAAATTTATACTGTGCATCGGCTAATGTTAATTGGAGAATATAGCATAAAAACACATGATCCCGGTGTCGACGATACAGGTAAATATAAAATTGTGCTTACATTACATGATCTTGTGTGTTCATTAGTACTTTCAAGACTGGACAATTGTAACTCAGTTCTATCTGGTTCGTCACAATAATTACTCCAGAAACATCAAAAAGTTCTAAACACAGCTGCACGGATCATCTTTAGAGTATATCGATCAGAGCACACCTCATCACTGCTATGTACCCCACAATGGCTATCGATTCGTTACAGAATCAAACACAAAATTTGTTCTCTGTGCTTTTTTTCAATGACAGACTCTAGTCCAACATACCTATCCAGCCTCACACATGTGTATACACCAGCTAGATCCTTACGCTCTTCTTCTGATAATCGTATACTCATTGTTCCCAAGGTGAAAACAAAGTCATATGGACAACGTTCGTTTGCACACCAGGGCCCGGCGAAGAGGAGCGAATTGCCCATTGAAATTAGACACAAAAACACAGTGGTCCCTTTTAAGAGTGCTCTTAAGACACCTGTTTCGACTGCAGGGACAAATTTAGTGACCTAATCATGTTTTGTATCTTAAATGTTTTCAGCATGTTTTTATGTTTTCCAATTTCATTGTTTTTGTCGTTTTTTGTTCTGTAGTGTAGTCATATCATTATTGATGGTGTAAAGCGCTTAGAGCTTCAAAAGATTAGGCGCTATACAAAGTCAACATTATTATTATTATTATTATTATTATTATTATTATTATTATTATTATTATTTTTATCTTCGAATCATATTACCGAGGAAATACATGTAACAATTTATCCGACTGATCTAAATTGTGTCATCAATGATAGATCATTGTAAATTACCACTGCATGGGAAAATACATATCTTGTAAAAGTTAAAAATCAATCCTTTAACGTCGGTGTAAATTGTTACAACGATAAAGAACAATTATATATTTATATATGATTAATTTTTTCATCTGAGTTGATCAGATACAACTCAAAGATGATGTTTTTAATATTGCCGATATTAGCTCGATAAACTGATACCTGTATCATTGATGTGGAATTATCAATATATATATATATATATATATATATATATATATATATATATATATATATATATATATATATATATATATATATATATATATATATATATATACATATATGTGTGTGATTATGACACTTTTCACCGTCGCCGGAAATCACGGATATGTACAGGCGTTACGATGTCGTTTTAATGTGTGCAGTGTAATCCATAATAAATTTGAAACTCTTAAAAGCACCATCACTTTCCACTAAATAAACTTAGCGCAAGTTAGATTCCAACACCCACTATAAATCTTTTCCAGAGGTTTTTGAGCCTTCATCCTTTCTTTCGTACGTTTAATGCATTGTAAGGTATTCCTATCAAGACTTCCTACACTTCCCCAAATACACAACCTAGCGTTTTAAGTTAAACCAAATACATCTACCAACAAATCCGGAATGTAATTAAATAAATAAAAATGTTAAAATATAGTGGAATTGTTCAAAGGTATTTTCATAATACAAATATTCATTGAACAAGACAAAATTAAAAAGCGATTACATAAACTAGAGATGTAAATCTTTAACATTTGCGATATACAAGAATCTTGTTAACCACCTAAACATTTGCATAATTAAAACATGACTGAATAGTGAGCACTGACTGACTGGCACGTCACCGTATAAAAATGATCAGCCTTCAGGATAATACGCTGAGTTCTTTACACAACGTATAGACAAAATAAACATTGTACGTAAAGCCGCCAAACGCAGCAGTAAAGAATTAGTGTAGTGTGCCACTTGTTGAATTTTTCTCTAAATGTTTTGACCATTACTGTCCTATATAACGCACGTATGGCCATTCTATACGCATCCATTTGATACTCGATTTGTGTTCCGCATCCATTAAAACAATAATTAATTTCAAATGTATCACAGTTTCTTCAGAAGTTCTAAACAAATACAGACACATTGTAACCGGTAATATATGAGCAGTGGGAGCAATATATTACTGATCAAGATCCAGTTAGTGCTTCCATAGAAATCCATTGGTATGTCCCTGATTGGGGAGTTGTCATACAAGTGATGCGGCCTAAAGCTATCTATAGTCCAGAATGTAATATTAGTCACAAGGACATATAAACATATTTGTAAATTAAGAAACTGCCGTCTAGAAATTAACTTTGAAGACAGTTTAGTTCTCGGACAATTTCTAACAAAAAGCGTTTGAGAGTACGCGGATAAAAGATGAAAAACTGCAACGAGCATGAGAAGATCTACATTGTCATCTAATGACCCAGACGCTTCTTTCATTGGTACATAATTCAGGATGGCCACCAATCTGAAAGAATGAAAAAAGGATACACTTCCAACAGTTATGAAAAGCATGATATCACATGATCGCAGACTTGTATTTGTGTTTGTGTCTCTTGCATTCCTGTTGAGAACAAGTCCTATAATGCAAAATACAAAATGTGGAACCAATGAAACAAGTGCTAACACAGTACGAATAAGATGTACCAAACTAATACCCTTGACGAACGTCACAACGCAAAGAGGTATGTTAATTAAAAGCCCGATATAGAATGCGTACATGCGTTTAAACTTAGTACGGTTATATACCAATCCTTTCACACGAGGAAGAGGCATTTCTTCATCGGCTGATTGTAATTCCAAATAAGAGTCAGAAATGTCGATTGTCTGTGTTCTTTCTTGAGGAGATATGTCCCACACTATGTATAACAGCTGTACTGCCATCAGAGAATATTCTATCACGAAAGGGTAAAGGTAATGATTTGCCTCGTCCGTGACGTATCCATTATCTGTGTCAGTATTATTCAGACCTGACTGAGGAGAAACTAATATCTCACAGCTTTCAGTGATATTTGGAGAGCTTGTTCCTGATTCATGTAACACAGTTACTGTTTCTTGTATCAAAACGCATAGATAGAGGTTAATGTTGGCCCCAAATACAAAGCTCATCAACATACGTGCTAGAAAGCTTGTACATTTCATCTCAATAAACTTCCATATAAAAACTAGCTGCAGAACAGTGAATACAGCTAATGAGAAGTACATACACAGTGAGATTGCTGAATCAAGGCAATTTTGTTGGTTTTTAAACACTTTGGCTAGCATTAAAATGTGATATGACAAAGTCCCTATTGCAAATATGTGCAAAAGTATTGTCTGAGTGCTCACTCGAAGCGTCTGTCCAAGCACACCAAAATTCGTATTGTTTCCTGGTTTCAACTTCACAAAATGTTTTGTATTCTTTCGTAAAAGAAACATTACTAAAAGACAAATATTTCCAAGAATGGCAAGTACAGAAATCATCCTTTGAATCGTCAAATATATCATCGCACTTGATTTGATAAAATCTGTAAAGACCAGAGTCATTCCCATACTGATTAAAAAAATTAATATTAATATACTCATGTCTATACCACTGGAAACCCTGGCTATAGGCCTTAAATGTAACCTTTCTGTATTTATAAGGTCCATGATAAGTGGTTCTCCATCTATGCTTGTACCTTTTTCATTATATGAACGCAACTCCTCAAAGACCACACTTTTACTTTCGTCTTCACTTGAATGATTTATTTTGTAATGTACTCTGTCCGAAATTCTACAATTCAGATTATTTCCCATGTCTGATAAACTTCGCTGCGTTCTCTAATCTGCCATATATTAACCACGCTGCTAATTGTACGTGTTCCTCTGTTCCTTATGAACTGTGCGCAACGAAGTTTCTTTTCAAATAAATACGACAGTGACGTACCGCTGGACTTTGTTCCATTGGATAAACACAAGTTCTGTTGTATCTCTAATATGTAATGCTTGAACCTGGAATGTCATAGGGTAGAAGTTAGGTTCAATTGATTTGCATAGTCATTGCGAGACAACTTCTTAGAAGTGGAACGTAGACGAGATATATTTCCTTTTGGATGTGTTGTTTGCTTGGGCTCATTTTCTTACATTCTCAATGGATGCAAATTTAACACATATTTTAATTTCTCCTTTGCACACATCACACATTCAGTCGTATTAAGGCGTGCGTTATTTTAAAGTTAATTAAATTGTTGTTTTACGTTATACGTCCTCAAAAATGGATGGAAAATTCTCCATGGATTCGTGCGTGCTTAAAGTATGTATTAACTGCTGGGCAATCTTGTTACTTTGTCTGCAAAAGACGAATTCGTGTCACAGTCATAACTGGCATGGACAAAATAAGGATTATCGTTTGGGATCAAATATGTACAATGTCTTTAGAAATATTACAAGCTTTTTTTTGAATTATCGCCGTAGGAATCGTTGAAAAAATTTGAAGATTGTTATGAAGAAATAATTGATGAAAAAAACATCCAGTCTATAACCGTATAAAGTTTAATATGAAATAATGCGTGATATAATTACAGAAACGTCTATAAATAACTGTTGGAATTTGAAGATACCAAATGATTTGATAGTTGCAAGTAGAAAGATAGTTTGTGAAACACTCCAGCAACAATTATTTTGTATTACATAAGGAAAACATTTCAAATATAACCTTACCAATATGATATCGACCAGCCAATACGCGAAGACAAACTATCGACGGTGATATGCTAATATCCATGACAAAACAAAATCTTGTGTTATATGATATTGTTTTATTTCAGTTCAGTGTTGTTGAGATGGCAATAGCTATGGACATAACTCCTTAATTGGACGCTATGATACGCAATTACAGTCTCATCATCTCCAGGATTACTATTGTTAATACAATTGTTTAAATCGTAGATGATCGTATTGAATGGTCAAATTTAGTTTATCTTGGAGTGTCTCGAGCTAGAAGAATATTTTAGTTGAGTAGGGCTATTTTAAATTGTACTGAAACAAGTAAACTGATGATGACAATAAAGATTATATAGTAAGACTAGTTTTGTAATTAGTTATAAACAATCTGACAATAAATATAATTTATAAAAACTATAATTTATTATGACCTTAAAACAACAACAGAAGAATCATTGTGCACTCATTAATGCTGACCTACCTTGAGTGTAATCGACGTCGAGGCGCTGGTTAAGTGAAGACGGTGATAATTGTGTATCTTTAGGAATTACTTGTAATTGTTCACGTATAAATCCTCGTTGATGAGCAGTTCAATCTAATCTGTATACTGCATGTCTACCGGTGGTTCTTACTATGCAGGTGATTTTATGTGTATTAACACTCCATATAGGATCAGTCGCTCTTTTCACATGCGGGTTCATATAAATACCTCACAACCACTTTACCTGATACTAGTTATTTAAAACAGTAATATCGTTGTATTGATATTTGTTTCTTTTTGTAATCGCACTAAAAGCTTTCATATGCGTTGTTTGAGTAATTTCATTATTTAATGCAACTGTCACACTTAGTAGTCTTACATCCCATTCGCGAGATCTTATCTCATTCTGAATTATTTCCGTTTGAATATTGATATCCAAATAACCGCTCTGCAAGTGCTAGAATAATTCGTTCAAATATTGACTGATCACGATGAATTACTGTATGTCCTCGTCTAATTTCGACTTGTTTACTCATTAAAGATGATAATGTACTAAAGAATTCCTTGCCAGGATTAACCTGTAGTAGTTCTCTGCTTCCTCATATTTAATATCAGCGTCAACGACAATTAACGCGTATTTGTATGTTTATTGGCGTCTACCAATTCTGATAGTATCATGTAATAAAAACAAATTTATTAACCTGAGGGACTTCATTAGGAGGGCTGTCACCACAACGTGCGTCTTCAATTACTTTAGGTGGAGCTAGAAACATTTGCCATATTGCCTGTCGTGCTAAATATTTTGCAGCTACATAAATGTGTAATATTTGCTGAATTAGCGAGTTTACGAATCTACTAATTATTCTGGGTTATAATAAATTGATTCCATTATTTTAAAAATTGGTTGATTATTAAAACACTAGTTTACCTTTCAGCAATATCTTACCAGGAAGCTGGCACGTTTTTCTCTTCTATTTTTAATTTTTATGGAATTAAACGAGTGTATCCATTTCATATCTGCAATATGTCGTTGTGGCAATTTGTTTTGGGTGTAATTACTCATTAGAGAATCTTTCTATCACCTAATTTCTCACTCTATTTCTCCATCCCTAGCTCTCTCCCTCTAACCACTCCGCTAGCCTGGTGATTAGAGCGTCAACTGCGGATGCGGGAGATCGTGGGTTTGATCCCCGGATGAGATATTTACCCGGATGATTCATACCAAAGACATTCTAAAAAGGTATTAACAGTTGCCACGCATGGCGGTCAGCATTAAGAGGTTAATGTTAGGTCTGGTCGACCTGGTGTCACGATAATGTGACTGGGTGGGACATCATGCTACATGTCTGCGGCATGAGGCCCTAGTCCTGGACATCATGATGAACTGCTTCATTGCAGACGTCGTAGCGCTATGATGGAACACTTGTAAAAGCTACGTCAATAATCATAATCACAAACACACACGCGCAAAATAATAGCATGTAGACAATTACATAATAATAACATCTAGAGCATTACATAATGCTATCTAGACTACTATATAATAACAGCATTTACAGCATTATATAATAATAGCATCTAGGGCATTACATAATAATAACATCTAGGGCATTATATAATAATAACATCTAGAGCACTATATAACAATAGTATGTATGCATTACATAATAAGATCATCTAGAGTAATATATAATAAAAACATCTTGAGCATTATATAATAAAAACATCTAGAGTAATATATAATAAAAACATCTAGAGCATTATATAATAATAACATGTACATCATTACATAATAGGAGTAGAGTTTAATATAATAATAGCATGCAGACCATTACATAATAATAACATGTGGAGCATTATATAATACTATCATGTATGCATTACATAATAATAGCATATAGAGCATAACATAATAATACCATCTATAGCATCATCTAGATCATTATATATTAATAGCATGTACATCATTACATAATAGCAGTAGAGTTTTACATAATATCATCTAGAACATTACATAATAATAACATGTAGAGCATTTTATATTAATAGCAAGTATGCCTTAGATAATAATAACATCTAGATCATTTTATAATAATAACATGTATGCATTATATAACAATATGTATGCATTATGTAAAGATAACATGTATGCATTTCATAATAATAACATCTAGAGCATTATATAATAATAGCATGTATGCATTACATAATATAAACATGTATGCATTTCATAATAATAACATCTAGAGCATTATATAATAATAGCATGTATGCATTACATAATAATAACATGTATGCATTACATAATATAAACATGTATGCATTACATAATAATAACATCTAGAGCATCACATAATAATAGCATCTAGATCATTCTATATTAATTGCATGTAGAGCATTATATAATAATAACATGTATGCATTATATAATAATAGCGTCTAGGACTATTATATAATACTGGCATGTATGCCATTACATAAATATAACGTTTAGACCGTTACATAAAAATTGCACATAATAATTGCATGTATAATATTAACAAATAATAGAGTGTAGACCATTACATAGTAACAGTCATACGAAAGTAATTAGATGATTGCGCAATCGAAGGTGTCAAAAATAAAAACGATTGAATACCAAAACCATTGAGTATGTAATACTGTCTAAATATGACTTGGAACTCATACTATTTTATTTAATAGGCTGTACACAATGGGGTGTCATACAAGTTATGTTTTGTGAAATTTATTGACAAACAGCTTGAAATGGGTTGACAAGTAACATTTTGCTACTCTTGCAAAGATGTCGGAAGATAAGATGAATTAGAATGCCATATATTTGGCTGAAAATGTCTTAATTGGTGAATACATTAACTGGATTGTTTTCTTAAGGTTCAGCCTAAATATCAAAGTCACTAATGTGAAATAGATGTGTGGTTCTTCTTCCTTTCCTTAAACGGATGACTAATACAAGCTTTATTGGGGTTTGAACCGAGATCAGGAAAACCCAGTCAAGGGATTACATTATTTGACTCCCCACGATGCCCTACCTTTTAGGGAGATAAATTTTGTAACCTGGTATTGGTACAGATGTCGATTATGTTTCGAAACCAGTCAGTTTCCATTCAAATTCCCGCTTCGATGGACAAGTGATTAGAGCGTCCGCCTCACACGCGAAAGGTGGCGAGTTCGAACCCTCAGCCGAGTCATACCAAAGACTTAAAACTGGTATTAACAGCTGCAGCGCTATGGGCTCAGCATTAAGACACTAGTGTTAATACTGGTTGTCTTTGTGTCAGGGTAATGTGACTAGGTGGGGCATGATGCAACATGTCTGAGGCATAAAGATCCTCACCAGACATCACTTTAAACTACGACAGAGTGGAAATTGTAGCAATATGACTGAAACATTTTTAAACGAATACAAATCACACACAGACACACACACGTGCGTTTCGTTTAAAGTAAAATAAACCTGCAATTTTGGAAGATAGTACCTACGTCATTAATCAGGTCTTTTTGTAGATGTGTTTAGCCTGTGTGACTGGATCAGTGGTTTTCGTTAGTTCAATAGTTAGTTTGTTACGTTTAGGTTCTTAATAAACACAACAGGAAAATAAATAAGACAGCAAACTTAGCAGCAGAGGGGGCGAATCAGACAACTTTTTTTTGTTTTTATTTTTGATTATACCCCCTCCAAAATAACACTAGACCCTTCTCGCGAAAAAATAAGTCTCCGACCCTTGTCTGAAAACATTCGCGTCGCAACGTCGTTGTCACTCACCCCCTCTGTTGCTAGAACTTTCAGTTTTGGGTTAACCGAATATTTGATCTAGTCCGATACGATATCGTGTCCTAGGGTCTGCTAAATTTATTGTCACAAATCCGTGTGGTTTTGACTGAGCGTGACTAAAGAAATTTCTAAACTGATTATGATTCATATCACCGCTGCACCAAGTTTGATGAATATTTCGTAGCGTATGAGTATCAACGCCGTTAAATACACACAACACATTGCAATTATCTCTGATCACTTTTGGTATTTGTGTGTATCGTTGAGTGACATAGATCACATCAGTGTTTTTATGCCTGCCTCGGGAAAATATTCTAGCAGGATTTTTTTGATTATCTAACATGATATCATCGTATACCACTAAATTGTTAACACTTCCATCGATGTCTTCCACGGAAGGGGCTTCCTCTATATCAGTAATAAACTCAATAAAATCTTCATCGATTTGAAATTCTTTTGGTTTCTCGTTAAAATCCTTTAGCACTTCATAGCATCGCTGATCGTCTACACTCGGGGCTATTAAATACAATTTGTTCCATTTCATCCATCTCGTTATCAAATTAAGTAGCAGTTGTGTCTTTCCGCTTCCAGATGGTCCGATTATAATCATTCTAATTGAATTCGGCAACATTTCATGATGTTTAATAGGTTCCCGTCGTCGGGTAGCTGAATAATCAATTATATTCATGCCGTTATATATAAATTATGGATCTATATTGTGTGAAGTGTAAAAAACGTACTGGCACAGATGACTTGACGACGATTACAACTAAAAATAACCGATCAGCGCTTTCTGGTAAATGCGTACAATGTAGTACAAAGAAATTTAGATTTGTTTCTAAACCCAAGGAACTCATGGAACCTTTAAAAAAAACGAGGAGGTGATATCGCAGCCAAATTAGCAAAACTCCCTGGAACCCCATGGGCAAAATACCCCGGAGAAAAACACCTTCCAGGATATAGCTACTGTGGACCGGGAACAAGACTTGATATCAGACTCAATGATCAAAATCAGCCCCGACCCGGTGAGGAACCAATAAACGCTATTGATAAGGCCTGTCACCTTCATGATGTATCTTATAAAGGCAGTAATCTGCAGCACAGGCATCTAGCAGATGTGAAATTAATTCATGCGTTAAATGCTATTTCTGATAAATCTTTCAAAGAAAAATTGGCTTCCTTTTTGATAAAATCGGCTATGAAAAGTAAATTGATGTTAGGTGCTGGTAATTAATAACAACACGGAATCTATTTATTATTCCCCAAGAGGATACTGGAGGGGTAAATCAGCAATCCATAAACTCGCTAGTGCTGCAAAAGTGGAAAAAAACCACTGCGGCTCATTGGTTATCCAAACAGGCACTATGGCAAATTTATCTACCACCGCCTAAACAAATCAATTTCTCGCATTTTGATGTGACCAGACCCAATGAAGTTCATCAGGCTGATCTATTATTTCTGCCACATGATCGTGGTTACAAATACGCATTAACCGTAGTTGATATTGCAAGTCGATACAAAGAAGCAGAACCGTTAAAAACAAAATCAGCCACTGAAGTGGCTTCTGCATTTGAAAGGATTTATCGAAGGAGTCCTCTGCACTGGCCAAATCTATTACAAGTTGATCCTGGCAAGGAATTTCAGGGTGCAGTGTTATCTACAATGAAATATCACAATGTCGCTATCAGACGAGGGCATACTGCACTGCATCGTGATCAGGCCATTGTAGAACGATTTAATAAAACCCTTGCTGAGCGGTTATTTGGATATCAATACGCAAAAGAATTCATCCAAGAAAAAAGATCCCGTGAATGGGTTAAAAGGTTACCAGCTGTGATTACTGCACTGAATAACGAGATTACTAGAACCATCAACATGAAACCTATCAATGCGATTAAAAAGAAGTCAATACCTGAAATGGAAATTCAAAAAGATTTTAGCGTTTCCCAACCAATTCTTGGTAGTAATGTTATTGTGAGGTACTTATACGAACCAGGAGAGCTTGAGGGTGGCACAAAAAGGGCTACTGATCCTATTTGGAGTGTTACTGCACATAAGATATCTAGTATAACACGATCTACGGGTAGACTTCCAATCTATAAACTGGATTCAACTGCCCCTCAACGGGGTTTTACTAGACAACAATTACAAGTGATACCTGAGGATACTCAATTACCACCGCATGGGCTTAACTAGCACCCTTGCGTCTATTGCACTCAAGACAAGTCAACATCACATTATTTCTGACATGACCGAGATTGTTATTTTTTCTGTCCACGGTAAATTGGCGAGGATCCTTATCCGAATACTGCCAACGCATTATACAATTGCAACTTGCGCAGTGATTATTCTGTTGTTGCTTCAGAGTAATTATTAATTCAGCATCAATATCAAATTCTCGTTGTTTTTTTTTGTCTTGTTGTTTGTAACTGGAGAGTTTTTTATCAATAATATCATCTATTGCGGTGTCATTATCATCGCCACCAATGATTTCATCATCGAAGACAATTCTTCGAAGTTGATTTATTTTTCGTACTCTAGACACTGCGAGATAGACTAAATTCGACCATTCTATGCGATTATCTACCATCCAAACAGTTGTATCCGATATAGTCAATCCCTGTGAAGAGTGTATTGTTGCTGCATAACCTAGCGTCCATGGGGATTTATTAGCACGCAATGCATCTTCAACGACATTGATATCAACCAGCACAATATCATTTAATACGAGAATCTGTCTTTGAAATCCTTCGGATTTCGGTCCTGGAATATCAACTTCGATGTTCTGTTTTCGTGTATCCGATGGCCTATAACATAACGGTACTGGAAGTGTTGCAAATTTTTGTTTATGCAATTCAAATAACTTCATCTGAAGTGTGTCCCTGACTATTTTTCTACTTGCAATGATTAAATCATTTGGTCTCCACGCTTCCCAAAACTCATTCATGGGAGTTTCCGAAATTATTTCACGGGCTATTTCACACTGGATTTTATCCGGTTGTAATCTAATTAGTTTCTTAAATTCTTTTAATTCATTATCAAGTGATCTATGATCGGTATCAATTTCTTCATAATAGTCTACAAAACCCTTTAGCCATTCATGGGGAGATGCACCGACAAATGGCGGTGGTTGCCCGTGATCACCGCACATGACGATTTTTGTATTCTTCAATAACAACCACTCAAGAAATATTTTTAAGACATCTTCGGACACTGTGTCTATTTCATCCCAAATGATAATTTCAGGAATAAATTTCTCTCCCATGCGCTCAGGAGTCCATTTATCTCCCTTCCATCTAAAGAAACTATGATAAGTGCAGGCATTTACCCCTCGTTGTTTCATCTCTCTGGCGAGTCTGTGAGTCGGTGTTAGCACAATCATGTTAGAAACGCTAGCGTTTCCACGACGGAATAACTCAATTACCCGGGTTGTTTTTCCTGACCCACCACAGCCGTTTAAATAAACTGTTTTATATCTACAGATTGGATCAGAAATCGGTGGTGCACTAGAAAATTCTGAACACTGATTGTTTTCTAAGTAATTATTTTCAATGGTAACATCTGCTGATGGAATATAATCATGAAGCTTTTCCTTCTTAATTCTCCATGACCCCCAATTCTCGTTGCCAGTAGCCTTAAAATCAGCCATTTTGCTATTTATGTAAAATGAATCAGTAGCAACTCTAACTGCGGTGGTAGGAAATCTATTGATCATTGAAAACAGATTGATAGAAGCATAACCAAGCATAGAAGCTCTCAAATATGTGTACTGCGGATGGTATCCATCAGTGTAAGTAACAATTGTACCCAATTTGGTTCCATCGGACATAAATGCGTCCTTACGATTGACATATAAGCCCCTATTCGTTAAATCTTTGATTACAAAATCGTATTCAGCATTGTCTATAATCAATCGTGAAGAATATCTCGTATTATCATCTTTGCCACCTTGGGTAAATTTACCGATTATTCTTCGTCCAAGATCTTTTGCTTCATTGTTTCTGATTTCAAATAACTGTCTGGACCAATCCATGATTTGTTATTCATTAAAATCAGGAAACAGTTTTCGCTCTTCGCTAATTATTTTTTCAAGATCAGGTTGTGGTAACCAGACTGATTTCTGTGCTCGATAGGATATAATTGCTTCACTGACAATTAATGATTTTAACATCTTACAATCAAGCATATACCGTAATAACACTATTGGCATCCAGTGTTTTTCAGACATGTGTTTACCAATCCAAAGATAACTACACGGATGAAGCCCTTCAGCCATTTCAAATGATACTACACAAGCGAATCCGGTTAAATCGAAATGTGGCAGTGGTCCATTAATAGCAACACGGGTCATTTCGTGTGTAGGGTGTCCAAATCGTTTGAAATATTTCTCACACTCTCCATACCCAAGAAAACTTCCTGGATAACATGCAATCATATCAACTGAAATAACGGTATCAGCGGTGTATTTTGTGTTCCATAATCCTCCATGGCTGTATTCAAGACAGGACAATTTGACATCTGATAAGAACTCACTTCGGGTTGGTTTCCACGCGTTTTTCTTCCTAGCAAAATGTGCTACAACTGATGGAAGTGTAAAACAGTTTGCTAATAATTGATCGTTGTCTTCCCCCAGAGAACTCTGGGGAGAAAACTCACTAGCTAGTTGTTTCATTTGATTATGCAGTTCTTCAGTACGGTACAATTCTCCGTTAGGCCTTACAAACTGATCAAATCTACATTCTTCGTCTGAAGTACTATGAAATAGCCACACTGACACAGAATCGTTTTTACTCAAATGGTAAATAGCATCAAATAATTTCTGCTCTGAAAAAAACTCTTCGGTTCCAAACAGATATTTTACGGTTCTATCCCGTGGGAATATTGTTACTGCAGATGACCACGCGTGTGCGTTATGATCAATAATTTCAATGGGAGCTCCCTGTGATTTATATTTCGATTCGTATAATACTTCTCCGGTGATTGTCCTTACCGATATTGGAAATCTCAATGATGTTTCTAATTTGGCTATATCTTGAATTGTTGCCCCATGCTGTTTCACTGTCAGTTCCCATTCGGTTATTTTTTTTCGTCTTAGATCAGTTAGTTTATTTCCCCGGGACGCATTTGTGAAGTGTTCCATTATTCGTGTTGCTACACAATTGAGCCCTGTCGAATATTTCATGGGTGCTAGTTTTGAAATATCAGGTTTTTCATTGAGCGGATATATCCCGTAAACAACTACTGTGACAGGATAAGATCTTTCGTAGTAGGGTTTATCAAGTCCAGTCAAAATTCCTGGTTTTGAATCCTGAGTCACAGTGACAGTTTTTTTGTCCTTAAGAATAGGCTCGTATTTGTCCCTAATGATCCATTTTCCATTATCACGGATAAGGAATTTTATTCGAAAAAAATTTCTTTCTTCCCCAAGACGTGAGATTATCACTGCTGCTTTTTCATCATTCATGGTAGCGTCAACAACACCATCAATTCGAAATGTTGACCAACAATGAGCTGCCCCATCACGCTTGAATTCATTAAAACAGTCTCTGATTTTACTAATCAAGGTTCTATCAAGAATTTTATTCTTTGGTGTATCAGAAACTCTATCAAGATTGAATTGAACACTTTTCCAGGGCTTAATTTTCGATAATCTCTCGAACTCCTCCATACTATAATTAAAACAAGTATTTAAATGAAAGATTTAAGTATAATGAATCATTGCAAATGGCTTATGATTGGATCAGTGACACCGTGTAACAAATCATGCAGAAATGAATTCTGTTGGTATCATATGCAAAGCTTTCGTCGTGGAAGCCTTGGTCCGTTACCCTGTATTCGATGTGGGGTTGGGGTCAGGGGGAAGTCGCAATTATGCGTTACGTGTGGCGGCAAACGATACAGGGAACTAAAACGCTATTATGATAAAAGAATAAAAAATACTGTCATTAACCCCAACGATGACAAAATAATAAAGACTGCTCAAGATTATATACAGAGACTTATAATTAAACCAAACAATGAATTAGAAAAATAGTGTTATTATACAAATGAACCAAGAATTCAGACCTCACCCCTCCGTGCTTGTTAATTATGAAGCATTCCGTAATGGTATTATCAGAAAATTCGATTTTCGTATGTGTCTATAACACCAAGGGAGACAACTCTTAAATGATATAACCAAGGGAGTTCTCATTGTGATTTAGCTTCTGAGTATTGTTTTATAGGAAAAGAAATATTTTCTTTTCTTTTAGTGTTTAAGTCAAATATTCTGTCTCACGTGCGATTAATGCGTATTTCATAAACATAGGATGTGATCCGGAGATGCAGGCGTTACAGGATAACACACGTGTATACTTTCTCCCTTAGATTGTGTTAACTTGTTTAATGGGTATTGTGATTCAGCGCTGGGCATTGTTTTGTAAGAAAAGAAATGTTTTCAAACAATTATATTCTTTGTTCTAGTGTTTAAGTCAAATATGCTGTCTCATTTAAATACTGTGAAACACCATTAATAAGTAATTCAAGAAAATAAAATAGCATACCTTGCGGATTGATGTATTAATTCCCTTTATATACTCTTTCCCTTAGATGGTGTCGTATGTTTTGTTTTTGCCATACAGGTTCTCTGTATCAAACAAGTTACAGACCCATGAAGATACTAATGAGCTGATAAGGGAGGGAATAACAACCTCCCCTCCCACCTACTCATATATGTATCTACGATTATGTGTAAATATAAGTGTTTTTAAATGTCTGTATGTAGTGAGTGTGGTGAAAATGTGTGTATGAGTGACGGATGCTGGGGGGTTTTGACTATCAGTTGTATAATTTAATATGTAAATATTGAATAAAGATTTAAAAAAAAGAGGATGCCGACATGGCACCTATAAAAGATGTACAAATGCTACATCTATAAAAATTACATTACAGTATGGCGTGGGTTATTTCCCCCTAAATTGTGATTCAGCGGCTTGGGATATAATTAATTAAAAAAGAAATCAAATATAAAATGTTTTCAAACGATTATATTCTTTTTTTTAGTGCTTTATGCAAATATTCTGTCTCATTTTAATACTGTGAAGCACCATTAACAAGTAATTCAAGAAAATAAAATAACACACTCTGTGGATTGAAGCTGCTGTATTAGTCGCCTTATATACTAAATGAAAGGTTTAAAGCTGGGGCTTTCAAGGCCAATCCGACCAGTCAAAAAATAACCCACGCCATTGACACGTGTGCGTGGTTGACTTTTACTCAATCATGCAACCGGGTTTAATTTCATGGGCTGCTTTGATTGGTCGAATTGGCCTTTGAAAATCAGCCCCGTCGTTTCATGTTTGTGATGTCTGTGCCGTCCCATCATCATTACATCATCATTGAATTATAATCCATCCTTAATTAAGTTAATTAAGTATATGTATACCTACAATCTGAATGGAGATATATACGGTATTTGTGCTGTCCTTAATTAAGTTAATTAAGTATATGTATACCTACAATTTGCCACAACAGTCGAGTGGAAATATATACGGTATTTGTGCTGTCCTTAATTAAGTATATGTTGTGACGTCACCCCAAGCATATCTTCTGGGCGGTCTAAGATGACGTTTGCCACGTTAGGCCTCCCTTCCGGAGATGTATGTTTCGGGTTTCCCTTGGGCTTACTTGGATGTGAAGGCAACCAAGGAGTTCCAAAGATGTGTTGTCGTATATATGTAGCCTCTAGGTCATTTCACGTAA
Organism: Unio delphinus; assembly: GCA_029339505.1. Taxonomy (NCBI): domain Eukaryota; kingdom Metazoa; phylum Mollusca; class Bivalvia; order Unionida; family Unionidae; genus Unio; species Unio delphinus. The sequence continues at coordinate 2,542,712 of JAQISU010000049.1, forward strand.
ACATACCCTCTTGTGATTCTAACCCGTTATTTGACGAGTTAGATTCACTCTTAGGGGAATATGTTTCCGGTGAATGTAAATATAAATGACCTAAAATAAATAACATCCATGGATGTAATTAGCTCTCCGTCACATTTGGGTAGCCCCGTATGGTGTTCAAAAATGAATTACCGGCCAAATAGTGTCAAATCGAGATCGAAGAAATCTCAGAAAAAAAATGAAAATACTCATAGAAAGAACCCTATGAAAGACACAGTGGCCTATATCAAGGGGGCCAAATGACTGATAACCGCTCATCATGGTTGTTATTTATTTTTGTCTGCATTTATATTTATATATACAGACTGAATTTTAAAAAAGATAGTTATATTTACAGACTGAATTTTTAAAAAATATATTTATATATACAGACTGAATTTTTAAAAAATATATTTATATATACAGACTGAATTTTTAAAATATTAACGGCTCTTTTATTTTTGAAAAATGAATTAGAAATATGTATTATCATATATGAATTCTGAAATTATGAATAGCATCATAGTTGAAATTGGAAAATTGAAAAATCAGAATATTAAATTGTCAGATGGGTTAAATCCTGATCAAATCAAGTCGGATTTTCAGGATATAGAATACGGAGTTAGCACTAACAAGTATATGTTACGAAAGAAATATGCACTCATCAAAAAAATTCAAAATTCTATTCGAGACTCTCTTGCATTTTCCAGTGAAGTAGATGTGTTTGTTCCGTTATATACTATCGTGGAAGGAATACGAAAAGAATTGGGTAACGAATATGAATTGAAAAAGGAAGTTAATTCTAAAATTAGAAACTTACGAGCGTTAATTCAAGAAAATGAACTATTTTGATTGACCAACCCTCAAAAGATTTTGTCAGACAGTAAAATCTCCTTGAGATTTTCATTTTTTTTTTTGTCATTTTTTGATTGAATCAGTGAAAATATTTCACACTGCGAAAATAAAATAGAATCCTAACAGCTTTTCTCTATGGAAATCGACTACTTGACCCTACGAGGTTTTTTGATGAAAATCGATGAAAAATGACCAAACATCACTGAAAACAGGCAAAAATTGATGAAAAATGGCTAAAAATCATCAAAAATGAGTTTTAACAGCTTTTCCTTATGGAAAATCCCATGTAAAATCGACTACTTGACTGTAAAATCTCTTTGAGATTTTCAACTGAAAACCACCAAAACTGTCAAAAACAGGCAAAATCAATGGATAAAAAATAAAAATATTTCACAGCAATAAAAAATTGGACCGTTAAGGATGGAATCATCGATGGGGAAAATTGTTTTGCAATTGAAAAATGGTTTCTGATTTCAAATAATGGTCAATGAAGTATTAACGACCCGATTGGCTCGTGAGCGACTAGATGCAATTAAGAAATTTATACCAATTCGCGACTGTCAGGAATAAACTGCAAGAACGACAGAGTCTTCAGACTGATTTTGCTGCAGGATCTGAAGAGTTGTTTAAACCAATAACTACAACAACGAAACAGATAGTGTCAACAATCTCTGAGCAAGGAAAAAAACAAGAAGAGACTTTTCTCCCTGTGTTAGAAAAAATAGCATAAAGAACTAAACAAACAAAAAAATCATTAAAAACACTTCCAGTGGATAGAGTAGCTACTTCACGGCAACAACAAAAAAAAGAGCAAGTACTAGAAGAACTAGGTGCTATTGCAAGAAAACAAGAAGAGGAAGAAGACATTACTATAGCAAAAATGTATTCACCGCAAAGTATATTTAAAAACTTTGCATACAACATAATTAAAAGTTTTAAAGATGACAATGATTTAATTAACTTTACCGCGCGGAATTTTTCACCCGATCAAAGAGAAATAACTGTAAACAAAGAGTATAAAGAGTATATAAAAAACGACAAGAATTGGATAAAAAAAATATACTTGGCAAACCGTGGTAGATCTAGAATCACAGAAGGTAACCGCAATGATTTTGAGAGTTTTAAAGACAAAGTATTGAGTAAAATAAATCAAATGAATATAGTAGTTAAAGAGGATGAAGAGGAGTCAACTGAAGATAAGTATTTAGGTAGCGGAATAGTTGAAAACACTAGCGTTACTTGTCCTGGTAACATTCTCAGTGATATATCACGGTTAGAAGTCCTCATCGGAGGGAAACGAGCCGGAAATAACTCTCCAGAAATAATTAATGAGGCAGCTGATATCTGTAGACGATTATTTGCCGGTGGTATCATGGACATTAATGTATATCGAGAACTCATTGCTGAGTTAGTTGAAAATCACAAAGATGCCCATGGTTATTACAGCGATTGATCACTAATTAAAAAACTAATAGTTTTATAACAAGATGATTATACACTACAATCATGATACACCAACCCTCGTCTATGTAGTTAATTCACGGTTTCCAGTTTATAGAGCATACTACGGAGATGGCCTCGGCAAGACCATTTTAGGATTCTTTTCAAGAACGGCCCCAAAAGTGATGCCGTTAGCTAAACAGCTAGGAATGAAAGCCATTGATGTTATTCGTGATAAGGGTATTAGTACTGCTGGAGATCTTGCCGGGAAAGCGTTTTCAACTGCGAAGGATAAAATAACATCATTAGTGAGACGAAAAGAGAAACAGGTACCATTGCCATCTACAGCAGAGATGCCTGCGAGTGTCAGTAAAATTATAAATAACGCAGTAGATGAAAAACTAGCGTCGATGGTAAATCAAGAGGACCAAAATAACATGACAGCAAACATGATAGCAGGAAGTGGCTTTAAAAAACCACGACGAAAACGCTAGCGTTTTTCACGATGAAATGGAAAATCCGATTTAGACTCTGATAAATAGAATAAAATGTTCAAAAGGTCATCTGATCCAGCATTTGATATGGATGCCCCAGTGCGTAAAGATGATTCTGTACGCGATTTTCAATTTTATTCTTATCACGCAGTACAACCAGATCTCCGATCACGAATTGAACTTCAAGTTCATGATACCAGTAAATACTTTTTGCCTTGTGAAGCGTTTATTGAAGTAGAAGGAGAACTTGTAACAAATGATGCTGCTAATAATGATCCTCCATATGACATTAGCCCAACTACCCGAGTTGGTTTTGTTAATAACGGTATCATGGCGTTATTTGAAAGCGCTAGATATCTCATTGATGGAAAAGAAATTGAATCCATTGACCGTGAAGTTGATGTGGCTACAACAATCATAGGGTTAGCAAGATATTCTGATGATTATTCAAGATCAGCGGGTCCATCTATGATGTTTGCAAAGGATATTACTGATAACGCTGAACACAACCAGTATTCTAGAGTCAAGGCAACACAAGTCACTGCAGTTAATCCAGCACCAGCCGGATATACAAGACCACCTGGTGATTTTGATGTCATAAATACTATTACTACTTACAATCTAGGATTTGCAACACGTGTATCAACATTACAAGGACAGCGTCGACAATTTTCATGTGCAATTCCACTGCATCATATATTCGGATTCTGTAAGAAACGTCCGGAAAGTTATTTATGGAGCCAAACACACAATCGCGCTTGTACGAAAGGGTACTGATAATGATGCAATATGGCGTGATGCTGCTGTTCCTGATGGTAAAGTCGTTTTAACAAAACTATGATTGTGGATGCCAGTGTTAACTCCATCAATCACAGCAGAAGGAAAATTGTTATCATTTATGGACCAAGGAGGAAAGTCGTTATTGAGTTGGTTATCAGTGACTACGGATACTAAACAAGACAATGTTAATGGTACATTCACATGGCACCTGGCATCAAAACAAGGGGTTTCAGCTCCACGTCATATATTTATTGCATTACAGAATAATGAGCGAGTTGGTAATCAACAACGAAGTCATATGATATTTGATCAGTTAGGTGTTAATGAAGTCTCGCTGAGAATAAACGGACAGCAGGAACCATCTGAAGATGTGCAACTTGATTACGGTCAAAATCATATTGCACGTGTCTATCACAACCTGTTGTCATTTATGGCACGTGATCAAAATGTGGATACCGGTTTGCAAATATCACAATATGATTTCAAAAGCCTCTATCCGATTTATTACTTTTCGCTGGAACATCTCGACTTGGTGAGACAATCTGTCGTTGATATACACTTCAGAGCCCGTGTAACCCGTCCTGGTGGTATTATTAATTATAGAGCGGTTGCTGTCATTCTCAGTGATAAATCAATGCTACTTGAAGGTGTTGGTGGAAGAATGAGAGTGGTAGATGCACCAGTGGAAAATATGTAATTGAAAATCCGAAGGATATTTCCATTGAATGGTTTTACGATTTAGAATCAATCAATTATGTATAACATGTCATATAGTGTTATTAGTGTTGCGTTAACTCCTGGTCAAATTAAAAAATTGCAATCAGAATCGGCTAAAAAATGTGGAACCACAATCACGTTGAAACCTAATCAAATGACTGGTGGTGCAAATAAATTATCGCTGACAACTCGTCAAGTGAAACATTTCAATGATGCTTTCAAGTATAAAAAAGGAGTTCAGATCACACTCTCTTCGGCTGCTATCAAAAATATGATAAAAACAGGTGGTATATTTCCGTTGTTTGCTGCAATACCAGCATTGGTTGCGGCAGCAGCCCCAGCAGTAGCAAAAGCGGCGGCATTGGGGGTAGTTGGAGGCTTGGGAACAAAAGCGGTACAGAGCATTGCTGAATCATATGAACCGAAGAAAGGTCAAGGGTATAAAAAAAAGGGAAAGGGTCTAAGACTACCAGGAGCCCCGTATTCATGGTACAGCGGAAAGGGTCTAAGACTACCAGGAACCCCGTATTCATGGTACAGCGGGAGATCCGTTCACGGATCAGGCCTGAGACTACCAGGAACGGTTTATTAATTCAGAAATCTATGGTTCCAATGTCCAATTTTGATTTAATGGATGCTGCTAAAAAACTAGTGATTAAAAATTTCAGAGGTGTTTTTATGAAAGATCAATTACCACATCAACCAAACAAAACTGAAACAGGTATTATTAATCTCGATAACAGCACCGGACCTGGAACTCACTGGGTTGCATACGCTATTGATCCACGTGGGATTGTCTATTTTGATTCATATGGATTAGCCCCACCAAAAGAGTTTATGCGTTATATAAAAACCCTTCCAATGAAGACTTGGTATTCTACGCTACCAACACAACAAATCAATGACCCACCAATATGCGGCAGTGAAGTATTAAATGTCCTTGACGCTATTTCAGCATCTAGAAAATCACCACACATTGTCGTAAATGACTACACTAGTAATCGCTTTTTAGAGAGAGATATATAAAATATCATGATTGATATTTGGGGGAGACCTCTGAAACCCAAACCCGATGACACTGCAACTCCTGATTCTATCAAGGATATAAAAAAAAAATTAAAGATGAAATCGCTGAGACGTTGAACTTTACAAGTGTTGACCCGAATGAAATAGTTGTATTTCAAGACAAACAGGGTAAATTGAAATCCAGTAATATTTCTCTGGATGATATTTTGGTTAAACAACAAAACGCAATCGAGGATACTATCGCGTTATTTTCCGATCAGGGTAAATTGAAAACCAGTAATATTTCTCTGGATGATATTTTGGTTAAACAACAAAACGCAATCGAGGATACCGTTGCGTTATTTTCTGATCAGGGTAAATTGAAATCCAGTAATATTTCTCTGGATGATATTTTGGTTAAACAACAAAACGCAATCGAGAACACCGTTGCGTTATTTTCCGATCAGGGTAAATTGAAAACCAGTAATATTTCTCTGGATGATATTTTGGTTAAACAACAAAACGCAATCGAGGATACCGTTGCGTTATTTTCCGATCAGGGTAAATTGAAATCCAGTAATATTTCTCTGGATGATATTTTGGTTAAACAACAAAACGCAATCGAGAACACCGTTGCGTTATTTTCCGATCAGGGTAAATTGAAATCCAGTAATATTTCTCTGGATGATATTTTGGTTAAACAACAAAACGCAATCGAGAACACCGTTGCGTTATTTTCCGATCAGGGTAAATTGAAATCCAGTAATATTTCTCTGGATGATATTTTGGTTAAACAACAAAACGCAATCGAGGATACTATCGCGTTATTTTCCGATCAGGGTAAACTCAAACCGGGTGTACTTTTTTCGACGATTACAGATCGATTTAAAACTCTCAACGATTCTGCGTTGGAACTAGAAACACTTCAATCTAAAACCGAAGAACACATAAAACAGTTTACCGCATTTCGTAGAAATATCATTGATAAATTTATTGGAACTACATTCGATAAAATTGAACTAAAACTCCCTGATATTAAAAAATCCATCGATGAGACGAAAAACTTCATCGAAGCCGTCAAAGGTGATCTTTCGAGGATGATAACAACCATTGAAAAAACAAAAATTCCTCATGAGAAAACCAACAACTTAGTATACACGATCCAACACGGATCATTGGAGTGGTCACCTACAAACAACAAATTAGATATCACTGCAACCGTTAAGGGTATTTATCGATTAACACTAGTAACACCATTGTCTCAATTTAATATTTCATCGTCCAGTTCATCCGGGGTCAATAATACGATTTCAACGATCATCGACAAGGATAGAACTGAAAAGTTTACAATTAAATCTACTGATAAAGATTTGGTTAGGGTCTCAACAACGTGGTATGTGGAATTCGTAGCGAATTTAAGTAAATCGTAATTGAAAACGATAGCGTATTTAAAATAAAAATGATTTCATCATCGCAATATCGCTATGATCAGGTCAGAGAGTATCAAACTAGACTCAAAACCTTGTCTGAGGAGTATGAATTGAAAATTAAAAAATACCGCAGGAGAATTACCGCAATTGATGTTACTGTGTACGCTGTGAGTGGTGTAATCACCGGAGCTGGTATTATACTGTCTTCAGTGACAATGATGGCTCCGATAGCTGTTCCAATTTGCATTTCTGCGGCAACAACAATCGCTGGAATAATTTCAATAATCACAAAAAAAATATCCTCATGCAGCCAACGGAAACTACAAGACTACATAATTCAATTTCATGTTGTGTCTACTGCATACTCGCAATTATCCTCATTGATATCGTCATCGCTCGATGATACAATTATATCAGAGAGGGAGTTTTCAGCGATGGTAGATATATATGATTCTGCGATGTCAAAATTAGAAATACAACATGAGTATAATAACAATGACAACACAGATGGAATTACTTCAACAAATAGTGGAGAACACAAAACCAGTACAAACAAGCATGATCTCAATAACCTCAACGAATCCAGAATTCAGTGTGAATTTCCCCTCTCCGGTCCCAGTGAAGGAGATAGCGCTAGCAAAATTACGAGTATACCACAGTTGGCAAAATATTAGGTCAAAATCATTTGGTGGTCAACAACCGAATAATTCCCTGGTATTTGCAAATAAGAATAAACCCGACGGTACCCCAGACTGGAACGTTGTTTCCATACCAACCGGATCATACCAAATCGAACAAATCAATAACGAATTCGCGCGTAGAATAAAATCGATTACTGGAAAAGAATCAAAAATAGCTATAACGGTTCATGAGCCAACACTATTATCTGCCATTGAAATAAGCACAGAGGGTTATGTCGTAGATATCTATCAAAGTTCTATTAGAACCGTACTGGGATGGCCTGAAATCCCACCCGGGGGAAAAACCGTTAAATTACCAGAACCACAAAAAACCGATTATATCACAGACAGGATAAAATCTGATAATCCAATAAAGAGTTATAGATATTATGATAAGTCGTATTTTTTCATTAGAGTAGAATATGATGAAAAAATAAGACTTATTCATCATCTTGCTAACCGGGATAAAATCACTGAAAATTTCACAGCTTTCAATAACGATATTTCGTTGTTGTTTATATCACTTAGATCCGGCACTCTCACCCGAGGTGAATTTATCAGTGTCGTAGAAACATGTAACAAAATCATCAATGACATGGAAACATTTCATTCACAAATTATTCAAGAGGTATTAGGTGACAGTAGTCCTAAAACAAGAGATTTATTTGCAATAGACTATAAGATCCGCATAAGAGATATTCCAACATTCAAACTACCAGGATATAATCTCTTAGAACTACAAAAATCTCTCGATGATGCCATCGATGAAGGTTTCAAAAAAATCCATGATACGTGGAAAAAAACACCATCACAACCACAAACAACTATCCTGACCCATAATAATGACCCAGATGGTGGTGGCAGGCATATTGCTCCGTTCAATGTGAATATTTCAACGGTGATTGCGCTCAATTTAGTATGTGATGTGATCGAAGGAAGCTATCAAATAAATTTAGAACGATCAAATCAAGCTCAGCAAGGATATATTTTGTATTCATTTGCACCAATAGCTCCTCCAGGGTTTTTAATAATTGAGTCCCCGGTGAATCCAGTCTATATGCGATGTCATAATAATTCATTAACCAGAATTAATTTCAAACTCACTGACCAGTCTAATAATCTGATTGATTTACAAGAGGAGGTTTTACAAATTAGTCTGTTTGTAAAGTCCTAAGGACTTTCATCCTGAAGGGATTTTCGTCGTATCGGACTAGATCAAATATTCGGTTAACCCAAAACTGAAAGTTCTAGCAGCAGAGGGGGTGAGTGACAACGACGTTGCGACGCGAATGTTTTCAGACAAGGGTCGGAGACTTATTTTTTCGCGAGAAGGGTCTAGTGTTATTTTGGAGGGGGTATAATCAAAAATAAAAACAAAAAAAAGTTGTCTGATTCGCCCCCTCTGCTGCTAACTTTGTAAAATTTAAAGAATATTTTTTTCCAAGGAAGACAAGATAATAATGAGGTAAGAACTTGCGGTTTCTAGAAGCAAATAAAAAAATAAACCAAGAACATTCCAATAATTAAATTTCAGATGTTTTACTAATAAAATGTTATAATGAATTTGATTTACCACATTTCAGCACTTAAGAGTGCTATAGTACTATTATATTTACTGATGCCTCTAATACCACTGAGTAACAAATAGTACTGCCTCAATAAGTACAGGATATACTCATTGTTTTACCTTTACGGACACTACTAGATATAGTGATACCGCTTTTATCAACCCAACTGATCCACTGTTTTTATTACATTATTACATATCTTACTGCAGTATGTAGGTCTTACAGTGTATTGATGGTAATAATAAGGTTACCGCTGCTGAGGTAGTAGTACTGGTGGAGAGAGAGAGAGAGAGAGAGAGAGAGAGACAGAGACAGACAGACAGACAGAGACACAGTGAGAGACAGACAGAGTTTATGTTCCCCATACAACAAATAGAACACGGAAATTTTTTATTTCATGTAAATAACGATTAATTTTAAACTGTCTGGTTTACAAAAAGCTACGGGGCGTTGTATTTGATTGTTTGATTTTTTACTGTTCATGTCAAGTTTACCGTGTGCAAATTAAACATTATACAATTCCTTGTAAGAAGGAGGCGAATTTTGTTTTGTTTCGCCCTGAGGTCAATGTTTCGTTTCCTTTATTTAATGTGTATCAGATGTCGTACGGAAACAGAGATAATAATAATTACATTCGCTTGAGAAGATAACGTAAAAAAGATTAAATAAACAGGCAATTTACAACAATTTTTAGCTCGCGGTAACCTAAGAATAGTACCACAAACATTCTTCACGAACGTTATATTGACATGAATGGCATGAAGTTGACCTTATTAGTGTAACAATGCTTCCAACAAAGATGTGTCGGGGATTTAATTAACCGGTTAATGAACTAAAAACAAAAAACAACTATTCATATTAAATGTAGAAGGTTGGATTGATTTATTCAGATTATTATCGATTTTTCAAAGTCCGAATATAGAATAGCATAACTACGTTTCTGACATTTCCAACTTTCATACTAATGAATGGGAAATTTATGATGCATGTACATGGGACATATTCATTGACAATGCATTTCGATTTGGAGATTATTAATTTCGTTGAATAACCACAGTGTTGTGATTGTCCTGATCGGAATAAGGTCTAATGTCCATGGTTGTACATAAACTGTGCAATTTATTTAACGCATAGAAATTATTCGTGTTATGAACAAAATAGTAAGATCTGCTTTTCGCGCTTAATATATATTAAACATATTTAGTAAACCTACGTAAAACACGTGTTTAGTACCAGCTAGTAACTCGTGTTTAACATATGTGATTAATTTTAAATGTATAAACGTTAGGTGCTTCAGTTTCAGCTTTAGCAAAGTCGATACCAGTCTGGCATATCACGGTCAGAAAGAAATATAATGTATCACAAAACGAAAAGAAACGTGCATGGACATGTTGTGTACCAGTCTGGCATATCACGGTTGGAAATAAATTGTATGTATTACACAGAGAGAAAATATGTACATGGACATGTTCCTTTACCAGTCTGGTATACCACGGTTGTAAAGATATTGTATGTATCACACAGATGAGACAAAATGTACATGGAAATATTGTGTACCAGTCTGGTATATCACGGTTGGAAATAAATGGTATGTATCACACAGAGAGAAGAAATGTACATGGATATATTCATTGGATACTTTGATGTAATATGTCTAGCCTGTAATATTTGGATTTTACTCATTTATATTTGTCATGATTGTTTTAAGCATCCTAAACATCTAAAGGAATGTCTCTTATTATCACCATTCCTCCTTGCTCTGAACTCCAAATAATTTTGTTTTCATAATTCATGTTAAAATAATAAATGTTGTATTCATGCAATATGACGTCTTTGTTATTGGTGTGCTATTTTTAAGAAGGAAGTATCACTTAGCCCTTGACAACACATATGCTGAAAACGTAGCTCAAAAATAGATTAAATTCGAAACGTTGGATGATCGAGATTGAAAGAGTTGTCTCTCACTGAGATATTGATTTTGTTTTGAATGTAGAAGATAAAGTCAAGGAAAAGTGAAACCGATTCAACCTTACTCGAATGTGTAATACGTTTAATATATTTCCTTCACACCGTGCAGATGAATACTACATACCTTCAGGTTGTGTTTGTGTGTAAAAGAAAAACAATATTGTATAATTTATAGACTTTCCACCAATATTTCACAATTAAAGTGGGTTATGGTTTACCATTACGAGAAGATTAAGGAATGGGTTGAAAAACATTCTTAACTCATGCATTCGTATTTACTACAGATATTCAATTATGTGGTAAAATTGTGTATAGCTCTCTTATTGAAATTGTGCATAACTATAAGTTAATAAAACTTCGAATAAATCAATCAGTAAAATGGTGCATACATCTCAGTACCATTGTGGATTAAGATATCAGTAAATGCATACATGTCTTTGTTAGTACCATTGTGGATTAAGATACCAGTAAATGCATACATCTCTTTGTCAGTACCATTGTGGATAAAGATATCAGTAAATGCATGCATATCTTTGTCAGTACCATTGTGGATAAAGATATCAGTAAATGCATACATATCTTTGTCAGTACCATTGTGGATAAAGATATCAGTAAATGCATGCATATCTTTGTCAGTACCATTGTGGATAAAGATATCAGTAAATGCATACATATCTTTGTCAGTACCATTGTGGATAAAGATATCAGTAAATGCATACATATCTTTGTCAGTACCATTGTGGATAAAGATATCAGTAAATGCATACATATCTTTGTCAGTACCATTGTGGATAAAGATATCAGTAAATGCATGCATATCTTTGTCAGTACCATTGTGGATAAAGATATCAGTAAATGCATACATATCTTTGTCAGTACCATTGTGGATAAAGATATCAGTAAATGCATCCATCTCTTTGTCAGTACCATTGTGGATAAAGATATCAGTAAATGCATACATATCTTTGTCAGTACCATTGTGGATAAAGATATCAGTAAATGCATGCATATCTTTGTCAGTACCATTGTGGATAAAGATATCAGTAAATGCATGCATATCTTTGTCAGTACCATTGTGGATAAAGATATCAGTAAATGCATCCATCTCTTTGTCAGTACCATTGTGGCTAAAGATATCAGTAAATGCATACATCTCTTTGTTAGTACCATTGTGTATAAAGATATCAGTAAATGCATACATATCTTTGTCAGTACCATTGTGGATAAAGATATCAGTAAATGCATCCATCTCTTTGTTAGAACCATTGTGGATAAAGATATCAGTAAATGCATACATATCTTTGTCAGTACCATTGTGGATAAAGATATCAGTAAATGCATACATATCTTTGTCAGTACCATTGTGGATAAAGATATCAGTAAATGCATGCATATCTTTGTCAGTACCATTGTGGATAAAGATATCAGTAAATGCATCCTTCTCTTTGTTAGAACCATTGTGGATTAAGATAAGAGTAAAATGGTGCATACATCTTTGTGTTAATACCATTGTGGATAAAGATATCAGTAAATGCATCCATCTCTTTTTTAGAACCATTGTGGATTAAGATAAGAGTAAAATAGTACATACATCTCTGTGTTAATACCATTGTGAATAAAGATATCAGTACAATGTGAATAAATATCTTATGTTTTGAGTTTAAAGGACATTTACTACATTCGTTGTGATACTTAAACGTCACTGGGGCTTGGACATACTCAACGTTATCTGTTAGCGTCACCGTCATTCAGTAAAAGATATGGAAGATTTGTACACACTACAACAATGATGAAGTCACAAGACTCGTATATTACATTTGGAAACACTACAACAATAATTAAGTCACAAGACTCATATATTACATTTGAAAACACTATGACAATCATTAGGTCACAAGACTCGTATATTACATTTGCAAATACTACGACAATCATTAAGTCACAAGACTCGTATATTACATTTGGAAACACTACAACAATCATTAAGTCACAAGACTCGTATATTACATTTGCAAACACTACGACAATCATTAAGTCACAAGACTCGTATATTACATTTGGAAACACTACAACAAGCATTAAGTCACAAGACTCGTATATTACATTTGCAAACACTACGACAATCATTAAGTTACAAGACTCATATATTACATTTGCAAACACTACAACAATCATTAAGTCACAAGACTCGTATATTACATTTGCAAACACTACTACAATCATTAAGTTACAAGACTCGTATATTACATTTGCAAACACTACAACAATCATTAAGTCACAAGACTCGTATATAACATTTGCAAACACTACGACAATCATTAAGTCACAAGACTCGTATATTACATTTGGAAACACTACAACAATCATTAAGTCACAAGACTCGTATATTACATTTGCAAACACTACGACAATCATTAAGTTACAAGACTCGTATATTACATTTGGAAACACTACAACAATCATTAAGTCACAAGACTCGTATATTACATTTGCAAACACTTCAGTCATTGTGCATGTTTATATCTCCCTCTTGTAGCAACTTTTAAAAAATATTCGCAAAGCTTTGATGTCATTTCTTATTACCGTGTGATAATGTACCTTTACTGTATTCCGATAAAAGTTATGTATTAAATGTTGTCGATATAGGATGAAGAACAATAAGAATTGCAGCATCGTTCGTTGAATGCATCTGCTCAGAGAAAGGTGTTAAAAAGGAAAGCTGAGTACTATTCGTTTAAAGCATTTGCTTTGCAGAAGAATTACGATGCACTGTACAGCGTTTAACATAATTCAAAATGTGGCCGTCGTTCAGTCCAATGCTACGAGTATGCATGGTGGAAACCAGTCTGATCAGCCATAGGCATATAGCTTCGATATACAATTGAAAAGTTACATTAAAGTGATATTATTCAAGTTCCGATGATGTTGTCGAAGAAAATAACTTGGGAAGATTGTGTAATATTTACTTAACAAGAATCTAAAACTCTTAAGAATGGGGCACACCTAGCAAGAATGTAGTTATAATATAGTACAGTATAGTACAGTAATATAGTACAGTATAGTAAAGCAATCACACAAACCGAGATTTTAAAAGACATACATTCTAAAGTTAACCATATTATGCAACCTCATTCCAATTACGATGTGTGAGGGGATTTTAGCGAACGGGAAATGCAAAGCACCTCGATAACATTGAATGTGGTACATCGGAATGACACTCACATCTTATGCATTTGCTGAAGTCCATCTAATGACTCAAATAAACACGTTCATGATACTTGGAATTGTTATACAAATAAAGGGATAATTTATAACGCATGCATGAGGCGTATTCATTGATTTTCGAGCACTTCACTGTTCGTGAACAATGCATCTCGTTTTAGAATGATTTCAATACGTTGAAAGGCATAATGTTGTTCCTAATGGCCCAATCAGAGTAAATTTTATCTTAATTAAAGTGCGTATATTGTGCCATTTAATATATAACACATTAAACAGAACTCGAGTAACGAACAAAAACACGAAGGTTTACATGGAAAAAGAACCATCATATGTTTAGCTTTTCGACGGCATATCTTGCAAACAAACATTTAGCACCCTATGTAAAAATGTTTAATACAACTTCATAATGGATATATGTTATTGTACGATGTAAAATGCTATAATTATTAGTACAACCTGTATAAAACTACTGTGTAACGTATGTGATTTTGTTTTTTTCTCCAACGGATAGACCAAGGGGCCTTACGTTCCTTGCAAGTTTGCTATATATTTCGCGACACAATGGTCACAAATAAAGTAGCATAAAAGGAATATAGCTTTGCATATATATTTTCCTTGATGCCTTAATATATCGTAGCATGCCTTTAAAGTTTAGATCAAAGTTAAATGTATAATTTAGTTAAAGTAGGAGATATATCATGGACAGAGAGCTCGGCAAACCAATATGCAATTTTATAATAATTAAAACTATTCTGTAAATATGATTTAAAACGTGGGAGACGAACTGCTTTCTAATCACTATTTCGTTCTAGTTTACTGATTTGCATAAACTTTGCTCTCTTATTTCTTGCAAATTGCCGTGTGGCCTTTTAAAATTATATTTTGTAGTTGTATTTTCGATCTCAAGCGCAGACTAAGAACGTAGCACGAACAACCTCACGTAGCCTCTTTACGGACAACTTTATATAACCCATAACCCAAGCAAACAAAACTCATCAGAATTATTTCCGTCTATATAAGTGTGGTCTGAATGAAAACAGTTTAAATTGTAAAAATACTTTAAACAATAACATGTCAAGCCGCAGGTAATTTTTCACACCTATCCAAACTTTGTGCGCTAGACATTTGTTACAGTGAAAGAAGAACTGTCAGGATAAAGTGTATGTTATTTGCTCTTTTGTTATAGTTTGTAATAAAGGAGTAAAACGCATAGAACGATAAGCAAAATAGAAAAAGCCAAATTATATGCTGGCCAGATAGATATACGTTAGAATGTTGCATTATAAATTCAAATCATGTTACAAATGACTCTGGGTATATAATGACCAAACGACAGTAAGTCATTTATATCAAAAATATCAGCATCCGGTGAAATGGAGGTAACGGAAAAGTACCTTTTTTTTATAGTAGTTTCAGTTCCAAATTGCACTCTTCCTTCTCTGCTTCACTATATGTTTGTGGTGTCACCAGAGCTTCCCGACATATGACATTAATTTATAGTACGTGATGAGTACACCTCACTGTGTTTATACTGATTTATTTCCGAAGAGTAAACATGTAAATTTACATTATAGAGAATACACACCATAACTGGTGTAACTGGTTTAATTTATTTTGACATTTTGTTCTAGTTACAATGAAAGACTGCATTTAAAACAAAACCTTTCTAGCTGGTTAAACGTTCAGGTCATTAATACACGGTTTTAACATATGAAAGTCATTGTGTTCATTGTATACTTTGTTACGACCTTGGTGATTAAAATACTGAATTAAAACCAACAACAACCAACATGTTTTGCAAAATTAGTAAAGAATTATTTACCTAAATGTAAAATTGAAAAATGTAAAAAAAACTTAATCTAAATATGTGTGAAAGGTATTCAGAGTGAAAACTGTGATGTCATTATGTAGCAACACCACCGGAGAATTTCTACCTTTTTAAATCCAATTGTCATGGAAATTTTCACAATAATCCAATTTTAATTTTAATCTTTAATGTTTCCCAACAAATCCGTAAATTTATTAACATCCGATTGTCTTGAAATAAATTCTAAATAACTGTAGTTCAAATGACAGATTCAAGCTCAGTAGATTCTCACAAACGAGAACCTCTGCGGAACAATCCTTTATATTGAAAGATTATGTACATCAATAATACAATGAAATAGGAATTTTTAAAATGAATCATATAGTTCTTGCATATACCTAGATTCAGTAAACATACTGTTTCAATTTAGCCATCAGAAAGTAGACCAGGATCGATTGTAGAAAATACACCTGTATTCATGAGAACTCATGTCATTTCTGATTACATGAAGTTTTTTTGTAATAATTCTGTTCAACATTGAAATGTGTGAATGAACTTCATGTATGCACTGTATGACTCATCTTTAGAAGAGACTTATTAGAACAAATGCATTTCAAATGTCATTAACTAAGTGACCCTCACTAAACTAACTATTATTAAAGTTTTATAAATAATATAGAAATAGATAACACCTTCGCTAACAAAAGATGTATGCCAGAAAGAGGTATTTTGTCATTTTATCCGGATGATATCATTTTGGAAAGTAATGGAGTAACATTCCTTATTCAGCCGCATAACATTGTCTTTATAACGTCTTTCTCGAATTGTGAGTGCTGAAATTTCATTTCATCTTACTCGGTCAGTGGAAATTGATAGAATTTATGAAGCGGTCAAAGTTGATGACATATTTGGCGTTTCCGAAAAGTCAACGCAGTCATCAATTCTGGAGAGTTATAGATCAACGTGTTCTGTCTACAGTTTACGTTTCTAAACTAAGTTACATAATAACAATCAAGAAACTCATGCAAAATACTTAAATAAATTTTCAAAAGATTTTGTTTTAGACGATTCATTTGGTAAGGATGTTGTTACGTTGATGCAGAATCTACTATTTCAACTGTATGGTAGCTATCAGGTTACTCGCGGGTTATGTGTTTTATTCGTATAGGATTGCACAAGCCCCACCTGTCAAAGGGTACGTGTTAAGTCCCACTTGTCAAGGGGTATTGTACAACATAAAATAATAACTCTAACCCACTCTCTTTTGATACTCGTTATCTAAGAGATGACCGCCCTCGATATATAATTGACCGGATGGAGTAGGAGAATAGTAAATATAGGTATATTGAACAAAAAACTCCGATCCCCCGTAAAGATAAATAAACAATTTAATGAATTACATACACAATTATGCAATTTCCATTCATTATAAATACACGCGGTTTAGAAATACAACTGCCACCGAATTACATACAATACGATATGAAATAGAATTAAACAAATTAGCCGTTCTATTACCGATACTTAAAAATCATCATAGCATCGAGTGGTACAATCGAAGTCAGTGCTTTGTTCGATTTTCATAACCTGCTATCCCTTGATCCTCGTTCTCTGTTAAATTCAAGGTTATCTCAAGAAGTCGCTATCTCGTCCAATTTCTAGATACTCTGAACTCGTGAATGTTTTCGCTTGAATCCATACTTGTCAACTGTATCCTGCGTACACTGCAATTTCCATTTCTCCCAGTTTCTTTGTCCAACGTTTACGTCGTTATTCCCGTAACTTCATGATCTTCCCACAAAAACTATTTTCTTCCTTAATGTGGTTTTGGTGTGTCACTTAACCGTTGGTTTTGGCGGTTTTTCGACCACGCATCCTTACGAATGTATTTCTCTCAAATAACATTCGGAGTCATTCTAAATAATTATACTTCTGGCTTCCTCTCTTGCAGAGAAATTTTCAAGACTGGCTTCTAATTTAGCTAGTGCGATATTATGTTCTAAAGATCTTTGGGTGAAAACTCACCCCTTATTTAACCGTGACCAATCAGAATCTAATGTATTTTCTCCCGCTTTCCTCTAAAAGTTGTTTACGTCATGATCAATATGACATGCTTGGTTTTTAAGTAACAGAATCTCTGCATTTTCTCAATTCTGACACTTTTCGTGGGAAATAAAACTTTAAACGATCGCCAGCATTCAGCCCAGGCTGCTGAATCAACAATGTTTAATTAATACAACGGTCACATCCTACTATACAGATCCGTCTCTTTCATAGTGTGTCGTCATAAATCTAATTAATGGCTATCTGTCCACAATTAGTGGTTTATTAATATATCGAACGAAAATTTGGCATTTCACAGTAGCTTTTATTTGTTCATGTTGGAACGTATGGATCCAAGTAATCATATTATCTAGTGTGGAAGTAGATTCGAATGTTTCTGATCCATACTATTTCTAAACGGCAAAGATTGACCGCATCAAAGTCATTATAGTCCGATTTCACACAATCCTTGATGCGTGGAACTGGTACTGCTAAATTAATTGAATAGATAATATATTGTCAATATTGAATATACTCATGCCCAGTTGACATATGTTCTGGTAATAATTAACTCTCGAAAAATAAAATTCTCAGTATTCAAAAAAATTAAAAGCCTAAGACAATTAAAATAAATTCAAAATGTCCTAACGATCCAACTAATTTATTGTTACGAACAAGAGGTTTAAACTGAGAAAGAATGACATCGAACTCAGAGCTTTATTTACCTTAAGTACAAAAGGAGAAAATTAAAAAGTACTTACAGTCAGCTATTTACAAATTCCTAAGACCTAAGATGTCCATAAATTCCACGTAATCCGAATATGTTCCAAAAGGTATTCCGAATGAAAACTGTAATGTCTTATGTCTCAACATCACAGACGAATCACAATATTTTTTAAAAATCCAATGTTCATGAATATTTCATAGTAAATACAATAAAAATTTTAATCTATATGACTTGATTGTTTCTCTATATCTCCATAGATACCGAATATTTCTGAATAAATATAAATTGAATGTCTGTCTGACGACTGATATCATCTTTAATAAGTCACTCCCGTCAATGTATCCCTTCTAAGAACACGATAATATCAAGAATGTGGCATTCTACATAGCAATATTTCAATTCTGATTATGATACACAGTATCATTACCATATAATACAAAGCTTTACCATTTATCATTCAGTATTTAGAAATACTCAAATTCAGTAAACAATATGATTATTTCAATCTAACCATCATGAACTGTGTTACGTTTCACTGATAGACTACAGTCCAACATACCTATCCTGCATCACCCATGTGTATACACAAGCAAGATGCTGACCCTCCTCTTCTGACAACCGTATACTCATTGTTCCCACTATGAAAACGAAGTCATATGGACAACGTTCTTTTGCATACCAGGGCCCGGCGATGTGGAACGAATTGCCCATTGAAAATAGACACAAAGACACAGTAGTCCCTTTATTAGAGTGTTCTTAAAACTCATCTTTTTCGACTGCAGGAACAAACTTAGAGACCTAATCATGCTTTGTATTTTGTATGATTTCAGCATGTTTTTAATGTTTTCCAATTTCATGGCTTTTGTTTTTTTGTTTTTCTGAAATGTAGTCATATCATTATAGATGTTGTAAAGCGCTTATAGCTTCTGAAGGTTAGGCGCTATACAAAGTCCTCATTATTAGTATTAGTAGTAGTAGTAGTAGTATTCTTATTATTATTAATATTTACATATGTCTGCCTATAATAAATACGGTAACATCCAATACAATAAAAAGGTATAGTTATCACATAAAACCTTTAGCAAAATATGTTAATGATGTGTGTTTCCACAACCAATATCCGGTCTGCCTGTGCAGAGTCCGCTTTAAGATATGCTGTCCAACATGTGTATTGGTTTGCTCACGAAGCCATTCATAAGTTTATTTTGTCAACGCGCAATAAATACATGGTATGGGTCATAGTGACCCCTCTACAAGATGTTTTGTCTTACATGATTTATGCTGGTCAGGATGCCATCCATGTTTTGACATCTTCGTTAAGGTCGGATAA
The DNA here is from genome assembly GCA_029339505.1 of Unio delphinus. Taxonomy (NCBI): domain Eukaryota; kingdom Metazoa; phylum Mollusca; class Bivalvia; order Unionida; family Unionidae; genus Unio; species Unio delphinus. The sequence goes on from JAQISU010000049.1 coordinate 2,562,796, forward strand.
AATAACGACATTTTACCTTAAATGTGGCTGATAATCCCACTGCCAGAGTAATTAAGAAAGCGGGTTTCTGACCTCCAAGCCATTTGCTCGTGCAGAAATGTGTGAACGGATCTAAGTATCTTGAAATAGCTCAGAACAAAAACAAAACGACCCTCATCACTAACACTGTGACGAAACTGAGTACATGCTGGTGTATAAGCAATGTATTAACACTAAGAGCATGCAATTTCGTAAAAATGCATGCTTTGAAAATCCTCTTGTACTGTACTAGTTAAACAGCTATTACATTTAATACATTTCTTTTAACTTAAAATCGCTCTTGGTGTTTGCATACAAATCGCTTGATACATACAATTGAAAGAAATATATGTTCGTGCAATGGAAACAGATGCAGATGTAAATATTTACGATGAACATATAACCACCAGCAGACAATCCATCAAGAAAAGGAGAAGAAAAATCTTTGGCTTTATCACCATTCTGATCACTACTGTTATCGTAACATGCATAGTTATTATCGCCGTCGCTAAAAGCAAAACACAACCTGACACGCATACTGTACGAATCGAACAAACGACGACCCGTAAAGTGTCCTTGGAGACTCCCGAGTGCATTAGTCATGAAGGATCACCAACCCCTTCGTTGGATAGAGCCAACTGCATACTGGATTCCTACCCTTTGATTGATGGGTAAGTGAGTTATGCTTATATATATGAAATAAATGCATGCCTTGCATAATTGAATGGTAATTTGAAGAACATCATTATATCCCGTCATATGCAAGGATGATTCACATTTTTGGAAAACACATAACGACTATCAATCTTCATCTCTTATAGTACATACATACATGTATACATACATAAATATATGCATACGTGAATGTGTATATATGTACGTGTGTAAAGATATAAGAGTTTATGTCAATACATGTAAATATGTGTTTATGTATATTTAGATATGTGTGTATATATATGTAGATGTGCTTGTAAGCATATATGTGTATGTGTATGCATTAGATTACTGTGTATTTATGTATTTTTATATATCATCTAATAAGTGCGTTAGTGCGATTTTTATAAAATAAATATATCTATATCTCTCTCTCTCTCTCTCTCTCTCTCTCTCTCTCTCTCTCTCTCTCTCTCTCTCTCTCTCTCTCTCTCTCTCTCTCTATATATATATATATATATATATATATATATATATATATATATATATTTATATATATCTCTCTCCATCTATCGATCTATATATATATATATATATATATATATATATATATATATATATATATATATATATATATGTGTGTGTGTGTGTGTATGTGTGTGTGTGTTTATGTGTATATATGTAGGTGTGTGCCTATCAGCATATATGTGTATGCAGGAGATTACTATGCATTCGTGTATTTTTATATCTCATTTTATAAGTGCGTTAGTGCGATTTTTATAAAGAAAATATCTATCTATCTATCTATCTATCTATCTATCTATCTATCTATCTATCTATCTATCTATCTATCTATCTATCTATCTATCTCATCCATCCATCCATCCATCCATCCATCCATCCAATCGGTTGACATTTTCAAGTCGTATTGCATTAGCATTATTACAAAACCAGCGTTATTATATATAATTATTTATTAAAGATCATTCATTTGCTGAAATGAAATACACTAACTGTAATTAAATATCGTGGCTAACACGTCGAAGCTAATCTTGCATTCACTTGTTTTCACCTGGCATGTGCAGCTGCCCTGATGCTATAGCTGCAATCGAGCGTGTATACACAACTTGTTTTACTGGTACAAAATAACATTTAATCTAATTCCTTACTGCTTTCTAAATTTGGGTCACAGGGAAACTGAAACTCGCATCCGGTAGACTGCAGCAGCCCAGGTTTCATACAGTCATCATCCATTTTGTATGATTTAACTGACAGAGTGGAGAAAATGGAGCATCGTTTAGTGTTGAGCGCAAGTTGAATTGTGAAATATCTTTTCAAGTACAAACTTAATCACTCACGCTATTGGTACTGTAACGGCACTTTTAAGTCCAATAACTTTGGGTGAACTTGACTGAACAAAACTATTTGGAAGCACGAACAATATTAAGTCAATTTCATCGTATAAAATAATAAAACTGACTAATGAAATTCGATATACTGCTTTTATTGGAGCTTCTAGGATCATACTATATATCAGCTGGAAACTACAGTTACAGCAAGACGATGCTGAGAAAATATCGAGAGAAAAAATAAAATCTTCTTCTCCTACATCCGTTCTGGCGCCTTTTCCATCAATGTTCTTTCCCTTCTTTCCCATCTAGCCTCTCCGGTGGTCACTTAATATAGTTGGATGGAACTTGATAGACCATTATAAACTCTTACACATCGGCTCAAAATAGCTTCGAAGATAGTATAGACTGCCATATTATATGCATGCATGAAGGAGCACAAAATCGTAAGAACAGACTGGATTACGAATACATACTAGCACTTCCAACATATATTCAAAAAGTCTAGAAGTACTGAATTCATACTTAGGTTATGTTGAAGATATAGTTCAGCATTTTTAGTCGTGCAATCTAACATTGTGCCATTATTTCTCTAATATATATCTGGCGTATATATGATGTACGGTCAATTTATCATTTCAGATTTGCTTTGTATTTTTTCTTTCACTCTATTATGCAAGGTCTTTTGCGTATCATTTAGGGTCCATAAGAATACATTCCACCACCAACTGGTAAGTTTCAAAACTTGTCAGCTTCATTCTGTATCAACTGCGTTTGTCTCTCTGACATAAGCATAATACCCGTCGCACCGTTCAAGTTGAATATTTTTAGTTATGTGTAATCATGCATTCGACTGTCCAGAAACGAGTACGTACATTTTTGTCATTAGCGAATCGAGCCGCTGTTCACTGTTTCCATTATTCATGTTATTATTTCACAGACACAACGACCTCGCCTGGCAATACAGGAAAGCCACACATAATACGGTGTATTCAGTTGACCTCAACACCGACCTCACAAAAATCTGGAACATGACTCACACCGATATTCCACGGATGAGGAAAGGGAAAATTGGTGCGCAGGTAAAACAAAGAAAAACAACTTAAATCTATTAAACATAACACTGTGAAAGTTTTTTTATTATAAGATATAGCAGTTCAATCTCTTGGAGTAATTTATTGACATTACACCCAATTTGTTTGCCATGTGATCCAATATTTTTCGTCAAGATGGATATATATATATATATATATATATATATATATATATATATATATATATATATATATATATATATATATATATATATATATTGTTACGTACTTAGGCTCGAATAAACAGTAACATAAAAAGAGTGAAAATAACAAGCTTGTAAAAACTTAATAAACAATTTATTGTGCACAAATATTTTCCCGAAAAGAAAAATAAACTTACGGTTTTAAGAATCAATTCTAAAATTAATCGAAAAATAATTCAAGCTATAATCCACTAGTGAAATTGTAAAAGTCATGGTAATAAAATATCCTAATAATTCCCAGTTCGAATGTTAGTGAAACATCCAAGATGGAAGACGATGTCACGTGATGAAGTCAGTTCTGGTCTTATGAAATTCAATCAGCACAATTGTTTTCCAGATAAATAACAAAATAAATCCACTTGATCCAACCGAATTGAAATAATTTGCAGTACAGGGTAATTTAAAATAACTCAAAATAACTTAGTATTTTAACAGCCCAGCTTCCACTAAATAGTTCGCTCCACAACATTATTTTTATACCTGTTTTTATGTAAACAAGGAAGGGGTCACATGATATTCTAGAATCTTTAGAACAAATTTACGTTCAAAAAAATATCGTGCATACCGTATGACTCATGGAATACTCTCAAGAACTAAAAATAGAAAGATGTTTATAACAAAGCTCCATAATGTCCTTGGAATCAACTAATCATTTGAAAATCTTGTTTTCAACTCTGAAGCCAGGTCAGAAATGAGGTCAACATCTGGTGTTTATTTGTAGAGTACAGATCATCCCACGTTTTAAACAAGATATCTCCCAATGAATGAATTTTAAACTTAAAAGGTCAAATTTGAATCTGACAAACAAACAATTAAAACAAAAATAAATGTCTTAAATCAAATATACGTATATACCTATATAATACAAATAAGTAAATTTGTTGACGACGTTGATTATCCATTTTACGCAGCATCAACGCTGTAAGACTACAGAGCAAACTCTTAACAATGAGAACTACGTAGTATTTTTTTCTTCTTGACAAACTGTCATAATATTTGTTTTACGCCATATATTTCTTGTCTATCCTTTGGTAAAAGAAGAAACTGCTTAGTCTATTACGCTGAATCATGTTGTTCCTTTTTATTTTCCTCATTGCTTGCGTAACTAATTTCAGTTTTGGGCTTGTTACGTCGATTGCACTTCCCAGTACAAGGACGCAGTGCAAAAGTCACTGAACCAGCTTGACACAATCAAGAAGTTTATAAACAGATATCCGGATGTATTCCAGTTTGTCACAACGGCACAAGGTATAATAACTTCAAGAGGTATATAATAACATTAATGCAGAGCATCTTTACAGGAATTATCCTACTTGTTAGCCGTGTAAAGAAAATTAAGGTCGAAGCAACAGGCTTCATGTATTTTTATTTCAGGACTTTGCACACTTTGCAAGCTAACGCTACATCATGGGTGTGGGTCACCTCACCATTTCGGGTACATTAATTGTCTTTAATCGTTGCTATTGTCATTACTTTTAATTCCAAATTAGGTTCGGATGTTTGCTTGTAAGCAGTCAATCATTTGTCAAATGATAAATGTGACACTCAAATCCGACATATTACATGTAGGTTTTAATTTTTATTATTTTATCTTATACAAGGTTCATTGGGTGGATTGTTTTTGAAATTTATCCTGGTAGGAACACTTGATACTTGTTACGTCGATTGCACTTCCCAGTACAAGGACAAGGTTCATTTTAATTTGTTATTACATTACATTTGAAAATTTCGAAATTTGGTAAGGAATATATATGAATTACATGCAAACAACCAGAAGCGTTTTTGCTAAATTTGAAAACTTTATATTCTATTACGTTTTGTACTTAGAAGAACGCGATGTTTCTTGTTCAATGCAGGGTCCGCTCCAGAGGCCTAGAAGTTAGAGCGCCGGGTCGGAAGCGTGAGGTCGTGGGTTCGGACTCAGGCTGAGTCATACCAAAGACTTACAAAAATGGTACTAACAGCTTCCTCGCTTGGCGTTCAGCGTTAAGCTGTTAGTGCTAGGACTGGTCGGCCTGGTGTCAGGTTAATGTGACTTGGTGGGACATCATTCTACTTGTCTGCGGTATGATATCCCAGTGCTAGACATCACTATAAACTGCATCACTACTATGATATGATATAAACTAAAAACTTGTTAAATCTACATTAACAATCCTAATCACACACACACGCGCGCGCGCGCGCACGCGCACTTCAATTCTGGTCAGCAGGTGATATGCGTGTATTTAGATCATTCCAGTACACTCTACATATGTCAAGTTTAAATCTTAGCGAATAACTTGAGTTGCTTGATGCATAATTGATGCCTTATATAATCTTAGCGAATAACTTGAGTTGCTTGATGCATAATTGATGCCTTATATAATCTTAGCGAATAACTTGAGTTGCTTGATGCATAATTGATGCCTTATATATTTAACATCAACATTTATTCAGCTCTCTTAAAATCGTATGCATTGTGTGTAGTTTGTTCTTGCTGTTTTAGAACTATGTTCTAAATGCGTTTCACGTTGGCGTTACTTGTTATTCAGCAAACCCCTTTCCTCGCCAAAGTAAGAACTCCATTTTATCTGCCACCCAACTAAATTTGGTGTCAAAAGAACTCTGTATCCGAATAAAATTACGCTGTGAATTTGGCGATACCCGTTACGATCATCGTGACATATTCTTTGATCGATTTGCCGTCGACAACGTCAAGAAATCTTATATACATATGTTTGTATCAATGCTGCCAAATCTGTTATATTTGAAGGATATTTAATGTTTGGTGATTTGATATTTCAATAGGAATTATGGATGCATTCAAAGCAGGGAAGATTGGCAGTCTTGTTGGTTTGGAAGGTGGTCACTCCATCGACAGTAACCTGGCCAATCTCAGGATGTTTTATGACCTTGGCGTGCGCTACTTGACCTTAACCCATAACTGTAACACACCATGGTAAACCTTAAATCCCTTCTCTCTTTGTCTCTGTGTCTCGCTGTCTCTCTCCTGGTCTTTTATTTTACATGCTTGTTCACTGCAAATAATCAACATACAATTTCTATATCCTTATAAATTTCTTTGGATTTTTCCCCCTTCATTTTGTTCTACTAAGGAATAACCTATGTTGTCGTACTATAGAGGCGTGCATGTGCGTTATTATGGCAGTTAGGTGTATTATGAGTGCGTGCTTTTGATGGATAGTTGGTTTAATGGTATTTGACACCATTTTTAAGCACATAACATGCCATAAATAACGGTTATTATAAAGGGAGAATTCAGGAAGAAATAGCGACTCGTGGAACACTATTAACAAAAGCTTTTAATCTTAGCATCTTTGGTTGACCAGATAATCGAACGTAACGCAGACATAGGTGAGATGTGTAAGTGATTTGAAAATGCGGGCGCTTTAAACTACTCTCACCCCAGCTAATGTGTGTGTGTGTGTGAGGGAGAAGGTCTGTATTTAGATACTAAAATGTCTCATTTACTCCAAATCCTGTAGGGCAGACAACTGGGCAGTAGACGAGCCGGATTATAATAAAACTGTGCTGAACGGTACCACCGAATTTGGAAAGGTAAGCTTCAAAATTTTAATCTCAATATATTTATATACAAGGTCATGCAAGTTTAGTCCCATCTCTCGAAGACCATGCTTAGTACACGTGACACAAGCATTGTTTGTAATTATATTTTATGAGTATTCTTTTGTAAATTAACGACAAACGCTAAAGCGTTCGGGCAATTTTTGAATTCACTATCGGCCTATTTCATACAAACACAGACACAGACACAGGGTTAGACACAGAAGCTACAACAAATTTTCTTGATCTTTTTTTACCAAAGAAATAAATTCAGATATTCCCATGAAGTAAGGATGAGCATCAGTTCGATAATTATAATATAACATGAGAAATCTGATTTTAATTAGAGGCAGATTGTTTATATAATCGTCCTATATTTGCAGAAGATAATCCTAGAGATGAACCGACTCGGGATGATGGTGGACCTGTCTCACGTGTCTAAGAAGACAATGATAGACGTGTTGAAGATTACAAAGGCCCCAGTCATCTATAGTCATTCTTCAGCGTTCACTATCTGTCCCCATTACCGTAATGTACAGGATGACGTTCTTCAAATGACGGTATGTATGTATGTATGTATGTATGTATGTATGTATGCACGAATTCTCAATTTTAATAGCAAGGGGGGGTTCTTTCAGTGTTCTTCAATTATTGCAAATTAATCATTATGTTACTAATATAAAGTTATTACTTTTAATATCTTCACGAATTTGTCATTAAAAAATTAAAACGTTACGTTATTTAATGGAGAGCACTGTCTTGTAAAAACAATGATTTTTGCATTCCAAAACACCGAGCACACTCTGTTAAAAAAACATTTAGTAACTCCTGCTTTATTACAATATCGTATGTGGAAGTGGTAGATGTGATATCTTATTGAGTAAACTGTATGTCAAAATTATTACATTTTAATGTAGCCAAACTAATTGTTTCTAGCAAATACTAATCTTGTAGAGTTGTACTAATTACAGATAAATTTGTTTTCATTACAAGGTCATAATCTAAACTAGCTTTTACCTAAATGGAAAAACAAGTGGCATCCATTTGTATCATTAGCAAATAATCGAATGTTCAGTGACATAGGTGGGTATTGCATTCTACAGCAAAATCGCCATGGATGTCTGCCTAAATCCATGCTGTCTTTCTTAAGATGGGCTAATTTGGTTTTCGTAAGGCGTGATGCTAGACTGTACATATTATTCATGGATTCTGACAAGTTTGTATAATCTACTATAATTGTGGGTTTGCTCTTTGAACTTTTCGTTATGCCAAAACTAAAGCTGCATTCTTCAAATCACTGACCGATATTTTTCAGAAGAGGAGGTACAAAGGTTCCAAGAGATTGTGGAACTGATTAATATATTTGTTTTAAGAATTCGAAATATAAGAAAAACATGTTGCATTGGTTGTTTCAGCTTTGAAAGCTGCTTAGTTACACCTAAGATGTTAATAACAAACCGCTCCTGTGGCTAATGGTTAGAACGTCCGCCACGGAAGTGGGAGGTCGTGGGTTTGATCCCTGGCCGCGTCATACCAAAGACTTACAAAAATGGTACAAACAGCTGCCTCGCTTGACGCTCAGCATGAAGAGGTTAGTGTTAGGACTGGTCGGCCTGGTGTCAGGATGGGACATCATGCTACATGTCTGCCGCGTGATGCCCCAATATCACTATAAACTGCCTCACTGCAGACATTGTAGCGATATGACTGAAAAATTGTTAAAGCATCGTTAAAAATCCTAATCAAACAAACAAACAAACAATATCCCCCACTGACCCTTTTGTGGAATATCTTGTAGTGTGAATTTTTTTATCTAGTTAAGTTCTAAACATAATCGATTTGTAAAGACTGTTTCCTTTGTATTTTGCATTATCTTGGGTCTGCGTTGTTTTAATTTTAATTTAAGCTGTGAAACGTATATTAGCATAGTTGGTTACGCTTTATTAAAAGTTTGTAAGGGTATTAGTTAACTATGAATAAGTTATTTATTGTTTGCGCATACTTATGAAACCGAGGTTCACATTTTGTGTTTGCGATTATGAGATCCTACTCACCTCCGCAAACAATAGCCTTATTCAGTCCTATATTGCAATTCTGTATCACTGGGTTTTCAGTGGCTTCATTTTGTTATCTTTACAAGTGTTTTGAAAATTGCAATGTTACTGATTTGATCTCTTTTACAGTCCATAAAGGAGAGAATAGTCTTCAGAGACCCTGATATGACTTTTCAGAAGACTGGTATTCAGAGCCTTGCACAAAGCATATCAGCATTTCTGGTCATTGTATTTAGGTGTAATGACAGAACAGACATGTTTTCTTTCAAAATCTTATTTGTTTTATACAGACTATTTCTGCAGGAAGCGAATGTCATGTACCTATTGAATCTATAATTTATAGTACACGGATTTCAGTGTCCGATTCAATGGTGTCCAAAGGTACTTAAACACGCTTAAGTATTGTCTTGGCCTTTTCAAAGACATTTGATAAGGTATTTTGTTTATAATGTATCTTTGTTGTGATATATTATAATAACATTTATGCACATATTAATGTATGCAAACGTTTGCTGGAGCTTTCACGACGATTTAGATATTTACGGTTTGATTGGCGCTCCAGCAAGCAAATAACACTGTGAAAGCTGTTCCAATTACAAACCTCATTCTTGGCTGTACATGTTCTCAGACACACGATAATAACCATGAATTACTATTTAAAATGTTTTTATTTCTTTCAGGTGGTGACCGATGGTGTTGTGATGGTAAATTTTTACGATGAAGTAATCAATTGTGGCCCCAATAAGACCAGTATTACAGTCTTGTCTCAGGTTGCAGGTACATAAATACAATAAGACTAGTGTTACAATTGTCTCACGTGAAGGCACGTATGTACAATTTTATGCAAATCTCAAATTAGATATGTCATCAAAACAAATGTGTTCGATTTCTCTGAGATATGTCGTTTTATCTTTTAGGACAACTGTAATACATATTCTCCGCGAACGAATGCGCCCAGAAATAAACGCCAAACACCATCTTAAAAACTCTAATCATACGCATGTCAAATATACTTAACTGTATATAGCCGACTGATAATTGTCTAAATTGAAAGGAACATCAGAGTTCCTTACATTTGAATGTTTCCATCTGTTTATGATGATATATATGTATCAAACTCCTTTAAGTGATTGGTATATACTTTACTCTTTTTTTAAATAGTATTAGACACATAACACAGTTACATTGTCATTGTACACATAACACAGTTACACTGTCATTGTACACATAACACAGTTACACTGTCATTGTACACATAACACAGTTACACTGTCATTGTACACATAACACAGTTACACTGTCATTGTACACATAACACAGTTACACTGTCATTGGGTCGGGTTTGTTAAGCATGAATGCAGTCAGTAACAACTGCTTATCTTTTACGTAACATAGGGTGCATTCTTCTTTAAGTTTGAATGACGATGAGAAAATTAACATACAATATAAGATTTTCATTTGTTTAGAACAATATTATTTAATTATGTGGGCGATTTAGGTCTCACGTGTATTTTGTATTTTAATATAATCTAATTGAAGTATGGTCTCCATTGTGATACAACATGAAGATCTGATAGCAACCGCTCAGAAGTCATGTTCTGGTAACCTAGGTTATTACCATAATCGCTAATATTATCAACCATTCAGATGACGTCTTTTTTCTTGGTGTTTGGATATAGCATTGTCAGTGAAGAGCATGAATCTATACATAACATCTGATTCACTTTCAGATTTTTGAAAGCTGAATTTCTTATGGCTAATTAAAATGAAACCAGAACATGACGCTTAAGCGGTCGGCGTCAGGTCTTTATGTATGGCAGTAGAGATCAATTTTAAATCTGATTGATTTTCACATTATTGTTATTAATATTTTATTTTCTTTCAGATCACATCGACTACATAAAGAACTTAATTGGTGTCGAGTATGTTGGCATAGGAGCGGATTACGACGGAGTTCCCACGTAAGTTATCACTTTCCGTTGATTTAGTCAATATACAATCCAGCAGTTTAAATACCTTGCTAAAATAACTAATGCAAATGTTATTATTGTATGTTATTATTTTAACACACGATTTCTTTTTGCAATGAAAAATGAATAATTTTCAAAACTACTAGAAAGTACTGCTCATGAAAGAATGAGATCGTACTATGTGGATTTAATTTAGAACTTTAGAGTTATTTATTCTTAACGAACAATAAATCGTTTACCCACAAAATCGAATTCTCAGACACGAGGCAAATTATAAGATGTGATTTACCGATAATAATAATGACTGTTCTGGTGAAGAGTATATCGAAATTTCTATTTCTTTCACTTGCATACAATCTACCATTTTTTAGGTATTAATGAAAGGTATAATCTGTCAATGTTGCGTGCGAATGGTATCCAAACATTTATTACTCAAATAACCCATTGCTTTTCAAAAGTATAGCTGCACAATTCCAAGCTAGAATTTCTTGCTGTTTTCCTCCTTATCATTCACACTCAATGGTATTACTAATGATAATGCCTTGCGTTGGGATGGCTAAAGTTTTACTTTTGAGATTACATGACGCCGAGCGGAGTAGAGGAAAATGCATTGGAGAACGAAAGAGACTGAGATCCAGACTGAGTTTGTTAAACTGTTCACTTACATTATATATTGATCATCTTCGGCTCCTAATTAGTACAAAGTCTATTTCATGGAAAATCTTAAAACGTTTATAAATAATGTTGTATTTGTTCAATATTTCAGCTCTTCCGTTTCATGTTATTAATACTAGATAATATTTCTACTTCAAAGGTGTCCCTTCTTATGTGCATCGACCTTCTTGACATACTGCGTTATACAAGACAGTATACACCGTAAGACAACAGCGGGAAACACATACCTATCCTAAAATGAATCGATATATTTTTAAAGTTTTGTCTGGACGTTTACGTTTATTAATATTAAAACCATTATGCAAAGCATGTAAATTGTGTGCAAGTGTTACTTGCATCTGCAAATTATACGCTGCGTGTACTATCAAAAGAATTATACGCTGCGTGTACTATCAAAAGAATTATACGCTGCGTGTACTATCAAAAGAATTATACGCTGCGTGTACTATCAAAAGAATTATACGCTGCGTGTACTATCAAAAGAATTATACGCTGCGTGTACTATCAAAAGAAGAAAGCATCTAAAGTTTAGAAACAACCAAATCGATATTCTCTAAGCTAGTCATAATTGCTGTACATTTCGTATATTCTAGTCAGCAATGGCACTAAAGAAAGCAACCGGTCTAGGAGAAAAAGGTATGAAACTTCCAGGAAGTCGTTTCACGGCTGAGATTATCAAGGAGTATGTATTCGTAGGGGAAACAATCTGACGATTTTACACAGATGTAAAATTTCGATTTAATCAGTGCTGCTATAAAAAAAAAACACTAAGAATATTTTTATTTATTCTTTAAAAACTTCAGAGGTGTCTTTATGCGAGACCAGTTACCTTCCAGACCAAACAGCGTTGAAACCGGTATCATTAATCTCGATAATTCCACCGGACCTGGAACTCACTGGACCACATACGCGATTGACCCACGTGGAATTATTTATTTCGATTCGTATGGGTTAACCCCACCAAAAGAATGTCTAAAATGTATCATCCCTCACAAGGTTCCGGTTTGGTACTCACCGCCATCAACACGTACATTAACTGACCTCCAATATGAGGCAGAGAAGTAATTGCTGTACTCGAGTCTCTATCAAAATAAACCAAACCACCTTGTGTGCTTTTGCTATTTTGTAATTTATTTTCCACTAGTTGAGATCATAGTTTTTCTTTATCATTTTTTTTTTAATTACATTAATTGATATGACCTTGTACTGGCTCATTTTGTTTACACTCTACTGGCTTTACCCAGCACATACTTTTATCAATACCTTTCAAACCTGACCTTGTTTGAAATAGAAATATTTTTTGGTAGCCTCCCAGCCGGACTTGAAGACGTTTCTACCTACCCGGATTTGTTTGCGGAACTAATCAAGAGAGGCTGGACTGACGAGGAGCTTCGGATGTTAGCAGGCAAAAATCTGATCCGGGTCTTCACAAAGGTAGAAAAGGTGAGTCAAAAAACGGGACATAGGAAAGATTAAGAAAGACGAGCCTTAGAATGAACAAGTGAGACTAGTAGAAGAGTATTTCACTAACGGATACAATAGAATGTAGATCCACTCTGGTACACAATTTAGCAACTCAAATACAGTAATGGGAGACAGATAATTTCCAGGAGGTAATTCTGGTATTTAGAGTGAGGGACGGGGAAATTCAAGGTGTTGACATTTTTCAGTCTGCCCTTTTACGTTGTGCTTGATGCCGATAACAAAAACGCACAGGTTGTCATATTCTTGACAAAATTGGAACAAATGAAGAAGGAAATGGTAATTGATTACGTTCTATGAGCTTTTAGACCCACGCGGTTTTGTCCTTACTGTATTAGACATGAAACCAGTGCACCAACTAGTTGTATTATTCACAATCCGTAATTTTACAAAGGCAATACAGTCAATATAGATATTGATCGGTCTCTTTAGATAAAGTTTCATTTGACACAAAGAACACAAAATTGCCACCCTTTGTAACATTTAGATCAATTTGAATTTAGATGAGTTTATCAATATTAACCCACACAATAACCCACTTGACTTGTAGAGGGGGTTTAATTCGGTCATTATACTGCATGTACATTTTGAGTCTAATTTTACGAAATGTTGACTCTTTAAAGATATCTTAAGTACACTTATGTATGATTGCATCGTGAGCGTAGTCTACTTTTAATGCCGTACAATCGAAATACCATTTGTCCGCGATTCAATGCAGTACACTAAAGCAACATTCCCTGGGGAGAGTGGTCTCGATTCAGTGCATTATATCCTTGTAACGTTAGCTGGCAGAAGTACACTTGCTTTGTGGATTGTATCATATCTAACTGCAGATACAGAGTTTCTCCTTTGAATACGTTCCCCAATCACATTACTTTAGGGATATTAGCCTGCTACCTCGCGAATCCAGCCCTACCAAAAGACGAAAATTCGTCTTTCCTGTCTATGTCATATAGACAAAGGGCAATAACTCTTGCCCATTACCTCCCCTTGCCGCCCGTTAGGTGTCGCTTTTTTAGTTTTTTAGCTTCGCTTACGCGAAAACACGTACAATTAGACCTCCAATGAATCCAAGCCATCTTAGTGTAAATTCTGACCATCCGAAGTTAAATTTGGAATTACTGTGTTGGATAATCATTCCTCTACAGGTCGTATACATTATTTTACAATATTTTCCAATTTGAGTGACTTTGTCACCTTTTCTAGACTTCGGACCAGGTTGCAACGTGGTCAAAGCATGTAATACATGTAGCACTCAATAATTTCGCTTATTCCGTATGTAACGTTTACGATATTAGCGACTAATAACGTGCTGCATTGATAATGTGTGCTGTATTTATCTTCTTTGACGTTTCAGTAGACTTCAAAAAAGTCTTTGAACGACCAATTGCGACTATTTAATGGCGGACTTCGTGTTGTAGTCACGAATTCACGCGACACTTAATCATTTCGCTTCCTCCGTTAGTTACGGTTATGGAATAGCGACTTAATAGCGTACTGAATTGTTAATTTGTGCTTTGTTTATCTTCTTTCCGTTTCAGTAGACTTCGTCTCTGAACGACCAGTTGCGACTATTTAATGGCGGAATTTCGTGTTGTAGTCACGAATTCACACGACACTTAATCATTTCGCTTCCTTCGTTAGTTACGGTTATGGAATAGCGACTTAATAGCGTACTGATTGTTAATTTGTGCTTTGTTTATCTTCTTTCCGTTTCAGTAGACTTCGTCTCTGAACGACCAGTTGCGACTATTTAATGGCGGAATTTCGTGTTGTAGTCACGAATTCACGCGACACTTAATCATTTCGCTTCCTTCGTTAGTTACGGTTATGGAATAGCGACTTAATAGCGTACTGAATTGTTAATTTGTGCTTTGTTTATCATCTTTTCGTTTCAGTAGACTTCGTCTTGAACGACCTATTGCAACATGCTCACGGTGATAACTAGTTTGGTCATTAAGAGTTAACATGGCACGGAATAATTTGACTACTCCGTTAATAACGGTTATAGTATTATCGAATTAATAATATGCTGAATTTTTTAATCTGTGCTTTGTTCTCTTCTTTTGTCGTTTCAGTAGGAAAGTCGACAACGAAGGCATGAATGGCAAAATGGGTGTTGGCAATGTGGAAATGGAGGAAATTATGTTGACATGGTTTAGGCTGCCCAGTGGATGTAAATTTCACCGCAGGTCCGTGCATGGCTTTCGGGCCTGTAAGTCCGGACGCATGGAGTCTAGGCTGGATCAATTGGATCCATTTTATTATGCACTTTCGCCGGCCGTCCAGCCGTCCGTCCAGCCGACACCGTCAGTTCAGCTGGCACTTCAGCAGGCACCAACCGGCACTAGCCATACATCCGGCACCGTCCGTTTAGCCCAAATGGCACCGGACGGCCAGCCGACCTTCCAGCTGGCATCAACAGGCACCGGCCGTTCAGCCCAAATGGCACCGGCCGGCCAGCCGACCTTCCAGCCTGCATCAACAGGCACCGGCCGTCCACCCGGCAACGACCGTTCAGCCCAAATGGCACCGGTCGTCCAGCCGACCTTCCAGCCGGCATCAACCGGCACCGGCTGTCCATCGGACAACGACCGTTCAGCCCAAATGGCACCGGTCGTCCAGCCGACCTTCCAGCCTGCATCAACAGGCACCGGCCGTCCACCCGGCAACGACCGTTCAGACCAAATGGTACCGGTCGTCCAGCCGACCTTCCAGCCGGCATCAACCGGCACCGGCCGTCCATCCGGCAACGACCGTTCAGCCCAAATGGCACCGGTCGTCCAGCCGACCTTCCAGCCGGCATCAACCTATGCAGGCCGTCCATCCGGCAACGACCGTTCAGCCCAAATGGCACCGGTCGTCCAGCCGACCTTCCAGCCGGCATCAACCTGCACCGGCCGGCCATCCGGCAACGACCGTTCAGCCCAAATGGTACCGGTCGTGCAACCTACCTTCCAGCCGGCATCAACCTGCACCGGCCGGCCATCCGGCAACGACCGTTCAGCCCAAATGGCACCGGTCTTCCAGCCGACATCAACCTGCACCGGCTGTACATTTGATTTACGGAGATTATAGTGATGTACCCGTCAGTCAATCTGTACTACTGGTTACATATCACTACCATGAGAGAGATGTTATAGATGTATCTCCGTCCAATCAGACCATTCGAGAGGCATGTGCCGGTCATAGCCGGACCTTCGCCGACATTCCGGCCGACCATATACCAAACAAATCAGTCGGTATCGCCGGTGTACACCTCCCGTCACGTCAAATACGTGTCGGTGTGATTTTAAAACAAGGGAGAATTAGTGACATTATCAGAGATGACGGAATTGAGTTATCTATGCCACTTGGTATGCGCTACCCAGATATGGCAGCTTTACCAGAACAGGACTTTCAGGCCGACCATTCGTCAGTTCAATCAGCCGTTAGTGCCGGCCATCCATATGTTCACGGCTTCTCCACAAGGGAGATTTAGTGAAAGTGTCAATTATGACAGAATTGCGTCATCTAGGTCACCTGGTATGCTGTACAGATATGCAAGCTATACCAGAACCAACATTCCCTCTGAGCGAATGGTAGATGGGTGCACAGTGCTGGCCGCACTACATAAGCATTATGTAATTATTATTACCTTCTAGCCGGCACCAACCGGCACCGGGCGTCCATCCGGCAATGACCGTTCAGCCATATGGCACCGGTCATCCAGCCGGCACTAACCGGCACCGGGCGTCGATCCGGCAATGACCGTTCAACCCAAATGGCACCGGTTGTCCAGCCAAGCTTCCAGCCGACACTTGCCGGCACTGACAGTCCATCCGGCTCCGGCCGTCCAGCCCAACAGGCACCGGTCGTCCAACCGTATGGAGATTTTAGTCAGCAGCAGAGGAGGTGAACAGACCAGCTTTTTTAGTCGTCAACGATGCTTCCTTCTAGTTAATATTTACTAGGAAGTTCTCAATTTGTCAAATAAACCCTTCTAGTTAATATTTACTAGGAAGTCTTAATTTGTCAAATAAACCCTTCTAATAAATATCAAGAGAAGGGTCCATTTGGTAAAAAAAAAGACGCCATTTAGTTGACGTTCACCTCCTCGGCTGCTAATGCGCTAACTAAATATTTGATCAAGTCCGATACGATATCTTGTCCGAGGGTCTGATAAATTTATCGTCACAAATCCGTGTGGGATTGTCTGAGCGTGGCTAAAGAAATTTCTAAATCGATTATGATCCATATCACCACCGCACCAAGTTTGCCAAATATTTCTAAGAGTATGAGTATCAACTCCGTTAAATACACACAGCATATTGCAGTTATCTCTGATCACTTTTGGTATTTGAGTGTAACGTTGAGTGATATATATCACATCGGTGTTTTTATGTCTGCCTCTGGAAAATATTCTAGCAGGATTCTTTTGATTATCTAACATGATATCATCATATACGACTAAATTGTTAATACTTCCATCAATATCATCAATATTCGGTGCCTCTTCGATATCGGTTATAAACTCAATAACACCATCGCCGTTAATTTCTTGCGCGGCATCATTAAAATCCTTTAATACTTCATAACATCGTTGATCGTCTACACTCGGAGCAATCATGTACAATTTATCCCACTTCATCCATCTCGTTATCAAATTAAGTAGCAATTGTGTTTTACCACTTCCAGATGGTCCGATGATAATCGCGCGAATAGAATTTGGTAACATTGCATGGTGTCTAATAGGTTCCCGTCGTCGAGTAGCTGAATAATCAATTACATTCATAACTGTTATATATAAATTATGGATCTATATTGTGTGAAGTGTAGGACGCGTACTGGCACAAATGACTTGACGACGATTACAACGAAAAATAATCGATCAGCGCTTTCTGGTAAATGCGTACAATGTAGTACAAAGAAATTTAGATTTACTTCCCTTGGTAAAAATTCTTCGAATTTTCCAACCATGGCTTTAAAAAAAAACGAGGAGGTGATATTGCAGCCAAATTGACAAAACTCCCAGGAACACCGTGGGCAAAGTATCCAGGAGAAAAGCACCTTCCAGGATATAGCTACTGTGGACCGGGGACACGATTAGATATCAGACTTGATGATCAAAATCAGCCCCGACCCGGCGAATATCCAATAAACGCTATTGATAAGGCGTGTCATGCTCAAGATGTCGCTTATAAAAGCAGCAATCTTCAACACAGACATCTCGCAGATGTAAAATTAATTCATGCGTTAAATGCTATTCCTGATAAATCCTTCAAAGAAAAATTGGCTTCTTGGTTGGTAAAATCTGCTATGAAGGGTAAATTGATGTTAGGTGCTGGTAATTGAAAATGTTAGCATTTTAATATGGAATCTATTTATTATTCTCCGAGAGGATACTGGAGAGGTTACGCAGCAATCAATAAACTAGCTAGTGCATCAAAGGTGAAAAAAACTACAGCGGCAAACTGGTTATCTAAACAGGCAATATGGCAAATTTATCTACCAGCGCCTAAACAAATTAACTATTCGCATTTTGATGTTACAACACCTAATGAAGTTCATCAAGCTGATATACTATTTCTGCCGCATGACAACGGTTACAAATACGCGTTAACGTTAGTTGATATTGCAAGTCGATACAAAGAAGCAGAACCGTTAAAAACAAAATCATCTACTGAAGTAGCTTCTGCATTTGAAAAAATTTATCGACGAGGTCCTCTGCGCTGGCCAAATCTGTTACAAGTTGATCCTGGCAAGGAATTTCAAGGTGTTGTTACATCTACGATGAAACATCATAATGTCGCCATCAGACGAGGACACACTGCGCTACATCGCGATCAGGCAATTGTTGAACGGTTTAATAAAACCCTTGCTGAGCGGTTATTCGGATATCAATACGCAAAAGAATTCATCCAGGATAAACGATCCCGTGAATGGGTCAAGAGATTACCAGCTGTGATTACCGCAATCAATAATGAGATTACTAGAACAATTAATATGAAACCTGTCAACGCTATTAAGAAGGCGTCTATCAAAATGGAAATCCAAGGAATTTCACAAAAAGAACCAATTCTTGGTAGTAATGTCATTGTAAGGTACTTATACGAACCAGGAGAGCTTGAGGGTGGTAAAAAAAGAGCTACTGATCCTATTTGGAGTGTCACTACGCATAATATATCCGGTATAACACGATCAACTGGTAGACCTCCAATCTATAGACTGGATTCAACTGCTCCTCAGCGGGGTTTTACACGCAAACAATTACAAGTGATTCCCGAGGATACTCAATTGCCACCGCGTGGTCTTAATTAGCACCCAGGGTGCTGTCACCCCGGCGTCTATTACACTCAAGACAGGTCAACATCACATTGTTTCTGACATGACCGAGATTGTTATCTTTTCTATCTACGGTGAATTGGCGAGGATCTTTATCCGACCAATTCCAACTCATTATACAATTACAACTCGCGCAGTGATTGTTCTGTTGTTGCTTTAGTGTCTTAATTAATTCAGCATCAATGTCAAATTCTCTTTTATTTTTTTTATCCTGTTGTTTATAACCAGAGAGTTTTTTTCTGATTATATTATCATCGGTGTGTATATTACTTATTGTATTGTCATTATCATTAACCACAATTCTTCGAAGTTGGTTTATTCGCCGTACTCTGGATACTGCGAGATAAACTAAATTTGACCACTCAATATGATTATCTACTATCCAAAGAGTTGTATCGGATATAGTCAATCCCTGTGAAGAGTGTATTGTTGCTGCATAACCTAACGTCCATGGGGATTTATCAGCACCTAATGCATCTTTAACGACGCTGATATCAACCAGCACAATATCATTTAATACTAAATTCTGCTTTTGTTGTTGTCCAGGAATGTCAACGTCGATATTCTGCTTTCGTGTATCCTTAGGTCTATAACAGAGTGGTACTGGAAGCGTTGCAAATTTTTCTTTATGTAGCGCAAACAACTTCATCTGAAGTGCGTCTCTGACTATTTTTCTACTCGCGATTATTAAATCATTTGGCTTCCACATTTCCCAAAAATCATTCATGGGAGTTTCTGAAATTATTTCACGCGCTATTTCACATTGGATTTTATCCGGTTGTAATCTAATTAGCGCTTTGAACTCGCGTAATTGTTCATCAAGTGATCTATGGTCGGTATTAATCTCTTCATAATAATCTACAAATCCTTTTAGCCATTCATGTGGAGATCCACCAACAAATGGCTGCGGTTGGCCGTGATCCCCGCACACGACGACTTTTGTGTTTTTTGTCAACAACCATGATAGAAATGTCTGTAATACTGTCAACGATATAGTACATACTTCATCAATGATTATTACATCAGGAATGAATTTATCGCCCATTCGATCAGGAGTCCAATTATCGCCTTTCCATCGAAAGAAGCTGTGATAGGTACAAGCTTTTACTCCACGCGCTATCATCTCTCTGGCGAGTCTGTGAGTTGGTGTTAACACAACCATGGTTGACCGACGAAATAATTCGATTGCACGAGTTGTCTTTCCTGATCCACCACAGCCGTTTAAATAAACTGTCTTGTATCTACAAATCGGATCGGATACGGGCGGTGCAGTAGAAAATTCTGATTGAATCTCTGAGATATTATGGTTACTTTTCAAGTATTTATCATCCATAGCAACGTCTGCGGATTTACAATACTCATGTAGTGTTTCTTTTTTAAACCTCCAATTCCCCCACGCTTCCTTAGGATCTGTGAATTTAGCTACATCTGATTTATATTTCTCATGGATATACATCGAATCAGTAGCTACTCTAACCGCGGTATTAGGAAATCTATTTATCATCGAGAATAGATTAATACAAGAATAGGCTAGCATAGAACTTCTCAATTGTGTGTATTGACAACTTTTTCCATCACAGTAGGTAACAACCGTACCTAATTTCTTACCATTTCGAAGGACATCATCTACCCAAACATTATTAGTTCCGCTCGCAGATTTGTAAGCTTCCTCATCTAATTCCCCTGATAGAAAAGCGTTCTTACGGGTTACAAATTTCCCTTTTTTTATTAAATCAGATATTATGAAATTGTATTCTTCATCGTCTATGATTAATCTAGAAGAGTATTTTGCATTATCAAATCTTCCACCTTGAGTGAATTTACCGATTATTTTTCGTCCGAGATCTTTAGCCTCTCTATTACTACCTTCGAATAATTTCTTAGACCAATCTATGATTTGTTCCTCGCTGAAATTCTTCGAATTTCCATCTAGAAATTGTTTTCGTTGTTCGTTAATTATTTTTTCTAGATCAGGTTTTGGTAACCAAACATCTTTCTGAGCGTTATAACAAATAATCGCTTCACTGACAATTAACGATATTAGCATACCACAATCGATCATATACCGCAATAGCACAATTGGCATCCACGCTTTTTCATACATATGTCTACCAAGCCAAAGATAACTACACGGATGTAACCCTGTAGCTAATTCGAATGATATCACACGAGCGAACCCGGTTAAATCAAAATCAGGCAATGGACCATTAATCGCAACACGAGTCATTTCATGTGTGGGATGTCCAAATCGTTTAAAATATTCAGAGCATTCTCCATATCCGAGAAAACTTCCAGGATAACACGCGGATATATCAATTGAAATCATACCATCACGTGAGTATTTCGTATTCCACAATCCTCCATGACCCAATTCGACGCAACTCAACTTCACATCCTCCAGAAAATCACTTCGTGTTGGACGCCATGAATTCTTTTCTCGTGCGAAGTGAGCTACCACTGATGGAATAGTAAAACTATCCGTAAGTAGTTTTTCTGTAGAAATGCTAGTGTTTTTTTCCTTCTAAATACTCATTAGCGATTTTTCTCATTCTAGTATCTAATTCTTCAGTTCGATATAATTCACCATTTGGTTTTACAAACTGATCAAATCCTATTTCCGGATCCTCATTACTCCTGAGTAACCATACTGACACAGGGTCGTCTTTGGTTAACGCGTGAATAGCATCAAATAATTTCTCTTCATAGAAACCATCCCTAGAAAATTCTTTAGGGATATATCGAACAGTTCTTTCTCGTGGAAATATATTTACCGCGGGTGTCCACGCGTGTTTGTTATGATCGATAATTTCAATTGGAGCTCCTCGCGATTGATATTTCGGTTCGTATAATACTTCTCCGGTTATTGTCGCTACCGATATTGGAAATTTTAATAATGCTTCTAATTTAGCTATATCGGAAATCCTTGCTCCATGTTGATTCACTGTTAGTTCCCATTCGGTTATTTTTTTTCTTCGTAGATCAGTTAATTTATTTCCCCGGGATGCATTTGTAAAGTGTTCTATTAACCGTGTTGCTACACAATTAAGTGGCAAAGCCACTGATGATGAAAACATCGGAGCTAGTTTTGTAATATTAGGATTATTATTTATTGGATATAACCCATACACAACTGCTGTTACAGGGTAAGATTTCTCATAGTATGGTTTGTCAATTCCAGTTAGAATTCCTGGTTTGGAATCTCTACTCACAATAACAGTTTTTTTATCCTTAAGGATTGGGTCAAATTTATCTCTGATAATCCATTCACCTTCCTCTTCGATAATGAATTTTATTCTAAAAAAATACCTCCGTAGAGATTTCTGGCCAAGGTGTGAAAGTATCTCAGCTGCTCTTATATCATTCATAGTAGCATCAATTACAGGTACATTGACATCTTCATCAATAATTCGAAATGTCGACCACGTATGAGATGCTCCATCACGCTTAAACTCATTAAAACAGTCGCTGATTTTACTCAATAATGGTTTATCATCTACTAGACTTTTAGGTATATCAGAGATTCTATCGAGATTAAATCTAACATTTTTCCAAGGCTTAATTTTCGATAATCTCTTGAACTCCTTCATATTATAATTAAAACAAGTATTTAAATAAGAAAATTTTATATAATGAATCATTGCAAATGGCTTATGATTGGATCAAAGACTCCGTGTAACAAATCATGCAGAAATGAATTCTGTGGGTATCATATGCAGAGTGTGAGAAACGGTTCGGAGGGACCTCTACCATGCTTGCATTGTGGGGTAGGTGTAAGAGGCAAGTCGCAGTTATGCATTAATTGCGGGGTTAAGCGTTATAGAGAGTTAAAACGTTATTATGACAAGCGAAGAATCAAAAATCCTGACGACGTCAATGGCAAAATCATAAAAACTACGGCTGATTATATAAAAAGATTTGCTAATGTTATAATTCAGCCAATTAACGAATTAGACAAATAGATATATTATATATAAATGAGCCAAGAATTTCAAAGACATCCTGTTATTAAAAATTACGAAGCTTCTCGTGATGGTGTTGTTAGACACAGTAAAAATAAGAAATCTGTTGGGCGGGATAATGGTATGGGTTATTTGATATTTAAAGTTGGAGGGAAAATGTATCTCAATCACCGTTTCGTCTTCGAAGTGTATAACGAATCAATCAAAGATGGTTTTGTTATTGATCATATTGATTCCGATACTAAGAATAACAAATTGAACAACCTTCAAGTTATTTCTCAATGTGAAAACACAAAACGAGGAAGAACTGGGAAATACCCGAAAAATGCTAGATCCGTAAAGTCAATGGACACTGACAACAAGGAGATAGTATTTCAATCAATGTCAGAAGCTGGTAAGTATTTCGATATTCACACCTCCTCGGTACAAAAAGTAGCAGAGGGAATTTATAAGACCGCTTTTTCAAAGCGTTTTAAAAACAAAATTCAGTTTTCTTACGTAGGGAGATAACTCCGTTAGGTATAACACGTGTGAAATCCGTAGGATTTCCACCAATGACAGAGTTACGGATCTTAAACACGGAAACGCTAGTGTTGGAAAATCTTCGATTTTTCATTGGCTGTTATAATTAAATAAATCTGAACAAAACACAATCAATTTTGTCTTTTTTCAAGTATTAACAGAACTGTTTTATAAACACGTCGTATTTAAACATTTTTTTTAATGTCTGTTTCAAGTATTATATGTGTTTTCAACGTTGTCAGTGATCGCTAATAAACAAACAAATAATTACAATCACTACACCTATTTTATATCACCTCGTCGTAATGAGTGTATATATACAAATTCGTTCTTATTATAATTGGGCATTTAGCCGAAATTCAAGTGTAAACAAAACCACACCGTCACACGTGGTATGAACGTTATTATTGACATTCAAAACCAAAGTTTCGATTTTGTGGTTTTGTTTACACTTGAATGTAGAATAGCCCGCGTCATCCATTGTCATTGAAATCAATTCATTCATTGTGTCACCTATAATCTATTGTTGTACCGTCGTCATTGTCATTGAAATCAATTCATTGTATATACCATTGTCATTGTTCACCTATAATCTATTGTTGTACCGTCGTCATTGTCATTGAAATCAATTCATTCATTGTTCACCTATAATCTATTGTTATGTGTTTGTCGGTTAACCGTTGAGCGCGCTGCTTGATGTATAAAACACCAAGGGGGTTTAAAACGGTAAATGTGCCGTCGTCATTCATTATATATAATCATAATCACCTATAATCGCATTAAACTTCTGGGTATACTAAGATGATCAACACCTTAGTGTATCCAGAATTCATTTGGAAAATACTTTGTATTTGAAATACTTTGTATTTTTAATACTTTGTATTTAAACAAATATATTTTTATATATATATGAATATTGAAAATCTCAAATTGATTATTATTGAAATCAACAAGTTGAAGGATGAAAATGTAAAATTATGTTCAGGTTTGGATTGTGATCAAATTATGACCAATTTCGAGGATATACAATTTGCAGAACAGACGGGAAAATATGTCCTATCTAAAAAATATTTTTTAATTAAGAATATCCAAAAGTTTATACGTGAGAGCTTGGTAAATACTGAAGATGTTAATGTATTCGTACCATTATGTAGCATCGTTGAACGTGTTCGAAAGCAATTAGGATTAGAATATGAACAAAAGAGACTTATTAATTGTAAAGTGAGACAATTAAAAACATTAATGGAAAACTCTGAAGGTGATGAACCCCACACGTAGAGAGCCTCCTTTGTTTGTATAACCAGTACGGTATGAGGAAGTAAAATTATGTGTGAAACAACAAGGAAGTATTAAAATGATTTGCATTTTTTAGTTAGTGATTTCTTTCGAAATGATTTGCATTTCTAAAATCCAAAGGATTTTTATTTGACAATTAGTAATACTCTTTCAATAATGGTAGGAGAATCATTAACAACGAGATTAGCTAGAGAAAGACTTGAAGCTCTTAAGAAAATATTACCACTTCGTGATAGAATCCGTGAAAAACTTCAACAACGGCAATTATTTCAGACTGACTTCACAGAGGATACAGAACAACTCTTCAAACCTATTGTTAGTGCAACTGAGGGTGTGAAAACAGCAATTTCTAAACAAGAAAGCGCGCAAAAAGAGTCCTTTCTCCCTGTGTTAGAGAAAATATCAAAACGAACTAAGCAATCAAAAAAATCATTAAAAACACTTCCTGGTGATATAATAACTACTGCAAGACGACAAGAAGAACAACAACGAGAACTTCAGGAAGAAATTGAACGATCAGGTGATGTTGATATTTCCTCACCACCAGCTGAACCTGAAGAATTTCAAGAAGAAGAAGAGGGAACTGTTTCAAAAAGGGATTATCCTCCTGAAAATATATTTACAGTTGATGCGTTAAATACAATCAGAAATATCCCAACACTTGCTGAATTAGCTAAATTTACCAAAGACAACGTTAAAAAAGCGAAGAGAGTTAAGTATTTAAGAGACGACACGGCTAAGGATTTTATAAAGGGTTCAGAAGTTTGGGCAAATAAGGTGTTTTTAGCAAACAAGAGGAAAAACAAAATCACAAAAGAAATAAAATCTGATTATGACCAATTTCTAACTATAGTAAAGGGGATCACAGTACCACCACCAGTATACACAGCAGACCCAATCCCTGATGAAATACAAATAATGGCAGAGGCTGATTCCCAGAGTAAAACTCCAGAGTTGAAAACTCTGAAGGGTGCAACTGGTACAACTAAAAAAAAGGGTAGTGGTTTAGTTGGTAAAAATCCTATAGATTTTCACGCTAGTGTAACATGTCCTGGTAATATTCTCGGTGATATAGCACGATTAGAAGTACTTGTAGGAGGAAAACGAGCCGGGAATAACTCACTGGAAATAATCAATGAAGCAGCTGATATCTGTAGGAGATTATTTCAAGGTGGTATCATGGATATTGCAACATATAGAGATTTCATTGAAGAGTTAGCCGAAAATTCTTCGAATTTCTACGGTTATCATAGTGACTAATGTCACTGGAAATCCTACGGATTTTGCGATTAGATAAATAGCAATTGAATAGAGAATGATCATACACTACAACCATGATAAACCAACTAACGTCTACGTGGTAAACTCACGATTACCAAAATACCGAGTATACTATGGAGATGGTCTCGGTAATACTATAATGGGATTATTTTCAAGAATGGCTCCAAAAGTGGCTCCGTTTGCAAAACAGGCAGCAATGAAAGCAATTGATGTTATCCGAGATAAGGGTATTAACACTGTTGGTGATCTTGCTAGTAAGGCGTTTTCAGCCGCTCGGGATAAACTAACAGCGCTAGTTCGACGACGAAATTTTTCAAACCCCAGAAACACTAGTGTTTCTAATGCTAGCATTTCTAGAATGACTTCACTACCATCTACTACAGTAATGCCTACACAGGTTAGTAAAATAATAAATAACGCCGTGGATAAAAAACTACAGTCGTTAATGACTAACGCCCAGGATAATATAACAGCAAATATGATAGCCGGAAGTGGGCTTCCGGGAAGTGGTTTTAAGAAGATTCGACAGAAACGTTAGAAATATTTATTTGAACAGGATTTCCAATTATTATAGTTATTGTAGAAACACTAGTGTTTCTAATGCTAGCATTAGAAATATTTATGTCAGAATCACTTGTGATTCTATTTATTTGAATAGGATGCTCAGTTGTTATGGTTATTGTAGAAATGCTAGCATTAGAAATATTTGTGTCAGAATCACTTGTATCAGAATCACTTGTGATTCTACTTACGTTATCTTCATTATCAGATATTTTCATCATCATTATTAAAATACACCCAACTAAATATTTATTTTTATATTATAAAATATTTATTTTTTGCTAATTTTGTTAGATTTTTTACTTTTTTTACTCATTTTTCTAGTGTTTTTACTCATTTTTCTAGTGTTTTTATGCAATTCATCGACAAAATTTCATGAAAATCGAGGATGAAAACCCAAGGAATTCATTTAGAGAAAATCGATTTTGATCAGATTTTTTATCCTGTGAGGCTAAAAATATGTTGTTTCATCGAATTTTCGATGTTTTTTTTATTGATTTTGTATTGTTTTTTGGCTAATCCGTCGACATAATTTCATGAAATCGATTTTCTCTAAATGAATTCCTGGGGTTTTCAATTCAAAATTCCTTCAGAATTCTTTCAGAATTTTTGATTTAGACCATCGGATATATAATAAAAATGTTCAAACAAAACCCTGATGTTGCATTTGACATGGAAGCCCCAGTGCTTAAAGATACTTCTGTACGCGATTATCAATTTTTTGCTTATCACGCAGTACAACCTGATCTTCGTGGAAGAATTGAACTTCAGGTTCATGATACTAGTAAATACTTTTTACCCGCTGAAGCCTTTATTGAAGTCGAAGGTGAACTTTTACAGGATAATAATACACCATATGATGATGACCCAACTATCCGAGTTGGTTTTGTTAACAATGGCATCATGGCTTTATTTGAAAGCGCAAGATATCTCATTGATGGAAAAGAAATCGAATCTATTGAACGTGAAGTTGATGTAGCAACAACAATACTAGGGCTAGCAAGATACTCTGACGATTATACAAGATCGGCTGGTCCATCTATGATGTTCTCTAAGGATATTACTGATCACGCTGAGCGCATTCCGTATATTAAAATAAGCACTGCAAGAGCTACTGCAGCTGATCCACAACCTGATACCCCTGAACATAGAGACAGACCAGGTGCTGCCTTTGATATTCTCGGAAGCGTTAATAATAATTTCAATTTAGGGTTTGCAACACGAAAAGGAACATTGCAGGGAGCTCGTCGACGATTTTCATGTGCGATTCCGCTCCATCACATATTTGGATTTTGTAGAAACGTCAGAAAAGTTATTTATGGAGTAAAGCATACTGTAGCACTAGTGAGAAAGGGTACTGATAATAATGCAATCTGGCGCGCTGCTGACGTTGCCGCTGGTAGAGTAATTTTATCAAAACTATCACTATGGATGCCAGTGTTGACTCCATCATTGTCAGTAGAACCGCGGTTGCTATCATTTATGGATCAAGGGGGAAAGAGATTATTAAGCTGGTTGACAACGTCCACAGATACCATGGATTCTAATATTGATGGTACATTTACATGGCATTTGGCAGCACGACAGGGTGTTTCAGCTCCACGGCATATTTTTATTGCGCTACAGAATAGAGTGCGATTGGATAATCAAGAACGTTCCCATATGATATTTGATCAAATCGGATGTAATGAAGTTTCACTAAAAATAAACGGACAACAAGAACCATCAGAGGATATACAACTTAACTATGAAAATAACCACATTGCACGAGTTTATCATCGATTGCTATCATTTATGGGACGTGATCAAAATGTAGATACTGGTCTACAAATATCACAATTGGATTTTAAAGGTCTGTATCCGATTTATTACTTTTCGTTGGAACATCTTGACTTCATGAAACAGTCCGTAGTTGATATACACTTCCGAGCTCGTGTAACCCGTCCTGCTGGTATTGTTAATTATAGAGCGGTTGCTGTTATTCTTAGTGATAAATCAATGATACTTGAAGGTGTTGGTGGACGAATGAGATTGGTAGATGCACCAGTTGAAAATCTATAAGTAAAAATTACAGAGTAATTTTGAATTTAGAAATGCTTGCATTGAAAATTGCAAAGCAATTTGAATTTAGAATCAATCTATTTTGTATAATGTCGTATAGTAATATCAATGTCACGTTGACACCTGGTCAACTAAAAAAATTACAATCCAAATCAGCTAAGCAATGTGGAACCACAATAACGCTGAAACCTAATCAAATGAATGGCGGAGGGAATAAGCTATCGCTGACAAAAACTCAGGTTAATCACTTCAATAAAGCGTTTAAAGAAAAAAAAGGAACTCAAATTACTTTTTCTAAAGCTGCTATCGCCAATATGGAAAAGACTGGTGGTATATTCCCGTTGTTAGGGTTGATTCCAGGGTTGATTGCCGCAGCAGCCCCAGCGGTAGCGAAGGCAGCAGCATTAGGAGCTATTGGTACCGCAGCAGGAATGGCATTGAAAAAGGCAACTGGAAAAGGGTATAAAAAAAAAGGAAAGGGTCTAAGACTACCAGGAACCCCGAGTTCATGGTACAGCGGAAAGGGTCTTCGAATTCCAGGAACGATATAGTTCCTATGTCCAATTTTGATTTAATTGATACCGCTAAAAAATTAAAAATAAAAAATTTCAGAGGGGTTTTTATGAGAGATCAGTTACCGGCACAACCAAATGATGTTGAAACCGGTATTATTAATTTAGATAACAGCTCCGGACCTGGAACTCACTGGGTTTGTTACGCAATTGATCCACGTGGGATTATTTATTTTGACTCATATGGATTAGCGCCGCCGAAAGAATTTATGCGTTATATAAAAGATTTTCCAATGAAGACTTGGTATTCTACGTTACCAACACAAACAATGCTTGATCCACCAATATGTGGTAATGAAGTATTAAACGTACTTGATGCTATATCCAAAAGATTTTCGAAACCACCTCATATAGTAGTAAATGAGTATACTAGCGGCAAATCTCCTTAAAAATCTTTAGATTGAAAATCCATCGGATTTAAATGATAAAAAGATTTCTATAATAATGATTGATATTTGGGGACGACCTTTATCATCGCTGAAGAAACCTGATAGTGGAGTTGAAACCATTGATAACAAGGATATTAAAAAACTAATCGAAGATGAAATATCCGAAATATTAAACCTAGCAAATGTTGATCCTGGTGAAATAGTTGTATTTCAAGATCGTCAGGGTAAATTGAAAAGTAGTAATATCTCTCTTAATGATATTTTAGTTAAACGACGAGACGCAGTAGAGGATACTATCGCGTTATTTTCTGATGAGGGTAAACTCAAACCAGGTGTACTTGTTTCAACAATTACGGATAAATTAACAACATACGATAACACGGTGAATTCATTAAAATCGCTTAATGATAAGTATGACGATCATATAGTTGTATTTGATCAGTTTACTGCATTACAAAGAAATATAGTTGACAAAATTGATAAACCCCTGCTAGAATTTTTTGGAAATCCACCAGTAACCACACCAAAACTCACCACAATAAAAGATTCTATATTGGAACTAGCAACTCTTCAATCCGAATATGAAAAACACACGAAACTATTTATGACGTTTCGTAAAAACCTCATGGACAAGTTTATTGGGAGCCCATTTGATAAAATTGAAATAACACTTCCCGATATTAAAAAATCCATCGATGAACTTAAAACATTCAACAACGCAATAAGGGATGATGCAATGAGAATGATAAACGTTGTTGAAAAAGTAAAAATTCCTCATGATAAATCTATCGTCAACAACGTAGTACACACGATTCAACACGGATCATATACGTGGACTCCCACAAACAATATTTTAAACATAGCCGCAACCGTAAAGGGTATTTATCGATTAACAATAATATCACCGATTAAATTTAATATATCATCGTCGAGTTCATCTGAAGTTAACAATAATACGGTATCAACGATAATCGACAAGGATACAACTGAACAATTCACGATAACGACTACAGATAAAAATCTAGTCAAGGTTTCAGTAACGTGGTACGTAGAATTCGTAGTGGATTTAAGTAAACAATTAAATTGATTTAAAAATTCTTTCACGATTCAAAATTACAAAGTAATTTGTAATTGAAAATGCTAGCGCTTTTAAAATAAAATGACTCCATCATCGAATCAGTATCGCTATGATCAAGTCAGAGAATTTCAAACTAAACTCAGTTCTCTCTGTGAAGAATATCAAATAAAAATCAAAAAATACAAACGAAGAATAACCACAGTTGATATCACCGTGTACTCGGTGTCAGGAGTAATCACTGCTGCTGGAATAATACTATCTTCGGTTACAATGATTGCTCCGGTCGTAGTTCCAATCGCTATTTCCGCAGTGGCTACAATTGCTGGTATATTAACTGGGATCACAAAAAAACTATCATCGTGTAGCCAGAGTAAACTACATGATTATTTAATTAAATATCATATTGCATCTGCCGGTTACTCGCAATTATCCTCGTTGATATCATCGTCGTTGGATGACACAACAATATCAGATAGCGAATTTTCAACTATGGCTCAATTGTATAAATCAACAATGCTGAAATTAGAGCAGAATAATAATAATAATGTCGTCGCAAGAACTACTTCAACAAATAGTAACAAATACAACACCAGTGAAAACAAGCACGATATCAATAACCTCAACACGTCCCGAATTTAGTGTTAATTTTCCAATTCCTGTTCCCGTGAGCGAGATCGCACTAGCAAAACTACGAGTGTATCATAGCTGGCCTAATATTAGATCGGTAGCATTTGGTGGTCAACAACCGAATAATTCCTTGGTATTTGCAAACAAGAATCGTGAAGACGGAACACCAGATTGGCAGGTTGTTTCTATACCAACTGGGTCATATCAAATCGAACAGATCAACGCTGAATTTCAACGCAGAATAAAATCTCTCACTGGAAAAGAATCAAAAATCGCTATAACAGTTCACGAACCAACATTATCATCCGCTATCGAGATAAATACAGAAGGATACGTTGTAGATATTTATCAGAGTTCTATAAGATCAGTGTTAGGATGGCCTGAATTACCACCGGATAACTCGCGAGAAAATTCGAAGGATTTTCCACCCGAACCTAAGAAATCCGATTATATCACCAACAAAATAAAACCCGTCAATGAAGCCAAAAATTATCAAGATTATACCCCCGATAAGTTCATAAATAAAAAAGTTTTTCATTCAATCTACCTCCCTCTCATCAACGGAAATTTCACAGTAATGAATAATGATTTTTCACGACTGCTAATATCTATTAAATCCGGCTCTCTCACCAAGGATGAATTTATCAACGTCGTAGAAACGGGTAATAAAATCATCGACGATATGAAAATATTTCACTCGATAATTATTCAAGAAGTATTAAATGAAGAAATCTTACATGATAAGTTTGCGGATCTATATAAGATTAATAAAACGGAGATTAAAGATTTTAAAATCCCTGGATATAACCCGGATAAACTAAAGAAACAACTTGACGATGCTATTGATATTGGGTTCAAAAGAATCCACGATAATTGGAAAAAATTGAAGAATCCTACAGCAAATATTCTGAAATATAATAATGATCCAGAAGACGGCGGTAGACATATTGCTCCGAACAATGTGAATATTTCAACGGTGATTGCGCTCAATTTAGTATGTGACGTTATCGAAGGAAATTATCAAATAAATCTCGAACAATCAAATCAAGCTCAGCAAGGATATATTTTATATTCATTTGCACCAACGGCTCCTCCAGGATTTCTAATTATTGAAGACCCAACTAATCTAGTCTATATGCGATGTCATAATAATTTGTTAACGAGAATTAATTTCAAACTCACTGACCAATCTAATAATCTGATTGATTTACGAGGTGAGGTTTTACAAATTAGTTTGTTTGTGAAATCTTAAGGACTTGATCAAATATTTAGTTAGCGCATTAGCAGCCGAGGAGGTGAACGTCAACTAAATGGCGTCTTTTTTTTTACCAAATGGACCCTTCTCTTGATATTTATTAGAAGGGTTTATTTGACAAATTAAGACTTCCTAGTAAATATTAACTAGAAGGGTTTATTTGACAAATTGAGAACTTCCTAGTAAATATTAACTAGAAGGAAGCATCGTTGACGACTAAAAAAGCTGGTCTGTTCACCTCCTCTGCTGCTTAGTCATATACCAGTCCGTCCGACTGTACCGCTGTACCAGCACGGGGACTTTTATCATACCGCAATCCGCACAAATCGGATTGACGAAGATTCTAGTGATGTTTCCGTCTGTCAATCCGTACTACCGGTTACATATCACTACCATGACTCTGATGTTGGCGATGAATCTCTCGATCCAACCCGACCATTCGAGCGGTCGGTGCCGGTCATAGCCGGCCCGTCGCAGGCGTTCAGGCCAAACATATACCAATCAATTCAATCGGCATTGCCGGCCGTCCATAGGCTATCAACTCATCCACAAGGGAGAGTGAATGCCTTTTTTAGAGATGACGGAATCGAGTCATCTATGCCACCTGGTATGCATTACCCCGATATGGATGCTTTACCATAGCAAGATTATGCACATAGTGAGTGCGATGAATCACAGGCAAATCAGCTGTATGCAGATCCAGCTATGGAACGGACTGAGTTCAGCTTCAAAGCCGCAGTGGAGGAAATTTTTAGGGTGTTAAGGCCCCTTCAGAATGCCCTCCATCTCCTGCTGCAATTACCGACTATAGGGTTAGTGCGTCGGTCGATCTGGATGAAGGGGAAGAGATTCTATCCTTCCGCCTCCTTCCCCAGTCGACAAAATTAAGGAAATTAATGACCGTCTGTCGACACGTATAGGGGATCCAGGAAATGCTAAGGCGTTCTTTTCTGAAAGCCAAGTACCAGCGTCGTTTTCAGGTCGATGGTACAAAACTCACTCCGATGCGTTAAATACTGAGGTCCTGGCTCGGGATAAAATAGGGCAGCAGTCCATATGTCTGCGGCATTGTCTTATAAAGTGGACAAAACTGTGTTCAATGCCACGTCCAAGCTGGTTCGAATGTAGTCGCTACGTCTTCACTGTTAGACCTAGCCTCCCTAGCCATTTTCAGGACCGCTGAAAAATCTGGCAATGAACATGCTTGGGATTCGACGGCCCGGTTAGCTAGGGTTCTTAACAGGGCAGCTCACCATTCCATGGCCAATGCGCTGACTGCTTCTGCCAACCTAGACCTGATACGTCGTGACGCATGTCTGAAGGGCACGTCGCTTAAACCCCATCATAAGCTGGCTAGATATGACCGACGCACATTTCACGTCCCTATCCCACGAGTAGCGGACATTCTCCGTTGTGATTGTCGGGACTAGGCTTATCAGTTCCATGTCATACCTTTTGGCCTAAATTTAAGCACTTGGGCTAGTACCAAGGTTATGGGTTACGTCGTCACCCTGTTCCGCTCGACTTCATCTATTGCGTCGGCAGTATATTTGGATGAGATCCTCCAGAAACATCTGTCAAGTTCTATTCTGCTCAAAGGCAGAAACGATCTTATATCACTTTACGTCATATAGGCCTTCTCGTGAACTGGATAAAGTTTGATCTCTGTCCAATCCGGATTTTGGTCCATCTGGGTGTGGAGTTTCTCCCGATCTGAATCTGGTAAGGCTTCCTCGAGTTTGCGATTATCCAGATAATTGCACTCGTAGAGTCCGTTTCCGACAGGATGCGCATTTTAGCGAGAGAGTTGCAGATCCTCGGATTATTCAATGCGGCAGCAGACTTGATCCCGATCAGCCGTCCTTTTATGCGCCCTTTACAAAGGACGTTGCTAGCGTAATTGCGCTCTTTTCAAGTCCCTTCGATCCCAGAAAACAGTCATGCTCACGCCAGAGATACAATCATTCTTGAGTCAATGGCACAACCCCTGTAGGCTGTCCACAGGGATTACTCTGGAGATACCCCAAGGGGATAACGGTAGGTTCCGCCACTAATACCTACGATTGGGGTGCCCACCTGTTGCCGAACTTCGATACTGTCAGCGGCACGTGGGTGCCAGGGGCGAGCCCTTTCCACATCAACCTTTCAGAAATAACGGCTGTCATCAATGCCTTTCATTTCGGGCAGGATCAACTCTTATTACAAACTGCCCTCATTATGTCAGACAACATTGTGGTGGTGCCTTGCCTCAAAACAAGGGGACACCAATCACCAGACCTGTGCAATCTGAACTGGCAATTTCTACATTGGTTCGACAATCTCCACCTCAATGTACAATTCAGACACATTCTTGGCAGACTCAATGTCTTGGCTGACACTCTATCTAGTCATTCACACTGAATGGTCACTCCATCAATCGGACTTTCTTCCAATTGACACACTTTGGAGACGTCCGATGATTGATCTTTTGCAACAAGATGGAATCGCAAGTTCTCCACCTTTCATCTCACAGGTTCCAGACCCAGAAGCTTGGGTCGTGGATGCTCGATCAATCACCTGGGAAGGGTTGTGGGCATTCTCCTACCCTCCCACGGTCTTGGTACTGGAATTAATCCAGAAGTTAAGGGGTCAGAATTGTCAGATGGTTCTGATTACCCCTCTATGATGGAATAACTCCTGGGTCTCCGATCTACTCAATCTAGGCGATAGATCTACCCAGGAAGATTACAGTCAGCACAAGTATTCACAAGCAACCGCGGCCAGGGGTGTTCCACCCCTGTCCGGACCGTCTTTATGTTCAAGCTTGGCTCTTGTCCAGACAGCCTTGCAAGACAAACAATTTAAATCTTTGATTGCGGAGAGAATCTCGAGAGCAAGAAGGCCCTCTACTCTGAAGGTTTACGAGGGCAAGTGGCATGTTTTCAGAGACTGGTACCATATCATTCACATTGTTCCTCTGAGTGTCACAATCCCTCAACTGGCCAACTTTTCTCTGGCTTTTCGAGGAGAAACATCTGGCTCCAGTTATTCTCAAATGTTACCGCTCCATGATATCAGACACATTCCGCCATTCTGGTACATGTGCTATCAGCCATGACAAAGATTTGTCAGATCTTTAGACATTTAAAAAAAAAAAAATTTAATCGACTTACACCCTGTTTTCAAATGGAATCTGTCCTGGGTTTTAACATGACTCAATTCAGACAGTATTGAGTCTTTAACCCACGATTAGTTAAAGCTACTATCATACAAATTGGGTTTCTTGATAGCCTTAGCTTCAGCATGCAGGGTGAGCGAGTTACATGTCCTTTCTAGTGACCCAAACTCTCTTTCGTTTCGATCAGGGGGTTTGATGGTCCTCTTGACGCAGCCAGGCTTCGTAGTCCAAAATAGATTACCATACATTGCGATCAACGAGTCGTCATTAGCTCGCTTTCTTTATAGATAAGTCAGGATCAACAGCCATGTAAGATCCTGTTTGGGCACTCTAGCACCATTTCAATGCATAGAGGTGAGTCAGGTCACATACTAGCACCTCTTTCTTCTGGTGATAGCTGGGATATGAGATATCACCATTCAAGCCCTTGCTTCATGGCTGTAGTGGGTTATACGCTCGGCGTACTCTGAGAATTCGCAAATCAGTCACCTTATAGAAGCTGTTGCAGAGTCAACCTTCTACAGTTTTATCTTCAAGTTTGTACTCGCAGAGGCAAACATTGATTCTAGTAGGTCCGGTGTTGGGCAGCCCAGACGCCCACCAGACCCATGTGCAACAATCAGCACAGCCTATTAGCTTCGCTGGATTCGCCAGATAAATTTTCGTAGGTAAGAAGATTTCAATAACTATCTTCTTAACCGCATAAAAGGGTCACATATCACGCGACCCTGGGCTGTGTTGCTGATTGAAAATTAGGAGACCGGGTTATCATTCACATGGGGAATCCAACCATCATTCCCTAGAGGATACCCGGGGTGGAGGTCGGATGCTCCGCATTCCCTCCTCCTATTACTTATTCTCCTAAAGTAATGTGATTGGGGAACGTATTCAAAGGAGAAAGCAAATTTTTTAGTAAATTATGTTTCTCCGAGAATACTTACCCAATCACATTACTAAGAAACCCTCCCAACCACCCCGCCATGCGAGCATCCTCGTGTTTTATATATCGCTCAGCTTAAAAACTAAAGAAGCGACACCTAACGGGCGGCAAGGGGAGGTAATGGGCAAGAGTTATTGCCCTTTGTCTATATGACGTAGACAGGAAAGACGAATTTTCGTCTTTTGGTAGGGCTGGATTCGCGAGGTAGCAGGCTAATATTCCTAAAGTAATGTGATTGGGTAAGTATTCTCGGAGAAACATAATTTACTAAAAAATTTGCTTTCCATGTCTCTAAGGCATACTTACGACCTGTATTTTTAAATCAGATGGATGCAACGCGTATTATTGAGTTTAAGTAACATAAGTTTCATTGTTACGACTCGAGGTCCTTAATTGGGTTAGAGTCAGAATCTAAACATGTTTCCTATAATCAAACATTTTGCTGATCTAAGTTAAAAAAATGAAACTTTAGGAGATGCTTGGAATGTTTAGAAAAAGCACCAAGTAATCCTAAATATCAAATCACAAGTCCGAAAGATCCGAATGAATTCTAACAGTCTTAAATATCCAGATTTAACGCAATGATACCATTCAGAATATCTTTAAATACAGTCTCAATAAGCATAGTAGTGTAGTCAGAAATGTCAACTTATATTTACTTCCAAGGATAATTTAAATCAATAAATCATATCGCATTTTCTGAAACCATTGCAGACAACATTTATTGATTCCCAATGATTGATGTGAAACCGGAATGAATAATTTATTTACCAAATTACCCTATACATTTATCCCAACTTGTATCTTGCAATAACGTTTTCTGGAAAACGTAAGATTTCAACAGAAAAGTTGTATAAACTTCTTGTCTGATAGTTTAAATTCACAGTCGGACATGCAAGGGCTTCGTTCACTAACCATAACGAGTTAGAACAAATGTCAGGTATACAAAAATTAAATTTACAGCCCGCATTCTCGGACAGAATTAGAGTACACCAGTTAAAGTAAATATACACAACAACATATATGGCGGGTGATATAATTAATTAGAACAAATAATTATTAAACTATGGGTATTCTATAACAAAGAAACAAAATTCAGCATAATATATCGTTATATGCAGTTTAAAAGTACCCGATAAAAATTAATCAAGCTATTATTTTTTCCTTCGAATTTATGCAGTTTAAAAATACCCGATAAAAATTAATCAAGCTATTAATTTTTACTTGGGTTTTATGCAATTTAAAAATACCCGATAAAAATTAATCAAGCTATTAATTTTTCCTTAGGTTTTATGCAGTTTAAAAGTACCCGATAAAAATTAATCAAGCTATTATTTTTTCCTTAGGTTTTATGCAGTTTAAAAATACCCGATAAAAATTAATCAAGCTATTAATTTTTACTTGGGTTTTATGCAATTTAAAAGTACCCGATACAAATTAATCAAGCTATTATTTTTTCCTTTGGTCTTGTGCAGTTTAAAAGTACCCGATAAAAATTAATCAAGCTATTAATTTTTCCTTAGGTCTTATGCATTTTAAAGTACCTGAGATAATTAATAAAGCTCTTAATTTTTCCTCAGGTTAGAGACAGCTTGCGGCACATGGCACCATACGAAGATTTTATTCCAGTCGAGGAGGAATTGAGTGAGCAATGTCGAACAAACTAATCTATCGAGACTGATACATTTTAATTATTCCAGTCGAGGAGGAATTGAATGAGCAATGTCAAACACACTAATATATCGAGTCTAAAACATTTTAATAGGTAAATCTGTATAAATGAATCTTGAAGATTGCTTGATGAATTATATCTACACACGAACTAACCACCTGTTTATAATTACAAAACACACAATCACCTGTCATTAATGTATGCTTTGAAAATTCCATGGATTCTTGTAAGGTATTTCTCAACATAGTCAGAAATAAAAATATTTCCACTTGAAACAGCAATATATGAACACGTATGTATGTATGTATGTATGTATGTATGTATGTATGTATGTATGTATGTATGTATGTATGTATGTGGCTGATAAGATTGAATAATATTTTAGTAGATAGTCTATATTTTTTATGTATTTGCATTTTAATATTTGTATGCTTGTTTTATACAAACATTAACATTAACGATAATTTAGCATTTTTGTTTTTCCCAATATTGAAGTTTTCTATTTGATTTTATACCTCAATCATCGATATATTTCTTTTAAAGAAAATCATTTAATCTCATGTTCACATGAAATCAAGCCTAATAAACAGCAAAGGCAGCTGTCAGACTTGACACGTACTTGTATAATTTGTAAAGTGACTCGTATATTTTGTATAATTGTTAACATACTTAAATAATTTGTGCAAGTGATTTCTTGGGAAATATGGAATATGATCAGACTATTTTAAATGAATAGTGAACGAACTATATGAAAATGTAGCTAGATGTTTGTATATGTCATTGCATTTCATGTATCATTGCATTTCATGTATCATTGCATTTCATGTATCATTGTTTTAACATGTATATTTATCTTGTCTTAATAAATTCATTGCAACCCTCATTAATTTCCGTGTCAGTGTCATACAGTATTTTAATCATTCTTCACCTACTGGTTTTCATGTGAGAAAACCTTTTCATTTTAACTCAAATGCTCATTTGCATTTTAACCCAAATGCGCATCAGACATTGAATGATAATTCCATCGTCTACCAAGTTATATATTCATTGATTCATCCTTTAATCTCACTCTCTCTGATACAAACACAAGTACGAACATAGCTTCTGTAATCATCGACATGGTATGACGAAAGCTGCGTGCAGGCATGGTGTTGGGTGTTTTATACTGCCGACCAAGGCTAATATCCCCGGTTAAAACGAATTAAAAAGTCTGACCTGTATGATGATATAGTTTATTCGTAACTAAAAATACGTTTAACAAATTTCAATCCTTATCATCTTGCATCTAGGGATAGCTTGTACCGCTCCTTTTTGGTACATATTGATCTCTAATAAACCTCTATTTATCTGATTCTTTAGTGGAAATCAGATGTGATTGTGTGATGTCGTCTATGCCAGCAACCCAAACTTGGTCAAGCTGTGTCATGAACTCACGCGAACAGGTTACGTACGTCGGATATATAAAGTCGAGTGCCTAGGATGTGATAACAGCTAATTGGGGCATACGAGAATTAGCATTCAGCAGTAAGTTAATATCTAGAAGCTGGTGTAGCGATATGTTGCTGATGTTGTTATTGTAGAGATTAACGCCATTTTTCAGCACAATATATGCTATACATGGCGGCCAGTATAACTGGCTTTAGGAAGAAGTCTGAAAACTCCAGTAAGAACCACGAGAAGGTATAGAGGTAACCGTGAAATCACATGTAAACGGTCCATATGTTTGACATGGTGAATGATATTATATAACCAAATGTTTGTTGAATGCAGTTGTGAAGTCCAACCTATATAGTCAAATGGGAATTTAACATTGTCATCGGTTGGCATATTGGCGCAGTACAAAGAGCCATAGCTTACAGAGCTAAACAGGAAACACTGTTAACATATCGCATGTGTCTAACATGGGAACGATAATGTAGAGTGAAGAAGATCATATTATGATAACCTAGAGATTATTATATGCCGTTTGTATGTTGAACAACGTATTGAGCCATACGGGAAATGTATTTATTTTTATATATTTGTTAGAAGGATTTTCATCATAACCTTCTCATTTCTTACAATAAGAAGTTAAATAATATAATAAAATAGAGACAAACAAGTCATACATATAAATATATTGTTATAAAGGATATACAATTTATCAATTAATTTTTGTATTACAACTTTATATAGTGCATTCTTATCAAAGCCATTTAAGGCTATTAGGATACAAATTATCGAACTCCTGAATCAGTTTCGTTTCGGAGTATTCATGTTACTATGCAGAAAATATTTTGGCATGACAGAAATAGAGAAGAGAGTGATTATTGGTGTTTAAATGTTTTGAAATATTACTGGAAAACTGATGATATCTTATATAACAAAAAAAGAAATTATATACAATAAAATATTATTTAATGTTTTGTATCTTATAGGTTTTCAGCATGTTTTTAGGTTTTCCAATTTCGTTGGTGTTGTCATTTGTGTTTCTGTAGTGTAGACATATCATTATAGATGGTGTAAAGCGCTTAGAGCTTCTAAAGATTAGGCACTATACAAAGTCCTCATTATTATTATTATTATTATTATTATTATTATTATTATTATTATTATTATTAACAGCGATGATTAGTCATTCTCTCAGAAACTTATTGACAGGGAGGGAGAGGGAGAGGGTCGGTAGTGCAGTTGTTAAAGCAAAAATACTAACTTAGATCAACTGTACACATATTCAAATATTTTAATTACCACTTGTTGGTTCGTCATTTCGTTTAGTTTATATTCCACATTAACTTCCATGAGCCGGTATGTTAATGGCTGAGTGTTCATGTAAATGACCTAGTAATGCTCTATTTTCTTCATAAAAACCATATGTCGTGTTTAAATCATTGGTGCTTATTATATTGATTTGACCAATGTGAAACATAAAGTAGAAACTCAAACAAGGAAGCAAGCAATTTATCAAACATAAAAGGAAATTCTGAATAGCCACAAAATGATATTTTGTAGTGCACTCATCAGGGATGTGAATTCATTCAGTCATTCAAAATTGATTTAACCAATGTGAAACATAAAAGTAGAAACTCAAACAAGCCTGACCAAAATATTTACTCCGTTCAAAGGGCAAACATATTTTTTTGTATGAGAAATAAAATGTATGTATGGTATTACGCTGTATCAATAATACACCACTCGTTGTATAATTATTAATACACCACTCGTTGTATAATTATTAATAGACCTTTCGTTGTATAATTATTAATACACCACTCGTTGTATAATTATTATTACACCACTCGTTGTATAATTATTAATACACCACTCGTTGTATAATTATTAATACACCACTCGTTGTATAATTATTAATACACCACTCGTTGTATAATTAATAATACACCACTCGTTGTATAATTATTAATACACCACTCGTTGTATAATTAATAAGACACTACTCGTTGTATAATTAATAATACACCACTCGTTGTATAATTAATAATACACCACTCGTTGTATAATTATTAATACACCACTCGTTGTATAATTATTTAATTACACCACTCGTTGTATAATTATTTAATTACACATTGTAAAATGTACTTATCTCGTGGTATATCAGTCACACAGACTACAATATCTATATGTGTGTGTGTGTGTGTGTGTATGTATGTATGTATGTATGTATAACAAAAGAATGAAAAGCGACTCGCTTTGTAAAATTCAATAAATTATGTCTCTAGAATGAAACGTGAAAATATAAGAAAAGGATCTATACATAATTAAATACCAAAATAATTCGAGAATTTCAGACATGTCGTAATAATTCAAGTTCTGAATACGCTTTACTTCCAATCTAGATTAAATCGGACGCTGAAGGTATGAGTGTTGTGGCCCAACTAATGATGAAATGCCATCAGACATTTGGCATGAGTGTCGTGGCCCAAACAATGATGAAATGCCTTCAGTCTTTTGGTATGAGTGTGGTGGCGGAAACAATGATGAAATGCCTCCAGTCTTTTGATATGAGTGTGGTGGCCCATATATGGATAAAATACCATCAGACTTTTGGTATGAGTGTGGTTTCCCGAATAATGATGAAATGCCGTCAGACTTTTGGTATGAGTGTGGTGGCCCAAACAATCATGAAATGCCGTCAGACTTCTGGTACGAGTGTGGTGGCCCAAATAATGATGAAATGTCGTCAGACTTTTGGTACGAGTGTGGTGGCCCAAATGATGAAATGCCGTCAGATTTTTGGTACGAGTGTGGTGGCCCGAATAATGATGAAATATCGTCAGACCTTTGGTACGAGTGTGGTGGCCCGAATAATGATGAAACGCCGTAATACCTTTGGTACGAGTGTGGTGGCCCGAATAATGATGAAATGTCATCAGACTTTTGGTGTGAGTGTTGTGGCCCGAATAATAATAAAACGCCATCAGACTTTTTGGCATGAGTGTGGTGGCCCAAAGAATGCTGAAATGCCGTCAGATGTTTGGTACGAGTGTGGTGACCCAAATAATGACGTCCCTCGAATGAAAAGTG
Source organism: Unio delphinus (assembly GCA_029339505.1). Taxonomy (NCBI): domain Eukaryota; kingdom Metazoa; phylum Mollusca; class Bivalvia; order Unionida; family Unionidae; genus Unio; species Unio delphinus. Next base: position 2,606,080 of record JAQISU010000049.1, read on the forward strand.
AAAATATAAGAAAAGGATCTATCCGTAATTAAATCCCAAAATAATTCGAGAATTTCAGACATGTCCTAATAATTCAAGTTCTGAATACGCTTCACCTGCAATCTAGATTAAATCAGAAGCTGAAGGTATGAGTGTGGTGGCCCAACTAATGATGAAATGCCATCAGACATTTGGCATTAGTGTGGTGGCCCAAATAATGATGAAATGCCATCAGACTGTTGGTACGAGTGTGGTGGCCCAAACAATGATGAAATGTCGTCAGTCTTTTGATATGAGTGTGGTGGCCGAAACAATGATGAAATGCCTCCAGTCTTTTGATATCAGTATGGTGGCCCATTTATGGATAAAATACCATCAGACGTTTGGTATGAGTGTGGTGGCCCGAATAATGATGAAATTCCGTCAGACGTTTGGTATGAGTGTGGTGGCCCAAACAATGATGAAATGCCTTCAGTCTTTTGGTATGAGTGTGGTGGCCCAAACAATGATGAAATGCCTTCAGACTTCTGGTACAAATGTCGTGGCCCAAATAATGATGAAATGAAGTCAGACTTTTGGTACGAGTGTGGTGGCCCAAATAATAATGAAATGCCGTCAGACTTTTGGTACGAGTGTGGTGGCCCGAATAATGATGAAATGTCGTCAGACCTTTGTTACGAGTGTGGTGGCCCGAATAATGATGAAATGCCGTCAGACCTTTGGCAAGAGTGTGGTGGCCCGAATAATGATGAAATGTCATCAGACTTTTGGTGTGAGTGTTGTGGCCCGAATAATGATAAAATGCCATCAGACTTTTTGGTATGAGTGTGGTGGCCCAAAGAATGATGAAACGCCGTCAGATGTTTGGTATGAGTGTGGTGACCCAAATAATGACGTCCCTCGAATGAAAAGTGAAAATATAAGAAAAGGATCTATCCGTAATTAAATCCCAAAATAATTCGAGAATTTCAGACATGTCCTAATAATTCAAGTTCTGAATACGCTTACTTGCAATCTAGATTAAATCAGACGCTGAAGGTATGAGTATGGTGGCCCAACTAATGATGAAATGCCATCAGACTTTTGGTATCAGTGTGGTGGCCCGAATATTAATGAAATGCCATCAGACAATTGGTATGAGTGAGGTGGCCCAAATAATGATGAAATGTCGTCAGACTTTTGGTATGAGTGTGGTGGCCTGAATAATGAAATGCCATCAGACTTTTGCTGGAGCACAATAATGTAATCCATGTAGTAATGCTTATGTACGATTTCACTATATATTCAAGTCTCTATTTACAAAAATATTATTTTTAAAAGCATCGTTCTAGGGAAAACTTACTTGAATAAAAAAATCTAAATAAATTAAATCCCAGCCCTAATCTGGAAATTGATTCTGCTATTATCTTAAAGCACGAATCAATACATTGTCCTGTAACAAAATTATATAGTCCTCTACTAGACCTCGTGTCACAATTAGCATTTTCAAACAAAAACGAAAACATTACCTATCAGAAAATAACCTTTTGGAAGGTTTAGTAAAATTTACAATATTCATCACTAGTTAATACTAGAAGTATACAAATAAAATTATGATATAAAACATGTAGTAATTGACAGGTAGACCCAGCAATTCAAGGGGAATTTCCGAATTTCAATGTTCGGGTTGAGATAAATATGTTGACTACAAAACCAAAATCAATAATACAGGTCAGGTAGAAAACGAACTTGATTCTGGACAGGGTAAAAAAAGTACAGACAGACAGACAGACAGACAGACAGACAGACAGACAGATAGATAGATAGATAGATAGATAGATAGATAGATAGATAGATAGATAGATAGATAGATACATAGATACATAGATAGATAGATAGATAGATAGATAGATAGATAGATAGATAGATAGATACATAGATAGATAGATACATAGATAGATAGATAGATAGATAGATAGATAGATAGATAGATAGATAGATACATAGATACATAGGTACATAGATAGATAGATAGATAGATAGATAGATAGATAGATAGATAGATAGATAGATAGATAGATACATACATAGATAGATAGATACATAGATAGATACATAGATAGATAGATAGATAGATAGATAGATAGATAGATAGATAGATAGATAGATAGATAGATACATACATACATAGATACATACATACATAGATACATACATACATAGATACATACATACATAGATACATAGATAGATAGATAGATAGATAGATAGATAGATACATAGATACATAGATAGATACATAGATACATAGATAGATAGATACATAGATAGATAGATACATAGATACATAGATAGATAGATAGATAGATAGATAGATAGATAGATAGATAGATAGATAGATAGATAGATAAATAGATAGATAGATAGATAGATAGATAGATAGATAGATAGATACATATGTGATAAAATATACTGATATATGCATGATAAGCAGTTGATTCCGTGTACACCATATCAGAAATTATGGGTATTTCGATGCATACGAATACATGAACAAAGACGGTAATGTCGTATCTGATGATATATTGTTTTTTAGTGTGAGTCTAGATAGCAAGAGAAATACACTAAAGTATTTGTGCGTTCATACGGGAAGCTTTTAGGCACCGGATGTGCTGTAGGAGACAGAAGGTAATACCCTAGTACAGATGGTTCCGAGTTGCAAGGAGACAAGAAAAGTAGATAACGGAGGCAGAAGTTAGATGGACTGGATGGGAAACTGGTGTACCAGCCCAAAGCAAGCATAATACTGATGAGCAGGAACACACGACATAAAGAAAATATATCACAATAAGTCAGATGATAAAATAGGCCGTCTCTTTGTCGAATGATAGACGAATGACAGGGCTTTTAATGTTGATTTTTTTAATTTAAAAATGAATACCTGTTATTGAATGGTATTAAATTATTGTTGATTTGAATTTCACCTTATGTGTATTCAGTAATTTAACTGTCAGCATCGCTGATTGGGTGCTCGGAGCTTTGCATCTCTTTATCACTAATTCAATTTCTAACAAACACGAGCCAGGGTGGATCTTCTGTAATATTTAAATATAGTACTGGGAACGACCCACCCGAATCTAGTAATGGGAACCTCTGGACACATGACCTACCTTGACAACCAGTCATTGCAACAAAGCCTACGTGGATTAAAAATTGTATGCTCAATTGATGCTCTCAGCTCATTCAAGTTCGTTTAGAAGGCTGTAGCGACAAACTGGTTGCCTTGTAACGTATTTTAGTATGCCTTTGAGAGCAATCGAATACCAGAGATCAATGTTGAAACTATTTCGGAAGGGTATCAATACTACGGTTATCAACGGTCAAGACCTTTCTGATATGACAATGTTGAAGCGTCTTCCGTGATGACAACGTTTATGTTTATTACGATGCCCTGCCTACTGTCGTCATTAGTAGCACTCGACTATGTTTATTTTATGACTCCACTCGAATGCTTGGTTTTTATAAATAATTGTTTTAAAATGACTGTGCTCTCCGTTAAAAGCGTAACATTATGCTTAGCTGTTAAAAATTATTGAAGAACTTGAGAGTAAGAACTGATTTTCTTGCATTCATACAAACATCAATGTTCATGCAATCTTTAACTGTTATCCAAGGTTGGTGGCATGAAATAGTGATGATGTTAAAATACTTTTAACACATTATTTCATCTGGCTTATCTTGTTTCTAAGTCGCAATGTATCTAGTTCGCATTGCATCTAAGTCGCGTTGTCTCTAAGTCGCATTGTTTCTCCATCGCATTGTTTCAGCCATGCGACAGAGCATGTCTGACAAACATTTCTGGCTGTTGCTAACCTTACTTTCTTATTTCAGTCTAATCATCAAAGACCAGTCGAAGTCAAGGTGTCCACGCGCTCAGAGCTACTTTTAACAAAAGAAACCCTTGCTGTCTTCTGCTGTGTTCTAAAAGAATACAACAACAGCAACATATATGCAACACAACAACATGATAACGTAAGGTCAATCCGTTTTTGAGAACACACCATACAAAAAACAGTTCGATAGAGACAAATACGCACATGCATACTATTACGAGGTTTGATTATATGCAAGTTCGTTCCAACCATCATGATAAGTTGTATCTTATATCCAGGCCTAGCTCAGTACATTTTCAATCCTATCTCAGTATATTTTCAGGCCATCGTCTTTAAATGTAGCTAAAGCAAACTAACAGTTTTGAGCACTTCGTGTGAACACATTACTTGTTGTTACCTGAAAAGTGTCTGTGCTACAGAACGTATTAATTTATCAATGCTCTATGAAACGACTATGACAGCAAACACTGACAAACGCACATAAACTACAGACATACACTTTATAGGTTCCCAACTCTTAACAACTAGGGAAAACTTAGCAACAGTTAGAAATGTGTTATGTCAAACATGCTCTATTCGAATCTTGTTAAGCATCTCCACTGTGCCCTAGTTGAATCAAGCATATACCTGCAATATGTATTGTCCAATAATGCACTTACCAGACAGTAGGAATCATTTTTCGGTCAACCAACTAATCCATAAGTAAATTTCACTACTTGCCATTTTTCTAAGACACAAAGGTCTATTTTCAAAGAATCCGTAAACTTGACACTTTAGCATATGGTTTACCGCTAGGGTCCATAGTTGGAGAGTCTTTTATGCAAGGGGTAATTTTTTCAAATTGGAACTGATAAAATGAAACAGTTTCTTGTAATAAATATTAATTATTTCTTGTCAATTTCATATAACATCCATTAATGTAAAGGGATAATCCCTCATTCCTCTTCGACTTTTTATATTATTAATTTTCTCTGCTCACGCGTACAAGCTGTGTACTTAGTATGCAACGGACACGTCACAGCCCTCATTAACATATTTGTATTTATGCTCCGGATGTAAAAAGTTTGACGTGACCACTATTGAAGAGTTATGTTTACTTTAAAGGAAACTATTGTGAGAAATATAATCTACGTTGGAGTTTAAACCGAGACAAGGAAATCCCAGTCACTGGGGTTATTATATATATCTACCCACTCGGGCAAGCCTCGTGGGGCAACAAATAATGTTATCCCTTTTACTGTGATTTCCTTGTCTCGGTTCAAACCTAAGCATTGATTATAATTGTCTCAACGTCGCATTGTCGCTTCATAAATGGCAAATTGAAAAGGATCTATCTACTTAGGAAAGCCATAGATAAAATGGAGAAGGAACATATTAAAAAAAATATTATAGTTTGTCTTTCATTCCCTATTTACTTACCTTAATATATACAATTATATAGATAAATATAGGTAAAAAAAAAGTGTGGACAGAGATATCTAGGGATAAAAGCGCAGGATAGATAGATAGATAGATAGATAGATAGATAGATAGATAGATAGATAGATAGATAGATAGATAGACAGACAGACAGACAGACAGACAGACAGACAGATAGATAGATAGATAGATAGATAGATACGAAGGAACATACATATATACATGCATACCTACCTACCTACCTACCTACCTACCTACCTACATACTTACATACATACATACATACATACATACATACATACATACATACATACATACATACATACATACATTTGAAGAGCGTCGTCCTGCACGTTGCGATTATGGAGACAGTGAACGATTATCTTCTGCACAAATATATCGAATAGGGATTACGAGCTTTACCTTCTATTAAATTATGATTTCTCAAATTATATTATTATTACCGAATTCACACTCACTTCGACCTGATCAGGATATCTTTATTTGTTTCTTTGAATAATAAATGCTCAGTGTCAAATTATTGTAGCGTTTGTATTAAAAGTTCTGTTGGAACGTGATAGAGAGTGATAACAGTAATGTCTTAACTTCTAAGTATTTTTCGGTTTTTATAAAACCAAATATTCATACAAATCCATGATATTTTTTATGAATTGTATCTAATTACGTTCTGGAAAGGTTATGAATACATATGTATGAACTTGTCCAGAAATATAATGAAATTGAAAATGTTCATGGTTACCTTTCCAAAGTCTGTAATACCGTTCAACACCGTTTCATTTTTAGTCGGCTCGTCCAATCGCCAGTTGTTTGCCCGCGAGGAAGAAATTTAATGTTATAGTCGTCTCTAAGTACAAACTATCTCGGTGACCCAGGAAGACCGATTGTAGAGTCTAAACTTTTCCGACCACTGCAATCTTTCCTATTGTACGTGGGTCAGATGCTCAGGACCGGCCAATGTGTCTTGTTTTAGAAAGCTTGCCAATAGCTTACTGCGGGTCGGTAGTTCTTATTGCTCTCTCTCTCTCTCTCTCTCTCTCTCTCTCTCTCTCTCTCTCTCTCTCTCTCTCTCTCATTAAGTAGAGACACGCACGATCTCTAGCTTGTTCACGCACACACATGCTTCTTGTAGTGACCAAATCATTTTGACAGTAATTGTTGTTCGGGTGATGCCGTGACCACGCATAGATCTAAATAACTTTCTTGATAGTATAATTATAAATACTGTCAGAGCATTAAAAAGAATGCCAGACATGAGGATTACATTCGTGTAACAAAATGAGAAGCAAATGTATAATTGACAAGGGAAGAAGGTTACATGGAACGCATAATATTTGGAGCAAGAGATAAAGACAAAAAGATGAAGATTTAGGAGAGAGTGGAATTATGAGAGGTCTACCATGGTGTGGTACAGTTGTGGGTTAAAGCAGACCAGAAACCAATTGAAATACAGAATAATAATAACAGCACTATATAAGAAAACCTCATTATGAAGTATCATATGCGTCCGCAATGCCAGTATTTAAATATTGCCATATGTTCTAGGAGCTGAATTTCCGTGACATCGTTTGCAACATTTCTGCACCTATTCGGTTAATCTCGTGCTCTGACATCATAGTAGCGACTCCAGCATCCCGAATGCCCATTTTGCATTGGTTACAGGTGTAAACAGTACATTAAGAAAAGGTCGTGGACAACATTTTTTCCTCTCTTTTCCAAACGATAAAGGCATTAAGAAAGTATGGATACATTATTACAAGCGAGTCGATTTAAATGCAACACCATACAGCACTCCGTGCTCGTTACATTTGTCAAACGAATGTTACGAGAGGAATCCTGACAAATATCAGCTCTATGATACGCAAATGCTAGTCCTAGACTAAAAGTTGAAACTGTTCCAGATATTTTAAATCTTGGGAAAAGTGTCAAACGTATGAGTTACGAAAATAGGCAGAAGGCCGAGTTAGTGACCTCAAAATGTAACAATCAATTCACAGATCTTTTATCTACACCATCAGTGCCAATAAAAACATGAGAGCCCTTAACCTGATCCTGCTGATGAAATGAGTAAATGTATTTTCAAGATCACAATCTAGTCAAGTAACTACTGTCCTATGTGAAACTGAGATATGACTTTAATCAAATGCTAAAAGCAATAAGATTCTTAACTCCTGACACGGTCGTATTTCCATGATTAAATTAAAAGAAGGAATAAAACAAAATATAGGAAGCAGTATATGTGCCCCCAAAGAACTAATTCAGAATAAATATTTTATTAAGTAAACAGCGTTACATGTTTTAACATTTAACGAAAGGAAATAAGGTGGGATATAAAATGTGGGAAAACAGTTGCCAAATACATGTACAGTAACATTTGACTGCAGATTTGAACTGTTAAAATGAAGTCTTTGGCATCGAAGTTACAACACAATTGGTCATCGTTTATTTGCCAATCAATTGCTGGTGCTTAGATACACACTCTGTAGCACATGGTTTCTTTGAATTATGTCCGAGAGCCATTCCTTTTCCACAAGATAAGTGCAGTGATAAGAATTAATTGTTAATTTGTTACACTGACATTATGTTTGTGTACTTAATTATAACCTCTAGCTATCATGCAGACCAGAATATGAAAAAAGGGTCTTGTCCTGGGGGATAATAAGGCGTATCACAAGGAGAAATGGCGTGTCTCATAGGCGCTTACGCATTGGAGCAAGTGGGCGGGGTCAATAGTCGCCTCTCCCGATTTATATTGTCAGCCAGTTAATGTGAATCTTTGATTTTATATCTGACCTCTTTCCTTTTAATCGCTGCTATTTAAACTGCCCAAGGGATATTTTGATATGAATTGCAATCATTGCAGATTACCGTTTATACATTCAACGTGTAACAGGCATATATTGAGAAAAAAAATTTTAATGAATGTTTAATTATTTTTTTTAAATTTACTTCAAAATGTATTTTATTGTAATGAAACTTTACATATATGGTCGAGAAATGTCAGGTGTTAACTGGCCGAGTTTCTTTGGCGGAAATGGAGATTTTTTTGCAGAGAAAATTACGCAGCATTCATTGTGATCATTCATGGCTTTTAAATTAATTGGTGAAAATTATTTTACTACGGTACGTTTTAGTGGTTAAAAAAATCTGAAATTTACGTGAATAATGTTTAATCTTAATCTATTTAATGAAGAAAAAAACTGTCATGGTGTGATATTAATTATTTCTTCACTACAATATTCACAAGCGATAAAATAGAATATGGCATCTGTGGATTGCACACTTGATATCTATTTATGTATGGTTTTTCTTCTTATGCGAAATGAAAATTGACAGACATATTGAAATAATCGAGATTTCTCTGCGAAAAATCAGGAGATATTACGAGATAGGAAGGTAGATGAGTAAATACCACCAAAAATTGGGTTTTTTCTTTCTTCTCCCGGCTTGAGAGTTAGTTAACAGATATAAACTGTTCAGGTTTGTGAAATTTCAGTCAGGGCTAGTGAGTTTATTTAAGTCATCAGCCCCGGGCATGTGCTTAAAAACATTTCTTTTAGCACTGACCAGTACAGTACATAATCTTATTTAACGAGACATGTATATACTATCAGATTTGTTAATACGCTAACTGTAAAATACACTAAAATTGAATCATTAGAAGGAAGCTTCATGATGTTTAAATTAATTACTTATGAGTTCCGCTTTGCAGAATTATTGGTGGGGTGGGGGATTTTGTGCATGAAAATCTAATACTTAAATTACGTCCGATGAAAACCGTTATCAATGCCCTTTACACCTACCCGGTAATGGCTATTGCTTCACACACGTCAGTCCCCGATCACGACTCTTCACTCATAAGTCAGCATATCTCTTATATATATATGTATATCTATATATATATATATATATATATATATATATATATATATATATATATATATATATATATATATATATATATATATATATATATATATATATATATATATATATATGTATGTGTGTGTGTGATAGAGAGTAAGAGAGAGACAGACAGACAGTGTGTGTGTGTGTGTCTGTGTTATGTGTAGGTGATGAATATATTATTTACATATACAACGATTGAACCTCATCCTTCTTAAATTATATAATTGCACTGTGGGGAAAAAAGTGCTTTGGGCATTATCACTTAATCTATATCACATTTTTGCATAGCACACATGCATCAGTATTTATTTTAAAATTACATTGTTTGTTTTTTAAATTTCAAAGTATGAAGTATGAGCACCTTCTTACTGCGGTACTTTTCTGCTGTCATGTCGTAAACACATTGTTAAAACATACTTCAGCAGATATAGTATGAACATATCTCGGAAGCAGATTCAACGTTTGAATGTGCAACCCAAATCTGGTCTTCTCCTGCCTGTTTCGCTTGCCATGTTTTGTTTGTATTCGAGGAATGGCTAGGATTGTGTCACGGAACCACGTGATCTGTTGTCTCATCAAAACTCGGGAAAACTCGGCAATTTACAGAATCGTGGTATCTTCCGCGCAATATAATCACTATCCGCCTATGACATTGAATTTATAAACAGTATAGTTTAATTGAAATTTGTAGAGAATTACATACATTAAAGGCAATTTTTTTTTTCTTGTCTCCTTTAAGGTCTTGTAGCGCACGCCGAGATCACTGAACATCCTGAGATTGGCCAATCTGCTGTCGATGGAGTGGCCACCTTACAGACCAACCAGACTGCTAATCTTAGCGGCTTTGAATGCATTCAGAATTTGTGTTTAAATATTTAAAACAATGTGCACAGTTGGTTAATAATAAAAATGGAAATGATTAACATAAGTCCTTGGTATGCAATGTTCCCACCATCACATCCTTCAAAACAGTCCAAAAAGCAAACAAATATAGAGCACACACACACACATCTTTTAATAAACTCATGACTAATACAAATTAAACTTGATAATAAGGACTTAAATAGGAAATATCAACGATAAATGATTTGCATGAAAATGAAAACTTGACACACGTGCATCATCTAGTTTTTCTTTCGTAAACTTTACAAATCATTCAAGTCTTTCGTTTCAACCATTTTACTCTCTCCGTGGCCTTGAGATCGGTACACTCACTCGCAATCTATTTCGCATTAGTTTGCTTATAAACTAAATGATATTATACCTTGAGCCGATGTGACAAACATCCGGATATCTGTGTACAAACTTCTTGATAATGTCGAGCTGAATCAGTGACTTATGCACCGCGTCCTTGTACTGGGAAGTACAATCAAGTAGCGTGACTAGAACTGAAAATTACGATTAACTTGAAAACAAAAATCAAAAATGTGGTTCAGCATCGAACACTTTGAGCGTCTGCTACCTTTTCTAAAATACAAATAAGAAATATACGGCGTAAAATTTAGAATGCACATTGCAACAAAAAGAAACATGTGATGTTTCGTTTAGTTAATCGTGTTAACCTATTACTGAATAGTAATTTAAATAATAATAATAATAATAATAATAATAATAATAATAATAATAATAATAATAATGTATTACGTCTTCTGTGGTCTTCATTGTGGTAGAACATTCTTTACACATATCTTTTCAACAATTAAGACAAAACGTACAAAAACTGGGAGTATATAAAAATGTTGGATGAGGTGAAATGACAGTAAACAACGTACTTCGTTGGATTGAAAGGGTGTATATTTTAAAAGTATGAATGCTTTTTACATCATCAATTTTTACACAGATTTCAGGTTTAGATTATTTCACCTGTACACCAAGTTTCCTTATTCTCAGCTTCGGAATATCGGTGAATGTGACATTCCAAATCTTTGTGATGAGAAATAGTCCTGGAAAGATAAATTGACGCAGCCTCATATTGATATAATAATGATATTGGATAACAAATGACACAAATATATCGCATAGTTAAACTGATTTAATTTGTCATCGAGATGACGTAGGTAGAAAATCTTAACTTTCTCACTTTTTGAATAAAATTGAATTACTGGGATATACCCTTAATCAAGACTGAGTGAGATTTTGCGCGTACACGTGCTAGCATGAGTTAGAGTAGGCCATAGCGTAATCTCTTTGAGCTAATAATGTGTGTACAATTATTCATATTTTTCTCTACCTACTTTCGTTCGACTGGAGAGGTTAGATGGAAAATATGTCCTATCTTAAGTCTAAAAGTATATAATGTTCTGAATGAATTTCAGAAGTCTACATTGTCCTGATGTACCACAATTATATCGTCTAGAATGTCTATGAATGAGTTCCCAATAATTCAAAAGTAGATTTTTAGTATACAAATCAGCGAACACTTTGAAATTTAAATAAATAATTCCCCCCCCCCCATGTATATCAGGACACAAGTGCAAACCCTGATCATAGATTGTACGACTAATATGAACAATAAATGTATAACTGTCTTCCAGATATGTATTTACAGATTTTGCTCGACCTATGTCGCAAAGAATGATTTCTCTGTAAATCCAATCTTTTATGAGTCAGCAAAGTGTAAACGGGCTCGCTTCCAAAACCGTCTCGCCAGCCTTGAACTAAAATGTTAGTAAATACCTTATAATGCATAACAAAAGTAAGATAGGCACAAACTCTACTCAAAATACAAATTAAATACACACACACACACACACACACATATATATATATATATATATATATATATATATATATATATATATATATATATATATATATATATATATATATATATATATATATATACACAGAGAGAGAGAGATTGAGAGAGAGAGAGAGAGAGAGAGAGAGAGAGAGAGAGAGAGAGAGGATTAATGGAATGATCGATGTTTGTATGTTTGTTTGTGACTATAACAAGTAATAACTGTTTGTATACAACAATAAAGGTACATATGTTTTCGCTTGTATATTTCTTGCGCGGATTGAAGCTGTAGACATTGACGAAGTGGTACGACTGTAGAACCTTTACACAACTATCCAACTGAACTCACCAAGGAACATTAATTCAGAGCAAATGTTGGCATGTTTGCACTCTATTTTGGTAACAGCAATCGACACTATTTAGTGACTGAGCTGTCCATCGTTTTGAGACATTGTTTTGATTTACAATCGACACTAATCAGTAACTGAACTGTCCATCATTGTGAGACCTGATTATGATTGCAGTAATAAAACAAGATGGCTGATTAAAAATTTGTATTATGTCTGTAATCAAGAGTTTCTCATAAAGATGTCTTTTGCCGTTGAGCGTAACAGGCAGAATTTCAGAAATTAGTTGTATAATTAAGGGATCGTTTCCTCCAAAGATAACTTGTAAAGGAAACAAACACGAAACACGCAGAGTCAAGCAATTTCAAGATAAATGAAATCCTTGTTCAAAGGAAACGAACACAACAACGTAAGCAAAATATGCCTCTCCATGTGTTTCTGCTAAATACACCAACATCGAAACTTCTAATAGTGACATATTAACATATCATTCAAGAGAGAAAACATGTGTGTATGTGAGTGTATATACACACATTGTCAACCATTGTGTAGGCATCCGGTCCCTGGTTACCATGGGCAACCAATATATGGCTACCACATCACCTATGGATCGGTTGCAAGTTTAACCGTCTGCACCTACATCCGTCATGTTTAGAAGCCATGTTGCCTGCGCCCCCCCCCCCCGCCGTATCTTTAAGACTTGCTGCTTATCGTCAATATATCTCGGGTATACCGCAAAGTGTCTATAAGTGTTAGTATTATATGTTCAATTATTATGAACATAACTTGGAAAACTAAATACCTACCTAACTGAGTTTTTACATTTGAGACATTAAAATGGGTAATAGCCTGTATTTGAGACATTAAAATGGGTAATAGCCTGTATTTGAGACATTAAAATGGGTAATAGCCTGTATTTGAGACATTAAAATGGGTAATAGCCTGTATTTGAGACATTGAAATGGGTAATAGCCTGTATTTGAGACATTAAAATGGGTAATAGCCTGTATTTGAGCAGCACGTGTTGGAGTACAGCTCACGCCATCTGATTTCATTGCAATGGACTTCAATAAGGCCTCTGAGAAAGGGGATAAACAGAAGCTAATATTTAAAAGTACAGAATGGACATCAATATCAAGGTCATCATGAGCATTAACGATAGGACAACCTGGAAGAGTTGTCATCGATAGATACCTTTCTGGAGAATGATATGCCCATTTTAGTTAGAGGTGATATTCGACTACTATTTTCTGGTGACAAATTGCAGACCTAATTCCATGCATAATTACATACATACATACATACATACATACATACATACATACATACATACATACATACATACATACATACATACATACATACGTACGTACGTACGTACGTACGTACGTACATACGTGCATACATACATACATACATACATACATACATACATACATACATACATACATACATACATACATACATACATACATACACACACACATACATACATACATACATACATACATACATACATGCATACATACCGTCATTTCAAGAACGTCATCCTGTACATTACGGTAATGGGGACAGATAGTGAACGCTGACGAATGACTATAGATGACGGGGGCCTTTGTAATCTTCAACACGTCTATCATTGTCTTCTTGGACACGTGAGACAGGTCCAACAGCATCCCGATTCGGTTCATCTCTAGGATTATCTTCTGCATATATATATATATATATATATATATATATATATATATATATATATATATATATATATATATATATATATTTGATTTTGACGTCATGTTTTGTCGTCACTGATGATACTGCACAAAGCAAATACCTTACCAACACCAACTTTTAGTAGCTGTGGCGGCCATCGCAACTGTCCTGGTTGATGACTTCGTTCAGAAGGTAATGCAACTTTAGCAGCTCTGCTTCTTTACATGTACTTACAACGCCAACGACATTTTTTAACATGTGTTTGTATTTATATTGGCGACTACCACTTTTGATAGTAGCTTGTGGTAAAAATAAAATAACCTGATGAACTTCATAAGGAGCGCTGACACACACATGTGCGTTTGCTGAATTCGTTTAGTTGGACATATATAAATTTGCTATAGTGCATGTCGTGCTAACCAATTTGCAGAAACATAACGTGTAGCATTTGTTGCATCAGCGAGTTTACAAATCGCTACTCTACCTTCCGGTCTCCTCTTTGGCTATAAATAAATCGATTCCATTATTTTGTAATCGGTCGATTAATTACCAGGTCAGAATAATCATTAACGTTTCATCACAGATCTTACTAACCAATTAGCTAATGATTCTCAAACAGATTTAATATTTATGGAATTTAACGAGTGAATTAATTCACATCTGCAATATGTATATATTGTAAATCGTTACGTTTATAAGCTACAACATGAATATGACACTCTTTATCAATTTCATTTATCGAATATTAACCAGGTCTTGGTTTATATTGTGTATCCAGTAGGAGATCAAATCTGGTTCCGGAACCACAAGAACTATATCCTCAAAGATTATTTTCTCCTGGGCATTTAATTCATGTATTTACTGAAAATTATGACATTACTGTAGCAAAATCACCGCCTGCTTTGTGTTGAATTTTAAGTAAAAACGAACATTTGTTTCTGATACATAGTGCAGTTTTACACCTTATGCTTTTTTCCCATTTTTTTGTTCAAATTGTGTCTAAGACAGTGTCTATTGTTATAACTCTACAACGTAAGCATATAGATTCATATATTTATAACATGGATGTAATTTCTCATTAGGCTTCTTGTTAGGAGATATGGATAAAATTAAGTTTGAAAACTTCTTTTCACGTACGCAAGCTACCCCACACGGATTTGTAACCATACATTGATTAGATCTAAGTTCACGATAACGTTTAGGTCTTGATACGAAAATATTGAGATACTGTTATAATAAATTACAGCAACATTAGTGCAATCTCGATGAAACGTGTGAAAGGAAAACGAACGAACATACAAACTGAGAAGCAAAAGAAAAGAGAAAACAACAAAAATATAGTAGCAAAATAACCTAACCCAATTAGAAGAACTCTCGGTTAGTTAGAGGCTTCTGTATAGTCTTATTTAACCTTATTGGTATTTGCATTCTCGTAGGAAGCTTTCATTTTTCAAAAACGACGTTCCAGCGAAAGGTTATGTTCACCCTCTCTGCTACTAGCAGACTTCCGTACTTGATAACGGTATTTAGTTTGTTCCAGTGTATGTCAGGAATTTAACAGCTAAAAAATCTTCCATGTTAGAATTCGATCTTATGAAGGTTCTTTGAAGCATAACATTGAAATTTGGGATCGAAATATTTTTTTTTCATGTATGCGTAGCTGAATACTTCCGTTTCCGGGTTAAAATAAAATGATAATAAAGAAGGAAGATTCATGACTCGAACAAATTCGGTCTTGAGAAGACGATAATACAATAAGGTTTACGATGGTATGTACTTTAGTGTTCAATTTGTTACGCATGCAGCTGTCTCAAATTGTATTAAAGTAGGTCAAACCCATTTATTCAATGCCTCAGCTGACACAACACAAATATATGGTTAACGGATGACCTTAGGGAAAGGTGAATGAGGCAAACGAGTTCAGGCAATGCAATTTGTGTTTGTGTGTGGCCCAGCGTTCATTGCTTGCTGCCTTGGGTTCATCATGATGCCTTGACATCGTATGGCCAGGATGACTGTACTTGCTATTCAAGTTGTATTTTCCCAGAGGGGTGGGGGGCGGCATCGTCGAGTTTATCGAATATCGCTATTCTATTTGATATCCAAATGAGGTACTTAATTTTAATCGCAGCAATGGATGTCCATAGTAGTTTGTCACGTCATTGGAATAAACTTTCCCTCTCTCTCTCTCTCTCTCTCTCTCTCTCTCTCTCTCTCTCTCTCTCTCTCTCTCTCTCTCTCTCTCTCTCTCATATAAATATCAAGCATGACGAGTTTGTATAAATGTGATAATTGTATGTTACTTTAGACTTCATTATATCCTGAATATAAAAAAGCAAAGATTGTTCATTACAGCCACAGTGCCCTCAAATGAAACAACTCTGACGAATATCTTGTGTTTACTAAGTTGTTGTTCTATGGGTGAGATTTAACATGTAAACATTATAAAAATAGCATGACAGTTTGCAAGAAATAAGGTAGCAAAGCTTAGGCAAATCAATTAAAGGTAGAAACAATTAATACAGAAAAAGTAAAATATTTCAATCACACATTTAAAAATGAACATCTATGTAAGTACAATAATGTTACCAAAGATTTTAATATTCCGAAATGAGTATATATTTCATACACGGTAACTGCCATTCAAATGTATTGCCGTCTATTTCGTTGAGATGAAATTGTAAGTTAAGGTAGATATATGTCAGGTAGACGACTCCACCTATCCAATCACTGAATATGCATACAAATGTAGCTCTAATAAATACATGACATATCAATATGTTTGATGAAACTTTTCATAAGAATGACATAAGGCAGGTTATGTACAGGAAATGAAAAGGTAAGTTGATCATTAGTTTTGTTTCATTATTATGAAACTTACGTGACACTCGTTGTCTAATAAATATACTGCCATATATGCAGAGCACGTATTTACATGAAACTATGAACGTCGCTGACCACTAGGGCTACGAACAGTGTAGGACATCTAGGCCAAAATTCCGGGGACCCACAAAGTTCAGGTAGTAAACCGCCGTTGCAATTTATAATTCAATAGGACCTACTGGAAACTATGTGCTAGAGCTATTCACAAATCTTGTCTGCCACCCTGCTGATAGTGCTTTGGAAACACTGCTAGCAAAAAGCATTTTTGGATTCACATATTACCAAGACATATAAGTACTAGTTATACAGGTATATGGCATTTTCTTCACTTATTTGCATGATATATATTCTAATCTAACGAATTTAACTTTATATATACAGTAGTTTAAGGTCATCTTACGTTAGGGAACATATGTATGTGCAGTTCTACTCTTTTGTGCTGCGTAATATATATTTTGACCGTCGTTCGAATAATTAAAAGCTATCTGGTAAGAAAATGAAGTTCCTTGCGTTTATTGATTTTCAAATGAACATCGTTCGTCAGACATGTGTTTTATATAGCTGTTGCTAAATGTATTTTAGATAGATGTTGTTATGTATATCTATATATGTTTTTCTTATCTTATTCCTGAGTCTGTACTGTACGAATCATTCGGTATACAACATATTAGATAGCTATATATGACTATTATACGTTGCACATTGGGATAAATTCAGTTCATCCGAGTAAATATGTTTTGTGGCCTTTTACCATCGAAGACGAAGTAGTCTTGTGACGAATTTGACGTGATTAGAATTCAGGTAATTGATTATCACATCACCTGCTGTCGGAATGGTTGGCTGTTAAAGGACCTAACCATGTTCACAAATTATGGTATTCTGTATATGAATATATGTCTCTCATTCTGGTTCTGAAATTAGGTCTTAAGTTTTGAATGATGTAGTAAAATAGCAGCAGAGAGGGCGAACCCTACAACGTTTTTAGACAAAATTTTGATTGAAACCTTAAAACGAGCCTTCCTACGATCTCATTTTAACCAAAAAAAATGTCTCAGGGGCGAACCCTACAACGTTTTTAGACAAAATTTTGATTGAAATCTTAAAACGAGCCTTCCTACGATCTCATTTTAACCAAAATAAATGTCTCAGGGGCGAACCCTACAACGTTTTTAGACAAAAAATTAATTGAAATCTTAACGAGCCTTCCTACGAAATCTCATTTTAACTAAAAAAATGAAAACGGAGACTTTTACGATTTTTTTATCAATTTTGGTCTCAACTTGTTGTCATCGCCCTCTCTGCTGCTACAGGTTAACAAAAATAATAAATGATTTGATCAAGTCTTTAGGATCTCACAAACAGACTAATCGCTAACACCTCTTCTTGTAGATCAATTAGATTATTGGACTGATCTGTGAGTTTGAAATTAATTCTCGTTATCGAATTATTATGGCATCGCATGTAGACAGGATTAACCGGAGACTCAATTATTAAAAATCCTGGAGGAGCTGTTGGTGCAAACGAATAAAGAATATATCCTTGCTGAGCTTGATTTGATCGTTCGAGATTAATTTGATAGCTTCCTTCGATAACATCACATACTAAATTGAGCGCAATCACCGATGAAATATTCACGTTGAACGGAGCGATATGCCTACCGCCGCCATCTGGATCATTATTATGTTTGAGGATTTTTATTTCCTGTGATGCTGTTTTTTTCCATGCATCATGAATTATTTTAAAACCAACATCGATGGTGTCACTGAGAAGTTTTTTTAGTTCCGGTACGTTATATCCTGGTAGTTTGAATGTCGGAATATCCTTCACGGGAAAATTATATTGTTTTGCAAATTCTGTTCTCGATAGGGGATTATTGTCATCTAATATATCCTGAATAATTTTTAGGTTAAATGTTTCCATATCGTCAATAATTTTGTTGCATGTTTCTACGACGCTGATAAATTCATCTCGGGTGAGAGAGCCGGATTTAAGAGATATTAACAACAGCGATAAATCATTATTCATTGCTGTGAAATTTTTAATGATTTCAGGTTCGTTAACAAAATGATATCCCTCTATTTCCTCCTCTTCCTTCTCTTCTCCAGTTGGTTGATATCCGAAACCAAAAAAATCTATAGTGAATTGGTGATCTTTATAACTCCTTATTGGATTATCAGGTTTTATTCTGTCGGTGATATAATCAGTTTTTTGTGGTTCTGGTAAATCAACGGTTTCCCCCCCCCCCCCCCTGGTGGTAATTCAGGCCATCCTAGTACGGTTCTAATAGAACTATGATAGATATCTACGACGTATCCTTCTGTGCTTATCTCAATTGCGGATGATAGCGTCGGCTCATGAACTGTTATAGCGATTTTCGATTCTGTTCCAGTAATGGATTTTATTCTACGTTGCAATTCATTATTGATTTGTTCGATTTGGTATGATCCGGTTGGTATGGAAACAACGTTCCAGTCTGGGGTACCATCGTCTTTATTCTTATTCGCAAATACCAGTGAATTATTCGGTTGTTGACCACTAAATGATTTTGATCTGATATTAGGCCAACTGTGATACACTCGTAGTTTTGCTAGCGCTATCTCCTTCACGGGGACTGGGCTAGGGAAATTCACACTGAATTCAGGATTCGTTGATGTTATTGATATCATGCTTGTTTGTACTGGGTTCGTGTTCTCCACTATTCGTTGAAGTAATTCCTGCGGTGTTGTCATTGTTATTATACTGTTGTTGTCGCTCTAATTTTGATATCGCGGAAACGTAAATACTGACCATCACTGAGAACTCACAATCTGATATCGTTGAGGTTATTGAGATCATTCTGGTTTTCGGGTTCGTGTTTTCTAATTCCATCGGTGTTGTCATTGTTATTATATTCATGTTGTTGCTCTAATTTTGATATCGCTGAATCAAAAATACTGACCATCGCTGAGAATTCACTATCTGATATAATTGTATTATCGAGTGACGACGATATCATCAGGGATAACTGCGAATATGCGGTTGATGCAATATGAAATTGAATTAAGTAATCCTGCAGTTTGCGTTGGCTGCATGATGATATCCTTTTTGTTATACCGGTTGATATACCCGCGATTGTAGCCACCGCAGAAATGCAAATTGGAACTACAACCGGGGCAATCATTGTAACCGATGCAAGTATTATTCCGGCGACAGCGAGAACGCTTGACACCGAGTACATAGTAACATCAATGCGGTGATTCTTCGTCGGTATTTTTTTATTTTTCTTTGATACTCCTCAGTGAGGGTTTTGAGTCTAGTCTGAAATTCTCTGACCTGATAATAGCGACATTGCGTTGATGAAATCATTTTTATTTTAAAAACACTAGTGTTTTCAATTATTTGCCATCGTTAGCGGGAATTGCTAGTGGCTTCAGCCGGAAAAATGATCTACGAGTTCTATACACCAGGCTATTTTTGATCTAATGGTGGAGCTATCAACCGCGACGAAGTGAAATTCTGGTGTTATGCCAGTCTCGATAATTAACGTCGCGACGCCACCAGAGTAGGTTCTATTGCCCATGATCAGATTAAATTGATCGATAGAGGCCCACGTTAACCTATAGATACCATCAATCTTCGCTTCTCCATCCTTCGAGAGAAGGACGGTAATTCTAGGAGTTCTTGTCTCTCTTATCCAATCCTCGATTCCATGATTGATCGTATACACGATATTTTTAATGTCCTTGTGCGGAATCCTTACCTTTTTAAAATCTTCTATTAGTTTAGAAATATCGAGATAATTTGCCTTGATTTCATTTTCATTCATCATCCTTCCCGCGTCCTTGTTAAAAAAGAATAGCGATAGATAGTTTTTAATTTCAGCGAGAGTCATGCCAACCACAAGCGGGGTTTCAAAGAATTTATGTACGACATTTTTGCGAAAAGAATTGTAACCTCGTATATGATCATCCAGCTCACGGCCGTGGGCGGTAATCTAGTTGTCTTGGGTGGTAATCATGCTGTCTTGGGCGGCAATCTTGTTGTCTTGGGTGGTAATCATGTCGTCGTGGGCGGCAATCTTATTGTCATGGGTAGCAATCGCGTCGGTGATTGTAGACACAAGTGCGCCTGGTTTAAGTTGTCCACTGTTGGAATACAGCGCAATAGAGTTTTCAGCGGCATCGCGCTGCCGTTTTAAAATGTCATCCGCGGATATATTACTGATTTTAAGTCGTCCACTGTTGGAATATAGCGCAATAGAGTTTTCAGCGGCGTCGCGCTGCCGTATCAAAATATCATCCAATGACACATCACTGCTTTTCAATTTACCCTGTTTGTCTTGAAATACAACTATTTCGTTCGGGTCAACATTTACTAAATTTAACGTCTCAGCGATTTCATCTTCAATTATTTTTTTTATATCCTTGATAGAATCAGGGGGTGCAACGCCATCGGGTTTGGGTTTCAAAGATCTCCCCAAAATATCAATCATGATATTTTATACACCTCTCTCTAAAATCGTTTTTGACGACTCCGTTGAAAAATCTTCGATTTTCGCCAGCGATTACTAGTGTATTCATTCACGACAACATGTGGTGGTTTTCCCCTTGGGTTACCCAAGGAGTTAGAAATAGCGTTAAGGACATTTAATACTTCGCTGCCACATATTGGTGGGTCATTCATTTGTTGTGTTGGTAGCGTAGAATACCAAGTCTTCATTGGAAGGGTTTTTATATAACGCATAAACTCTTTTGGTGGAGCTAATCCATATGAATCGAAATAAACAATCCCACGTGGATCAATAGCTTATGCAACCCAGTGAGTTCCAGGTCCGGTGCTGTTATCTAAATTAATAATACCGGTTTCAACGCTGTTTGGTTCATGTGGTAATTGATCTTTCATAAAGACACCTCTGAAATTTTTAATCGCCAATTTTTTAGCTGCATCCATTAAATCAAAATTGGACATGGAAACCATAGGTTCCTGAGTCATAGACTCCTCAACAATTGGTTCGGAAATCGAAGATTTCTGAATTAATAAATCGTTCCTGGTAGTCTTAGACCCTTTCCGCTGTACCACGAATACGGGGTTCCTGGTAGTCTTAGACCCTTTCCCTTTTTTATATCCTTTCCCAGTTGCCTTTTTTAGTGCCATTCCTGCTGCAGTACCAACGGCTCCTAACGCCGCTGCTTTAGCCACCGCTGGGGCTGCTGCTGCAATCAAGGCCGGAATCGCAGCTAACAACGGAAATATACCGCCTGTTTTCATCATATTTTTGATAGCAGCCGCAGAGAGAGTAATCTGAACACCTTTTTTTGCTACTAGTGCATCATTGAAATGTTTCACCTGACGAGTTGTCAGCGATAATTTATTCCCCCCGCCAGTCATTTGATTGGGTTTCAGCGTGATTGTGGTTCCACATTGCTTAGCTGATTTGGATTGTAATTTCTTGACTTGACCGGGAGTTAACGATACATTGATATTACTATACGACATTATACATAATAGATTGATTCTAAATCGTTTACAATTTCAATGAAAAATTCATAGAATTTTCAAAGATTTTCTACTGGCGCATCTACCACTCTCATTCTTCCTCCAACACCTTCGAGTAGCATTGATTTGTCGCTGAGAATGACAGCAACTGCTCTATAATTAGCAATAGCACCACGAAGCACATTAGCTCTAAAGTGTATATCAACGACGGATTGTCTTGTTAAATCAAGATGTTCCAGTGAGAAGTAATAGATCGGATATAGATTTTTAAAATCAAATTGTGATATTTGCAGACCGGTATCAACATTTTGATCGCGTGCCATAAATGACAACAGACGATGATACACGCGTGCAATATGATTTTGACCGTAATCAAGTTGTACATCTTCGGATGGTTCCTGCTGGCCGTTTATTCTCAGTGAGACGTCTTTAACACCTAATGGATCAAATATCATATGACTGAAACGTTGATCGCCAACTCGTGTGTTATCCTGTAACGCAATAAATATATGACGTGGCGCAGCAACACCCTGTTTTGATGCTAGATTCCAGGTGAATAACCCGTTGATATTTGATTGTTTAACATCTGTACTCACGGTTAGCCAACTTAACAACGACTTTCCTCCCTGGTCCATAAATGATAGTAATCGTTCTTCTGCGGTGATTGATGGAGTCAACACTGGCATCCACAATGATATTTTTGTTAAATTGACTTTACCGGCATCAGCATTTGGATTTGCAGCATCCGCTGGAATCCTCCAGATTGCGTCATTATCATCACCCTTTCGCACGAGTGCTACTGTATGCTTCGCTCCATAAATAACTTTTCGTACATTTCTACAGAATCCAAATATATGATGCAGTGGAATCGCGCATGAAAATGATTTACGCCGCCCCTCCAACATTGAAATACGTGTTGCAGCTCCTAGATTGAAATTAACATCGTTGTTTATAATCATATCCTCGGCATCAATATTAGCATTACCAGCATTATTCTTTGGTCGTCTAACAACAAATTGATTTCCTCCAGCGGTAATTTTATTATCCTTTGCAAACATCATAGAAGGTCCTACTGATCTTGTATAATCATCAGAATATCTCGCTAACCCGATTATTGTTGTAGCCACATCAACATCACGATCTATCGACTCAATTTCTTTTCCATCAATGAGATATCTAGCACTCTCAAATAGCGCCATGATACCATTATTGACAAACCCGACTTGAGTACCAACTGGATACGGTGCTGGTACAGCAGGAGTATCACCAGCTGTTACAAGTTCTCCTTCTACTTCAATAAACGCTTCACAAGGCAAAAAGTATTTACTGGTATCATGGACTTGAAGTTCAATTCGCGATCGACTATTTGGGTCTATTGCATGATAGGCGTAATATTGATAATCGCGTACAGAATCATCCTTGCGAACTGGGGCATCTATATCAAACGCTGGATCAGGTGACCTTTTGAACATTTTATTCTATTTATCAGAGTCTAAATCGCGATTTTCCATTTCATCGTCGTAGTTTTTTAAAGCCACTTCCTGCTATCATATTTGCAATATTGCTTTGGTCGGGGTTTAAAGCCATCGACGCTAATTTTTCATCTACTGCGTTATTTATAATTCTACTAACACTCGCAGGCATTTCCGCTGTAGACGGTAACGGTTTTGAAAATCCTTTGGATTTCATCCGTGATTTCACTAATGATGTTAATTTATTCTTTGCGGTTGAAAACGCTTTTCCGGTAATATCTCCAGCGAAACCAATACCCTTATCACGAATAACATCAATTGCTTTCATTGATAATTGTTTAGCCAACGGCATCACTTTTGGAGCCATTCTTGAAAATAATCCTAATATGGTATCACCGAGACCATCTCCGTAGTATGCTCTATAAACTGGAAACCGTGAATTAACTACATATACGGAGGTTGGTTTGTTATGGTTGTAGTGTATGATCATTATTTGAAATCAGAAACAATTTTTCAATTGTTATTTATCTAATCAATTGACTTTTCAATTCAGTCACTATGATACCCACTTTCCACTAACTCGCCAACGAAATCTCGATATGTGCTGATATCCATGATACCACCCTGAAATAATCGTCTACAGATATCAGCTGCTTCATTAATTATTTCTGGAGAGTTATTTCCAGCTCGGAACCCTCCTACAAGAACCTCTAATCGTGATATATCACTGAGAACACTACCAGGACATGAAACGCTAGCGTTTCCAACTAGACCACTCCCCAGAAATTTCTTCTCATCGTATGGCTGTCTTATTTGGAGTTGAAATTTTCTCTTGAAGTCTCTGTATTCCTTCATCCTTCTATCTAAACTCCCAGTATTTATTTCATACACTATATCAGCCCATTCATTATGTGACATTCTATAATCCGAATAATTGTCCGTGAAAAACTTCTCTTGTGAATCATAGCTGTTAGCAGCGAATTCACCTAAATTGTCTATATCCTCGTTGAGAATTCGTTGTTTAGCGCTCTTGGTAAATATAATTGATTTAGGTAGTCCACTAACTAGTTCTTCCTGAAATCCTTGAAATTTTCGTTTCGAAGCGGTTGATATATCCTGAGGAAGTGATTGCAAGGATTTTTTTGTTTGTTTAGTTCTTTTTGCTATTTTTTCTAACACAGGGAGAAAAGTCTCTTCTTGTTTTTTTCCTTGTTCAGAGATTGTTGACACTATCTGTTTCGTTGTTGTAGTTATCGGTTTAAACAACTCTTCAGATCCCTCAGCAAAATCAGTCTGAAGACTCTGTCGTTGTTGCAGTTTATTCCTTACAGAGTCGAGAATTGGTATAAATCTCCTGATTGCATCCAGTCGTTCACGAGCCAATCTAGTTGTTAATGCTTCATTGACCATTATTTGAAATCAGAAACAATGTTTCAATTGTAAAACAATTTTTCAATCCGACCTAACACCATCGTGGAAGTGTTATTTCATTATAAAACACCTTCGTTCATCGATGTTGAAAGTCACATAATTGCTATAAAAAATAATAATGTGACTTTCACCATTTGACATTAGTCAATCTGAACCGTCCATCAATTTTTATTCAGTGTGAAATATTTTTTATTCACTGATTTTAACACGGTCATGGAAGTGTTATTTCATCCTATAACAGCTTCTACCATCGATGCGGAAACGGCACTTTTCATATATAAAATAAAATGTAATGTGCCGTTTCCGCATGTTGTTTTTAGTGTATGTGATACCGGACCAACCAGCCATTAACCCGTCCATCAATTTTTATTGCTGTGAAATATTTTTTATTCAGTGTGAAATATTTTTTATTCACTGATTTTGTCGTTTTCAATCAAAAAATGAAAATCTCTTTGAGGGTCGGTCACAATCAAAATTGTTGATTTTCTTGAATTAACACCCGTAGGTTTCTAATTTTAGAATTAACCTCCTTTTTCAATTCGTATTCGTTACCTAATTCTTTTCGTATTCGTTCTACGATAGTATATAACGGAACAAACACACTTACGTCACTGGAAAATGTAAGAGAGTCCTTAATAGAATTCTGAATTCTTTTGATGAGCGCGTATTTCTTTGGCAGAATATACTTGTTAGTGCTAACTCCGTATTCTATATCCTGAAAATCAGACATGATTTGATCAGGATTTAACCCATCTGATAGTTCAATATCCCGACTTTTCAATTTTGAAATCTCGGATATAATGCTATTCATATTTTCAGAATTCATATTCTATAACAATGACATATTTCTAAATGAAAAATTTGATGCATTAGACATAACTAAATCGAATTTTCTGTCCCGTCTTTTTTGAAATCGCAGATCGATAAATCCCCTCTGCAACATATCGTACTGAGGGTGAACAAATATCGAAATGCCTACCGGCGCTGGTTATTTATTGAAATATTTTTTCTTCGTTAGTTATCGTATTCAAAGATTTTACTGGTCTCGCTTTTTTTGAGCAAATGCCAGTCTTTCCTCGTTTG
Source organism: Unio delphinus (assembly GCA_029339505.1). Lineage (NCBI taxonomy): Eukaryota > Metazoa > Mollusca > Bivalvia > Unionida > Unionidae > Unio > Unio delphinus. The sequence goes on from JAQISU010000049.1 coordinate 2,632,421, forward strand.
GTATTCTCACTTTGAGTAACAGCCTGCAGATTTGATAAAGAATTGTTCATTGGATTAGAATCAATGTGATCAATGACAGAATCATCCTCGATCAATCCATAAAAGCATTCAAATACGAAACGATGATTGAGATAAAATTTCTTTCCAGCGCCAAACTTCAAATACCCCATACCATTATCAGAACCAACTGGTTTCTTCAGTCTGCGGTTTCTTACAACACCATCACTAGATGCTTCATAATTTGTGATCACAGGGTGTTGTCTGAATTCTTGGTTCATTCGTATACTAAATACTATTTGTCTAATTCATTGTTTGGTTTAATAATGAATCTTTCAATGTAGTCTTGAGGAGTTCTTATGATTTTATCCTTGATACTGACTTTATCAGTGTCAGGGACTTTATCAGTGTCAGGGTCATAATTTCTGATTGATTTTCCATTTTCGATTCTTTTATCATAATAACGCTTCAACTCCCTGTATCGCTTTCCACCACAATTCAAACACAACTGAGATTTTCCCCTAACCCCAACCCCACATAGAATACAGGGTAACGGACCAAGGCTTCCACGACGAAAGCTTTGCATATGATACCCACAGAACTCATTTCTGCATGATTTGTTACACGGGGTTGTTGATCCAATCATAAGCCACTTGCAGTTATTCATTACATATAAATCCTTTATTTAAATGCTTGTTTTAATTATAGCATGAGGGAGTTAAGGAGAACGCCTTCGAAAAATGCTGAATTCAATACTGATAAGGACTTTAAGAGATTATTGAAAATTAATCCTAAATTTAATCTTGATAGACCCAAAAAACGTCCAATAGACGGAAACATGAAGGAGTTTAAGAGATTATTGAAAATTAATCCTAAATTTAATCTCAATAGACCCAAAAAACGTTTAATAGACGGAAACATGAAGGAGTTTAAGAGATTATTAAAAATTAATCCTAAATTTAATCTCGATAAACCAAAAAAACGTAACAAGAGATTATTAAAAATTAATCTCAAACGTCCAAGAGACGGAAACATGAAGGACTTTAAGAGATTATTGAAAATTAATCCTAAATTTAATCTCGATAAACCAAAAAAACGTTTAATAGACGGAAACATGAAGGAGTTTAAGAGATTATTGAAAATTAATCCTAAATTTAATCTCGATAAACCCAAAAAACGTCCAATAGACGGAAACATGAAGGAGTTTAAGAGATTATTGAAAATTAATCCTAAATTTAATCTCGATAAACCAAAAAAAAGTCAAAGAGATTACCCTGGAAAGATGCTCAATTCAATCTTGATATAGTTTCTAATACACCAAAGAATACAATTCTTGATAAAGCCATGATTAGTAAAATCAGAGACTGTTTTAATGAATTCAAGCGTGATGGAGCATCTTATTGTTGGTCAACATTTCGAATTGATGGTGTTGTTGACGCTACCATGAATGATGAAAAAGCAGCAGTGATAATTTCACGTCTTGGGGAAAAAAGGTATTTTTTTCGAATAAAATTCATTATCGAAGTCGAAAGTAAATGGATTATTAGGGATAAATTTGAACCAATCCTCAAGAATAAAAAAGCTGTCATTGTGAGTAGAGATTCCAAACCAGGAATTCTAACCGGCATTGACAAACCATACTACGAAAGATCTTATCCTGTAACAGCAATCGTTTATGGGATATATCCGTTAAATGATAAACCCGATATCGCAAAACTGGCTCCTATGAAATATTCTAGTTCACTGAATTGCGTGGCAACACGGGTAATGGAACACTTCACAAATGCATCCCGAGGAAATAAACTAACTGATCTGCGACGTAGGAAAATGACCGAATGGGAACTGACAGTGAAACAGCATGGTGCAAAGATTTCTGATATAGCTAAATTAGAAACATCATTAAGATTCCCAATAACCGTTATGACGATAACCGGAGAGGTTTTATACGAACCGAAATATAACAAAAATGGAGCGCCAATACAGATTATTGATCATAACAAACACGCGTGGACACCTGCAGTAACAATATTTCCACGAGAACGAACCGTGAAATATATCCCTAAGGAGTTCGTCGGGGATGTTTTCTATGAAGAGAAATTATTTGATGCTATTCATGCGTTGTGTAAAGATGATCCTGTGTCAGTGTGGTTACTTAGAAGTGATGAAGATCCCGAAATAGGATTCGATCAATTTGTAAGACCAAATGGTGAATTATATCGCGTTGAAGAATTAGATAAAAGAATGAGAAAAATCGCTAGTGATTTTTCACCGGAGAGTTTCCATGAAAAACTACTCACGGATAGTTTTACTATTCCATCAGTGGTAGCTCACTTTGCAAGAGAAAAAAACTCATGGCGTCCAACACGAAGTGATTTTCTCGAAGATGTTAAATTGTGTTGCGTCGCATTTGGTCATAGAGGACTGTGGAATACAAAATACTCACGTGATGGTATGATTTCAATTGATATATCCGCGTGTTATCCTGGAAGTTTTCTCGGATATGGGGAATGTGCTGAGTACTTCAAACGATTTGGACACCCCACGCATGAAATGACTCGTGTTGCGATTAATGGTCCATTGCCTGATTTTGATTTAACCGGATTCGCTCGTGTGATATCATTCGAATTCGCTACAGGGTTACATCCGTGTAGTTATGTTTGGCTTGGTAGACACCTATCTGAAAAACACTGGATGCCAATAGTGCTATTGAGATATATGATTGATTGTGGTATGCTAATATCGTTGATTGTTTCCGAAGCTATTATATGCTATCGAGCTCAGAAAGAAGTTTGGCTACCACAACCCGATCTAGATAGAATAATTAGCGAACAGCGAAAACAGTTTCCAGATTTCAATGAAGAACAAATCATGAATTGGTCTAAGAAGTTATTTGAAATTAAAAAAGAACAAGCAAAAGATTTTGGACGAAGAATAATCGGTAAATTTACCCAGGGTGGAAGATAGGACAATGCAAAATATTCTTCACGGTTGATCATAGACATCGCTGAATACGATTTTATTGTAACGGATTTAAAGAAACAGGGAAAACTTGCATCCCGTAAGGATGCTTTTCTATCCAATGGTGAGAAAATGGGTACGGTTGTTACCTACTGTGTTGGATATAATTCCCAGTACACACATTTGAGAAGTTCTATGCTGGCCTATGCTTCTATTAATCTATTTTCGATGATAAATAGATTTCCTAATACCGCGGTTAGAGTGGCCACTGATTCGATGTATATACACAATAAATACAAATCAGCTGTAGCTAAATTCACAGATCCGGAGGAAGCGTGGGGGCGTTGGCGATTTAAAAAGGAGACGCTACATGAGTATTGTGAATCGGCAGATGTTACCATGGACGATAAATACTTGAAAAGCAACCAGAATCTCTCTGAGATTCAATCAGAATTTCCTAATGCACGACCGATATCTGATCCGATTACGCGATATAAAACCGTTATTTGAATGGTTGTGGAGGATCAGGAAAGACAACACGAGTAATTAATTTATTCAAAGATAAAATCAATATGAATGTGTTAACACCAACTCATAAACTCGCCAGAGACATAAAACAACGAGATGAAAAAAATTCTGGTACTTATCACAGCTTCTTTCGATGGAAAGGCGATAAGTGGACCCCTGAAAGAATGGGACAGAAATTTATTCCACCGTGATATTATGGGATGAAATTTGTACAGTACCGTTACAAGTATTAAAAACATTTCTTGAATGGTTGTCAACGAAAAATACAAACATTATTATGTGCGGCGATCAAGGTCAACCACCACCATTTGTCGGCGAACCTCCTCATGACTGGCTAAAATCATACGTTGATCATTACGAAGAGATGAACGATGACATTAGATCGTTAGATGAAGTATTAAAGGAGTTGAAACAACTAATCAGATTACAACCGGATAGAATCCAATGTGAAATAATGCGTGTAATAATTTCAGAAACTCCCATGAATGATTTTTGGGAGTTGTGGAGACCAAATGATTTGATAATAGCAAGTAGAAAAATAGTCAGAGATAAACTTCAGATGAAATTATTTGAATTGCATAAAGAAAAATTTGCAACACTTCCAGTACCGTTGTGTTATAGGCCTTCGGATACACGAAAACAAAACATTGAAGTTGATATTCCAGGACAGCGTGAAAAACAAATTCTCGTGTTAAATGATATTGTGCTGGTTGATATCAGCGTCGTCGAAGATGCATTGCGTGCTGATAAATCCCCATGGACGTTAGGTTACGCAGCGACAATACACTCTTCACAGGGATTAACTATCACAGACACAATTATTTGGATAGTAGATAATCGCATTGAGTGGTCGAATTTAGTTTATCTCGCAGTATCCAGAGTACGAAGTATAAATCAACTCCGAAGAATTGTTTTAGATGATGATGACACTACAATAAGTGATATTGTCAGCGTTGATAGAGTCAAGGACATAATCAGAAAAAAACTCTCTGGTTATAAACAACAGGATAAAAAAAATAATAGAAAATTTGACATTGATGCTGAATTAATAATTTCGCTGAAGCAACAACAGAATAATCACTGCGCAAGTTGCAATTGTATAATGCGTTGGAGTTGGTCGGATAAAGATCCTCGCCAATTTACCGTAGACAGAAGGAATAGCAGCATTGATCATACTAGAGATAACATTATGCTGACTTTTCTTGAGTGCAACAGACGCCGGGGTGCCAGCACCCTGGGTGCTAGTTAAGACCCCGCGGTGGTAATTGAGTATCGTCAGGAATCACTTGTAATTGTTCGCGTGTAAATCCTCGTTGAGGGGCAGTTGAATCCAGTTTATAGACTGGAGGTCTACCCGTAGATCGTGTTATACTAGATATCTTGTGTGCAGTAACACTCCAAATAGGATCAGTAGCCCTTTTTCTACCCCCTTCAAGCTCTCCTGGTTCATATAAATACCTAACAGTGACATTACTACCAAGAATTGATTCTTTGAAATCTTTTTGTGGTTGTGCGGGTATTGACTTCTTTTTAATCGCGTTGCTAGGTTTCATGTTGATTGTTCTAGTAATCTCGTTATTCAGTGCGATAATCACAGCTGGTAATCTTTTGACCCATTCACGGGATCGCTTTTCTTGAATGAATTCTTTTGCGTATTGATATCCAAATAACTGCTCAGCAATCGTCCGATTAAATCGTTCTACAATGGCCTGATCGCGATGTAGCGCAGTATGCCCTCGTCGTATGGTGACATTATGATGTTTCATTGTAGATAATACTGCACCCTGAAATTCCTTGCCAGGATCAACCTGCAATAGATTTGGCCAGTGCAGAGGACCTCGTCGATAAATCCTCTCAAATGCAGAAGCAACTTCAGTGGCTGATTTTGTTTTTAACGGTTCTGCTTCTTTGTATCGACTTGCAATATCAACTACGGTTAAAGCGTATTTGTAACCACGATCATGTGGCAGAAATAATATATCAGCCTAATGAACTTCATTAGGAACTGTCACATCAAAATGCGAGAATTGAATTTGTTTAGGCGGTGGTAGATAAATTTGCCATAGTGCCTGTTTGGATAACCAATTAGCCGCAGTGGTTTTTTTCACTTTTGCAGCGCTAGCGAGTTTATGGACTGCTGATTTACCCCTCCAGTATCCTCTTGGGGAATAATAAATTGATTCCATATTATTAATTACCGGAACCTAACATCAATTTACTTTTCATAGCCGATTTTATCAAAAAGGAAGCCAATTTTTCTTTGAAGGATTTATCAGGAATATCATTTAACGCATGAATTAATTTCACATCTGCTAGATGCCTGTGTTGCAGATTGCTGCTTTTATAAGCAACATCATGAAGGTGACAGGCCTTATCAATGGCGTTTATTGGTTCTTCACTGGGTCGGGGCTGATTTTGATTATTGAGTCTGATATCAAGTCTGGTTCCCGGTCCACAATAGCTATATCCTGGAAGGTGCTTTTCTCAGGGGTACTTTGCCCATGGGGTTCCAGGGAGCTTTGCCAATTTGGCTGCGATATCACCTCCTCGTTTTTTTTAAAATCAGATCTCATAGACACAAATCTAAATTTCTTTGTACCACATTGCACGCATTTACCAGAAAGCGCTGATCGGTTATTTTTAGTTGTAATCGTCGTCAAGTCATCTGTGCCAGTACGCATTTTACACTTCACACAATATAGATCCATAATTTATGTATAGAAATATGGATATAATTGATTTTTCAGCGACTAAAACAAGAGAACCAGTTAAGCATCATGCAGCGCTACCAAACTCTATCCGGATGATTATAATCGGGCCATCTGGATCCGGTAAAACGCAATTGTTGCTCAATTTAATAATGAGATGGATGAAGTGGGATAAGTTGTATTTAATTGCCCCTAACGTAGATGATCAACGATGTTATGAAGTGCTAAAAGATTTTAACGACAGCGCGGTAGAAAAATCCGGTGAGGGTATTATTGAATTTATAACCGATATCGATGAAGCACCGAGCATTGATGATATTGATGGAGATATTAACAATTTAGTCGTATACGACGATATAATGTTAGATAAACAAAAAAATCCTGCTAGGATCTTTTCCAGAGGCAGGCATAAAAACACTGACGTGATATATGTCACTCAACGCTACACTCAGGTTCCAAAAGTCATCAGAGATAACTGCAATATTCTTGCTGTATTCAACGGAGTTGATACTCATACTCTTAGAAATATATGGCAGACATGGTGTTCTGATATGGACTTCAATCAATTTAAAAACTTCTTTAGTCATGCTCAGTCAACCCCGTACGGATTCGCAACAATAAATTTGCATGATCCTCGGACACGATATTGTATCGGACTGGATCAAATATTCGGTTAAAATCATTTATTATTTTTGTTAACCTGTAGCAGCAGAGAGGGCGATGACAACAAGTTGAGACCAAAATTGATTAAAAAATCGTAAAAGTCTCCGTTTTCATTTTTTTAGTTAAAATGAGATTTCGTAGGAAGGCTCGTTAAGATTTCAATTAATTTTTTGTCTAAAAACGTTGTAGGGTTCGCCCCTGAGACATTTTTTTTGGTTAAAATGAGATCGTAGGAAGGCTCGTTTTAAGATTTCAATCAAAATTTTGTCTAAAAACGTTGTAGGGTTCGCCCCTGAGACATTTTTTTGGGTTAAAATGAGATCGTAGGAAGGCTCGTTTTAAGATTTCAATCAAAATTTTGTCTAAAAACGTTGTAGGGTTCGCCCTCTCTGCTGCTAAAATAAACATACGTAATTAGTCATCTCTATTGGAGGCATTCATTTAGTTGTGTTCAATTACTTATTGAGATGACTTTAGTTATTCAAGTCTAGATTGGAAATATTTTATGTTTATAAACTTTAGGAATAAATAAAATAAATAACTCTTTAGGGGTTACTGCGAATTCATTTAAAGGAGATTTCTTTGTATCCTTGTGATAAATCAAAACTCGCAGCATATTAGCATTATTCAAAGATACTGGTAGATCAGTATAATAGATTACAATTTATTCGGAACATCTTTAAAACTCATTTGGAATACTCTATAATGTTGGTCTTGTGGTAAAGGTTGTATGACTATTTAATTCTTAATACTGCATGTTCGTTATAAATTTTCATTTTGCTTTCTGTTAAAATTTTATTATTTTATTTATAACATATTATTTTAAAAAAAAATTGGATTTTTGCATTTTGTGTGCTATTTATTTCAGGACCATAGATCATTACATGGAACGTAACATATGTTTGATACAGGTGTACTAAATATAGGTTTAAAATAAATTGGGTCAAACAAGCGAAATGTATGTCGGTACGATTCTCCTCAGTCAGCTTTAATTTCATGTTCACTTGGCTAATTTATGTGTGTAATATAATGAATAACACATCCATCCTTTCATACCTTGTTAAAGATTACCCCTATCAGGTCACTTGTGGCCCCACTGGTCTTTCCACGAAACAAAATACGTCTCCAATGAAATTCTTTGCTTACCGAAGGAGAACTGCTTTAATCAATGAATGCAGCCGATGCACATTGATCAGAATGTTCCCTTAATAGGCATGATTCTATGGAAATAATCGAAGAATATTTTTGCGAGCTTTTAGTCTGACTTCTTGCCAATTTAAAACATCTGAATACATTAATATACAGTACTAGTCAGTGTCATATATTTTGTGTGTTTTTGTTAATCCCGTCCAGCTGCTACAAAGATACAAAATTTGTTTTCTCATCTATCTTATCATTATAGGGATGATACAAAGCAAACAATTATTGGAACAATATCACATTTAAATAAAATTTTAAGATCTCGAATATATTAATACAATTATTGTTGAAACGGTATTTGATAGTGTGGTCAAAGTATTAATGTGCCTTACGAAGAATAATTACTAATGGTGTTAGACATCTTAGGTCTGTTAGAAGGCCTGAAAAGATAACTATAAAACAATTAATTACTAGCTATTTTAAATGGATCGAAAACTATATGCCAAAAACGATACTTCCCGGTTTTAACACCGAAGAACTAAAACGTCAGTTTATGCTATTATCGATCAGTATTATCCACAAATCGTTGAGCCATGGAGACGAATAGCTACATCAGCAGGCATTGTCGAATATAGCAATGATACATACGGACATACATCACAATTAATGTTACTGTATGTTCTCTACATATATTTCTCAGTACTGACCTTTCAACTGTGTGACAATCAATACAGTTCATATGTTAATCTAAAATACCTCTTAAGATGACTTCCAAGCGCAGTTATTATCAAGTTTTCACCGGCATTTTTTTTTTAAGTGGCTGCACTGTAAACAGAACACATATTCTAAAAAAGACTATAACTACATTCGTAGGTAACTGGAAATAATTAGTGTGATGCGATTCCATACGGTGGCCGCCTTCACCTGGAGTTGTTAATACAACATCAACTATTAGATTATCTTATATGCGATGCAATCAAAAGTAGCTATCAAGCAAATCTTCAAGAATCAATTCAAGCGCAGCAAGTATTTATTCTATATACAGTTACATCGCAAGTTCCTCCTTCATATGTTTCATTGTCTCATTAATCCGATTTAGCTACGATGTCATAATTCATTATTATCAAGAATACATTTCAAACTTATATACGAAAACGGACACCTGCTTGATTTAAGGTGTTCAGTTTTGTCAATATACCTCTTAACGAATTTTCATAAAGAGTCAAAGTTGGCGATTTACAATTAATCGAATGGATATTATATAATGTATCAACACGTGAGGGCTTTTATACACAACAAAGAGGTAACTGAATATGCCATCACTAAAATATTTACACGGTCCTCAGTCGGTGCAGAATAATTTAGTGCTGACATAATTATTGATGAATACGACAATGAAGATTCTTTGATGACGCAGGATCAGTTAAATGAACTACAACGTGAACATATTTCTATGATTAAGTGTGATACAAATCAGATTCTGAATTATGGGCATTCCTGTATTTAAGATGATCAGATTAAACAAATATTATCTAATTCTTCAGATTGATCGGTATATTATCAAATTTATCAGTCTATCAAACAATTTCTTCAGATTAATAATATATAAGCCATTATGTATTAGATTCTCAAGCAAATGTATCATTGAATGGGATAACCGGTACTCGAAAATATGGAACTCTCATGGAAAATAAAAAAAAATGACATAATATCCCATAAAAAATATTTTATAAAAGAATTTTTTCTGCTGATTTTGTCTTAATTTGATAGGATTAATAGTACTACAAATAATGAAAATCAATTAGATTTTATAATTTGATAGGGCAAATAGTACTAACAATAATGAAGATCCTATGAGAACATTTATATAATAAATATTATCAGAATAAAAAAGTTTTATAATCTGAATAAATATTATAATCTAAATAATATACATTAAAACAAATATTACACGTGAAAAATTTATTCTCAAATATATATGTTTTTGTTATTCTGATTCAGTGCTGAAGGATGACTCGCGGCTACTCTCACCCTCACAATCACCAATGTGTATCACTGTTTTCGTTTTCGCAACCTGACAATCTTTTTCAGCTGTATTACATGTGTTTTTTTATCTAATTTGTTTGATCATGAGTGAAAGCGAGACGAATTTCTCAATGTCCTTATCCTCCAACGTTGCCAAAGATTGTAATAAAACCTGTTGGATAATCTTAACCAACCGATATTAGGCTAGTAATACCTTCAAGTTGAATTTTTATACCCTCATGTTCTAATTTTTTAATTGCAGAAATAATAACATTAATATTTTCGTAGTTCATTTGTATATGCACACACACACAAGCACACACACACAAGCACACACACACACACACACACACACACATATATATATATATATATATATATATATATATATATATATATATATATATATATGCAAAAGAGAACCCACCACTTGTGAACATGGTGTGAGGGTGTTACTGTTTCCTGTTGATGTTTCATCTTGGGGTTAGCACCACCCCACCACCCATTTTTGATGAAAAATATCGCACCATCGACAGTATGTCAGTCACGGGTTTCGAAATTCAAACATCGAGTATGAGAGTTCTTGCGTGTAGCAATGCGCCATTGAACGTTGGTACTGATATATGCTTTACAAATTCTTATAAAATAACCTATGCTGGATTCCCGATACATATAACCAAGTCGTGATGTCGAACACATGGTAGTAAATAATTATACATACACATACCTATTTTGTAAAGGGGAGAAATATGTGTCTGACTATCAAAGAGAGTTAGATCTATTGTATGTATAAAGGATGCGTGTGACCGCATTTTTGTAACTTGATTTGGTCATTAAAGTCAAAAGGTATACAATTTTCCTTCAACCAATTGAACTATTATTATAATAGTATATTACTCCACTTATAGTATTTATCAATAAGATGGTTAAGCATTAGTGACGATTACACAAGAACAATACTGATGTAAAATACGCGTTAATAAGCGAGGTAACTCTGTAGAGAAGAAAGTCTTGTTTGACAGAGTTATCTTTTCTAAAAATAATGACGTATTCGTTGTTCATATTTATTCTAAAAAGCCGATTGGTTATATTATATGTGACGTGTCAAACGGAAGCAAGATAAATGCCAAAATATTTGTCAATTGCGTACTTTGATTCAAATATTATTTTCACCTGTCTCTATATGTGTAGATACAACTGATCTTTTTCCAATTTGTTACACATCCCAGTATTTCCAAACCTACAATTTTAACTATATGTGACGTATTCTCTTCCCCTGTATTGAATATGAGATAAACAAAACTGTCATGTATTTTTAGTCGACATCGTCATTTGCTCCATATTATATAGTACTCGTATTTGTCTAATCATTATTTTAAAATCTAGCTGGATAGTCTTCGGCGCTTTTTATAACCTTGTCGCAGTCGTCATTTTTAAAAATCATAATATCGTTTCAGCTCTGTAGTTTTTACCACTACTTTATACACACAACCGTGTTTCTCCTTGAACTCCATGACCGTAATTTATACACGGGTTTGGTCCTAGATTTTTACGTGACGTATGCTTTATAAGTGAAGTCCGCAGAATTTATTTACACAGACTTTGTTACATGGAATTGTAGAGCCTATCATAAGACTTCTAAAAGTATTCATTGATTGAATCATTATATAATTTAATATTTTAATTTAAATATTTGTCATTTTAGAAGGTGGAATATGACTTTGTACATTGTTACTATCTCCTTCCACTAAACGGAACTGCTTAGAAGTCAATCGCTTCTTTCTTAGTCAATGCAGTGTTAAGTGTGCTTTGTTTTTCAAATTAGATAGAGTAACTCTATGGTGAGGTAACTTCTTGAAGAAAACTGATCACATAACGGGTTAGTAAATACTCATCCGAGTTGTTTCCCTTGATCGACAACTGGATGGGCTTAACGTTGTTTACACTTTTAAATATCCCTTCGGACGAATATCAAGATATGAAAACATTTTTCGTACACTTTTTTAAAATCTTCCTGTATGAGATTAATTCTGGTAAGAAATGGCTGTGGCATCTAGCAATAAATGCGAAATTAATATATGTACATTAACTGACACAAAGGCAACACAAATTGTTGAAAGGTAAGGTAAACAGAAAATAGAGACTTCAGGGTCGGTCGAGCATAAAAAAGATACACTGTTACGCCGAAATAGAATTTAATACTTGTGACAAAAACTACGTTTTCTACTGATGTGACTGGAATACATTTCTTCTATAATAGTTAAATACAGTACATGTTTAAAAGTAAAAGTTAAAAATTAAAATGTGTCAGTTCCGCTTCACCGAAGATCTCATTCGAGTCAATTGGTCTCTCAGAAACTTGACAGATTAAGTTAGAGTACAGGATTTGAACACTGCGTCTCTTTTGATCTATTTACAAATATTATACAGAGGATATATGTTTATAAAGGACGGAAAACTGTTTTGATGTAACTTATTTAAACTATATCCTCAATCAATGGGGCAAAATTGCGACAAAATTAAAACCTTTGATCTGACTATATAACTTTCCCTCCTTAATAAATTGTAAACGTCTTAGCCGTTGTGAATATGTATTGGGGTAATGAAACAAATACAATTATAGGTATTAGAAAGGTAATGATGTTGCTTTGATCAGAACACTCCCTCACTTGGGCACTTCTCGATTTCAAACGGATTTAACAACTCATATTTGGAGATAACATCGATGCCATTTGATTCCATGCTGAAATATATTTTCAAACAAACATTGCTCATGGATTGATTTGATATCAGCAACTAATGAGATATATAGCAGTGATATGTACATCATGGTATAGATGTCACTCTTTAAATCAAAACAAACAATGTTCCCGCTTTTAAAACACCAACTAAAGAGCCATGTAAATATAGTCAGGAATTAAGTTCTCTGCTCTTTACTTGACGTCCCTTTGATCTCAAGTGATAAAATAAACACTACCGGCCTCGTTTCCATAGCAAATGCAATGTGAAAAATGTGGTTAAGCCATCAGTTTATGTGTAATATTCATTTCAAAAGTCAACAGTAGCAATAATAAAACCTGGGTCTTATCAATTCTTAACCAGTCTATCAACTTAAAACAATTTGTCACAGACGACATTTCTAAGGAAATTTAATGCACTAAATGTCGTCATTCTTATGTTATCAAATTGCAATATCTGCTCTTTACCTGTAGACGACATGTACATACAGTTTTCTCAACATATATGCCCGAATGTTTGTCTCCATGTTGGGTGATTGTATCCTAGTTCGAGTCTGCTGAATATATCGATAGTATATGAATTCATCACTGTAGTTCGATAAATGAGTCCCAAACCTATATTTATACAGATGGACATAACAGTGCGTGCTAATGCCTTTTCGTTATAACATGCCAGTGGCTCAGAGAGATCGGTCTGTAAAAAATCAGAGTACATCGCGACGTTTGCGTAAGTACAAGACCAGTTAATTATGAAATTGTTTTACCCTGATGCATGTAATATCCATGTTGCTTTTGTTTCGTCCTTTGACTAAAGCAATCGTTTGTTCCGAGTGAGTGAACGAGCGCGTCACGTTTGCTAAGCTCCAGCTATAAAGTCGTGTATAACCAATAAGCTACCAGTCTTGGGAACATTATCGCGAAATTGTGTTTGATCTATAAAGACTGCAGTTGAGTTAGATGGAACTCTTAGGCAAGGTTACCATGACCATCCAGAGACCGGAACTTGAGTCGGCGAAGGCGATCGCTCGCATAATGGAAAACAGGTTTGCCAATATCATACCTGTATGTCAAACGTTTGTTCCAGGATCAAAGTAAAGTCAACAGCTGAAAGGGACGTGTTATTATCCGTTACCACATTGACAGACAGCAAGAGGGACATTGTCCTTTCAGTTTGATTGTATTCATATCCTGTCAAAAATTGAGACAGATGACATGATTACAATTTACTCTTGAATGATACCTTCAGAATTGCACGAATAAGTTAGTATTCCTTTTGATGAAGTGCAGGATCAATAGGGTTTACTCCAATAAAGAAGCCACTCGTAATCTTGCGGCAGAACGTAGAGGTAGATTCTACGGATAAACAACGCTTTTAAAAAGTCAGTAAGTTATTTGCTCGTTTTTGCAGAATATTACGGCATTATAAGTAGTATTATTTGCTGTATGTACACTTAATTACTATGATCGTTTAGCATGTATAATTATCTTAATAGTGTTTTATTCACATGGGTTATTGAGAAAAGGTATTGACTCTTTTGAGAGAATTGTTAGATGCGAGGCGGAAACATGTTGATTGTTAGTTGCGGTCCGAATTAATTTGTAATCGCTATTATATTACTTTTTAATAAACCCTTGCTTTTATTAATGCGTTATATAATGTTATACATATGCTTGAATTGTTAATTTAGAAATATTGGTTGAATTTTTAAGATTAGTTAATATGGACATATGCTTATATTAGAGCATGGATAGTTGATATTTATGTACTCTGTAAGGTAAAAAAATTCGTCAGAATATTGCGATATTGTTTAGTTTACCGGGATTATAAATATGTACTGATGTGAATTAGAAATGGTGGCAGGAGATCGGGTTGTGTTATTCCATGCATATTTACATGTTGTCAATGAAATAGCAGTCGAATATATTCCGTACACAATGACACTTTCAAGCGACTCTACTCAAGAACCAATAGAAATATTGGTAAATATCTAAATTTTGCACTGATGTGTTACATACAGATCTGTCAGTGTTATGTGCATGAGTTTCTGAAGTTTATATAGGTCTCTAAAACAGTAGATCAGTCTAAGTATAGCCTTGAAGACTAATATATCGACAATAATCGATTTTTGTGTCATGGCGTCTGAGCTGTGATTCCTCTCTTTGCAAGCAGGACATCTCAATGCAAAAAAAAAACATTGGGTGAATTGTATTTTGAATTTAAAGAATTTTGGTTTTTAAATTTACCATATATTACAATGTAACTTTCTCCCTCTAGAATAGCTAAATTCTGTATTGCGGTAATTTTATAATGGCATTCATGTGTTGAACTGTGTAAATAGCCAAATATAATCATCAATTCCATTTTATCTCAGATCTTTCTTGATATTCGCAAACACGTGTGATAAATAAAAGTGAAACAATTATGATTTTCGACACTGGAAATGAACTTAGGTACATCTGATGAAGAACTAATCATTAATATAACTTTAATTCAAATATTAGTAAACCTGTATGGAAACATCGCTCGTCGTTGTCCCTGCTGTTATCGGTTTAATCATTGAACTTATTGTCGTCATGCAAAGCAAAAGAACTTTTGATTTCCATGTTGTAAGAATCGAATATAAGACTGCCAAGCAACAGTTTTAAGAAACTCTTGAATACACATCACAACCCAAACATTCACATGCCCAACTCTTCACAAGGATAGAACTAATTGTATAGTGGGTGATGGATAATTGATGCTAATAAAACAAACAATGTATTCAATGACGTCATCTACAAAGAATTTCAACTTTTGGGAAACAAATATTGACTTCGTATATTCATCTCTATTATTGATACATACATGCATGCATGGACATACATACAGAGAAACAGGCAAACATGGAGGCAGGAAAAAAATAATGTACTGACGATACACACCTGAACGATTTCATCAGATTGTCTTCTTGGTTACTACCTCATTATGTATGAACTAGTGTTTGATAATTCACCTAAGTTACGAACAAAGAACGGAGACAAAACGCAGCGAAAGATAAACGCCAGAAATTATATCCAGGCTGGGTTATGCAAAGTGGTTTGAAGGACGTATGTTAACTAACTGTATCATTTTAATTGAAATAATGCAAATAATAATAATAATAATAATAATAATAATAATAATAATAATAATAATAATAATAACAGCATTAATAATAAAACAATAATATATATTTGCGCAAAACTATTGACCGCCTGTAATTTTCACAAGGCTGCAAAGCGAAGGTTAATTTTTATTCATTTAGGACGAATTCATCGCAATTTCTGGTTGATTGTGTAGCTAACTGCTGTTGCAAAACTTTTGACAGATTTGATCTCATGAATGTGTTTGCAAATAGGCAACGCTTGTCTTGGCAATAATATTCAGTATGGCCCAATGTGTACAATATGTTTTTGCTTTTAGAACTCAACGTGAAAGGTTAGCAGGAAGGGGCCATACTTGTTGGTTTTCTAAGTTATATTCTTCGGGAGTGCTCCACTGTCGAACAGTCCAGTTTACTAAATGTGAATGTGGGTCATTTTGCATACTCTCACGTTAAGGTGCCACATGATCTCCCGAATCTCGTTTCAAATGTTATAGGATTAGAACAAGTGCTTTGGCTTGAATGCACACACCGTAAAAAAGATTTTGTTATCACGTGTCTGGCTGGCAGGTGATTGGGAGTAGATTCTGGTGAGAGTCAGTAGGTATAAAGTGTAGGTCGGTTTCTATTTTCTCTTCCAGAACTGTAGATTAAGTATCGATAACTCCGTCGTAAATTTAATCACAGGGTGAGAGGTATTGACGGATGCAAAACTATATAAGAAACTTCGCCCGTTTAGATCCAATTTGAGTTTGTGTAAGGAATGCATCTTTACTAGCGTAGGGGTCTATACGCTGCTTCGTTGAGCTTTATGATTTAGCTTTCAATGCAAATATGGCAAAGTAAGGTGACATTTTAGTGCCCATTGCAGTGCCATTAATATGTCTTTAGTGTTCGTTGTGGAATAAACATGTTAAACATGAGAACCTGCGCAAAGAAGTAAGACCAAATAGGACGTTGGAAGGGATGGATCAGATCGACTACCTCATCCTTCCGTGCTGTGATACCATCTTCGTGTGATATGTTGGTGTATAAGATGTCTACCTACCTGGAAGATTAGTTTCATGCTGGAGATCGTGAAGTAATATGCATTGGTTAGAATCGTTAGAAGCTCTAAGCGCTTTACAAAATCTATAATAATATGACTACACTACAGAAAGACAAATACCAAAAGCCATGAAATTGGAAAACATAAAAGTATGCTGAAAACATATAATATGCAAAACAATATTAGGTCTCTAAGTTTGTTCCTGTAGTGCAAAAGGGTGAGTTTTAAGATCACTCTTAAAACAGACTACAGTGTGTTTGTGTCTAATTTCAATGGGCAATTCGACCCACATCGTCAGGCCCTGCTATTCAAAAGAACGTTTTCCATACGACCTCGTTTTCAGTGTGGGAACAATTAGTATACGAATGTCACAAGAAGAGCGTAAGGATTTTGCTGGTGTATACACATGGGTAAGGTCGGATAGAGATTTTGGACTAAAGTCTGTAAGTAAAATATTGCACAGAGAACACATTTTGTGTTTAATTCTGTATCAAATGGACAGCCAGTGTCGGGAACAGAGCAGTGGTGAGGTCTGCTCTGATCTTAGTACTCTAAAGAGATCCGAACAACAGTGTTTTGAACTTTTTGAAGTTTCTGGATTAGATATTGAGAGGAAACAAACAGCATCAAGTTACAATAGTCAATTCATGAACATATTAATGAACACACAAGTGTTGTAGTGGCATCAACTGAAAGATATTTGCGAAGGAAACTGATGCGTCTCAGCTCAAGACATGCAGCCTTGCATATGTTCATGACATGTTGGTGCAATGTGAGAGTACTGTCTAGAGTAACACCTAGGTTTCGTACTGACTGTGAGAATTTGGTGTTGGTGGTGCTGATATTTATTGTCTGAGGTAAATGATGTAAATGAGAAAGTCTTTGTCTTGTGATCAGAATGGCATCAGTTTTATCATCATTCATCTGCAGCTTGTTATATGTCATCCATGATTTCACATCAATAATGCACCTATAAACTCCATGGATGGTAGCATCAACTTCAGTTGGGTGGCTAGACTTGTATATATGGGTGTCATCAGCGTACAATTGGTGAGACACTGGGTGATGATCTATGATACTTGAGAGTGGCTGGTTGTCTAGAATGAACAGAACAGATCCAAGAAAAGACACCCGTGGAACACCAAAACAAAGATCAACTGGGCTGGAATGTATTCCATTTGCAGATACGATTTGTGTCCTGTTCACTAAGTAGGACTTGAACTACTGTAAGGCTATATTCTGAATGCCAAATACATGCTGGAGATGGTGAAGTAATATGCATTGGTCTGTTGTTTCATATGCTACAGACAAATCAAGGAGGGTGAGGACTGTACTCTTTCCACTATCCACAGCAGATAGAATCTTATTAAATACTTTCGGAAGAGTAGTTTCCGTACTGTGGCAAGGGCGATATGCAGAATGTACATTGCTAAAACCACTGTTTGAATTTAAATTAGATACCAGTTTGGTTAGAACAACTTTACGAAGATTTTTTTATGAATGGGAGATTAGAAAAGGTAGTAGTTTTTTTAAATCGTTATGGTCAAGTGTGGGTGTTTTCAGCAGAGGCTCTACGATGGCAGTTTTGAATAACGATGGAAATTCCCACGATGAGAGAGAGAGAGAGAGAGAGAGAGAGAGAGAGAGAGAGAGAGAGAGAGAGAGAGAGAGAGAGAGAGATTAATAAAATCAGTTAGTGAAGGTACTATTGGCTCTAAGCACTCAAGCAGCAGTGATGTTGGAAATCGACCATGTTCACAAGACTTTGATTGATGCATTCTAAATCAAGATTGTTCGTGCTAAATCAATAGAGACAGGTTCAAATGCTCCAAATGGTTGTCGCATAAATTCTCTATCATACTGTATTGTGACGAGTCAATTGAAATTGCGTTGTCAAGCGAATCTCGAATGGTTTGTACTTTGTCACGGTAGAAATGTACAAATAGGTCCGGAAGAGACGGTCTACTGGAGAGAAGGTAGATGGAAGTGGTGTACATTGGTTTTTTGACATTAGTTTGTTAGTTATCTCAAAGATATCGTTGCGACTGGAACTCTCCGTGATCTTAGTACTGTAGTGGGATAATTTGGCTAAATGGGCTATATTTGTGAAGCTAATCTTAGCGGCTTCATAGATTTGTTTATGAATAGTGAGTCGGGTGGAAAGCCAAAGCCTCTCTGCTTTTAGGCGATATATTTTAGCAGCGCGATGCTGGTCCCTAACACTGGGGCATGTTTTTTCAAGCAATTAACGCAGGTATTTATCAAGCTATTCTGCAGGATGTAAGTAAGATGTTAGGTTTTCTTTAATGTCATGCATTAATATGGTTATATTTATCACCCGTAGGTTTCTCTTAGTAGCAAATCAAGGTGTGGGGTCAGAGACTGATATGTCGAGATGGCATATAATGCAGAGGCGATCTGATGCAAGTTCGTGGGATACAAGGGTGGATTGCAGAATATTATCATTAGGTCTATGAAGAAACCAGTCTAAAATGAGACCAAGTTTATGGGCGGGCTGGTTAACTGTTTAAGGTTGAAAACATGTATGGAATCTAAGAGTTGTGATGTTTATGAATTTCTAGGACAGTCAAAGTGAAGGTTTAAATCTCCAAACATAATTAGGTTGCCACCGATCGAAGTTCAACACTCCAGAAAATTCGGAAACTGCTCCAAAAAAGAGATTCATTCAGCTTATTTTCTTTACTAGGAGAAGACTGTAGAGACAGAAAATTGGACTGACCTTTGTTCTAGTGTGAGTGTTGTTTGGAATAGTTCAAACGATGTGTGGCAAAAATTTAAGGTTATGTTGTACTTAAGGCATTTTATCATGGAATTCTTTGTGATGACAGCAGTTCCAACTCCGCGAGAGTTGCGGGGGAACGACTTTATGAAGTTATCGTTTGGTGTTAAAATGCGCGCACTTGGGCTCATCGCCTGATGTTTGTAACCATGTCTATGTCATGAAGAAGACGTCGTTATTTTGGTCTTTGATAAAATGAACTATTTATGTGCGCTTTGGCGGTGATCCTACTGATTGGGCGTTGAATAATGCAAGACGTAGCTGTATCCCTGGGACAGTTTGACACGCCGGTTGACGATTTAAGATGAATTTGAACCAAGTTATCAAAATCAACGGCCGAATTTTTCAATTGTTTATCTGTAACGGGCGAAAGGGAGATGACTAAAATGTTTCTTCCTGTTCTACGTCGGACAGCTTTGAAACAACAGCAAAAAGAAATTCCAAATTCTGAAAGACCTCATCAGACAGAAACAACCATGAGCCAGTACCATTCAAGACGAAAATGGAAAATGCCTCACAGAAGCAAGTGATTTTGCAGAAAGATGGACTTAGTATTGTAAAGAAATCCACACACATCACAGGAGACCAGAGGTGCTTGAAGTTCCAAACTCCACAAATGATGATGATATCCCCATTCCCAAAAAAGAGATGGATTCAGTAATAAGAGCACTGAAGAATGAGAAGACAACTGGAGTTGACAAAATCCCAGCTGAACTTATCAAGAATGGTGGGGAATAAGTGATAGAGCTACTAACAAATTCTGCAACACGAACTGGCAGACAGGTGAATGGCCAACACAGTGGACCCAGTCACAAATTATAACACTCACCGAAAAAGCAATATCCATCTGTGCTAAAATTACAGAACTATCAGTTTGATCAGCCATGCTAGTAAGGTGATGCAGAAGACCACTTTGAACAATCTAAACGTGCAAGAAAAGAAATACTCGCTGAAGAACAGACAGGGTTTTGGAGTAGAAGAATCAAAACATAACAAATATTTAATCTTCGGGTCCTGAATGAAAAGTACTCGCAGCATCAACAAGACGTCAATCATGTCTTCATAGATTTCAAAAAGACTTTTCACAGAGTGTGGCATGAGGCATTGTCGGCCACAATATAGAAGTTAAACATGGGTCAAAAGGTGACTAATACCATCAAGCAGATGTACGCCAAGTCTCTCAGTTCAGTAATTGCTCAATATTCTGTGGGGGACTGTTTCAATACATCAGATGGAATACGTCAAGGCTGTCTTCTGTCAACATCTACTTAGAGCGCATCATGAGTGAAGCCCTGCAAAAAACAAAAACTGTGGGACAATCATTACTGGACGTCGTAACATCACCAACTTAAATTTTGCAGATGATATTGATGGGCTGGCGGCGGTGAAGACGAGCTTGAAACCTTAGAAACAACGGGAACTATGACAAAGCTAAGATCCATCTGGAGAGATAAGAATATCTGTCAGAAAACTGCAATCAGACCATTGAGACCATTGACCATTGCGAGCACTAGTCATCACAGTATGTTTGTATTCATGTGAGGCCTGGACCCTGACAGAAGACTTGCAACGCATAATCCCGACACCTGAAATGAGATGCTACTGAACCATCCTTGGCATCTCTTACATGGACCAAATCACAAATAAAGAAGTGCGTAACACCGTCAGACACAAGTAGGCCATCATGAAGACGTCCTCACCACTTTCAAAAGAGAAAGCTGAAACGGTATGGCCATGTCACAAGAGCCAACAGGGCAGTGTCCAATGTGGCAGAAGGAGAGGTAAACAGAGAAAAATAAGTGGACTGACAACATCACAGAATGGACCAGGAGACGTTTTGCGGAGATACAGGCATTGGCACATGATCGAAACAAGCGGAGGGAACTAGGCTGATATTCAGCAGTACCGTGCTCAACGACCACAATATGTCATGAGACTCATCATGATGATGGTAGGCAGTAAGGTAATATTTTTTCATCCATATTCATTTATTTTAATGTCTGACACACAGTTACTATGTGTCTAACGTTTGGATCATGACTCTCATCCAAGCCTAGCCAGTTCGACACAGCTATATAGTCAGATGTATTAATGAGAAGAATTCAAGTCACATTGTGTGCTGACTCAATATCGATATTGTCCATGTCGCAGTCGCACAGTTTAATTGTCTTTATATTTATATATATATATATATATATATATATATATATATATATATATATATATATATATATATATATATATATATATATATATATATATATATATATATATATATTGACACCTTTGCAAAATGTATCGGTATATCTTATATCTTGAAAGGAGTTTTTCTCAGACATGTTGTTATATGTTTTAACATGCTTGCTTTGTCTGCTATAATATATATTTGTGAACATATTGGCCTCTCAAAGGACTGCATTATTTGGAACGATTGTTATAAATTTATATATTCAAGATGCATTATTAAAATATAAATATGGGATCAAAATTAATAAATGTAACTATTATTGCTACATTGGCAATATCACTTGTGACTATGAATTATTATCAAATTTAGGACATTCATCCTTATAACCTGTATTTCATATTTATGGCTATTTCACTCTTCTTCTGCTTCTTCTCTACCTATTTGTTTCCTTTATTTCTTTCTTTCCATGTGCAGAGAGATATTATAATGTGTCAGATCAATTGATAATTACGTAATCAGCGATGAGGTGCTATTAGTAATGCTGCAAAACGTACATGAGCTGTTGCTATTCGATAGTCTGTATCCATTATACAGTAACGTATACCTGTTACACTCTACGAAAAACGGTACAAGCTTTTAGGGAAAACGCTTGATTAAATATAGTAACAAATTAGTAAAGTAGGAATCCTCACTCTTATCACAATTATAATCTCGTCGGAAAAAGTTGGAGAAATTGGACATTAAAGAATTTGATTGCCAGCTGAACGTAAGTGACATTCGACATCTGAGTGTTGTATCTGTCACAAAGCAATATGCAAGTTTGACATGGCCACACAAACTTTAGCGTTTGAATGGTGAAAAAAAAAAATACTACTCCAAATCCCTAGTAGTAAGCTGACAATTTTGTTTGAAGATGTTGTTACGAGTTTAGACTCTAAATCAAGTTAACAAAGAAAAAAAGAAAACAACAAACTTTGTAAAATTTAACAAATAATTTATTTCCCTGGAACAAGATCGTATAAATGGAAAACAAACTTACTTAATATTCATAAATAATCAAAAACATTAAATTCCAAAGTCCTAATAATGAAAGTAGACTCAAGTTCGAGTTCTGTTGGAAATCCAAGATGAAAGATGATGACGTATGCTGAAGTCTCTTCGGATTTTATCTATAGATCCTTGAAGACTCACACGATTTAAGACTGCAGTGTTGGAAATCCAAATATTACTTTTATCATCTGTCTATGTTCAAGAATAACGTTATGAGCACATCAAATAATTCCAGAAATACGAATTAATTTTTTAAAATCCAAACGAACTTAAGAATTGTTAACAAGGATTCAGAAACGTGGCTACAACAAAAGAACATAACCTAACGTCATTTGTAAAAGCCTACTGCAGAGGATATTTCTCTAAAGGAAAAGTTATGCGCAGTTACGAAAAAATCCCCATATTCAAAATCGCAAACGGCGGGGTGGGTGGGTGGGGTCACTTAACAGATTAAATCACGTATTAATATCATGACCCTCATGAGAACCAATTATTTTAATTTCAGAAGAAAAGTTGATTACTTCTTCAATCCTCTCATCTTAGGCTAGACAAGAACCAATCATCTAAAAATATTTTTTTTTAGAAAACTGTTTACGTGGGTCATATTAACCTCGAATTAAGGTCAGGATCTAGGTTTCTTTGAGATACAACGGTTCTGTGATGTTTATACAATCAAACTGCGCGAATAATGTCCGTCGTATCTATCAGCGAAAGCAAGTTGTTAACACAAATAAAGATCTGTTCATTGTCAAACGAAACCGGTCATTTTTTGGTTTGGTTTGACAAAATGCACAATCTGTGTAATTTTATGTTCAAATGAAATGTGTAATAGTCTCCGTATTTGAATTGTTGCAAAGTTTCAGAACTTTATTTACTTAATCCAGTAATGTCGCAGTTAATATTATTGTAACATAATGTAGAAATAATGTCATATACATTGATCATTTATATCTATATGTATATATATATATATATATATATATATATATATATATATGTGTGTGTGTGTGTGTGTGTGTTTGTGTGTGCGAAGAATAATAAATTACATCTCTACTATCGGATATGACTCATAAAATCACATCTGGGCAAACTTTCAACATACTCAAGTTGTGTCTCGCTATAAATTATATGATAAAATATACGTAACATAAATAGACAAATGTACGAAATGTTATATGGGTTATCATTCTACTGCGATATACTGTAGGTAACTCATTTTGGTGCAACGTATCGATCATATATGGCATACGCGATTTAACATTTGTAGGAATTTGTTATAATATTAAAGACGCAACAACGCATGCGCTACGATTTTAATTCTTGACCGCGTGTTCAGACATTTCGCTTTACAAGGGATTGTACTATCCATTACATTGTAATAAAATCCTTCCCTAAATTTACTTAGTAAAATAATGACGTGTTCCTTAGGCATGAAATGGTAGGAGACTCGTGCTGCTGAACCTAATAATGTATTCAATACCACCGCGATCATACTACAGTTGATAGCATGTATGTATTTGTTTGTTTGTATATATTAGGATTTTTAACGTAGCTTTAGAACATTTTTAATCATATCGCTATAATGTCTGCAGTGAGGGAGTGTATAGTGATGTCTAGCGCTGTGGCATCATGACACAGACATGTAGCATGATGTCCCACGCAGTCACATTATCCTGACACCAGGACGAACAGTAAAACACTAACCTCCTAATACTGAGCGCCAAGCGAGGCAGCTGTTAGTACCATTTTTGTAAGCCTTTGGTATGACTCGGCAGGGAATCGAACTTACGACCTCCCGCTTCAGCGGCGGGCGCTCTAACCACTAGGCCACTGGAGTGGTGTATGGAAACAAAAACTTTGTTCAAATGGCAGGTAAATTTGAAATATCAGGCTCCTGCAAAACAAAAGCGACAAATCCAACACCTAGAAACAAAAACCCATACAGGACATAGATTATGTAATAGCATAACTAAAGTATTAAATTTATGTCTTGTATGTATTCACAGAGTGTATTAACATCATTATATTAACAGTATTAACAGAAACGTATCAACAGCAAATTGTTTATGAATATAGTATTTGTGCTGACATTTTATGTTCTATGATCGTAAAATATTTGTCTATACATTAGTAGATGATATAGAACTTTATGAAACCACGTTTTATAAATATCTAGTGGATTTAACATAACTTTATACAAGACTTTACAATAATATATCACAGTTATGTATATATAATGCAAATTTGCAAATATGTGTGTATTGGTTTCTCCAAAACACTGGTCATGTTATTTGCTTATATCTTTTTCATCCTGTTTATTATAGACAACACTGAACTTTCCCCAAATATACTTCAGAATACGATAGCGTTAGAAAGATGCAATTTGTGTTTTTACAAAAGTATTATATAATGTTGTTAATGTATTGACTTGTAATATCGCCAAAAAAGATTATTCTAAAAATTGTATTATCTACACTTTTGGGAGTGAAGGTAAGATATTTAATTTTGTTTTTAAAAACAGTATTATATGGCAGTGTGGAGAATATTTATTCCAACTTGATTTGTCATCATTGGCAGCATTTGTTTGAAGTTTATTATCCCTAAAGTATTTATGTAATAGCTTACGAAAAAGGGTGATAATTTGTGTTGTTTTGTAGTTAAAACAATCATATGATTGCAACCAGGTAGTAACACGTGATGGTAAGTATGTTTGCGTTTTCAGTATTTTATTTACAACTAAAGTTACATGTTCTTGATATCCATAGAGCTTGAAGAGTTTTAAATATTTTTTCATGAGTTCTACCTAGCTTTGGAATAATGTATTTACCAGTAACCAAGATGAACCAACAATCTTTAGTCAAAATGCCATTAACAGCAAAACATAAACTATAAGTAGATTTGCAATATTTCAATACATATATAGTAATCAACATGTGTATACACATCATGGAAATAGCTACCTAATCTGACATAATCTCATTAGCTTATAGATGCTAAAACTTGAAATATCGCTTTCAATGTAAGTTTGAAGCACGTGACTATACCATAAAGATGTATTTTATAACAGACACAAATTACAGATAACACAATACTGATAACCAATTAAATTCATCATGGAGAATCAGCACGCATGCGTCAAACAGTATGAATCAAGGTGTAAATAGCATATCCGGCTGTAACTGTAACAGATAAGATGAAAATCATATGGTGTATGCTAATGTAAACTTTAGATAAATATTTGCCACGATAATAGTGTTCAATATGACGTTTCAGAAGACTGTAAATAAATATACACACTGACACAGGTACAAATCTGGATATTTTGAACTTATATATTAAGATCGAATATATGTGATGAAAGAAAACATGACGAAAACACTATTACTTAGCCAAAGTCATATATAGGTTTCATCGGAGTTTGCTGAGATAACAATAATCAACATGAACAGCGTTTCATCGGTGTTATTTTATTATCATAAGTGACTGCAATACTTGTTATGTGAATACTATTGTATTGTATAGCTATATACTATGATGAGTTATACCAATGTTCTAGTATACTTACAAATGAACAAAATGAAATAATATATATCGATTACTTCCAACATTAACCAAGGACAGTAATATTTAAACCTCATAAGACAGCACCAGAATAAACTCAGTCCTCTGGTTAATGATATTATTACTAGGATGTTGAATTCACTTAATAAGGAAAGGTAATTTGTTCACAGAAGCAGTCATTAAAATCTGATACTCACGTGTTACATTTTCATCATGAAAATGAAACGTTATTCATTTATAATTATTATAACTTAATTTTAAATAATGTTTCTCTATAATAACTAATTTTGTTTAACTTACGACATACATACTATATAAATCGGATGTAGTTTAAATTCGGTAAATTTTATACACCTCTCTTATAATATAAAAAAGAATTTTAAAGAATTTTGAAAGTAAGAAAGTTCTTATTAAAGAACAATTAATATTGTCTCACACTAAAACAGAAAATTGAAACTCTAAGCTAATCTAAGAAACGAATTACAATATTTACAATAGCAATACCGACAAGCTTATTATAACAATGCAATAAACTAATATATTTGCAGTTAATTGTGACATTCATTATTCAAACAACACCACCATGGAAAAAGGATATGATCGCATTCTTCAAAAAATATGTATTCACTCCTGCTTTAAGTTCAGTTTGTACTGTTCGTTCAGATAGGGCTTGAGATTATTTTCATTTCTTTAAATTATTAATTTAAATTACAAAATGATTTTTGATGTTTTGTGCTCCAACATTACTTTAAAATATTGCGAATTCATAAAACGACATTCTGGATTATAGCATAGCGATGAATCAAGCCTTGTGGTACATAATATCATTCAATACTATTGGTATATCAGCAATGTCAACACTGAATTTCATTTGGAACATTCTTTAAATTCCCACGTGTGATAGGACATGTAGGATTATTTCATGAGTTACATAAATAATTTGGGGTTATTTTTATTATTATATTATTTTTTTTACGAAGCTTGCTCGTTTCGCTTCCTTTTGTTACATAATTTTAGACCCTTGCGTCGCAACACCTAGCATTTCTTCACGCAACAGCATTGTTGCCGTATCAAATTTAGGTAAAATAAATAGAAAATTGGCGAGTTGTGGTAATACTCGTTGCCATGTTCCTTATAGAACTGAACTGTTTCGTGAACAAATGTAAGATTTTAATAACCACAATATCGTTTCATAACCAGGTATGCTTGGCTTTGCGAAGTACCAGCTCTTGATCGTTTCTAAACCGCAAAATTTGAAAAAGAACACGAACATGTTCATTTTCAAATATTGTAAATCAGAGAGCTACATGCCACTTGAAAAGAGCCATAAAGGCATTTGTGAATATTTATATTACCTATTAACGTTCCCGTGAAATATGTTTTATAAGATTTATTATATACTTGAATGCTGTTTACTTTCAGTTTTCAAGAACAGTTTATGTCCACCGAAAAATATGCTCAACATACTTAGCTAGATCCAGGCATGTTATAGTATTAGGCCAGTCCATAAACTGCATGAAGTTAAGTCTCTTTAGCACGATTTAGGAGATACATAAGCGTTCTGGTGCATCGAAAATCGTCCTGCAGTGATTAAAGCCGACGAGGACATGATATAGGGACCAATTGATTGTCCGAAGATCTCAAATTCCCGCTTACTAGCCTGAATATATGACGTAATGGAACTGGATTCAGCAATATCTACTGAAAATCTTTTTGCCAATTCTAAAACTCAAACTACCAAACGAATATTGTATGTCATCTTGATAATTCTTTCTCTTGGAGTCATAGGACTTGCGATTGGACTTGCAGTCGTAGTTCAGTCTAAGAATCCCAATGTTTCTGGTGTGTCCAGTAACGCAGATCAGGCCGGCGGCGCTATTTCAATCCCAGATTGTATTAAGCACACCGGATCTAAAACACCGGAACTAGATCGAGCGAACTGTGTTTTGCAAAGTTACCCTTTGATAGACGGGTAATTATTCGCTCTTCAAAACTGTGCATGAGTTTGGTGCGAGATATTTATATCGTTTATGTATGCCAGTGTGCACTTCAGTATGTTATTTACTAATTTTTTTGCATGCACTTTATTTGCCTGTCTGTGATATGTATTTTAACTTGATTAAATAATCCGTAAGGATAAGCTATGTCGCAAGAATATTTGAGAACTACTCAGCATATTGTTTCAGTAACTTTAGAAACTGTGGCGTTTTTCTTCCGAACATAAATATACAAATTGTAGGATATTTCAAGATGATATAACTTTGGTAAATAGTACATACATACGTTATATGTAACGACGTAACTGTCTATCCAGTAATGATTATGTATCACATTTACAGTAGGTATTCTATCTGATTTTTAATATGCATGTTATATTTCCAGCCATAACGATCTCTCCTGGCAATATAAGGATGCTGCATATAATAAGGTGTACTCGGTTGACCTCAACAGTGACCTCACAAAGATCTGGAATGTCACACACACCGATATTCCGAGGCTGAGAAAAGGGAAACTCGGTGCACAGGTAAAATAATACAAAACTGAAACATGCGTAATAACTCAATGTACGAAATTCGTGCACAGTATGTACATACAAATCTTTTAGTAGTTGTATAGTATTTTCTTCACTGTCAAGATCGATCAATTTTGTATGTTCAGTTTCTTTTAATTGTTTATGCTCAGTTTAGTTTCTAAAAAAATTTCAGCTTGTAGAAATGACATAAATGCAATAATTGTTGTTTTTAATGATGGTGATAATATACGTAAAATAGTATTATCCAGTGCTAAGTTAAATATTTTACATTAAACTACAAGAGTGTTTTTTTCTCCTAAATATGTTTTCATAAAAAATTTTAACTACATTTTACACCATATATTTCTTTAGAAAAAGTAGAATATAGAAGTATACGTTATTCCGTTTTTCACATGTTGCATGTAAATGTTTTCAGTTTTGGGCGTGTTACGTGGATTGTAATTCCCAGTATAAGGATGCAGTGCGCAAGTCACTGAACCAGCTTGACACTATCAAGAAATTTGTACACAGATACCCTGATGTATTCCAGTTTGTCACAACGGCTCAAGGTATATCATGATGCGGTATAGAGGAACACCGGTGTGAAACAGTTTGAGGAAATATTCGCCGACTTGAAAAGGGAAATGGGTTGAATCAAAGGGCTTAAAAGATTTCCCAATGTTCTGATTTTGAGAATTTGTAACCTTTTCATGGAAAAGTTAGATAATGGATGAGGATCAACTTTTCATATTTTTGCAGCTGATTATTCTTTATTATTTTCATACAATTATTTTAAATGTTCGATTAGGTTAGGAAGGACAATTTCTTCTGGTATACGTGTGTCAAACGATGTATGTGCAATTACAAATGCAAGCATAAAATATTATAGGAAGTCATTTTTTCTAAAACATCGTTTTCTCTTTCTTTCTGATTGTTTGTCTTTTTCTTTCAATAATTCTAATAGTGGAAATATTTCTAACTCAGACTAATTATAGTAATCTTTTGTATCCATTATTACACCAAATGTGCACCAGTAATTGGTCAGAAACGTTGTTGTTGTAGGGTTTAACGCAATTTTCAGCACACAATATGCTGTACATGGCGGCCAGTATTAATGTTGGAAGAACCCATGAAAACCCTGGAAAGAACCACCGACCCACGATAAGCAAATGTCAAGTTTCTCACATACATTAGCCGAATCTGGGACTTGAACCCACGCAGACAGGGTGAGATGGTAGTGATCCGTAACGGATAGTACGTTGGACTAATAGGTCAACGGAGTCAGAAAAGAAACTACATGTATTTGAATTTTTTTAAAATAGAAATGATAACAGAGGAGCAAAAATTGCCACAACTATAGTTTTTATTGTAAATATATTTTCGAGAAAGAGCTTGTTTACTTACATTCTATAACATTTCATACAATTGTGTACTTAGCAGTATATCAGTGTTTTGTATTGTTCACAACAACAACAAAAAAAAAAACAAAGCTTCACAACACCGTTAAACATGTGTGTCTAGTGTAACGGACATTCTTATCCACTCTGAAACTAGCAATATTTAGATTGGAACGTTCGCTTCGTGGCACAGTTTCCTTACGTCTACAATGTTTTATTTTCTTAGCATCAACGTTTTTTTTGTAGCAAGTCATACATGTTCTTGATGTCAATCTTTCACTTACTTTTTATGTCAGTTTTACAGTTGCTATATTTATCTATGTTGACCATTTTGGTTTGAATTCGGTCCGTACTGAAAAGGTATATACTAATAGATTCTTCCTTTGTATTCATTCGGACCAACTGAGAAACGACAATGTGTGGGTTATTTTATTGAACAATATACTTCACCGCCCTAAGAAATATGTATATATATGGGACATTTTGTGACTGAAGGCAGATGTATGTGAATCAGATGTACGCGAATCCGATTAATTTGTGATTTTACAGATTCCCATGTCACGAATATATTAACCAAGCTATTTTGAAGGTTGTTCAGTCGATTACTCATGTACGTCAAGAAGTCGTATCTTTATATGACCGTAATGTGATTTAAACTCTGTTATATTGCAGTGCTCTTTAATGTGCCATGATTTACTGCCATGATATTTTTCAACAGGAATTTTGGATGCATTCAAAGCAGGAAAGATTGGCAGTCTTGTTGGTTTGGAAGGTGGTCATTCCATTGACAGCAGCTTGGCCAATCTCAGGATGTTTTATGACCTTGGCGTGCGCTACATGACTGTAACCCATAGCTGTAATACACCATGGTAACTCTCTTAACACTCCTTCAAACCTCCCCCACCCCCTCTATATCAATTATTCCGTTATTGATCCTGTTTTCTTTGCTCAAAATACTGTGCATGATCTTTCCTTATCTGTCTATCATATTTTCATTCCTTGTTATTTGTTTTCTTCCAATGCTGTCTTAATGCATTGCTTTCTTTTCATGCTTAACTAATATAGTTACACTACCAAAATATTATGCTAGAGTTTAGCTAGAGACTTTATCCCGCTGAAACATCGTGCACCATCACAAAACCTACATTATGTAGAGACTAAACTGATCAGGTTGCCACATAAATAAATAAGTAGGTGTGATAACAAAATACGTGAATATGTCAGGACTCGTGTGTGTGTGTGTCTATGAGAGAGAGAGAGAGAGAGAGAGAGAGAGAGAGAGAGAGAGAGAGAGAGAGAGAGGCTGTATTTATATATTAAAATATCGCATTTATTCTCTTAGGGCAGACAACTGGCTGGTAGACGAGCCCGGTTATAATGGAACGGTGCTAAACGGTATCACGGAATTTGGTAAAGTAAGCGTCGCCTTCATTCTCAGTATATTTCTACGCAAGTTACTAAAGGCTCAGTGCTAATCTCAGTGTTAATCTCAGTGCTAATCTCAGTGTTAATCTCAGTGCTAATCTCTCAAGAGCATATTCAGCACATTTAACAAAAGCATTACGTAGAGTTTAATCTTAGATTTATAAATATATGTTTATCATAAATACCGACACACACTCGTAGAATTTAATCATAGCTTTATAAATATATAGTTATCATAAATACCGACACTCACTCGTAGAATTTAATCATAGCTTTATAAATATATAGTTATCATAAATACCGACACTCACTCGTAGAATTTAATCATAGCTTTATAAATATATAGTTATCATAAATACCGACACTCACTCGTAGAATTTAATCATAGCTTTATAAATATATAGTTATCATAAATACCAACACACACTCGTATAATTTGATCATAGCTTTATAAATATATAGCTATTATAAATACCGACAAACACTCGTATAATTTAATCATAGTTTATAAATATAGTTATCATAAATACCAACACACACTCGTAGAATTTAATCATTGCTTAAAAGGATATATGGTTTTCATAAAAACCGACAAACACTTAGAGGTTAAGACAATATTGTTAGCACTCTCTACCACTTGTTTGTGTAATGTATATCTGAATTGTATGTTTAACGTTTGTCCACGATTGTGGATTGTAGACCATATAGTCTTAACTCATTCAAACATTTTTATACAGACACTAAAACAATTATACATTGCCTTTTGCGAACAAAGAAAGAAACCAAATATTCTGATAATCTGATAATTATGAATTCGATAATAATAATGTCTACTTAGAAATCACAATTGCATTGTCGTTAAAACTTTTTTCCTGGCTCATACTATATATATATATATATATATATATATATATATATATATATATATATATATATATATATATATATATATATATATATATAGAAGATAATCCTAGAGATGAACCGAATCGGGATGCTGTTGGACCTGTCTCACGTGTCCAAGAAGACAATGATAGACGTGTTGAAGATTACAAAGGCCCCCGTCATCTATAGTCATTCGTCAGCGTTCACTATCTGTCCCCATTACCGTAATGTACAGGATGACGTTCTTCAAATGACGGTATGTATGCATGTATGTATGTATGTATGTATGTATGTATGTATGTATGTATGTATGTATGTATGTATGTATGTATGTATGTATGTATGTATGCATGGAAGTAAGTCTGCAATTTGTCACCAGAAAATAGTAGTCGAATATCACCTCTAACTGAAATGGGCATATCATTCTCCAGAAAGGTATCTATCGATGACAACTCTTCCAGGTTGTCCTATCGTTAATGCTCATGATGATCTTGATATTGATGTCCATTCTGTACTTTTAAATATTAGCTTCTGGTTATCCCCTTTCTCAGAGGCCTTATTGAAGTCCATTGCAATGAAATCAGATGGCGTGAGCTGTACTCCAACACGTGCTGCTCAAATACAGGCTATTACCCATTTTAATGTCTCAAATACAGGCTATTACCCATTTTAATGTCTCAAATACAGGCTATTACCCATTTTAATGTCTCAAATACAGGCTATTACCCATTTTAATGTCTCAAATACAGGCTATTACCCATTTTAATGTCTCAAATGTAAAAACTCAGTTAGGTAGGTATTTAGTTTTCCAAGTTATGTTCATAATAATTGAACATATAATACTAACACTTATAGACACTTTGCTGTATACCCGAGATATCAAGAAGATTTAAATTACTCGGTATCTAACACTTGCATCGTTCTACGACAAAGACCGGAACATTATCAAACATTTTAAGATCGAGATAGACTTTGAACCTGGAAGCCTCACTCTTGGGTTTAGGGTCCCCGAGTGGTCGAGTTGTCTAAAGCGCTGTCCGTTACGGACCACTGCCATCTCACCTCTGTCAGCGTTTGTTCGAGTCTAAGATTCGGCAAATGTAGTTATGTGAGAAAGCTTCTCGTGGGTCGGTGGTTCTTTCCTGGGGTTGTCCGGGTTCTTCCTCCACTAATTAATACTGGCCGCCATGTATAGCCTATATTGTGCTGAAAAATGGCGTTAAAAACAAAACACTCTTGGGTTTAACTTAGTTTTAATTTTTCTCTCGTACCCTGACAAATGCTGCAAACCATTAACGAACACTATATTCATGTTTCCATTTTTATTTCAGAAGGAGAATGGTGGTGTTGTGATGGTGAACTTTTACGATAAATACGTTAATTGCGGTATACATAAGACGAATATAACAACATTGTCCCAAGTTGCAGGTACATAAAAACAATTCAGTAAAACTCTAAACAAAACATATATAAATAAACAAAAAACAAGCTGTTGAAAATTTTCAGGGAGATACCGTATTATATTCTCTAAATAAATGCACAATTCAAGTCCTCAGTTGTATCAAGGAGGATTCTAAGTTTGGAAACTGTTAATAAAAGTTCATTTTAACATTTGCATAACATTGTATTCCTCCTTGCCATTGGTTTACCACTGTTGAAGACATGGTTAGAAAGTGGTATTTAGCAGTTAAAATGGTAATTACCTTCGTATATACTACGCGGGAGGTCGTGGGTTCAAACCCCAGCCGAGTCATACCAAAGACTTAAAAAAATAGTATTTACAGATGCTTCGCTTGGAGATCAGCATTAAAACGTTAGTGTTAGGACTGGTCAGCCTGGTGTCAGGATAATATGACTGGGTGGCACATCATACTACATGTCCGCGACATGATGCCCCAATGCTGGACAACACTATAAAGTGCCATACTGCAGACATCATAGCGATATGACTAAAAGATTGTTAAAGCTACATTATAAATCCAAAATCACACACTCACACACACACCACTACCACAACCAGAACCACCACCACTATCGTAAATATGTTTATGTTACGAAAGTCAATTCTAACTCTATAGGACCAATAAAACAATGTCATCATTGCATGAAACTTTTGATATCCATATATTTCTTTTGTATCACCTGCATGTCATTATATATTCTGATAAATTTCTTCCTAGCAATCCTGGACATTATACAATTACACATAATGCCATAAGGATCATGTTTGGTTAGTAGGAATGCACTTATAAAAAAAACACCTGTTATCTCGTCCATAACAAAGAATAGGTAGTGTGCTTTTGTTTTAATAACAATTATAAATAATGTGCAGAATAACACGTTATTTCATAAATAATACTGATGATTTAAATCACAAATTTCTCTTGAAATATATAATGATTTTTGTTCCAGATCACATCAACTACATCAAAACATTAATAGGAGTCGAGTACGTCGGCATAGGAGCTGATTATGACGGAGTTCCCACGTACGTTGTAAACTTTCGTTGATTTATATACATGCATAAACTTTCGTTGATTTATATACATGCATAAACTTTCGTTGATTTATATACATGCATAAACTTTCGTTGATTTATATACATGCATAAACTTTGGTTGATTTATATACATGCATAAACTTTCGTTGATTTATATACATGCATAAACTTTCGTTGATTTATATACATGCATAAACTTTGGTTGATTTATATACATGCATAAACTTTGGTTGATTTATATACATGCATAAACTTTCGTTGATTTATATACATGCATAAACTTTGGTTGATTTATATACATGCATAAACTTTGGTTGATTTATATACATGCATAAACTTTGGTTGATTTATATACATGCATAAACTTTGGTTGATTTATATACATGCATAAACTTTGGTTGATTTATATACATGCATAAACTTTGGTTGATTTATATACATGCATAAACCCCGCTCTAGTGGCCTAATGGTTAGAGCGTCCTCCTCTATTGCGGGAGGTCGCGGGTTCCAACTTCAGCCGAGTCATACCAAAGACTTATTTAAAAAATGGTACTAACAACTGTGTCGCTAGGCGCTCAGGACTAAGAGGTTAGTGTTAGAATTAGTCAGCCCGGTGTCAGGATGGTTTTACTGGGTGGGGCATGATGCTACATGTCTGCGTATGATGTCCCATTGCTAGAGAACAATATCAACTGCCAAACTGCAGACATCGTAGCGATTTGACCGTAAAAGTGTGCAAGTTTTGAGAGAAAAAGTCACAATCACACGCACACGGATACATACACGCACACAGATACACACATGCACACAGATACCTGCTTAAAGATTTAGCATCAATGGCATTTTTGTGAAAGGTACAACAGATGAATGACACACTGCAATGAAAAATTAGCATTTTAAAACGCCTCCAAAAGATACACACAGACGTAAGAACGAATTAATTTGTACTTTATTCATTTAGATATTTCCTATGAATTAAGCTGAGCTCATTTCTGATAAATGATGTAACAGAGCAATACATTTTACCAGTGACACGAATGACAGCTTTGATGACGATTTTATGGCGATTTTGTTTTATTTCATTAGCATAAAATGTATCATTTCTTTCACAGAGTAATATGAATATATTATTTGAATGATTATCTTACCTCAGAATACGAATCATCTGAGTAATATTGAGACAATTGCATTGCAATTTTTGTTTCAAATTATGGGTGTCATCATAAAGGGAAGTAAGTTTTGTTTTGTACCCATATATCCTTTCCAAATACGAAATATGACACGCTCATCGCATTTTATGCAAGGAATTTAAAGAAGAAAACATTGCAATTTGAATCACAGAAATAAACAAAGAATTTTCTGAGGTACTGCAATGGTATTGATTATTTCCTCATATTCGTGTCGAGCTTGTGTTAACACCTTCATCATATAGTCACAATTTGTAATATCATGCAAATAATCACACCATGATTCTACAATTTATCCAAACACTACTGGTTAAAGGTAAAGATATCAGGAAATCTCATATAATTGGTAACTTACATATGTGTTAGATATCAGGAAATCCCATATAATTGGTAACTTACATATGTGTTAGATATCAGGAAATCTCATATAATTGGTAACTTACATATGTGTTAGATATCAGGAAATCTCATATAATTGGTAACTTACATATGTGTTAGATATCAGGAAATCTCATATAATTGATAACTTACATATGTGTTAGATATCAGGAAATCTCATATAATTGGTAACTTACATATGTGTTAGATATCAGGAAATCTCATATAATTGATAACTTACATATGTGTTAGATATCAGGAAATCTCATATAATTGATAACTTACATATGTCTTAGGTATCAGGAAATCTCATATAATTGGTAACTTACATATGTGTTAATTTCTACCCTTATCAAACTGATATCCTCAAAGGAAATAAAAGATAAGGACAGTAAAGATCAATTTAATGTTTAAAGACATACAATTTCCTTACACTCATTGTAATGCTAGAAAAACATCCAATTTCCTTACATTATAATGATTGAAAGACATCAGATTTCCTTACACTCATTGTAATGCTTGAAATCCATCCAATTTCCTTACATTGTAATGATTGAAAGACATCCAGTTTCCTTACACTCATTGTAATGTTTGAAATGCATCTAATTTCCTTACTCTCATTCTAATCTTTGAAATACATCCAATTTCTTACACTCATTGTAATGTTTGAAAGAAATCCAGTTTCCTTACACTCATTGCAATGCTTGAAAGACATCAAATTTCCTTACAATCATTCTAATGCTTGAAAGACATCCAATTTCCTTACACTCATTGTACTGATTGAAAGACATCCAATTTCCTTACACTCATTGTAATGCTTGAAAGACATCCGATTTCCTTACACTCATTGTAATGCTGAAAAAAATACAATTTCCTTAAACTCATTGTAATGCTTGAAAGACATCCAATTTCCTTACACTCATTCTAATGTTTGAAATACATTCAATTTCCTTACACTCATTGTAATGATTGAAAGACATCCAATTTCCTTACACTCATTCTAATGTTTGAAAGACATCCAATTTCCTTACACGCATTGTAATGCTAAAAAAAATACAATTTCCTTAAACTCATTGTAATGCTTGAAAGACATCCAATTTCCTTACACTCATTCTAATGTTTGAAATACATTCAATTTCCTTACACTCATTGTAATGATTGAAAGACATCCAATTTCCTTACACTCATTCTAATGTTTGAAAGACATCCAATTTCCTTACACGCATTGTCATGCTTGAAACACATACGATTTCCTTACACTCATTGTAATGCTTGAAAGACATCCAATTTCCTTAAACTCATTGTAATGCTTGAAAGACATTCAATTTCCTTACACTCATTGTAATGCTTGAAAGACATCTAATTTCCTTACACTCATTGTAATGTTTGAAAAAATCCAATTTCCTTACACCCATTTTAATGCTTGAAATGCATCCAATTTCCTTAAACTCATTGTAATGCTTGAAATACATCCAGTTTTCTTACGCTCATTGTAATGTTAGAAAGACATCCAATTTCTTACACTCATTGTAATGCTTGAAATACATCCAGTTTTCTTACACTCATTGTAATGCTTGAAATACATCCAGTTTCCTTACACTCATTGTAATGCTTGAAATACATCCAGTTTTCTTACGCTCATTGTAATGTTAGAAAGACATCCAATTTCTTACACTCATTGTAATGCTTGAAAGAAATCAAATTTCCTTACACTCATTGTAATGCTTGAAAGACAACCAATTTCCTTACACTCATTCTAATGTTTGAAAAACATCCATTTTCTTACGCTCATTGTAATGTTAGAAAGACATCCAATTTCTTACACTCATTGTAATGCTTGAAAGAAATCAAATTTCCTTACACTCATTGTAATGCTTGAAAGACAACCAATTTCCTTACACTCATTGTAATGCTTGAAAGACATCCAATTTCCTTAAACTCATTGTAATGCTTGAAAGACATCCATTTTCTTTACACTCTTTGTAATGCTTTAAAGATATCCGATTTCCTTACACTCATTGTCATGCTCGAAACACATCCAATTTCCTTACACTCATTGTAATGCTTGAAAGACATCCAATTTCCTTACACTCATTGTAATGCTTGAAAGACATCCAATTTCCTTACACTCATTGTAATGCTTGAAAGACATCCAATTTCCTTAAACTCATTGTAATGCTTGAAAGACATCCAATTTCCTTAAACTCATTGTAATGCTTGAAAGCCATCCAATTTCCTTACACTCATTGCAATGCTTGAAAGACATCCAATTTCCTTAAACTCATTGTAATGCTTAAAATGCATCCAATTTCCTTAAACTCATTGTAATGTATCCAATTTCCTTAAACTCATTGTAATGCTTGAAATATATTCAATTTCCTTAAACTCATTGTAATGCTTGAAGTGCATCCAGTTTCCTTACACTCATTGTAATGCTTGAAAGACATCCAATTTACTAAAACTCATTGTAATTTTTGAAAGACATCCAATTTCCTTAAACTCATTGCAATGCTTGAAAGAAATACAGTTTCCTTACACTCATTTTAATGCTTGAAAGAAATCCAATTTACTTAAACTCATTGCAATGCTTGAAATGCATCAAATTTCCTTAAACTCATTGTAATACATCCAATTTCCTTAAACTCATTGTAATGCTTGAAATATATTCAATTTCCTTACACTCATTGTAATGCTTGAAAGACATCCAATTTCTTTAAACTCATTGTAATTTTTGAAAGACATCCAGTTTCCTTAAACTCATTGTAATGCTTGAAAGAAATCCAGTTTCCTTACACTCATTCTAATCTTGGAAAGACATCCAATTTCCTTACACTCATTGTAATGCTTGAAAGACATCCAATTTCCTTAAACTCATTGTAATGTTTGAAAGACATCCAATTCCCTTAAACTCATTGTAATGCTTGAAAGAAATTTAATTTCCTTACACTCATTGTAATGCTTCAAGTGCATCCAGTTTCCTTACACTGATTGTAATGCTTGAAAGACATCAAATTTCCTTACACTCATTGGAATGCTTGAAAGACATCCAATTTCCTTATACTCATTGTAATGCTTCAAGTGCATCCAGTTTCCTTACACTGATTGTAATGCTTGAAAGACATCCAATTTCCTTACACTCAATGTAATGCTTCAAGTGCATCCAGTTTCCTTACACTGATTGTAATGCTTGAAAGACATCAAATTTCCTTACACTCATTGTAATGCTTGAAAGACATCCAATTTCCTTATACTCATTGTAATGCTTCAAGTGCATCCAGTTTCCTTACACTGATTGTAATGCTTGAAAGACATCCAATTTCCTTACAATCATTGTAATGCTTGAAATACAACCAGTTCCCTTAAATTTATTGTAATACTTGAAAGACCTTCAATTTCCTTACACTCACTGTAATGCTTTAAAGAGATCCAATTTCTTTAAACTCATTGTAATGCTTGAAAGACATCCAATTTCCTTAAACTCATTGTACTGATTGAAAGACATCCAATTTCCTTACACTCATTGTAATGCTTGAAAGACATCCAGTTTCCTTTCACTCATTGTAATGCATGAAAGACATCAAATTTCCTTACACTCATTGTAATGCTTGAAAGACATCCAGTTTCCTTTCACTCATTGTAATGCATGAAAGACATCAAATTTCCTTACACTCATTGTAATGCTTGAAAGACATCCAATTTCCTTAAACTCATTGTATTGATTGAAAGACATCCAATTTCCTTAAACTCACTGTAATGCTTGAAAGAAATCCAATTTCCTTAAACTCATTGTAATGCTTGAAATGCATCCAGTTTCCTTACATTTATTGTAATACTTGAAAGACATCCAATTTCCTTACACTCACCGTAATGCTTTAAAGAGAGCCAATTTCTTTAAACTCATTGTAATGATTGAAATGCATCCAGTTTCCTTACACTCATTGTAATGCTTGAAATGCATCCAGTTTCCTTACACTCATTATAATCTTTGAAAGACATCCAATTTCCTTACACTCATTGTAATGCTTGAAAGACATCCGATTTCCTTACACTCATTGTAATGCTTTAAATGCATCCAGTTTCCTTACACTCATTGTAATTCTTGAAATAAAACCAGTTTCTTTACACTCATTATAATACTTGAAAGACATCCAATTTCCTTACACTCATTGTAATGCTTGAAATACAACCAGTTTATTGACACTCATTGAAATATGTTTTTCTCATCTCTTTTTACAGGCTATATACAAACATGGCTTACTCGATTTTGTGAATTTTTTATAACGGATTTATACTAAGACAAGGTTACGGCCATATTATTTTCAAGCATTTCATTAATATTTCCTCGTTATTGATTCGTTTTGATTTTATTTAATTGGCATTTTACAGCATTAGCATCTAGCAAACATTTTGGTGCAGAGCATTGTTTGAGTTAGACATCGTTACTATTTTGTAGTCTGCCGGTCGGACTTGAAGACGTTTCCAAATATCCGGATCTGTTTGCGGAACTAATCAAGAAGGGGTGGACTGACGAGGAGCTTCGGATGTTAGCAGGGAAAAATCTCATCCGGGTCTTGACAAAGGCCGAGCAGGTGAGCGAACAAACTGTAGGATAAGTGCGAGAAGGATTATTCATAAAATCGATAAGTAAAACTATTTAAGAAGGCTCTGATAATAATAATAATATAAGAATAAAAAGAAACTCCCTTGTGTACAAATTTGGGTGACAGAAACTGAAACGGGAAAAGATTTGGCAGCAGATAATTCTGGCCATCAGAATGAGATACATGAACTATTGACTTTTATTGTTTTCTGTCCAAATATTAGTTATTTCGCTTTCTTCAAAAAAGTAACCAAAACGGAGGAGCGTGTGTGGGATGATTGCCAAAAACGTATGGATTTGTGTGACTTTGTGTCTTCTGCTTTAGACATGCAGCCCATGCACAATTCAAACTTACAACCGTCTGTAAATTTTAAATAATTTAGGTATCTCAATGATAAACCGCAAATTAATCAATTTACTTTAAAATGCAGGTTTAATGCCGTTTTCTTGTCACAAATTACAAATAATCTGCATGTACAAGTTTTAGATTAGATTTTGCTAAACGTTTACGAAAGCGTGACTTTCCTTCAATTTAAGAACATATTGCGACTATTTCACTCCTGGGAGACATGCAAATGTCACTCAGATAATATTCCTTGAGGAGTGTAGTTTTGATTCAATGGTGTGTACTGAAGGAGCATTCCTTGTAGAGACTGGCCTCAATTCAGTGCAATACAATGAAGTAAACTCCCATGAGAAAAATATATCCTACATTCAGTGCACTACACTCAAAGTTGTCTGTGGAGTGTGGCCGCGGTTCAGTGTACTACACTCAATGTTGTCTGTGGAGTTTGGCCTCGGTTCAGTGCACTACACTCAATGTTGTCTGTGGAGTGTGGCCTCAGTTCAGTGCAGTACACTCAATGCTGTCTGTGGAGTGTGGCCTCAGTTCAGTGCAGTACATTCAATGTTGTCTGTGGAGTGTGGTCTCGGTTCAGTGCAGTACACTCTATTAATATTCCCTGGGGAACTTGTATGCAGCACACTAAAGTTACATTCCCTGGGGAGAGTGGCATCAATTTAGTGCGTTAGTTTTGGTAATGTTGTATCGTATGCAGCCTGTAGCATTACAACATCAGAAGTCTAAAGAATATCCAAGACTCATCTTTTAATCAAATGTACGCCACGTATTTTATGACTGAATATAAACAACTTTTGTTACATATTTACTGGGGTATATACTTGTTTGAATCATATAAATATAACACTATCACTTTTCTACCATAGACAAAAGAAATTCAACAAATGTCACTTTAATATGCAGCTAAAATAGTTTTGAGAAATTATCAAACGAAATTATTACTTCTACAGGTACGAGACAGTTTGAGGTATATGGCGCCATACGAAGATTTGATTTCAATCGAGGAGGAATTGAATAAACAATGCAGAACTGCATAATATTTCGACATAGGCCTATTTCGATATATCATCTACAGAATAAGCCATCGACAGTGATCTATTTTGATATATCATGCACAGAATAAGCTATGGACGGTGATTTATTTCGATATATCATTCACAGAATAATTTACCGATAGTGACCTATTTCGATATATCATCCACAGAAAAGGAACTAGAAATCTCATATGGTTGCTTGACGAACTACATATGCACACGAATGGAATATATGCAATAATGTGTATTTACAAAATACAAAGTCACATGCTACAATGGGAGGTTGACAACCTCACCCCTTTGCATTTTTTCGTTAACCTCTTATATTTTGAAGATTTCCTTAGATCTTGCGCGAGGATATTTTTGACCAGATTTATACATATTTACTTCCACATTAAAAACAGTAACACAAATATTTATAAACAGATTTAGCAGTATTTCAGTCTATATATCCAGTATCCAATTTCCAATATCCAAACTGAAACCTTTTTTAAAACTTGAAAATTGTATAACTATACCGTTTATTGTACCATTTTGTATATCCTAATATTGAATTGGGTTTTGTTGTTGTTGTTGTTCTGTTCTAGTTGTTATGTTCAATCGTCAATGTATTTCTTGTCAAGAACGTTCTTTTATTTCTTAACAATAAATATTAATGTCTCGTAATCAGAAATAATGCATTATCTCATATTATGACCAAGAAAAGGCAGCAGTCACATTTTTGTAATTTCCCATGTGTGATTCTTTTTAAATACATTTATTATAATTAGATTACTTATAAAATTAGCATATGAGTAAAATAACATCAAAATGTAGAGTTGTATGCCTCCGTATATAATCACTATTTCTATATTTGGTTTTATCTCGTCTTAATAAAGTCCTTACTGCAGTCATTACTACTACCTTCTCTTTCAGAGTATACTGTATTTAAATCATTACGCACTAATTAGTTTTCAGTTACAAATGATTTTTGCACTTTATTTTAGATGGCCCTCTTCGCAACGTCACATGCAATTGACATGGACGACCTCTTTGCCGCATGGCATGACATTAACATTAAAACTAAAGACATGAAGTAACAGAATTTTAAATATCCTTGTTACTTTAGACTGCAGATGTATTCATACATGATATTCTATGCAAAAGCATCATTTGTAACTTGTGGTAGTGGTGTGT
This sequence comes from Unio delphinus, assembly GCA_029339505.1. Lineage (NCBI taxonomy): Eukaryota > Metazoa > Mollusca > Bivalvia > Unionida > Unionidae > Unio > Unio delphinus. Next base: position 2,676,402 of record JAQISU010000049.1, read on the forward strand.
CGTGATTTAAACATTTTCAACCCGATTCAAATTAAAAATTGAAATAATATAATTTGTACTGGCTTTAAAGTAATTCTGTCTAACTTTGACTTACTGATCTTATTCAATATTTAATTAAACCTTTCGAATATTGACACGACCGAATCGTACCGGACGTTTACACGTACTGGTGCCCACTTTGTGACACACTATTAAGTTTCGTAAATGAAACTAGTAACAAGAAACAAGTATGGTAGAGACTATTTGGCGGAAGAAACCAAACTCTCTCTCTCTCTCTCTCTCTCTCTCTCTCTCTCTCTCTCTCTCTCTCACACACATTTGGAGCACATTTACGAACGACACACAATTGACTGAGTGACCCCGTTGTAGGATTTGTTATGCTTGTAAACAAATACATACGTGTGCATAAAATGAAGCCAATACAACACTTGCAGGTCATGGTTTTTTTTATCCATCAGGGAAACATACTTGATATATTAGAACCTACAACGAAACAAAACGAATACATAAATGTACAATATTGAAACAGAAAATAACAAATACGATAGACAACACGCACACAGGGTTTCAATATATCAACATGACAACACATACACGATACCCTACCAGACACGAAGACCCTAAATATTAAAATGTCAAGTTCCTTCGTTCTGTGATCGGCACTTTTAGGCCAAGACAAAATGAGAATGAGCTAATAGCACGAGTCCACCAGACTCATTGGTCATAAGCAAATCTATGAAGACACTAAGAACATCACAAACATATTAGATGCAGCGAAATCAGCCCACTACAGTACTTAGATCATGGAGAGTCCCAACTGCAAAGAGCTCTTCGAGATTATAAACAAACTAATGTCTAGGAACAAATGTACTCGACTTCCAACTACCTTCTCTAAAGTCGACCTTCCGGACCTGTTTGCAAATTTCTTCCGTGACAAAGTATAAACCATCAGGATAAGTTCGTCAACACAATTTAAATTGTTCCACTTGGGCCTGTTGTTGGAACTGTTCTTATCATTCTATACACTCAGCTGCTTTCATGTGTCATAAATCATCATCCAGTGTCTCGCCAATTCTACTCTGACAACACCCAAAAATATACACATATATCAACCCAACTGAAGTTGATGCTACCATCCAAAGTGTAGAGAGGTGCATGTCTGTGGCGAAATTATGAATTACATGTAACAAGCTGCAAATAAATGATGATAAATTTGAGGCCATTCTGATCACGACACAAAGATGTATGATTCACATCCTTTATTTCAAACAATAAATATCAGTAGCATCAACACTGAATTCATACAATAAGTACGAAACGTATGTGTTACTCTGGACAGTACTCTCACATTGCACCAACATGTAATGAACATTTACAATGCTGCGAATCTTGAGCTGAGACGCATCAGCTCCATTCGCAAATAACTTTCAGTTGATGCCACTAAAACATTTGTATGTTCATTACTACTTTCAAGGCTGGACTATTCTAACTCAATTATGTCTGTTTCATCTCAATTTCTACTTCAGAACTTCAAGAAGTTCAAAACACAGATTCTCAGAACATCCTTAGAGTACCACGATAAGAGCACACTTCCTCGCTGCTCTACACTGGCTATCCATTCAATCCAAAATCAAGCATAATTTGTTCTCTGTGCTACGTGTCACTGACGGACAAGTTATAGCGACAATTTATTTAAGAAGAGATATCAAGAGCATGCATGTGTTTCTAATAGATAATGGAATTTAGTATTTTAATACAAAACATGCTAAAATAAACACTAATATTGCTATCTTCATATAATGTGCATTTGTTATACTCTCTTTAAGAGGGCCTCAAGGGAGAATAGTCCTTGACTAATGAGTCATCCTTTATAAATAAAGTAGTAGTAGTAGTAGTAGTAGTAGTAGTAGTAGTAGTAGTAATAGTAGTATAGCATTTAAGAACAATTCTACTTAAAGCAACCATTAAATATTAGTTCAAAAATGTATCTCCTTGCATATAAATAGATTAAATAACGAAAGAAAAAATTAACTGTGTATTTTTACAATGAAAATGCGATCGAAAACATCCAAGAAAACGTTAATGTAAAGCATTTATTGAGCTTGACTTTTCAGTGAGAAGCGTTCATGATCCAGATCCAATCTATTAAATTATTATCAACGGTGAACCTCGAACAAATCAATTCAACATGGACTAACCCTCTGGAAACGATCAATTTAACTTGGACTAGCCCACTGCTAACAAATCCAGATAAGCTTATTGTACATCCACATATATTAACAATTTCAAACATTACAAGAATTGCCTTCTTTTTGGTAAACGTGTATTTCAAACAATTATTTTTGCTGAAGACAAAATGTCAAATCTTCGCCACTCTTCGGCTACAAATTATGTGCTTGAATCAAGTCAAAAATGAGGGTAAAGTGTAAAATAAAAATATCATTTGGGTGTGTTTTGTTTTGTACGAGTATGAGTGATAGTGATGTACAATTTGGTGTTCTCTCTTGCTTTTAGTGTTTCTCTATAGTTCATTTTGTGGAGCTACCTTGAGAAATGTAGAGGACATTTAACTGCCATATAAATGAGATATATATATATATATATATATATATATATATATATATATATATATATATATATATAATTACCAATAGGTTGCTCATCATGCCCGTTTCAAGTGATTTATTGTGTACTTGACAGATATTTACATTGTTTGCTCAAGTTTAAATTACGTCTGTTTGTTTATATCCTTTATAAAGTAGTTTGGACCAAGTGAACTTTATTATTAAGCCAGTTACTAACCCCTGTTACAGAATGTCACTTTAATATCATTTTAAGAAGACGTTTGGTCTTGCGCATGGCAAATGTCCAATATATTTATAATCTAGCCGGGACCTTATATCAGTATCGTAAGTTAGAAAATTGATCAGTGAGCTCAGTATAGTACATATAAAGAAAAATATAATTTAGGTCAAGATTATCTCTAAAAATCTCATGTTCCGAACAGAACGAAAGTGACAGTGTAGCAAAACCAAACCATTCCAATGAATACACCTGAACACGATGTAACTAATGTCCTGTGTTTGAGAAGATATAACGAGCCAAATTTAGAGACATCATTTGTATATTCTCAGGCGCATGCTAAACACGGAACTTGTACAAGCAAGAAAACCAATGAAAATTAAGAGATATATGTTTAAGAAAAAGGAATGTTTGACCTCGCGGGAAAAAGTAAACCAAACAGAGAGAGCATTACAACTTAGAAAATGAAAGCAAAAATAATGTCTAACACTTTGTATTTGTCTCCTCTGACAAATGAAGATCTAATTGAACTGTGTGAATGATTGAATGTTGAATTAAAGTGAACCGGCCACGAAGGATCATTATTCACTGCTTTATCTTTCAAAAGAAAGTTATTTAATTTTTCCCTTGGGGTAAGGAATGGTGCCACATCCCCACGGGCGTTTATGCACACATAGTGTGCAATTTAATTCGGTCGTCATGTCGCGCCACTGTTGCGGGACTATCGACATGAATGTAGAACCTGGGTGAGTGGGAATAGATCAAACTAGCACTCAACCCTATCAACCAATCGGAAGGAGTGTCCTAGAGGTGCAATGGCACCAAATAATGACCGGTGAAAAATAGATTTCACGTCTCGTCATGTTGAGGGTTTTTGGTCGCGAGAAAGGAGGAAAAGGTCCGATAAGCCAGCCCATGTATGTCGACAGCCTTGAAACACCCTAGCCATACTTATTTAAAATCAGGTCCAGTTTCACTAATGGACGGGAAATATACCAATAATGTGTAAGCCACCTGTGTAATTAAATCAAATTTTGTGTAGTTGAAGATTGTTTTCTAACTCCTAACATACCAATGTCTCTAGTACCCAGTGTACGCATTGTAAGTCCCTAAATTTTAATTATAGAATGTCTGTGCGACATATGTAGGTTGGTCACTGGTTATATGGATTGGGAATTTTGATTGGCGGTGTTCGAAATTGAACTGTATGACTTTAGGATATTGACAATTAGAACTCTTCACTGATTCGTTATATTAACATATAATGTACACAGGGGAAAATCAATTTGAATGTTATCATATAAGGATTGTGATCTTTACAAGTCTAGACTGGTTCTTTCTATTTATAATATAATATACTCAGTAGAACAAGTAGGCAAACAAGCATCACTCGGAATTTTTACATACGTTGTGAATGTATCAGAGGAGACAACTCCTATTAACCACCGCAGTTGTTCAACGGTACGTTCTCGAAACAGCACAAAATTAATGGGTTTTTTTTTTTTTAATTTCTTTCTTCTTGTGTGAATTGAAAGAAAAAACATTTTTTTTTTATAAATAGATTTGCATGTCACAAAGCAAATATAATAATAATTTTTTCAATTATATACTTTATTATATATCATAGATGCGACCTATGCAAACATCTAAAGTAACAAAAAGATACAGGAAATGTTTCAAAATTTCATTTTCGTTTAAATATAGATACGATTTGCAATTGAATGCAATCAAAACCGTTTTCATTCAACTCGTTGTTGCTGTTGTTGTTGTAGGGTTTAACGCCATTGTTCAGCGCACGATAGGCTATACATGGCGGACACTATTATTGGTGAAGAACCCGGGAAAACCCCCAGAAAGAGCCACCGACCCACGAGAAGCTACTCGCAAGCTTTCTCACATAACTACATTAGCCGAATCTTAGACTGGAACCCACACAGACGGAGGTGAGATGGCAGTGATCCTTAACGGACAGAACTTTAGACCACTCGGCCACTCGGGGCCCCCATTCAACTCGTAGCTGACATCGAAATTCAAATATAGTATGGTATACGTAACAATATTTTCCATACCTTATTTTACCTGATGTAGAGAAGGCAATATATATATATATATATATATATATATATATATATATATATATATATATATATATATATATATATATATATATATATATATATATATATATATATATATATATATATATATATATATATATATATATATATATATATATATATATATATATATATATATATATATATATATATATATATATATATATATGTATGTATGTATGTAAAGTTATAAGCATCTAAATATATTGTTATTCAAAAACACAATATCACAGATTCATTACCAACTTTCAGGTGTTATTACAGAAATAATGTAAACTGAAATTTTAACAGAATATGAATCCTAATATCAAACCTTTAGTACTTTAGTAAGTAAATTGAAACTGTTGAACTAAGCCGTTATTCTGCTTTAGCTAAAGTTACTACTTACCATTAAATTCTCTCTCTCTGTCTCTCTCTCTCTCTCTCTCTCTCTCTCTCTCTCTCTCTCTGTTTGGACTTGTAATAACATGTTTCCGTGTTTTCGATTTATTTTATAATACTGAACGTCCATTTTCAATTTTCGCTTTAAATTTTAAGTAAAATATATTTTTTTTGAATTTGAGAGAGAGAGAGAGAGAGAGAGAGAGAGAGAGAGAGAGAGAGAGAGAGAGAGAGAGAGAGAGAGACAGACAGAGAGAGAGAGTCAAAAGCAGAGTGAAGAAATGGAAATGTAATATAAATTAAAACAATTACAACTGGCAGACAATGTATGTTCTCCACATTAGACACAAGTTAAAGTTTTCGTGTTATAATGATAATAGCAACATTCAAATTACAACAACTGTGTAATTACAAAACAACAAAATAAGTAACCGTTATTAAGTAATAAGTGTGTCATTGTAGTCGAAATAAGTGAGTGTTTTTTCTTTCAATCATTGATTGATATCAGTGTCTCAGATCCAAGATAAGCTTGCATTTTGATCCACGCAACTGGGCTCTGCTATGCAGAAATACTGTTAGTTTCACTTAGTTTCAAAAAGGAGCAAAGATAATATGAGTGTCGGGAGACTTGGGTAAGTTTCTAGATGGGGTATATCCGTGCGTGAGGTCAAATAGGTATATTGAACTGGAGTCAGTCAACCAAATGTAATATGGTAAACAGAGTGTTCGCTTGATTCTGGTTCCAGTTGAGGTTACAATACCGGGAAAAGAGGACTCAGTTTTTCGTATTCTAAAACATAACAGGCAGTTTTACTTTCAACTGTTTGAAGTTTCTTTAACAGATGCAAGGATAAACCATTAAGTAGATTAAGTCCAGTCTTAAAGGTACCAAGTGATAAACATGTGTTTTAGTGGCATTAATCGAAACAAAATGGCGAATAATGTGATGCGTCCTGTCTCCATATATGCGGTCCGACATATGTTCAAGACATGATGACGAGCAGCAGGATGGCTGAACGCTACACAATTTGTGAAGCCGTTATTTTATCGATTACGCAGTAACATGTTTAGGAGCCCTTCATCTGTCATTTTGAGCATTTTTCAATGAAAAAATAGTTATTATCGTTGTTATCGTTGTTGTTATTGTGTTATCGTAGATTTTCATCGTGAAATCGTAGATTTTCAGTGTTGTTATCGGGAGGTCCGAGACTTTGTCTCCGCGATTAATTAACCATATATTTTATCTAATCCGATTCGATATCGTGTTCTAGAATCAGATAAATTTATCGTTACAAATCCGTGGCGTTGGGCTGAGCACGACTAAAGAAAATTTTTAATTTGACATAATCCATGTCGCTGCACCACCAGCTTTGGTGAATATTTCTAAGTGTATGAGTGTCAACTCCATTGAACACCGCGAGGATATTACAATTGTCTCGGATCACTTTTGGAATTTGTGTGTATCGTTAAGTAACATATATCACGTCGTTGTTTTTGTGTCGTCCCCGGGAAATATCTTAGCTGGATTTTTTTGCTTATCTAACATTGAATCACCGTACACAACTAGATTGTTAACACTGGAATCTATATCTTCAACGGAGGGTGCCTCGACAATATCAGTAATAAATTCAATAATATCCTCTCCGGTTATCTTCGCGGCGTTTTCGTTATAGTCTTTTAATACTTGATAGCATCGTTGATCGTCTACACTCGGTGCTACCAAATATAGTTTATCCCACTTCATCCATTTCATTATCAAATTAAGTAACAAGTGTACTTTACCGGTTCCAGACGGACTAATGATGATCATTCTAATAGAATTTGGCAACATTGTATGATTTGTCAGTAAAAAAAGGGAGGTGATATCGTCTCCAAGTTAACAAAACTCCCAGGGGCACTGTGGGCAAAATACCCAGGAGAAACAAATCTTCCAGGATATAGTTACTGTGGACCGGGGACTAGACTTGATATCAGACTTAATGACCAAGATCAACCTCGTCCTGGCGAATATCCGATAAACGCTATCGATAAAGCTTGTCACGTTCATGGTGTCTCATATCGAAGCAAAGATCTTCAAAAACGTCACATCGCAGATATAAAATTGATCCTTGCGTTGAATTCAATCCCGGATAAATCCTTGAAGGAGACATTAGCATCTTGGTTAATAAAAACCGCTATGAAAGGTAAATTAATGTTCGGTTCTAGTATTTAATATCATGGAGGTCGATTAATTATTCTCCAACCGGAAACTGGGAAGATAAATCAACAATCGATAAACTCGCCAACGTGGCAAAAGTAAAAAAAAAATACAACAGCGACGGATTGGTTATCCAAACGGACAATATGGCAAATTTATCTACTGCCGCTGAAAAAGATTCAATATACGTCGTTCGATGTTAGCGTTCTAAATGAGGTTCATCAGGCCGATATATTATTTCTGCCACATGATACTGTTAAAAAACATGTTTACAAATATGCGTTGACGGTAGTTGATGTTGCTAGTAGATAAAAGGAGGCTGAGACAGTAACAACAAAACCATCATCTGAAGTTGCCTCCGCGTTCAAGCAAATGTATCCATGAGGTCCTCTACGATGGCCAAATCTCCTTCAGGTTGATCCCGTTAAAGAATCTCAAGGTGAGGTATCATCAACGATGAAACAACATAATACCACGATACGACGAGGACCCATTGCAATCCATCGCGATCAGTTGTTGAACGATTTAACTGTACCCTCGCTGATAAATTATTTCATTATCAGTACGCGAAAGAATTCATCGATGATAAACGATCTCGTGAATTGGTAAAGAGATTACCAGAGGTAATTACTGAACTCAACAACGAGGTTACTCGGACATTAAACATGAAACCGATTACCGCGGTAACAAAACAATATATAAATGTATCCCGGAGTAATTTTTCAGCGCAGATATTATCTAGTAATGTCAAAGTGAGATGTTTGTAGCAGATCAACCGATCCGATATGGAGTATCACATCACATAAAATATTTAGTACAATCACATCTAAAAATAGACATGCGATATATAGATTAGATCCAACCGCTCCACAACGGAGTTTTACTCCTGAACAATTACAAGTCATCCCAGATGATACTCAATTACCACCACCGGGTCTTAATTAACTCAATGATTTCGATTGCATTCCAGTCTTGTCAGTATTACATTATCTCGGTTATGACCGCGACTATTATCTTTTCTATCCGAGGTGAATTTTTTGGGAGATTTTTCTGCCCATTCCATGATACAATTACAACACGCACAATGATTATCTTAATGTTGTTTTAATGTAAGAATAAATTAGACATCGAGATCAAATTCTCTGTTTCGATTTTGTCCTGTTGTTTATACCCAGATTTTTTTTCTGATCGTAGTATCATTGGTCACCTCAATGATATTTTTTTATCTTTGAAATCAACGTAAACTCGTCGAAGTTGATTTATTCTTCGTACTCATGACACCGCAAGATAAACTAAATTTGACCATTCGATGAAATCATCGATGATCCAAACAGTAGTATCAGTAACAGCTAATCCTTGTGAAAAATGTATCGTCGTCGCATAACCTTACCTCCGTGGAGAATTATCTGCGTTTATCGCATTTCAGCGATATCAACTAACACAATATCGTTTAACACTAGTTATTGTCGCTCAGATTTTCCAGGAATATAAAACTTCGATGTTTTGTCGTCGTGTATCCACGGGTCTATAACATAGTGGAACTTGCCACATCGGAAATTTTTTTCGTGGAGATAAAATAATTTCATCTGAAGTAGATTTCTGATTTTTTTTCTGCTCGCGATTATCAAATCTGTTGGTTTCCATGTAGTCCAGAAATTGTTAATTGGAGTTTCAGGAATTGTTTTACGTGTTCGCTCACATTGAATTTTATTTGATTGTAATCTCATCGCGGATTTTAACTCGGTTAACTCCGTGTCAAATGACCGATAATTAGTGTTAATCTCTTCTTCCTCATAATAAACGGTGTTTTTCAACTAACAATGAGCAGATAATCCAGTTAAGGGCGGTGGTTGACCATGATCGCCACACATTATCTCAGCGGTGTTTTTCTTTAACAACCACTCTAGAAATATTTTTAACAGCGTCAATGATACTGTACATATTTCATCCCACATAATTATCCCAGAAATATGTTTTGTTCTCATTCGATCGGGTGTCCACTCAATGCCATTATATCGAAAGAAACTATGATATGTGCACGCATTAACCCCTCTGGATTTCATCTCCCGGGCATGACGATGAATTGGAGTCAGCACGATCATATCAGAATTCTTTCCAAATAATCGATTACTCGTGTTGTCCTTCCAAATCCCACTGGGTCGTTCAAAAAAATGGTTTTATATCTAGTTATCGGATCGTACACAGATGGATACAATGATACATCATCGTTGGTATCCTCACCATAATTATCTTCGATGGGAACATCAGCCGACTCTCAGTACCCATGTAGCATTTCCTGTTTGATTCTGTTCTCCAATCACTCTCATACGTAGTAAACTCCTCGACCGATTTTCGGTGTTTTCCATCGAAATAAAATGTGTCGGTGGCTACTCTAACCGCGATATCAGATTCCCCCTTCGAACTTTTCAACGATAGTTCCTAGTTTTTCATTGTTGGTAAATAATGATGTTTTATTCGAGGTAAATATCTCAGTCGCTGTTGTATCCGCGATTATAAAATCCAATTCAGTGTCATCAAATACCAATCGGGTGCAGCGTCTTTTATGATTGGTTGATACACCTTGAGTAAACTTTCCAATCATTCTTCTTCCTAGATCCTTTGCTTGTGGTTCTCGTAGTTTACTCATATTCCAATCGTCGCTTTTTTCAGGAGTTGGTAGCCAAGCATCCTTTTGTGCACGATATGACAGTATCGCGGTGGAAACAGTTAACGAAATCATTTTGTTTATCTAACATGAATCGTAGTAGCACTATTGGAGCCCATTTTTTCACTGAAAGATGTTTTCCAGCCCAGACATAATTCCAGGTCCAGTGTTATCATCGAGATTAATTATACCTGTTTCAGGATTTGACGGTTGTGTAGGTAATTGATTTTTCATGAAAACACCTCTGAAATGTTTTATCGGGGATTGTTTTACCGCGGCGATTAAATCAAAATTTGACATCGGAGCTATGATCGAATACTGCCCGGGATTAAATCAAAATTTGACATCGGAGTTATGATCGAATACTGCCCAGGAGTCTCACTCCTGCTCCGTATTGGGTGTATCGGCTGCCTTATAGTCTGAGGCCTTTTTCTTGCTTTTGTATCCTTGCCCAGTTGCTTTTTTTTAGTGTCATGCCAGCGGCGGTACCAACAGCACCTAGCGCAGCAGCTTTAGCAACAGCGGGGCCGCAGCAGCAATTGACAGAACTGAATCGGTTCTGATCCACTCCTTCACTATAAACAAACACAGTTCACTGCATTCCTTTACCTGTTCTTGTCACAAAATATGGACATACATATCATCGTCTACCCTCGTATCGTCAATGCTCTTCGATCAAGATTAGCCAATTTATGTCAGATCATCATGGCCAATCACCCGAATGACTGATACGGCCCTCTGAAAAAGAAGTATCTATGTGTAGAGGCAAGGCTATTTGAAGAGAGTACTTATCTACGGTCCAGAAATCAGACACAGTTTAAGGACGAGAAGAAGATCCGTGAGATGATTAATATGTTAACGTAAAGATGCTAACATAAATATCAACGGCCGATTTAAGGGTCACCTATAGGTCTCGAAAAAGATTTGCTTTCGCTGCCTCAACGAACAAAATCATGTGAAATGTATATTTATGTATGCTGTATATTGTATGTGTTCTATCACTATAATACATATATATATATATATATATATATATATATATATATATATATATATATATATATATATATATATATATATATATATATATATATATATATATATAAATACAATATGTACAATATACAATTGGGAGTATATCTCTACTCGCCACTGAGGCTAACCCGTGTCTCACCTATTCCTACCATTGTTGCAACATTGTTGATACGAACACAGTTTTACCGACTATGGCAGTTCCGAACACTGGATGCTCTATCGGATAATAAGTTCGACTCCGAAAAAAATAGCCTGTATACGTATTGCTGCTGTGCATCTGCTCGGTGAACGTCTCTGAATTCTTCCAGGCAAAAATGTCCTACTGGCATCGACTGAGATATGACCTAATAGTATATGTTATTGTAGTTAAGATACGTAATATATTTTAATCTTTGTGTTGCCTTGCGACCGAGTGTCTGTTAATGATCACGCTGAAGCCTTCACCAATCAGCTTTTCGGCAAGAACCAAGAACTAGAAATTAGTATAGTGTTATGAAAGAAACAAAAATGTACATAATGGTATAAAGAGTTGTATGAAGTTTCTTCCAAGTGTAAGACCTTACCAGTGGCATAGCGAGGATATTTGGCGCCCAGAGCAAAACAGCCAAATTTGCGCCCCCGGCTGCCCCTGTTGCGCAGTTATGTACCTTGTTTCCGATGTGGGCGCCCAATTAGCGCCCCCTAGCCACCAGCGCCCGGGGCGACTGCCCCCCTCTCCCCCTCGCTACGCCACTGGACCTTACGGGAGTTTACGAGTCACTACTATAAGCTGGAGGGATGGTGTAGTAAAACAATCTTCTAGTCTAAATTTAGTGTCTTCAGCAATTTGATAATTTGTTAATTTGACACTCACTAAAATGACTTATTTATCACACTAAAGTATACTGTCTTTAGCACATTTTAAACCTGGGAAAATGATATTTGCCAAACTAGACAAATTATCTCCTGAAAGTTGAATTTATGAATAACCAAATATGTAAAATATCAAAACAGTTATCGACCCTTTATTATACAGTTTAAACAGAAAGTGAAAATGACCAAGTGCAGCTAGTAGCTGCTTGAATGTTGCACATCTGTAGTAAGGCCAATACTATATGACCCATATCACACCCATCAATCATACACCCACATAAAGGTAATTAAAGTTTCTTTGAACAACACCTAAGATATACAAGGTCTTTCTTAAATAACTGGAATAACCACTGATGAAACCCGGGGAAATTCTTTTTTTCCTTTAAAATTTTGTAGAGTGCCAAATAAAAGGAAGTTACCGGTATAATATATATATATATATATATATATATATATATATATATATATATATATATATATATATATATATATATATATATATATATATATATATGGGCACAATCATATAGTGAAAGAGGTTGAGTATATTTACCCCCTCAATTTCACCTCTAAAAATGTTTTGACCCATACATGTTTACCCCATCCCACCCCGCCCAAGAATAATTCTGCTGGTATCCATAATAAATATCCGAAAAATAAAACGAATTGACCAATTTTGGGGGTCCCATTGTAATGACGTAGTTCCCCATGTCCATATTATATCAAATATCGAACCAAAGCCAATTTCATCCGGGCCCTGAGTGGCGGAATGGTTTAAAGCGCTGTCCGTTGCGGATAACTGCCGTCTCACCTCTGTCTGCGTGGGTTCGAGTCTAAGATTCGGCTAATGTAGTTATGTGAGAAAGCTTGCCAGTAGCTTCTCGTGGGTCGGTGGTTCTTTCCGGGTTCTTTCTCCACCAATAATACTGGCCGCCATGTATAGCCTATCGTGTGCTGAGAAATGGCGTTAAACTCTAAAAAACAAACAAACCAATTTCATCAAATGATGGCTAATTTGTTTAAGTAAATGCGCTAATGCAAGCGGCCTTCATTGTTTGGTTACGGCAACTTTACCGGGTCAGAATTAGCGATCTTGGACGTGAGGTCGTTTCTCCAATATGGAACGTATTTCATTCTTAATATATCTGGGTTAAGGATTATTCCATTTTTGTGGCGAGGGGACATGGCCGCCTAATTTGTTTAGTCTACTATTCTATGGTAGGGCTAAATTGACCTATGATGTGATGATGTATCTAATTACTGGAACTCCTTTCGGTCTGACTGCGAATGTATATCGGTTGGGACGTACTCAATTTTTCCGGCAGTACTGTAACATGTTAAAATATATTTTTATATTGTCATCGCGCTTAACTTCAGAGACAAAAACGTCATTAACGGTTATTTTAATTTCTGGGAGCCTGTTGTAGGTTTCTTCGGTAATTGTTTGAAATGCAACTTGTACATGTTTGATAACAATGCTTTAAATCGTTGATGGTAGACATTAAGCATATGTGAGTCTAAAGAGCTGATGTCAGACCGTGTCTTATTAACGTTTTAAGCATATGTGCGTCTAAAGAGCTGATGTCAGGCCGTGTCTTATCAACGTTTTAAGCATATGTGCGTCTAAAGAGCTGATGTCAGGCCGTGTCATATTAACGTTTTAAGCATATGTGGGTCTAAAGAGCTGATGTCAGGCCGTGTCTTATTAACGTTTTAAGCATATGTGCGTCTAAAGAGCTGATGTCAGACCGTGTCTTATTAACGTTTTAAGCATATGTGCGTCTAAAGAGCTGATGTCAGACCTTGTCTTATTAACGTTTTAAGCATATGTGAGTCTAAAGAGCTGATGTCAGACCGTGTCTTATTAACGTTTTAGGCATATGTGCGTCTAAATAGCTGATGTCAGACCGTGTCTTATTAACGTTTTAAGCATATGTGCGTCTAAATAGCTGATGTCAGACCGTGTCTTATTAACGTTTTAAGCATATGTGCGTCTAAAGAGCTGATGTCAGACCGTGTCTTATTAACGTTTTAGGCATATGTGCGTCTAAATAGCTGATGTCAGACCGTGTCTTATTAACGTTTTAAGCATATGTGCGTCTAAAGAGCTGATGTCAGACCGTGTCTTATTAACGTTTTAAGCATATGTGCGTCTAAAGAGCTGATGTCAGACCGTGTCTTATTAACGTTTTAGGCATATGTGCGTCTAAATAGCTGATGTCAGACCGTGTCTTATTAACGTTTTAAGCATATGTGCGTCTAAATAGCTGATGTCAGACCGTGTCTTATTAACGTTTTAAGCATATGTGCGTCTAAATAGCTGATGTCAGACCGTGTCTTAATAACGTTTTAAGCATATGTGAGTCTAAATAGCTGATGTCAGACCGTGTCTTATTAACGTTTTAAGCATATGTGAGTCTAAATAGCTGATGTCAGACCGTGTCTTATTAACGTTTTAAGCATATGTGAGTCTAAATAGCTGATGTCAGACCGTGTCTTATTAACGTTTTAAGCATATGTGCGTCTAAATAGCTGATGTCAGACCGTGTCTTATTAACGTTTTAAGCATATGTGAGTCTAAATAGCTGATGTCAGACCGTGTCTTATTAACGTTTTAAGCATATGTGCGTCTAAATAACTGATGTCAGACCGTGTCTTATTAACGTTTTAAGCATATGTGCGTCTAAATAGCTGATGTCAGACCGTGTATCCTATTATCTCCCAAACATTATATATACTCTTTATCTTATCTAGTCTTGCAGATTTTTCATAAATTCTTGTAACCATGGATATAAGATTATTTTCACATTGAAACATGCGCACGTAACAAACGACTGTGCAGCTGTACTTTTTACCAGATGCATTGCCCTTGTTGTCAAACATCTGGATGCATTGCATGACAGAATCATGTTAGTCCGGTAACGTGTGCTTTCTGTGAAGGTGTGCCGCTCGTATTGTCATTATTATATCATGTGCATATTGACATAATAATTTATATCAGCTAAATTTGACTGAATTATTGCCCCTTGTTACTTTAAAGCTGGATGCGGTATGTTGCGGGATTATGTGAGCTCACATCTTTCCACTGTTCTTCATAGACTATTAAGAATGAAAGTAAACATAACGATTCTTTGCTGAAAATGGGCACATTTCAATGTGGACCACAATTCTTTCTAGAGTTATTGACATCTTTACTTTGACCTTGAAAACCAGTGAATACCAAATATTTTGAGGAATATTGAGTATTGCTCTCATACGTGGCACATATTAAGGTCTCTAACTGATGTGCATGTCAACCATTTAGTTATTACCTATTTTGAATATTTTTAAATTACAGCTTCCTTTAGCATTTAATCGCAGTAAGTATTGTAGTGCCGGATCACTTTTGGTGACACTTGGTTCGTATCTAAATGATATATGATGTACCTACCAACCAGTTTTAAGATATCCTGCTATCGG
The DNA here is from genome assembly GCA_029339505.1 of Unio delphinus. NCBI lineage: Eukaryota > Metazoa > Mollusca > Bivalvia > Unionida > Unionidae > Unio > Unio delphinus. The sequence goes on from JAQISU010000049.1 coordinate 2,691,910, forward strand.
CTCACTTTTTTCTGGGACTCATTTTCATATTTGCTTACACAAAGTATATTCCTGTTCCAGAAAACCATCTTTGGATAGTAAAAAATATATACGAAGACGTGTGATTGCTTGTTCAACATAAAAGTGCAACAACTTCTTCTTACATGCAATGATCAAATTAGAACATAGCGAACATTAATCACATGACTTTTATAATATATAAATCACACCTTATGCATATATGCAATATTACATTTTGTATCGGGGCCCCGAGTGGCCGAGTGGTCTAAAGCGATCTCAGTTACGGATCACTGCCATCTCACCTCTGTCTGCGTGGTTTCGAGTCTAAGTTTCGGCTAATGTAGTTATGTGAGAAAGCTTGCCAGTAGCTTCTCGTGGGTCGATGGTTCTTTCTGGGGATTTTCCCGGGTTCTTACTCCACCAATAATACTAGCCGCCATGTATAGCCTATCGTGTGCTGAAAAATGGCGTTCAACCCTACAACAATAACAACATTTTGTCTCGTTAGTCTTGGTTTAATTAATACTGACGCTAAGGAACATGCTAGCCACGAAGATATGTTCTGTACCACGTCATCTCCTATATGATTGCTATTCTCGTGCTTTCTTGTTCCTCCAGTGGAAAAAAATCTTTTCGTTTATATCACAATTTGTGTGCATCTGACGTGACTCAAGGATTTAACCTGAGTAGCAACTAGTCACGGACTCAAACGCAATGATACGGCTATAACAGACAGGGAGATTTGAATGTAGGGAAGCCAAGATTCAAATTATATGAAACTGAGAAATACATTCCTGGCGAACATGGGAGATATTAATAATGTCATTCTTTAAATGTTTACATTTTGTCTCAGTTTTATTTTTTAAATTCCTTTCAGACAAAAAGAATGATAAAAATATAGTCGAAAATTGAACTTAGTAGCAGAAAGAGAATGAGTTAAGTCTGTAGTTAAGTGTGTGTATATATATATATATATATATATATATATATATATATATATATATATATATATATATATATATATATATATATATATGTGTGTGTGTGTGTGTGTGTGTGTGTGTGTGTGTGTGTGTGTGTACTTACGAATTTAAATATGACATATCTGTATTATCTGTTGGGTATTTCTATTGCTTTTGTTAGTTACTTATCTTAATATATTTATGTGCTTAATTTTAAACAGTATCAAAACCAACGCATATAAATATAACACACTGAATATAAAATAGCGTTGCTTTTATTAAGACTAAGTTACCCGAAAGCACACGCCTATACCGTTCACTGCCATATCGCGTCTGTGCTCGTGGCATCGAATTTCGGACTCGGCCAATGTGGGTAGGAAAGCTTGGTCTAGCTTTCCATAAGCCTGTGATTTTTACCGGGACGTATAACAATGAATAAGAACTAATTAATTACGATTCACAAGGTTGAGTTCCGTCATAATTAAATCTCTTGGTTTTCAAACTATAATTTTGCACAGTTATAAATGTGTATGTGTATTTGTTCTACAGTTATAATTAAAGTTGACAAATAATAAAGTTTGGATCGTTTGAGTAAAAGGGAGTGTGTATAGGATTTGATCTCGAAAATTTGAATATTTGAAACAGTCTAGAAGTGTTTTGCATACCCAATGTCACCATAGGATCAATACATGTTATGGATACAATAATCGTATATATATCGTAATTTAAATTACTATAATTTCCTGTTAACATGTCATGCATGATCTGCGACATTATATCACGAGCTATGGTGTAACATGGAGTAGGTTTTTTCCCAAGCGATTTTTCTTCATTCAGCTGTATAATTTATTTGTTTTCGTTATGTTTGAATAATGCAAATTTCACGACACTTTTTATTTCCCTCATCAATTTTACTGAGATGATTACACTTTCATATTCTGCTTTTTCACTTATGGGTCTATGTTTTGTGTTGCCGACAAATTTGAGATTATTGGTAAAATTCTTCTATAATATTTTGCCATACTGTGTATTTTTGCTAAATTGACACTACATTTTGTACACACCTTTCTATTATATACTCATTTCTCTCTCTCTCTCTCTCTCGCTCGGGAATCATTTCTACCTCCATTCGTGGGTTCCAAAATCTCTCTCTCTCTCTCTCTCTCTCTCTCTCTCTCTCTCTCTCTCTCTCTCTCTCTCTCCTTTAAAACCTCATAATTTTGTATGGTTGGATTTTTCTTTTCTCTACTCTTGTATGTTTAATATTTTCGAACATTATTTTGATTTATTTTTCCATCTTTAATCTCTTATTTTAATTTACCAAATGAAGGTATTTGTTTTGGTTTATATGCAGTCCTTTTGTCGTAGCTTAGTATGTTAGTATAAGAATTTTTTAATTAGCAGCAGATCAACTTCTACATTTGTACAATCTTTTAAACATAAAATTTAGTCAATATTTTGACTTTACCTTTCTAACATCAATTAGAACGTCGCATTCAACCTAAATTTACGTTTAATTACAGAATTATGGCTAATTGCATAAATCTCACATATCATTACATATGCGTTCATCCGATTCAAAATCGCATAGATGGTTTGACGGTAGTTGCTTTTTTAAATCCTGAGGCTAAGATTAATTAACGCACATTAACTACAGGACATTACCTGACCTGCAATAAGATACTAATTGTGAATAGAACTCATGTCAGACCAGTTAGTCCTAAATAAAGCCCTGACACTTCTATTCATAAGACCTGACATCAAGGAGACTGGACATCAGGCACTAAAGCTAAGATCAACTCAAAATTAAAGAACATGAACTACAACAAATCTCCTTCAGGCAGTTAAGTTTAAAAATAAGTAATAAGACAAGTATACATTAAATAAAACTACATAAAATGTCAGAAGAAATAAAAATGTTACGAATCTTTAATAACTAAAAACTTTATTTCAAATAAATATTTTATTTACATATTTACAAAGAAACACCAAACAAACAGAAAGAATCCTTTGAGAATGCATCAAGATTTGCCAATAAATCAACCCCAAAAAAATATTCTCCTAACAGTTAAAATAGATAGAGCCACTCAGCTCTATCCTGAATATATGAGAGAAGGGGTGAAAGCTTGATATATTTTATCCACATGCATATCCTAAAATTAAATGAATACAAATAATTGGGAAGATTATTATCAATGTACATAACATAATAGATCTGTAGTCACTTATAGAATATCTTAAACAAAGCAAACCTACTTAAATATGAAAACATTGTAATATATTTTTGTTTTGGTGGATGATGGGTGAGGAGGGAATGTATCTTAATAATCCATATACTACAGAGAAGACGGCCTGATAAATGTAATTTCAAAGGCATTTGATGCGAATGACCGTGTTAGTCATGGTTGTTGACTTAGTTTAGTTCAGTTTCAACCATATTTATTTGAGAAACATTGTCTAATGCAATTACAAACCTATGATTTAGGGTATTCAGTAGAAAGGATAAGATTATTACCACTAGCTCCCTAACAGTAGCAAGACTGAAAATATAACATCAAGGATCTCGTTGACGTTAAAAATGTATTTAGATAGAATAATCGTACAATTGTATACAAACTATACCAATGGATGGAATAAGAACTAATTAATTCCGATTCAAATAATTGTAAGTTCGGTGAATTTAGTCGCTGTCGTGGCTAACGTTGTCATCTACAGCCAGAAATATTTCTGTATTGTTTTCTACAGCTAACATGGTTGCCAAATAATAATCTTTCAACACACACTCCCTTTCACTGTTACGATTGAAACATTATTATTTGGCAATCCTATGTTAAATGCATGAAACACTCAAATATGTCTAGCTGGGTAAAATAATATTAGCACGACTAATATATTTAATTAATTGACAACTAAATTAAGACACGCATAAAACAAGAAAATTAAATTCGCAAGCGAAGATGGCGTGTTATTTCCAAATAGAGAAAATAGATTTAAACCTCTGCTAGTAATCAACGCCTTACAATTTCATTTATCATTTAAACTAAATAAAATTTTAACCATTCAAATGGAGTTACAATTGGTATTAAATTATACAAGTATTCAATTCTTGATTTCAATGCGCAAATTTTAAAGGTTGCTTTTGATAACGGTGGTCAGCCATTTGCCAGATTTGCACGATGTTATTATCTGTCACAGAACATATTACACAAGGTTCAATGGGATTCCACGAGAATTCAAAGATATCGCCAGTATGCTCGCAAATGTCGAATAGCGCCTCTGGTGGGCCAAAGTCAGGACCTTCTGGAGATCGTTCCAAATCAAGTTTGCTTACATCCCAGACATACAGCCTTTTGTCTCTGCCAGTTGATGCCAGGATTTTCTCATTGTGAGGGGACCACTGAAGCTGGCATATTGAATCTTTATATGTCTCTAAAGAGTACAGCTTCCATTTGAAATTCCTTATATCCCACAACGCAATACTCTCATCCGCAGACCCGGTGGCGACAATAAACTCGTGGTAGGGATTAAAAGCCAGGCAGTGGACATCATCAGCGTGGGCATGAACAAAGCTACAGGCGTTGTTTAAGCGAGTGTCCCAAAGCATAAGTTTCTTGTCATCAGCCACAGACCCAAAGATATTTTGGAATGAGGGATGCCATGCCACATCATTTACAATTGATGTATGATAAGTAAAAATGGTCATTGCATCAATAACTCCACCTTCTGTAGACACGGAATTGATATCCCATAAACAAATGACGTGGTCGTCTGAAGCACTAATAAGATGTGCGTTTAGAATGGGACTCCAAGACAGGCCATATCCTTCTTCCTCGTGACCTTTCAATGTTAGTTCTGGACTACATTTTCCACTGGGATCAGGTTTAGATGGTTGCTTTGTGTAGTTAAATATCAGCATATCACCTTACGATGTCTGTGTTGCAATGATGCAAGGATTATGTGGCATGTAGCAAGCCCTGTTCACTTCGCCTTTGTGATTGATTTTCTTATCTATCTTAATATTCCAATTACCTGATTTGTTGAACTGATGATTGTCATTTTTGGGCAGTTGTACGTTAGCAATCAACAAGTAGTTTTGCTCCTCCAAATATGTGTGTGTACCCAATATTAGTCCTTGGAACATGTAGTCTTCTCCCTGTAGTCTTGTAACCCTGGGCAACCACTGTGATGTAAGACTTGGCCATTCTAGGGCATGTGTCACTGCTAAGTCACGAAAACATCCGACTTGCTCCATCATGGTTATAAATATAAATTTTTGCACGTTTTGTTTCTTTTTGGAGGGGCACCAGACAGATGCCCCCCCCCCCCAATCAAAAAAAAATTTTAAAAAAAGTTTATATGTATGTGTGTTCCCCCCGATGTTTTTATGTTGTTTTTTATTTATATTTTACTTCTAAAATGTCCATTTAATTTCCCCATCGGGGTTATAAGATAGTTTGACAAGGGGTATTTTTTTTTCCCTAGTGTATCCTAAGTATTCCTTACTAGTTGGGATTTGATCTACCCAATCTAGTAGGTTACATTTAATTTTGATGACCATGGCTAGTGGTCTCTCATCCTTGTGTATGCTATATGTGTGATGCTATTTGTGTGTTTGCTATCAAAGTATATTATATACTCGTGTATATGTTAAGGATCGCCATATTTCCAATTGTACCGGTTGTCTTATCTTGCTATTATCTTCTCCGAAATGGAAGATAGCTTTTAATATGTTTTTAGCATTTAATTAAGTTTTGAATTTTTGAATTTTATGTAAATTGAGGTGCGTTATTTACATATTTTATGTGTGTCTCAATTTACTTACTTTATTATTTGAATGGGTCCGTTTGCCTTGAAGCGAGAGCTGCACGAATTTATTTGACTGTGCAGCTCCCGTCTCAATTTGTCCGGCCCTTGTTTATTTATTCGTTAAATCATAAGAAAAGGTCCAAAATTGTTTTAGTTTCCCTTAAAATGGGAGTCAAGACTATTGCGGGAGATAATCTAGACAGATAAAGCATGGATTTAGTATCCAGAGAAAAAAGAAAAAAGAAAGAAGAAAAACTGTTGTTTAAACTAATTTAAATATTTGGATGGTGTTTTCCAAACTCTTCCACAGACCTGCTCACTTCGCGTGGCGCCCTGTGATTTAGCCCTGTGGCGTCCTCATATGTACTTCCCCCTCACATTGATAATTTCTATACATTCAATATAAATAAATGCATTTTTTTTTTTTGTTAAATTAAATTAAGATAAAAAATTTAAAAATAAAAATTTAAATTAAAATTTTAAATTTAACTTTTAATTTTAAATTTAACTTTTAAATTTAAATTTAAATTTAAATTTTCCATGGTGTTATTTTTCCTTAACCTTCGTTAGTGGTCCACGTTTTGTTTCCAACAAGACAAATATAGTTCAATTTAACTCAGTAATATTTCTGGTGAATGATTCACAGTAACTACTAAGGTAGCGATACGGATCTGTAATGTAACTGTCTTTTATATTATCCCCTTGTTCATTATTCGGTAAAGAAGCCAATTATACATCAAACTGACCAAGAGTACGTCATTTCATAGCGGGATTAGCAGATTTGCTTTCTTGCACACGCCATAGGTCAGAGTAATCACGCCCCATTATTTGACATCCGGCATGAACTGATTTCCACGGTAAACATACCGGTATAATTAACTATTACAAATAGTTTCCTAATTCTATCTATATTAATGTGAAATAATAATAATAATAATAATAAATAATAATAATAATAATAATAATAATAATAATAATAATAATAATAATAATAATAACTATATAATAATAATAATAATAGTTGTTGTTGTTGTGTACTATTCTCACATTAATGTATCTGAGAACATTGACATATTTGGAACAAATTCATCATTTCTGTTTTGAATTATATTGATATATTTAATTCACTCTTTCATATAAGAGACGGAAGAAAATCAATCATATTGAGGTTGTTTGGATTTCACGATATTTTGGATGGAATATTTTTATACAAAAGTAATACTTTCTTTCACATACACAAAATGATGTCATTGTTCTCTGTACATTCGGATTTTTTTAAATATGCGTTTGACTTGCTGACAGACTTAGGTCACAGTTCAGAAAACAATAATGGAAAATGCAAAGTTAAATTGTACCCTCTCATAGAAACTTAACAAAGAACGAATAGTGTTGCTTCTTGACCTGTTGGACATACTTAAACTTGCAGGTTTATCGATTCTAATTAAGTATCATATTTTAGTTTTGTTAATGTTCGGCTGATATGCTTTACCCTATGATGGGATGAAATTATTCCAGATTTTGTGTGTGTGTGTGTGTGTGTGTGTGTGTGTGTGTGAGAGAGAGAGAGAGAGAGAGAGAGAGAGAGAGAGAGAGAGAGAGAGAGAGAGAGATTTTGGAACTCACGAAAGGAGGTAGAAATGATCCCCGATCAATTTGCTCCCAGTGACTTTACCTCTTTTTCAGCCTTGCTCATGCAATCCCCCCCTTCAATAATTATATATTGTCAAATATTTAAGCATTCAATATATTTATTAAATTTATACACTATATTTAGGACACGTGGACACACAAACCAATTATAATCACATAACTATATGCCTAAACGCTTGCAAATATCAACAACAAAAAGAACGTTTCTTAATGTTTTCAAACTTGCAAAAAGAGTATGTTGCTTTAGTAAGGAAGTCAATTTCCTTATCTTATGACTTCTATAAATATTTACATGACAAATAAATACTTTGTATATTCATCAATATATTTATATATATATATATATATATATATATATATATATATATATATATATATATATATATATATATATATATATATATATATATATATATATATTCATTGTATATATACACTCAATTTATATGTATAATATACACTGGGGACGTTTTAATTTCTTTAGCTTTTCCCGTGCTATCCTCCAGCAGTTGACACTAGTCTAGCATGTTCAGAAAAATGGCGTTGAACCACAGCAACAACAGCCACAATTGTTGTATTAATCAGTTTAGCTTTGGGTGTTTGTTTTTCATCCGGTAAATTAAAACTACATTGGTATTATATTCCATTAGTGGTTCTTTATTTACATGATGTATTACTCCATAATGCAATCTATTACTAATAATTCTATATCATCTTATACGATTTATATAAGACTGTTGTTTTCAATACGTATATCTAATGTTGACGAAAAACATGTATATTTATTATGTGCTGAGGGAAGGGGCAGATTTTCTCTTCCAAAATATGGATATTTCTTTAAGTTTGTGTAATATTCTTTTATTGTTGTTTCCATGGTATTTTTATCTTATGGTATGCCCAAACATTTGACTAGATTTTGTATGAACTTGCTTTTCCTTACCCGCTTGAAAAATCGTTAAAATTACGTACAAAATCCTAATCACACACACACACACACACACACACACACACACACACACACACACACACCCTTACCCGCTTGTATCGTCATTATTATCAATTATTCTAATCAATACTTTCTCAAGCTATTCCATCATCATAGTCAGTTTACCAAATTGTGTAATTAAATTCGCAATTTCTTTCTTATGCATATAATTAGAATAAGTGCATACATTTAATCGTGGCTCTGTTTTAGGTAATCGTGGCTCTGTTTTAGGTAATCGTGGCTCTGTTTTAGGTAATCGTGGCTCTGTTTTAGGTAATCGTGGCTCCGTTTTAGGTAATCGTGGCTCTGTTTTAGGTAATCGTGGCTCTGTTTTAGGTAATCGTGGCTCTGTTTTAGGTAATCGTGGCTCTGTTTTAGGTAATCGTGGCTCTGTTTTAGGTAATCGTGGCTCCGTTTTAGGTAATCGTGGCTCTGTTTTAGGTAATCGTGGCTCTGTTTTAGGTAATCGTGGCTCTGTTTTAGGTAATCGTGGCTCCGTTTTAGGTAATCGTGGCTCTGTTTTAGGTAATCGTGGCTCCGTTTTAGGTAATCGTGTCTCCGTTTTAGGTAATCGTGGCTCTGTTTTAGGTAATCGTGGCTCTGTTTTAGGTAATCGTGGCTCCGTTTTAGGTAATCGTGGCTCTGTTTTAGGTAATCGTGGCTCTGTTTTAGGTAATCGTGGCTCTGTTTTAGGTAATCGTGGCTCTGTTTTACAGCTCCTACTCCAAACGTAAAATGCAAAGTCTAGTTTCAAATGTCTTCAGCAGATCAGGTGTCAGAAGTTTCAAGCGTGACTAAGTGATGTTTTTTATATATATAATAAATAAATATCTCTCGTCAACTGACAACAAAGAGTTGTGTAGAGTTTCAGCTACCTTTGTTGGAAAAAAAAATTTCCTTTAGCCTCTTGATGTTTGTATGCGTCATAATTCATCATTTATCAAATCTGATTTAAGTTTTTTATTTTTCAATCCTGTGCACAGGGTCACGAATAAAAGTCTTAACTAAACATTGGGGGGTGGGGGGTGGCTGTGCAATTTCTGCAGATCTTGAGTGATTATAAATTTATTCTGATTGATTGGGATGGTCTCTCATTTTTCGAGCTTGATGTTTATCTGTCGTTTGCATTTTTGTCTAGCCATTGTCTAACTAGCTTTCCGGTTTCAGCTATGTTTATATTTCATTTTTCTTTCCTAATAAATGAACATCTGTTTTATTTTCTGGAAATTTACTATGGAACTGACCAGTGAGACATCACTTTTATTGAGTCATTTCTTATGTTATTTGTTGAGAAAGAGGAGCTTTGTGTTTTTTTTCTTCAGAATTGGGTAGATCTTTTGTATTTCTCATTATTCCTTCCTGGTATTTTTCTCCTTGGCTTTCACTTTGAAGTTTCTCACGAAAAATGGAATACTCTTTGTTTTAGGATTCTGACTTTCTGACCCATCTCTCTCTGGACATTCCACGCAAGTCACTGATAAAACCAGTCGGTTACAGTATTCATTTAATAGGGAGACTATGGGAGATAATTACAGTACGGATGGACTCGGAGCTGAATTTGTTATTCTGCAACTAATATTGGTTAGTCCTTATGTGCAGAAAAGAGAAATGATGAGGAAAATACACAAAAGTTAAATAGGATTCAGAGCACATGGAAAGAGAGAAAAACTTTGTCATAAATGCTACTAACCACACAGCAATAACAATAGCATGTCACAACAATAGACTTTCTTAAACTGAATGTTTTCTTAAACGACATGCAGATATAAAAGAGTGTGAATAATTAAACAATCTGCAGTTAATTTTTTTAATTATTTTTTACATGAACATAGATCTGATAAAACTAACACATATAGGAAAGCCGAGATGGCCGAAATCGGTACAGGCCAATGCTTAAGGCAACTTATAATAAATTAAATAAGACAGACAGAGATTAGACAGCATATATAAGAAATGCAAAAATATCCAATTAGTATTCCGCAGAATTTTTGTTTGGGAGAGATATGAAACGTGACGCTACTGATACACTGTTCTCCCATTCCTGATCAATGGAATCTTTGTCTTGAAATGATTAATTTGCAATTATAACGATTTCCTGATATATTCACCCTCTTTTTTGTAAATTTATAAACAAAAATATTTTAACTGAAATACAGTTTTTGCAGTAAAGTGCAATTTCAAAAATACTTCTGATTGATTGTTTACATTATTTAATATATAATTGTATCGTTCCTCTTGTTTCTACATAATACTAAAACCCATAATAGAACTATTTTAGTTGATCATAATCTCAGGGCGTGATGGTCAGACATTTAATTTGCGGTAGGAAGACTCCAAGGTCTTTGATCAAGACTTAAACTCGGATGATATGAGTTCTACTCACAATCGGTCCTTTTTCACCATTCTATGTGATATCCATAGTAGATGAGATTTAACTAATCATGGCCTCAGGATACTCGACCTACAGGCAAGCCGTATTTTACTGAAGTCAATGAATGGAGAAAATACCTTTGTAATAACAGGTGTGAGTTTAGAAAGTAGCTATAATCCTTTAATTAATTAAATAAACATACAAAACAAGGGTTGAATGCGATAATTGTAGTTAGGATAAGAAATAATAAGACAATGAGTGAAAAATACAATAATGTATTCAACTAAATATGGAAAATCTTGGACAGATATAAAAGTTAATCAATAATTCAAAATATAAATTAATCACATAAACTTTGAATTGTATTATTTCATAATCATATACACACCGAAAAGAAAAGAAGAAGGGAAAGGGAAAAACAAGAGGAAGAAGACTACACAACGAGATATGATTTTTTTTTCTTCATAACGATACAAATATATATATAACTTTTTTAAATAAATTCATAACTTAAAAATTAATTTTTCTTCTTCTACAAACTGCAAATAAAATGAAACAAGAATTCAAAGCAAACGTCTAATATAAGGCAGGAGGGGCTCCCCAAATGGTCTGAGAAGATCAACATGGGAGAGAGCACACTCCACAAAAAAAGGTCTTTTAAAAGCAGATCGGGAAAACATTTTAAAACATTAGTTTTAAAAAAATTAATGAGGAAGATTTAAACCATATACTAATTGACTACAACATATACTGACCGCAAAAAGAAGATAAACAGCTTGATAATATAGTTTGCTTCTTATTATAAATGATGTTTTCAGAATATTAAATACCAGTAACTGAAAATACATGTACAATTATTGTAAGAACAAACGGAAGGAGATTTTATACAGTTTTAAAAAAAATTATAAAAAAGGGTTTAATGCGTTTGTTATATTGCACCATACCATCATTTTTCAGAAGAATCATATTTATATACGTAAAAGAGATAAATAAACGATGCAAAGGCAAATGAAAAATAAACAGCAACATACTATAGAAATAACCAATGTCAAGAAACATTTTGGAATACACACCTAAATGTCAAAAGCGGAGAGAAAAAGTAAGAAATAAACAAATTTCAAATTTAAGTAAACAACTTGGTAAGACTTACGGACTGCTAATATAATTTTGCCCACTAACACAAGCGATATCTTGAAAAAAATAAAATAATAAAAAATTATTTTATCTAAAAGGAGAGAACGAGATAGAGCAAAGGCAAACGGAAATTAAAACAAAACTATACAGAAAATAATAACCAGTGTCAATAAAAATTACAACTGGGCAAAGACATGGTAAAATATTGCGAGAAGAAAGAAAAAAAAAACAGAAATTGCAGGGTTAAGTCAACGATGTGGTAAAATTTAACAATGATAATTAAAAGGCTGAAGAATCAATAAAATAGAATTCTAGAAAAGAATGATAACAGGAAAGAAAAAGCAAACCCACTAACAATTCAGTTTTAACTCAAAGGAAGAGCAAATAAGAAATGGACGTTTTGACCGAATAAATAAATAAGGGGAAGTAATCTATAAAAACAAACAAAATCCAAATGATTTTGAAAACTGGCGAGGAAGCCACGATGTCCTCAAACCTTCAATGCTCATAGGTACTGATTAACTATAAATATATTTTAAATAGAATTAAAGAATATAAATTTTCATAAGAAAAAAAGGAAATCATATCCCCCAAATAATAAACTGCACATAATGAACACATAAATCTACAGTCAACATTACATTAGTATCTATTAAAATTACAGACCTATTTAAAGTCACAGCATATGTTATAGAAAAGTTAGTATCAGATTGTATTAGGAAGGAATGCGTCATATTACTAGCGAAAATCTAATGAAAGATAAAGCAACGGGAGGATACCGGATACACAACTAAAGTCCAAAGTAAATTAGGAATGCGAAATAATCAAATCTTAGAGATCAAATCCTATACACACTTCACTTAGCTATTATCACTGAAACACTATTATTTGGCAACCCTATGTTAACATTACAAAACAACACAGAAATAATTTTAGCTGTGTATAATTATAACAGGATGACCAAGGGATTTAATTATTGTGAACTCACAACCATTTTAATCGCAATTAATAAGTTCTTATTCCTTTTTATCGTTTGTATGTAAGTGTATGCATATTTTCTGTAAAGTCGTTGGTACCGGCATTGAGATATTTAATGTTCTACTTTCTTTCTTGCTATTGTTGGAGATGTGGCGTTAGTAAGCGTATGCTTTCTACTGAATCCCCCAAATCATACGTGTGTAATCGCATCAAAGTTTCTCTTATAAAAATGGTGGTAGTGATGTTGATTCAATGTCATTTTCCAGCACAAGACAGGCCATAAGAATGGTCCGATATAACTGGTATAAGATAAATTAAGGGAAAGTCCCGGTAACAACATTCCTCGTTGTTAGAATCATGGATACATACTGGGGACTAAAATCATGGCCTAGCAGCTTTGCAGAAGTCATAATATAAAACAGGAAATTTAAGATAATATGTCCTAGTAGCGATTTCATAAACATTTAGAATGTAATATTGTAGTTAACAGGTACGTATATATTTATTCCATTAGATGTATGTGCATGTGTTTGCATTTGGTGTAAAACGAGGACACTCAATTGATTACACACCAACGCAACTACAACCAAGCACGTTCTCGGTTTGAAAAATGGTAAAATCTTTTTTTTTTCTACCAACTAGGGGGATGTAATACATTTACCAGCCCATCAAATATTTCAGGCTACAAATATTCCGCTGATCTACTACCTAGAAAACCAACTGATCGCAAAATATTTTTCTTTACGATTTTGATGTTAAATAGTTTTACAAAAAAAAACAAGATTTTTTAAAATATAAATGCACTTAAAAGAGATTGAGGCAATCAGGCCAGCCATGACAAATACATAAATGCCTAAATCCCAATATGCAACACTACAACAACAACAACAACAACAACAACAACAACTACTACTACTACTACTACTACTAATAATAATAATAATAATAAGAAGAAGAAGAAGAAGAAGAAGAAGAAGAAGAAGAAGAAGAAGAATGATAATAACAATAATAATAATATCAGTAATAGCGCCACTAGTATCCGACATACATGACAAGTACAACAATATATCGATCTTTGGTAAGAATTCAAAATTAATTTATACACATGCAGGGGTAACGGACCTTAACGCGCAGTGTCCAAGGAAAGGAGTACATGCCAATTCTGGATTAAAAGTTTAAGGTTGGGGGTGAAACGAATAAAAATATAGAAAAGATATTGGAAAACAAGTACATGGCTATCAACACGAAAGAGGAATAAAATAAAAATACCTAATATTCATTTACTAGAACAACACTTAATTTTTGTAAAATCTTTTGCATTTACATTTTGCGACGCATGTTTTGTGGATGATATCCACATAATTCGTTTACGCAGGCTTTGTTACTGCGAGTTGTGGATCCTACCATTATCCATATACAATTATTCTTTGTTTCAATCATTATATACATTTAAATTTAAATATATATATTTACTTTAATTACAATATGGAGGAATTTGAGAGTTTGAGAGATGATATCTAGATTTGATATTGAAAGAAGAACTCCTGACCTGCAGAGGCGAGCTCTGGTTGATTCGGCGCAAACTCTAATTATAAGCATTGAAAGAAAGAATTTCACGCGGATGAAACTCTGCGAAAATGTATTCGTCTTCCCAAAAATTTCACGCGGATGAAACTCTGCGAAAAGGTATTCGTAATGCCAAGAAAGAATTTCGAAACGACGGTGCATCTCGTGTATGGTCAACATTTAGAATTATGCGCAATAACGAAGTTATCGATGCTACAATGAACGACCAACGAGTGGCGACGATTATTAATTATCTCGACGATTAAAGTTATCTTTCTAAAGTAAAATTTATAGTAGCGATAGAACATACCGCATGAGAAAACTATACTTGGATTATCCGTGACAAATATAACCCTGTCCGATTACACCACGACGTTGAGAGATACTGTAAAATTAAATAAATGTTCCAAACCAGGAATGTTCACCGGTATTGACAACCTGTATTATAAACGAGCGTATCATTTAACCACTGTTATTTATGCAATATGCCCTGTACATGATAAACCCAGCGTTCATGGTTTAAAACCAATTAAATTTTCGAAATAAATTGTGTAGCCGTACAAGTAACGGAACACTTCACAAACGCAATATGTGGAAAGGATTTAATGGATTGAAGACGTAATGTAAACAAATGAGTGTGCTAAAACAGTTCAAGATACCAGAGCGTCTATCAAACACGGAGAGGAGCAAGGAAAAAAACTAAAATTCCTAATAATGATAAAAATGAGCACCGGAGAGAATTTGTTCGAATCAAAATATAAATCGAAAGGGATTTGGATTAAAATTACGCATAATAATACGCATTCGTGGACTCATGCATTAACAATTTTTCCACGAAATCATATTGTTAAATTTTATCGAGGACATATGTTCATATTTATTAGAAATATCAGAAGAAGAGACCCTTTATTAGTATAGATATTTCAGAATTCTAAAAACGACGATGAAATGTTTTGAGCAGATGGAAGTATTTTGTATCGAAGAAAAAAAGTATGTTTGATCAGTTTGTACAGACTAATGGTGAAATATTTCGTAAAGAATTTCTGCATGCAAAAGAGAACGATCCTGCCATTAAATATAGCAACAATGATCTTGAACAATAATTGATTTTTTTTTAAAAAATACTGTTTCGTCAGTCCTTGCTCATTTTGTTCAAAAAGAAAATTGATGGAAGCCTGTATGATAGAAATTTCTTAAAGATATATAACTTAGTTGTATCGAATAAGGACACGATGGATCGTAGAATACTAGATACGATTATAAAGACATTATCTCGGTTGATAAAGTTGCATGTTATCTCTGAAGATAATATTATTTCTGGCATTAAGTAAAGTATTTATACAAATACTAATACTAATCGCAGGACTTGTATTAGAATGGTTTCGATGACTGACAGCCTTATTTCCTTTTTAGTTGACTTAACAAGTTAAATCCTATTGTCATAAATGAAATCTGTAGTAAAACAAATGCTGGAACAATGCAAAATGTGAAGAAAACAAAACATTGTTTGTATTTTCCTATATGTTTCTTGGCATAGATTTTTGGGTAGCATATTATTGGTTTATTTGTCTATCTCTTATGCCCCATCTAGTTCTCTTTATTAGATAAATAAGTTTCAACAGGAAAATCATCCGAGAAGTTTAGATATTTATTGACATCTTTTCTAATATTTTGCCTAACAAATGCATCAAGCCTACATCGTTTTGTTATTACCATAATTGTACATGCATTTTCTTTTACTATTATTCAAGATTCTCAATATGTCGTTAGTTTGAAATCTTACCCATAATAGTAAAATTTATATCAGCAAGTAGTCCAAGTCAGTTAGAGTACATTTTAAATCTCCCCCAATAAGTTTGTTTATATATTTATATTTCTAAATATTTTCCCCAGATCTGTTAAGAAAACGATTTAGGTGTTTTTTAAAATCGTTTTGTATCTCTTATAAAATCACATCATTTAACGTTTCTGTGATTTATTTTCCCTGTTTGCCAGAGATTAACTTCTTTTTGTTGAAGATTTTGTACCTATATTATAATCCCTATTGTAATCGTTTCACCCTTCCTTATCATTTCGTACTGTAACTACAACTCTTGTACTCAATCCATGTTCTCTATGTTTAATTAAAAGATTATAGCTAATTACAAAAGTCACCATCATCTTCTCTTATTTGTTTCTTACTTACTGTAACTACCACAATATTTCAAATCCGTGTTTGATAGTTTTAATACAAGGATTATAGCTAATTGCAGAAGTTACCCTCAGCTTCTTTTATTTGTTTCTTTGCTTTTTATTGTTACTACAACACTATTTCATATCCGTGTTTTATAGGTTTAATTCAAGGATTATAGCAATTGTCACCCCGTCATTACAAAGGTGTTCACTTAATTAAGTATCGCTAATAAATGTAGTTCGTACCCTGAGGCTAAGATTATAAAAAAAGGATTTCCTACAGGATATTATTTTGACATGTGTCAAAATAACGATTAGGAATAGAACTCGTGTCAGCTAACTCAAGACTTGGATCCCCACCCCCGAAATATTTTTTTATTAATTTATTCCCTCGTTTCGTTTTGGATCAAGGTCACAGTCATACAAAATTTGTTGTAAGGTTTGGGTTAAAGTATAATTCTTTTCATATATTTCCTAAAAGCCTTGAGAGATTCTTATCACACTTGACATAAATCAATATAAAACTAAGACAATTCATTTTACCCCTCACTTGCTGGTCCCTCTTTATAATAATAATAATAATAATAATAATAATAATAATAATAATAATAATAATAACAAAGAAAACAATGATGATGATGATGATGATGATGTATACGGGTAGTGCCTAATCTTTAAAAGCTCTAAGAGTTTTACAACATCTATAATGATTTGACTACATAAAAAACAAAAATAAAAAACACCATGAAATTAAAAAACTTAAAAAATGCTGAAAATATTTAAGGTAGTAAATATTATTAGGTCTTTATGCTTGTTTTTACAGTCAAAAAAGGTGAGTTTTAAGAGCACATTTGAAAGGGAGCACTGTGCTTCTGTGTCTAATTTCAATGGGCAATGAGATATATTTTTAAGAATATGTCCTATCCATAGATATTAACTAATCAAATTTGGTTACTAACATTAACGGTAAACAGCCGGGTCCACAAAGACATTTTTTTCAAAATATGAGATATAACTTTTCATCTATTATTATTATTTTTATTATTTTTATTATTATTATTATTATTATTATTATTATTATTATTATTATTATTATTATTATTATTCAGATTTATATAGATAGAACTTGAAAACTATTCGTAATCGTTAATTATGCAGGTAAGTTAACCACTGGAAATCAGTTCATGCCAGATGTCAAACAATGGGGCGTGACTACTCCGACCTATGGCATGTGCGAGAAGGCGAAGCTACTAATCCTTCTATAAACTGACGTACTAATTGGTCAGTTTGATGTCTAATTGGCTTGTTGCGAAATAATACATAAGGACATGCGAGGGTTAGAATATAAAAAGCAGTAACACTATAGATCTCTACCGCTATCCCAGTCATTGCAGTTCGTAGGAATCTTTCACCAGAGAAAGAACTAAGCTAAGTTGAGTATATTTGTTTTGCTTGAAACAAAACCTGCTTATCTATAACCACGATGGAGCAAGAAGGATGTTACAGTACAGTGGTTGCCCAATGTTACAAGAGTACACGGAGAAGACTCCAGTTTGCAGAAGAAGAGATATATAGCGGTAAGGACAAAAAAATATCTGATGCGGATGAACAAGTTCTCAATGACTCAGTGCTTAGACATGCCCTGGAATGGCCATGTCTTACAGTACAGTGGTTGCCCAATGTTACAAGAGTACACGGAGACGACTCCAGTTTGCAAAGTCTAATACTGGGTACACACACGGATGAACAAAACTATTTGCTGATAGCAAGTGTGCAGGTGCCCGGTGAAAATCCTCATCTTAACGATTGTCAGTATCACAACGAAACAGGAAACTGGAATATCGACATAAATAGGAAAATCAATCATGATGGTGAGGTGAATAAGGCTTGCTACATGCCACAGAATCCTTGCATCATTGCAACACAGACATCGTACGGTGATGTGCTGATATTTGACAGCACAAAGCAACCATCTAAACCTGATCCCAGTGGAAAATGTAGTCCAGAACTAACACTGAAAGGTCACGAGGAAGAAGGATATGGCTTGTCTTGGAGTCCCATTCTAAACGGCCATCTTATTAGTGCATCGGACGACGACGTCATTTGTTTATGGGATATCAATTCTACGCCTACCCAAGGAGGAGTTATTGATGCAATGACCATCTTTACAGATCATACATCAATTGTAAATGATGTGGCATGGCATCCCTCACACCAAAATTTGTTTGGGTCTGTGTCTGATGACAAGACTCTTATGCTCTGGGACATTCGCTCAAACCACTGCAGTCTCATTGTTCATGCCCACTCTGCTGAGGCCCACTGCCTGGCCTTTAATCCCTATCAGGAGTTTCTTCTGGCCACTGGATCTGAGGACGAGACTATTGCATTGTGGGATCTAAGGAATTTAAAATCAAAGCTGTACTCTTTAGAGTCATGTAAAGATTCAATATGCCAGCTTCAGTGGTCCCCTCACAGTGAGGCAATCCTGGCATCAAGTGGCAGAGACAAAAGGCTATACATCTGGGATATAAGCAGACTTGGATTGGAACAATCTGCAGAAGATGCTGGAGGTGTCCCACCAGAGGTGTTATTCGTTCGTTGCGGTCACACTGGCGAGATCCTGGAATTCTCCTGGAATTCCGTTGAACCCTTGGTAATCTGTTCTGTGACGGAGGATAGCATCGTGCAATTCTGGAAAATGGCTGAACACGGTTATTATAAATAACCTCTGTAATTTGGACAATGAAATCAATAGCAATATGTTTTGCATAATTGAATGGCACCTATAACTCCATTAAATGGCTATATATGTTAACCAATGTACAATTACTGAAATATTAAGGCATTTATTACTCACAGTGGTTTATAAAATAATATAGTTTACTAGGAAATAACAGACGATCTTTGAGAAGTCAATATTCGTGTTTTTCTGCAAATCTTTTTTAAGTAGTGAGTAAATTATGAAGGAATTTGCTTTTCCTATGTCTGTAAAATGTATCCAGATATATACTATATTCACATGCAATGCAAATAAAAGTTTAATTTAATGCACCTTTATACAGAGTTGGGTAGTTTATTCGTATCACTCTCACTCACTACCTCTCTCTCTCTCTCTCTCTCTCTCTCTCTCTCTCTCTCTCTCTCTCTCTCTCTCTGAATCAAAATTCAGTATCACACAAAATTCGCGATAGTTTTATACAAACCTCTTTGAAAATATTTCACAAAGGTTTTGTACCTAGAACTCACAGTATTAAAAAATATGAAAAATAGTAAAAATACTATTGGTCCTTAGAAATTTGTGCTTTGACATTCTCTTGAAATTTAAAACAAGCTACACGATTTCATAATATTTTCAACAATTTGATTTTAACAAAAAAGTAAATTGGAGAATGGCAGGGTGAGTAATTAAATTATGTTGATCTCGTTTATTAATTAATCGAATACGGTATTTGGAGAACTCGCACCAACGTATATGGAAAAGTCGGTCCAGACTGGTTAGAGAAGTCACCCCAAAATTTATCCTCAGAAAACCTATTTAATATTTATCTTTGAAATAAATTTGTTTTTTTAAAGGTAGCAGTGTGTACTTTAGAACTATTATGTTGGCAACAAAGATTTCGCGATTGGAATACACGAACGATGGATCTTATTATCTGGAACGAATCCTGTACAATGAAGCAAACTCTCACTAAACACCCCAAGACTCTCTTAGAACACCTTAACCTTTACATAATACCCACTTTAGATTTTAATAACAACACCACCACCCTTCCCCAAAAAAAATTCCAATAATAATAATTATAAGCAAATTGCAAATATTTAGCGATATTTTGTGTAATATGAAAATTAGTAAGATCATGAATTGCCAAGGGAAATAACTCCCGCTTTGACGAATAGTGTTCCGGCACTGTAACGTGAATATTTGTATCAGCATTTATAAATAATTAGCAATACCACACATAAGTCGTTAAATAAGTTAAACAAAATAGCAAATTTATTGTATATAAAAGTATTTATTTATTTCAATAACTATGTAACTATTCCTCCATTGCTTTCTTTAGACAATTTTTAACAAGGAGGATAAACATTTCATACAAATGAGAGAAGTATGGTGCATTGCCATTTAAGAGTTCGTTTCCGTAGATTATCGGAAATAGGGTCATCAACCGATACTATAAACCATTGATAGTTACAATGTTCGTATGTGTGTTTTCTTGGTACGTTTTACGAGATTTGGTGCGAATATATGCAATAATGGGATGTTCTTGAGGTGTTTAGAGAGACCGAGCAAATTCCGGTACATGATCATGTCGCACACTAATCCAGTTATGTCGCACCCAATGCTAAAGTTTCGAAATGTCTTAAAATGAAAAGGAATGTACAGTGAAATGGACGAGAAAAAGATGCATATAGTATTAACTAAAATAGCAGATGTCAGAATAAAATGATTGAATGAATAAAAAGAATGATAAGATATATAAATAGAAGAATAGTGAATTCAAAGATGCAAATTACCACAATGAACAAAGGTTGCTATTTAATATGGTTATTTATTTTGTTTCTTCTCCAAAGTCTACATTGGCTTTAACTACTAAATCTGGTTAGCAAAGTGTTATTTAGTACACATTTATATGAGCAGAACAACATAGTTCTGATTATATAGTATAGTTCTAGATGATTTTTTTTAAAATTTGATTTAGCTTAAATGTTAATACTTGTAATTATATTTGTTATGTTAATTTTCTCATTATACCGGATCGGTACAATCTCTTGAGATATGGCGTACTTGTTGACACTTAGTGAATTTCTATCCCATTCACTCCCCCTTGTACCAGGACCTTAAAAAGAATCATATAACATGGAACAATGTTGGAATTCTCTTCACATCTTATTTTAATGTAGTCATTACCCTTTCTCAGGATTTTGTTTCTTTGAAACCCCAAAATCAGGCTAGTTTATGGTCTGTCAACTTTGCGTGAAATTCTTTTCTATCTTATCTACCACCTCTTGGTTTTCAACTTTGAGAGGGAGTCCAGACACAAAAACACCAGTGAACTTGGCTTCCACCTCTCTCTCAAAAGGGACTGTCGTGTATACTTTTACCTTTACTCCTAGGACTGTTATGTCGTCAGTGGTCAGACGTTTGTTGTCTAAATCCTTAGGGTAGAGGACATGCTTGTTTTTTTTTTCCAGCATTCTGGAGTCCAACTATTGCCCCATTTGGTGTTCTGTCCACCTTAAAGGCCATTAGAATTTCTGGCTATTGGGGGCAGTTTGGTGCTTCTCCAAAATCCAGTGTCTGGCATCCTAGTGGGTGATATGCCATTAGTATTTGCTTTTCTCCCTCTCCTTCTATCTTTGTTCTGAAGTAATTACTTAATTTAACTCCTTTTGGCCCGGCTCCTTCCCTAAACATAGTTTCTCCATTTTCCATTGTGAGTTGGGTTTGTATGAACAGTCGTTAGGTCTCTCACCACTTTTTCAACTGCGAATGTATTTATTATTCAAGATTTTTAGTACAAATATGCCGGTCAATGTAATGAATCCGTAGTCTCAAAACAAAGATTTATCAAATTTCTACAAATGTTAACTAAATGAATCAAAATAAACCTTTGAAGTTACAAAGGAAATACAAAAACGGAAACCTTACATATGCAAAGTTGGCACCAAAAGTCTAATGCAAAAACGAATTTTTTATACCTTTTTTTAGTGAGCATTTTTGAAGTATTTCGAGTAATCCTCTGTGATTATAAACGCTTAGTTTATAATTTTGAGTTTACTTCTCAAAAACAAGTATTTTAATTAGTATCATTAGCCATTTTGGAAAGTAACGATTGGGGTTTAGAAAAACTTAAACGTTTTATACCTAATTTTAGTCTTTTTTTAATTACTATTCATGCATGAAACTAATCAATCGAATGTAAATGCACTGTAAACGTTGGCAGCAGCCCTAGAGTCCAACTTGAAGAAA
Organism: Unio delphinus; assembly: GCA_029339505.1. Lineage (NCBI taxonomy): Eukaryota > Metazoa > Mollusca > Bivalvia > Unionida > Unionidae > Unio > Unio delphinus. The sequence continues at coordinate 2,714,505 of JAQISU010000049.1, forward strand.
TCATTTGTTTCCTAATAGTTTATGTCGACAAGCTGCCAGTTTCATAACCTACCTTGTTATGTAATGATTTTAAGATTGCCGCCTCTTTTACACAGACGATGATCTGAGCACGCTTTGTTTTGGTTTGCTCGTTTCATATACTCAATTCAATATTTAAATTTATTTGAAAAAAATTTGTTTGAGCAAGAACTAGGAGAGGATCGGAGATTCTTACCACAGGGCCTGTTATCGCTCTATATGGCCCTGGTTATTTGTTTGGTAATGGTACAGATATAAAAATACCCTGTAATAAAAACTAAATGTATATTTTGCAAAGCAAATTAGGACTAATGGACTTAGTATATGTGGCGGGTTGTTATGGTTTGATTGCAGTGGGGTACTCCCAAGATTTTATCGAAATCCATTATGAAAGTCACATCCAGGTCAGATTTTGGTTGGAAGTTGAGTTAGAAAAAGATAGATGTACAGCACCAAGCCCCCACCCACCCACCCACCCCCGTCAGGAAAGCCAACGGTTAAATAATTGAATATATAATAAAAGTGAAATTCAGCGAATACTAATTTAATAACAATTCAATACTCAAATTTCCCAAGTAGTCTCTGTCCGCTTGCTCTTGTGATAGCCTATCTCATCATTTGACTAGTAGTGTGAGATTGAATTCCACCTGTCCTTATATTCTATTAATTTGTGTATTCTTCTCTCCTATTGCTTCTCCTCTTCCTCTTCACTTTCTCCAAATTCCTTCTTCTCCTCATCTTGTCTATACTCCTTTTCAACTTTCTCCTCGTCGCCTCCTTTTCCTCCTCCATCATCTATGCACCTTCTCTCCACTGACAGGACTTTGGTCAATTCCGACTGCTCTGCTAGTCTCACTTACGTCGCCTCCTCATGGAGACTCTGGACTCAACTCAACTCGAATCTGTCCCTTTCTTTTTCAAGAGTTTGTCGTTGTTGTTATTTTGTTTTTAAGTCATTTACTGATTTTCTTCTTGTTTCTCCTGCGCCTTTTCGTTTTCTCCTGGTCGTTGCCATCTTATTTGGTTGTGGAAAATCGTAATCTCGCTTATGTGGTGTATCTCTTGTACCTGTTGCTGTTGTTTTGGTCTCATATTCTTGTTTGTAACAGTTTTACACCTCTTGGGCGTGTGGCATGTTTTCCCGCATTTATGGTATTTCCTGTGGAAAATGTACCCTTTATACCACATCTTTACTAGAAATCCGTGTAGGGACAACACCTTCTTAATTGTGTACAATTGTTCTTTTTTCTTCTTCCAGTATTCTAATGCTTATCTTGATATTATATCCAGTGATAGTCTCCATTCTTGATCTTATGAATTTGATTTAGAATTTTTTACTAAATCTTACAACCGTGGCTTTTAATGGAATTTGCATAGGTATAAACACAATGAATAATTCCCGTTCTATATAGATTCACTAATGTTAGAGCAACTGAACTATATGCAGAAACAAAATGTAATTAGTGATGTCTGAAATGTGATCTATTTTGACCCCTTTAATTATATAACAAAACCTAATTAGTGAATTAATAATCTAATTAATGAAGGCTAATAATGCTATGGAAACATGACATGGTAACAAATAAATTGGTATAGTGATATCTTACAGATGGATGCGACTTGAATATATATTTGGGTGCGACATACCTTTACTAGTGTGCGACTTAATGGGTGCGAGATGACTGATTTGCAGATTCCATGCCTATGCAACTCGAGATGGTTTCGGAAGGGAAACTAAAATGAAGTAAAACCCGGAAAACAAAAGAAAAACAAGGACGAATATTTCACTATTGTGATGTGTTTAAAAACAAAGAATTAAGAGTCAGTGCATTGTTGAATAAATATTCTAGATTATATTTTGAACCTATAACCTAATTCTATATTCTTATGTTTCACATTCCAATGTAATGGAGCAAATGTCATCATGGCTAAGTGTATATTCCTTTTTGGTTATTTGGTAACTTTCGTTAAGTTCATAGGTATAAGCAGTGATCTCAAAATCATTGTCAAATTTGCTGAAATCCTACTTTTCATGGACATCACCTAAAACAACAAGAACACTTTAAAAAAAAAGAAAGCACGATTCAACATTGTTTTTAACTCAGATAAAAATATTTTTGTTCTTAAACTATTTTGCCAATATCTATGTTAACTGCCGTGCGCATCTTATTTAAATCACTGATGTTCAACAAAATGTAATTATTTTATCAAACACACTATTAAGAAGCAAAAGTGTGGCTAATGGACTGATGTAGAGAAATTGGATAAAATCATATAAACGACAACATTCCAAGTGCAGAAATGAGAATAGCAAATGGAATGTTAGGGACATTAGAACAATATATATATATATATATATATATATATATATATATATATATATATATATATATATATATATATATATATATACCAAATTTCATACAGTTACCTCAAGAGTTTTAGAGTAGTATTCCAGACACAAGAGTGTGGTTAATGGATAGATTAATCGATGTGGAGAAAATTTGCCCCCCCCCCCCCATCATGTCCGTGTCTCTCATGTGAATGTAAAGTATCGCTATGTTCCAATTCCATTACAATGTATCAACTGTATTTCTGTACCCTTACAACTGTGTACAGTATATGCTACACAAATATCAAAATTGTTACAAATTAGTTAAATCATGCACACAATCTTAAACTTTGGTGCTTATAAATCATACACACAATCTTAAACTTTGCTGCTTATAAATCATGCACATAATCTAAAACTTTGCTGCTTGTAAATCATGCACACATTCTTAAACTTCGCTGCTTGTTAATCAAGCACACAATCTTAAACTTCGCTGCTTGTTAATCATGCACACAATCTTAAACTTCGCTGCTTGTTAATCATGCACACAATCTTAAACTTCGCTGCTTGTAAATGCACACCCAAAAGCAAACATCAATCACCCAATAGATTAAGAAGTGGTCAATTAAATGATCAAAGTAGTCTACAATTGTAAATTCAATGCTATCAGTACAGTTCACTCATAAAGGTTAGGTAAATTTCCTATAATTTTTTACTTTTTTAAAATTAAACAAACATACAAAACGTTTTTCTTTTTTTTATTATTTTAAAAAATATTATTTAAATAATTATTTAAATAAAAAAATATACTACATTAATGTTGTACATTATATAGAATTTAATTATAATACTAAATACCATCTTAATGGGGAAAGTACATTAATGATGACGCTATGGGGCTATATCACATGGCGCTACGCGAAGTGAGCAGGCCTATGGAAAATCTCCCCATTAGGGTGTTTTATATTTATTTTATACTTATTTTTATTCAGTAAATTTTAAAAGTTAAAATTAATTTAAATTATGCACCTCTTTTTCTCTGGATACTATATCAAAACTTTTTGTTTCATGTCAAGATCCCCACTAGTCATGATACCCATTAAAGGGTAAATTGTTAAAAAAAACTTTTGGAACATTTTTTTAGATTAATTAACATAAATAAATAAAGGACGACCCTATTTGAGTCAGGAGCTGTATAACCAAATAAATTCGTACAGACCCTTCCTCAAGGCAGGCGGACCTAGACTATTAAATATTATTAGAAAGTAAATTGGTGTACATTAAATCTATAATTAAATACACTTCAATTTACACAAAATTCAAAATTTAACTAAAATTTATATAAATAAAAGAGTTAACGTGATAACCCATTTAGAGAGTTAAAAAGAAGTAAGACAATTGGTGGAAAAATTTGAACGGAAAAGGTTATCCTTACAAAAACACAAAGTATAGACTTATATATATAGCCACATACAAATAGCACCAACACAAATAGCAAACACAAGGATAATAGGGAACCACTAGCCATGGTCAAATGATAAAATAAAGTGGAATACTAATTTGGGTAGGTCAATTCCCATCTAGTAATGTCCTACTTAAATAACACAAAGGAAAAAAAAAATACCCCTTTTTAAACATGTTATCCCGATGGGAAAAATTAAATGGGTTTTAGATGGAAAAATAAAAAACTTTCAACAACATATCAGGGAGGAACACACATAAACATAAAAACTTTTTTACTTTTTTTATCGGGGGGGGGGGGGGGGCACATGTTTGGTGCCCCCCCCCCAAAAAAAAGAATAAATATAGGAAATTTCGGGAGCCACGCCACAGCCGTGTTATATCCGAATTCGCATTATAGTGGAGCGTGTTATAGCGGGGTTGCACTGTACTCAGCTGCACTCAAGTGACACAGATCATCATCCAGCGTCTTTTCAATTGTAAGCTGATGACACGCAAATATACAAATCTAACCACCCAAATGAAGTTGATGCTACCATCCAAGGAGTTGAGAGGTGCATTTCTGATGTGAAATCATGGATGACATGTAACAAGCTGCAGATAAATGATGATAAAACTGGTGCTATTCTGATCACAACACAAATACTTTCTCATTCTTATCCTTTACCTCAAACAATAAATATCAGCAACACCAACTTTAAATTTACACAGTCAGTATGAAACCTAGGTGTTACACTGGACAGTACTGAGTCTCTCACATTGCACCAACATGTCATGAATATATATGCAAGGTTGCATATCTTGAGCACTGGCTGAGACGCATCAGCTCCGTTTGCAAATATCTTTGAGCAGATCATGCCACTAAAATACTTGTGCGCTCATTAGTACTTTCACGACTGGAGAATTGTAACTCAATTCTGTCTGGTTCATCTCACTATCTACTCCAGTAACAAAGCACAGCTTCTCGGATCATGCTTAGAGTACCACGATCAGAGCACACTTCCTCACTGCTATGTACCCTACAATGGCTATCCATTCGATCCAGAATCAAACATAAACTTTGTTCTCTGTGCTTTGCTTCACTGACAGACTCTAGTCCAACATACCTATCTGGCCTCACCAATGTGTACACACCAGCAAGATACTTACACTCCTCTTCTGACAAATCATATATTCATTATTCTCACTATGAAAACGAAGTCATATGGATAACGTTCTTTTGCATACCAGTGCCCAGCAACATGGAACGAATTGCCCATTGAAATTAGTATCAAAGACAGTGATCCCTTTCAAGAGTGATCTTAACAATCACCTTTCTAGACTGCAAGAAAAAACTTACAGATCTAATAATGTTTAGTACCTTATATACTTTCAGCATTTTGTTTCTTCTAATTCCATGGTATTTTCTTTGGTAGTCATATCATTAACTATGTTGTAAAGCGCTTATGAGTCCTCATTGTTATTATTTTAAAGATTATTTACACGTTTTTTGTGGTCTGAACTTAACTGAGTAACACAGGATGCTACTCTAAGTTATCGACTTGAAAGGGCCGGAGTCCCTTATATAGAGCTACAAGGCCATGTGTTGCCCCAAATTCTACTGCAGACTGTGTGGGGGTTCAGTTGCCAGAATCTGTCATCAAAATCAACTAACACAATTCTATGGGTATATCTACTATGAAAAATTTAATAAAAATTTCTATTGATGGGCCCAGTGTTGATAATTTAAATGTCTGAGGGAAAAAAATGAGATGGATATTGATGAAGTGTCAGTATTCATAAATACTAAGTAGTATTTTGTATTATCAGCATATGTATTTTTTTTAAAATGTATTGTTTTTCATATGCTATACACTGAACTTAACACGTATATAATGGTATCGTTTTTATTAATAATTATTCATGTGCTTTGAAATTTAATCAAAACATGTTTCAAAAATGTTTCATTATCGTGTTTATATAGATTGGAAATATGGCAAATATAATATCTGGCATATATTGAAATCCCTGCATCATGGCATAAAATGGCTACTATGGCTGAAAAGTGGCACCAAATTTTTCAATTTTGTAAATTTCATGTCGCATAAAAAAAACTTCCTGAGGAGGTCCATCATACCCATTATAACTGTTTGAGTGAACGTCTTAAGTTAACAGATTACGACTTCACTTTACAAGTTTCGTCCCTGATTTGCCAGTTCAAGAAAGATATTTCATAAACGTGTGTTGTTCACGACGCAAGAATTGATGCAAGGATGCACGTCCAAAACATACTTTTTTATCTAAGAGATCTAAAGGAATTTGAATAATATAAAATACAGTAAATTCAAGAAGCATTAATCTGAAACAAGTATCAAACCGTTGCATAAATCAAATATACCTGGTCTACCCATTGTAGCTTCGCTAAACACAAAAAACACGTGTGAACAAAACTTCCGGATCCTACGGAATGGACTAAAACGTTCGCTCGTCACTACTACTACTGCTAAATTATGGGAAACGGCACAGATATGACCAAACATTATATCGGGTTTCTATTAATTATACTCTCAGTTTTATTACATTTAATACGGTTTGTTTGTATACGAGTTTTGGCAAGCAATTAACAAACGAATTCAATCTAAGTAAATTTCAATTTACATTATCGGTCGGTAGGTAGGTAGGTAGGTAGGTAGGTAGGTAGGTAGGTAGATGGATGGATGGATGGATGGATGGATGGATGGATAGATAGATAGATAGATAGATAGATAGATAGATAGATAGATAGATAGATAGATAGATTCACTACCTTACTCACTCACGCATATTGTCATAAATGAAGGGCTAATAGGATTCAACAACACATGCATACACAAACACACACATGAACTGCTCCGGTAGCCTAGTGGTTAGAGCGTCCGCCGCGGAAGCGGGATGTCGTCGGTTCGATTCCCGGCTGAGTCATGCTAAAGACTTATAAAAGTGGTACTAGCAGCTGTCTTGCTTGGCGCTCAGTATTAAGAGGTTAGTGATAGGACTGGTCAGCCTGGTGTCATAATAATGTGGGCTTTGTTTTGGTTGCAATATATCTTTTTTGTTATGTGAGGCTAGCATTGTCTTGTGTTTTGTTGATTTGCTGATTAAAGGCACAACTCGCGGCATCCACAAAGCAAGTTTTGTAATGATAACTGGAAAATTTGGAACGGTACCATCCATTTGCATAAAACTTTCTTCACCTGATGCTCTAGAATAAGAGAGTGTTCTTTACTCACCTATAAACTTTGTCGTAATCTCTTCAAAATCCAATGATTGTACTCAGCGGCAGCATTATTGTGGTTGCTTGCAGAAACAATTGGAGCTATTGTTCTTGCTTTGGTCAACAACGTCGCAGTATGTTCTGCAGGATCTGGATGATCAATTTCGATTCCTTTACAAAGATCAATTTACGTGTTTCTGACGTTTGCTTCTGCGTTATCAGCTGCTGATTGATAAACCGCTCCGGTGTCCTAGTGGTTAGAGCGTCCGCCGCGGAAGCGGGAGGTCGTGGGTTCGATCCTGGGCCGAATCATACCAAAGATTTACAAAAATGGTACTAACAGCTGCCTCGCTTGATGCTCAGCATTAAGAGGTTAGTGTTATGACTGGTCAGCCTGGTGTCAGGATAATGTGACCGGGTGAGACATCATGCTACATGTCTGCGGTATGATGCCCCAGTGCTAGACATCACTATAAACTGCATCACTGCAGATAGCGATATAAATGATTTTTTTTTAAAAGCTACTTTAAAAGTCCTAATCAAACAAACAAACGAAATTCAGCTGATGATACTGTACCACACTGTGCGTGAAGAGTAGCAATAAACTCATTAATATTTGTGCGAGTTCCAGCATCGATAGCCCCTGCAATTGGTGCAGCGGACATTCTGAATACTTTAGTAGGTCCAGATGTACCTAATCAAGTATCCTTAAACCAGAACGTATTTGTCGCGACAGATCGTGTGTAATCGTCGCTGAATAAGACAATATTAAGGATGGTACATACACCTGGAATATGCATTGACATATCTTCTACAGTTTGATTAGGAAGTTTAGATCGAGAGCTTCTGAACAAACTTCAACCGTTGTTATGTAATGTGCTTTGAACGCCAGCTCCAATTACAGCAGGAGGGACCACTGTTGGCATGATTCTACCATGTACTTTTCAAGTACAGCCTTGTGTGGAAGAAGACATACTTGGCTCGTGTGTTAAACGTGCGCACTCCACCTTTATTGGTTCGTTCGAATTTTCAAGTTACACGTATTATGTTGCTGATATAAACTCGTCAAATTCCTCAGCAAAATATTTTTGATCGATATATTTCGCTATTGTCATATAAAACGTTTGATATTACCACATAAAAATTAAAACACGGCACATTAAAGTCGTTGTCATGTATCTTTTGCGAGTTTTCGTATGATTTTTTTTCATCTCGCGGAGATCAGTATTTTTGTTGTTGGTCTCATTGCGTGATTTGTATCTTCAGTTGGAGCTATAGTTGGTATTACTTGTGCGATATCAGCGGTGGTAAATGTTGTCAGGGTATTTTGTTTGTTTCTTTCTTTCTGTGGCTTTATAGCGCTATTATAAGGTTTCAAAAATAGAGTTTCATTACAAAATGTATAAGTTTGATATTAAAAACAAGAGCTTTGTTCTCTCACCAGAAATGATAACCACGCAATCAAAACAAAGCTTCCCAATCAAAGTTACCAAGACGCTAATAATTCTTTATTATATATTAAAAACCCAATATGTTTTAATCATCATTACAATAATTTTATAGAAAATGTCTCTGCATACTTTAAAAGAAAACTCATTCTAAACTAGCGTAACCAAAATTCTAACAAATATTTTTTTCAACTAACAAACATTTTTTCAAATAACAAACATTTTTTTCAACTAACAAACATTATTTTCTTCAATGACATCAATACATCATTTTTGACATGGTTGACAACGTTGTGAATTAAATTGAGATTTCCACTGTTGGAATTCATTGGGTCATTGATGTACATTACGTTTCCTAGCTAAAGACAACAGATAGCCAAAATGGTCACAAAACCATCGATCTACTTTTTCATCGTTTCGAGACGAATGACGATCAAAATAAGTCACTAAATGCTCTAAAGAATATCCAAGACTGCGATGATGCAGAAAATAGACACAATATTGTCCACACACCATAGAATCTGTGCCTTGTAATTTCACATTATTGAATCGTGTCGTCTGCGCATTTCTTCTCATAAAGTCAATAATATTGTCTTCCAAAGGGGGTAATCCATGCGAATCAAAATATTCCACACAACCCTCTTGAGGAAAGGAAACAGCTACCCAGTGAGTTCCTGGAAGATGACTGTCATCTGTGTAGATGCCATAAGCTTGATGGTCTTGATGTTTGCGATGAGGTCGTTCATCTTTAGCACACACGACTAGGATTCCAAGAAGCAGTGTACGAACTACGGTTCAAAAGATAATAAAGTTCCCAGGTATCCAATTTTTGTGGCCTTGTTTTTTTCTCTTCACAGGTGATGATAAGTCATCAATTCAATCCAGACGTTTTGCTTGAAAAGCTCTGTCAAGTAATTGTTTCTTTGCTTCGTCTCCTTACTCTGTGCCAAGAAAGCATCGATGTAATCAATCTCTCGAGCAAAGAATGGAGGAGAGGAATGATCACGCAAGTCTTTATACCACTGAAGTAACACAGATTCGTCTGAGATGAGACTCCAAGCTTTGTTCAGATAATCATCCAATTTTTCTTCTTGACTCATCATCATACATTTATCGTGTTGAATTTGATGATCGTTTGACATCTATAACAACCTTTCTTAATCATGTCCCTCATTGTATCTTCCAAGTGTTTGGCAAAACAGGTGACTAAATGTTGTTCCTGTTCTGGCCATCTGGACTGCATTATCACTACTTCTTCTTTTTGGTCTTGGGGGTCTGCTTTCTCTGTTACCTCCCATTCCATTTCCATCGATTCTCTACTATTCAAAGAGAACAAGAGTCTTCCATAGTGTCTAATAGTCTAGAATGACTTCAAATTCATACACTATAAAGATAGTTAACCCCAAAACTATCAGGCCTTGCAGTAACTTAATAACATCATGCATTAACTAACAATGCAAATAGTTGTCATATAGGGTTATATATTCTACACAAAACAGCACAAAGAGTTCCAAATTTATAGGGGAAAAAACGGAGCAAGGATGTTTACAGTGAGAATCCAAAACAAGACACCCAAGATGTATACAGGGAATCATCGAGTGAGTACAGGGTCAAACAAGACACTCAAGAAGTATACAGGGACCAACCACAGGAGCAGAGGGATAATCGGTCACTAACAAGTGATCATGGGATTCTCAAAAAAAAGTCCTTTTTATGGCTATTGTCTTTCATTGCCTTAATAGGGTTTTCCACTTGGTTACGGAAACCCTCCTTGACAAGCTCTATCCAAAAAGCCTAACTTGATCATTTTCGGACCCACCGCTCAAAATTAACAATCTGATCCTCTCTGACAGTGGCTACCTTTCAAATGATGTTTAGTCATGTCAGCAAAAGAAATTGTTAGGAACATGTAATATGTACACTTTTGTACTAGAAGATTGGCATAGATAGGAGCGTAATTTAATTCTTCAACTCTATCATTTGATGAATTGCATCGGTGGCTTACACAATTTTGGCATAGGGAAATCCACTAGAAAAACTGAATTGAATTTGGAATAAGCGTACGTACTTTCGATTGGTTGATAGGTTGAGTGCATGATGGGTCTATTCCCACTCACCCAGGTCTAACATTTATATCATTAGCCCCTTTTTAGGGGTATGATATGACGACCAAATTAAATAGCCCACTCTGTGCGCATAAACGCCAGGAAGATGTGGCACCATTCCATCTTCCTGGATAAATTAAATCACTGCCATGTAAATAAATGGCAGTGCAAAATAGTGAACATATGACCCTAGTGGCCGGTTTCACTTTAAATCCAACTATTCATTCATTGCATCTAAATGAGTGTTCTTGGCTTCTTTTCCGTACGTCAAGAGATTTTCGAGGTACGCTCGTTAAGAGTAAGTATCCATGGTACTGCTGACCAGTTTGTTATTCATGTACAAATCCACATCACTGAACAATGAATGCATGAAATTGTTGACAGGAGCTACTCGGGCATCGGATCCCGGAACGGAGTTGTCCGTTTTTTGATCACTTTCACTTTTAAATACAAGTAACTGCTGTTCAGATCGATGTAATCTTCGGGTTGCCCTTTGATTTCGAACTCGATGGGAGCTGAATCTGTCAAAGAGGAGACGGGATGAAATTCAACCCATTGGGCTTTTGGCATGGTCATCATAGTGGGTGGCATGGCAAAGAGATCCAGTTCCGACTTGGAACAGGCACAATATTCTTGGTGCATCATTTCTTCTCAGTCTCTATGATTTTTTTTTAATTATCAAAAATGTCTAAGTCACGAACGGTTCTTTTTTTCTTAGTCTTTCTAACTTTAGAAGTATGGAGACTTTTGGAAGGGTTTCTTCGTCGTCGCTTTCTGCCTTGTCCTGGCTGTGTCCTCAGGGAAGCAGGAATGCCAGACTTGGTACCGTTCAGGTCATTTATAAGACTTTCTCGTTGGCCCAAAATCTCATTACCCGTTTGAAGCAAGACATTTTTGCCTGCTCTCAAAAAGCTTCTTTGGAGTTTTGTTTGTCAATGAGAACATTTTGAAGAAAATCTTTGTCGTGAGTCAATGCGGCATCTTTTAAGGCGTGCAATCCTCGTGTCACCATCGGTTTCAAAACAGGGACCACGGAACCAAAGGCCAATTTAAACATATCTCCTAAACCATGTCCTCGTTATCGAGCGACTCCTCAGGAACACAGGATACATAACTTTTCAGTTGCTGGAGAATCGTTTTTGAAAATGGAGTTTCACTGTGACTTTCCCTTTGGTAAATGGAATATTTTGTCCCAGTTATCCTTTTATAGTAATGTTGACACTGTTGCAATTCGACTTACTGACGGGCAAATAATGAGAATGTACAAATTCGCGGTGAACGTGATAGGTATTTCCACCTTCCTCATCAGCGGCTGCGGCAGAATCCATTTTGAAAGAAATGACACGCACTAACGGTACAGAGGTGTGTCCTACCACGTTGTACTCCACCACATCGAAGTACACAAACATCAAGTTGAGTCCTTGGTTCATTTCTACAAAATACAAGTTACTGGTCATGGCTGGTATTTAATTTTTCCCCACCCAAAATATCATACAATTCAGGACAAAAGGTAATGGCCATCATTTTGTCCTCTGAAAATTTGATTATTAGGCGACGAGCCACTTTATTGTACTCAAAGGTAACACTTTTTCTGGCTTTCTCCATGGCTTTACCAAACAAAGTATTGAACCTGTTAGCATGTGTAGCCACTAAATGTTGACCACTAAAAACATAGCCTACAGGAATGGTTAACAGATAGGTGGACGGCTTAGTTTTGGGGAATTGTGTTTTTATCGGGTCACTGACAGTGATGAGTGCGTCTAAATTTTGTTGTACACATTTTTGTACACTTCTACTTTAAAACTGTTCTGATTTTCACGATCTTTTTTATTTGTGTCGGGTGTATCATTTCCATGAAAGGCACTACCCAATGAGCATCGTGATTCAAATGAATGGCTTGAGATAATTTATCCGTGTAACAGCACAACGTGTTGAGCAGCAGAGAGGGTGAACAGACCACGTTTTCAAGCAAAAATAAGGCTTCCAGATCATGTTTTCGAACAAAATATGGCCTATAGATAACGTTTTCGAACAAAATATCAGGTTTCCAACAAATCTCATTTAACCAAAAAAAAGTCTCCATTTTTGCAAAAACGGAGATTTTACGATTTTGCTCGCAACGATGTGGTCATCCACCCTCTCTGCTGCTATGGGTTAACAAAAAATAATAAATGATTTTAACCGAATATTTGATCAAGTCTTTAGGACGAAAATCATTTATGATTTCACAAACAAACTAATCGCTAACACCTCTTCTTGTAAATCAATCAGATTATTTGACTGGTCGGTGAGTTTGAAATTAATTCTGGTTAATGAATTATTATGGCATCGCATGTAGACAGGATTAATTGGGTTTTCAATAATTAGGAATCCTGGAGGAGCTATTGGTGCAAACGAATAAAGAATATATCCCTGCTGAGCTTGATTTGATCGTTCGAGATTAATTTGATAGCTTCCTTCGATAACATCGCATACTAAATTGAGCGCAATCACTGAGGATATATTCACGTTGAACGGAGCGATATGCCTGCCGCCACCATCTGGATCATTATTATGTTTGAGGATTTTTTTTTCCTGTGATGCTGTTTTTTTCCATGCATCATGAATTATTTTGAAACCAACATCGATGGCATCATTGAGAAGTTTTTTTAGTTCCGGTACGTTATATCCCGGTAGTTTGAATGTCGGAATATCTTTGACAGGAAATTTATATTGTTTTGCGAGTTCTGTTCTCGATAGGGGATTATAGTCATCTAATATATCCTGAATAATTTTCAGATTAAATGTTTCCTACCGTCGATAATTTTGTTGCATGTTTCTACGACGCTGATAAATTCATCTCGGGTGAGAGAGCCGGATTTAAGAGATATTAACAACAGCGATAAATCATTATTCATTGCTGTGAAATTTTTAATGATTTCAGGTTCGTTAACAAAATGAAATCCCTCTATTCTATCCCCTGGCCTCTCTTCTCCAGTTGATCGGTATCCGAGACCAAAAAAATCTATAGTAAATCTATGATCTTTATAACTCTTTATTGGATTATCAGGTTTTATTCTGTCTGTGATATAATCAGTTTTTTGTGGTTCTGGTAAATCAACGGTTTCCCCCCCCCCCTGGTGGTAATTCAGGCCATCCTAGTATGGTTCTAATAGAACTTTGATAGATATCTACGACGTATCCTTCTGTGTTTATCTCAATCGCGGATGATAGCGTCGGTTCATGAACTGTTATAGCGATTTTTGACTCTACTCCAGTAATCGATTTTATTCTACGCGCGAATTCATTATTGATTTGTTCGATTTGGTATGACCCTGTTGGTATCGAAACGACGTTCCAGTCTGGGGTTCTGTCGGGTTTATTCTTATTTGCAAATACCAGTGAATTATTCGGTTGTTGACCACCAAATGATTTTGATCTGATATTAGGCCAACTGTGGTATACTCGTAATTTTGCTAGCGCTATCTCCTTCACGGGGACTGGGCTAGGGAAATTCACACTAAACTCGGGTTCCGTTGATGTTATTGATATCATACTTGTTTGTACTGGGTTCGTGTTCTCCACTATTTGTTGAAGTAATTCCATCGGTGTCGTCATTGTTATTATACTCATGTTGTCGATCTAATTTTGACACCGCGGAATCATAAATACTGACCATCACTGAGAACTCACAATTTGGTATGGTTGAGGTTATTGAGATCATTCTGGTTTTTGGGTTCGTGTTTTCTAATTCCATCGGTGTTGTGATTGTTATTATATTCATGTTGTCGCTCTAATTTCGATATCGCGGAATCAAAAATACTGACCATCGCTGAGAATTCACTATCTGATATAATTGTATTATCGAGTGACGACGATATCATCAATGATAATTGCGAGTATGCGGTTGATGCAATATGAAATTGAAGTAAGTAATTCTGCAGTTTACTCTGGCTGCATGATGATATCTTTTTTGTTATCCCGGTTGATATACCCCCGATTGTAGCCACCGCAGAAATGCAAATTGGAACCACGACCGGGGCAATCATTGTAACCGATGCAAGTATTATTCCGGCGCCAGCGAGAACGCTTGACACCGAGTACATAGTAATATCAATTGCGGTGATTCTTCGTCGGTATTTTTTTATTTTTATTTGATACTCCTCAGTGAGGGTTTTGAGTCTATTTTGAAATTCTCTGACCTGATCATAGCGACATTGAGTTGATGAAATCATTGTTATTTTAAAAATACTAGCGTTTTCAATTGTGAAATCCGAACGATTTTCCTTTCAATTTAGTTATTTACTTAAATCCGCTACGAATTCCACATACCAGGTTGCTGAAACCCTAATCAAATTTTTATCAGTAGCTGTTATAGTGAACTTTTCAGTTGTATCCTTGTCGATGATCGTTGAAATCGTATTATTAACCCCGGATGAACTCGACGATGATATATTAAATTGAGTCAATGGTGTTACTAGTGTTAATCGATAAATACCTTTAATGGTTGCAGTGATATCTAATTTGTTGTTTGTAGGTGTCCACGCAAATGATCCGTGTTGGATTGTGTATACTACGTTGTTGGTTTTCTCATGAGGAATTTTTGTTTTTTCAATGATTGTTATCATCCTCGAAAAATCACCTTTGATGGCTTCGATGAAAGTTTTCGTCTCATCGATGGATTTTTTAATATCCGGGAGTTTTATTTCTATTTTATCCAACGGGGTTCAAATAAATTTCTCGATGATATTTTTACGAAAAACTGAAAACTGTTTTCCGTGTTCTTCAATTTTAGATTGAAGTGTTGCTAGTTCTAACAGAGAATTATCCAACTCATTGTCATGGGTAGCAATCTTATCAGTGATCGTAGACACAAGTGCACCTGGTTTAAGTCGTCCGTCGCTGGAATACAACGCAATAGAGTTTTCAGTGGCGTCTTGCTGCCGTTTTAAAATGTCATCCGCGGATATATTACTGGCTTTAAGTCGTCCGTCGTTGGAATACAGCGCAATAGAGTTTTAAGTGGCGTCTTGCTGCCGTTTTAAAATGTCATCCGCGGATATATTACTGGCTTTAAGTCGTCCGTCGTTGGAATACAGCGCAATAGAGTTTTCAGTGGCGTCGCGCTGCCGTATCAAAATGTCATTCAATGACACATCACTGGATTTCAATTTACCCTGTTTGTCCTGAAATACAACTATTTCGTTCGGGTCAACATTTACTAAATTTAACGTCTCAGCGATTTCATCTTTGATTAGTTTTTTTACATCACCGGTTGCAGTGTCATCGGGTTTGGGTTTCAAAGATCTCCCCCAAATATCAATCATGTTATTGTAAAACTCTTTCTCTCTCTAAAATCGTTTTTGACGACCTCGTTGAAAAATCTTCGATTTTCGCCAGCGATTACTAGTGTATTCATTCACGACAACATGTGGTGGTTTTCCGCTTGGGTTACTCAAGGAGTTAGAAATAGCGTCAAGGACATTTAATACTTCGCTGCCACATATTGGTGGGTCATTCATTTGTTGTGTTGGTAGCGTAGAATACCAAGTCTTCATTGGAAGGGTTTTTATATAACGCATAAACTCTTTTGGTGGGGCTAATCCATATGAATCGAAATAAACAATCCCACGTGGATCAATAGCGTATGCAACCCAGTGAGTTCCAGGTCCGGTGCTGTTATCTAAATTAATGATTCCGGTTTCAACGCTGTTTGGTTGATGTGGTAATTGATCTTTCATAAAGACACCTCTGAAGTTTTTAATCGCTAGTTTTTTAGCAGCATCCATTAAATCAAAATTGGACATAGGAATCTTCGATTCCTCAATTAATAAATCGTTCCTGGTAGTCTTAGACCCTTTCCGCTGTACCACGAATACGGGGTTCCTGGTAGTCTTAGACCCTTTCCGCTGTACCACGAATACGGGGTTCCTGGTAGTCTTAGACCCTTTCCCTTTTTTTTATATCCTTTCCCAGTTGCCTTCTTTAGTGCCATTCCTGCTGCAGTACCAACGGCTCCTAACGCCGCTGCTTTAGCCACCGCTGGGGCTGCTGCTGCAATCAATGCTGGAATCGCAGCTAACAACGGAAATATACCGCCTGTTTTAATCATATTTTTGATAGCAGCCGCAGAGAGAGTAATCTGAACACCCTTTTTTGCTACTAGTGCATCATTGAAATGTTTCACCTGACGAGTTGTCAGCGATAGTTTATTTGCACCACCAGTCATTTGGTTGGGTTTCAACGTGATTGTGGTTCCACATTTTTTAGCTGATTCCGATTGCAATTTTTTGATTTGACCAGGAGTTAACGCAACACTAATAACACTATATGACATTATACATAATTGATTGATTCTAAATCGTTTACATGTTTTCCACTGGTGCATCTACCACTCTCATTCTTCCACCAACACCTTCAAGTAGCATTGATTTATCACTGAGAATGACAGCAACCGCTCTATAATCAGCAATAGCACCACGAGTCACATTAGCTCTAAAATGTATATCAACAACAGATTGTCTCATCAAATCGAGATGTTCCAGTGAGAAGTAATAGTTTGGATACAGATTTTTAAAATCATATTGTGATATTTGCAAACCAGTATCCACATTTTGATCGCGTGCCATAAATGACAACAGACGATGATAAACTCGTGCAATATGATTTTCTGTGTAATTAAGTTGTATATCCTCGGATGGTTCCTGTTGGCCGTTTATTCTCAGTGAGACGTCTTTCACACCTAATTGATCAAATATCATATGACTGAAACGTTGATCGCCAACTCGTGCGTTATCTTCTAACGCAATAAATATATGACGTGGCGCAGAAACGCCTTGTTTTGATGCTAGGTTCCAAGTGAATAACCCGTTGATATTTGATTGTTTAACATCTGTACTCACGGTTAGCCAACTTAGTAATGATTTTCCTCCTTGGTCCTTAAATGATAGTAATCGTCCTTCTGCTGTGATTGCTGGAGTCAACACTGGCATCCACAATGATATTTTTGTTAAATTGACTTTACCAGCATCAGCATTGGGATTTTCAGCATCTGCTGGAATCCTCCAGATTGCGTCGTTATCATCACTTTTTCGTACAAGCCATACTGTATGCTTCGCCCCGTAGATAACTTTTCGGACGTTTCTACAGAATCCAAATATGTGATGCAGTGGAATCGCGCATGAAAATGATTTACGCGCTCCTTGCAACATTGAGTTTCGTGTTGCAGCTCCTAGATTGAAATTAGCATCGTTGTTTATAATCATATTCTCGACATCAGCATCACTATTATCACGTTTTTTTGGTCGTCTTACAACAAATGGATTTCCTCCAGCGGTATTCTTACCATCTTTTGCAAACATCATAGAGGGTCCTGCTGATCTTGTATAATCATCAGAATATCTCGCTAACCCGATTATTGTTGTAGCCACATCAACATCGCGATCTATCGACTCAATTTCTTTTCCATCAATGAGATATCTAGCACTCTCAAATAGCGCCATAATACCATTATTGACAAAACCGACTTGAGTACCATCTGGATACGGTGCTGGTACAGCAGTAGTATCAGCAGCTGTTACAAGTTCTCTTTCTACTTCAATAAACGCTTCACAGGGCAAAAAGTATTTACTGGTATCATGGACTTGAAGTTCAATTCTTGCTCGACTATTTGGGTCTATTGCATGATAGGCGTAATATTGATAATCGCGTACAGAATCATCCTTGCCAACTGGGGCATCATTATCAAACGCTGGATCAGGTGACTGTTTGAAAATTTTATTCTATTTATCAGAGTCTAAATCGCGATTTTCCATTTTCATCGTCGTAGTTTTTTAAAGCCACTTCCTGCTATCATATTTGCAATATTGCTTTGGTCGGGGGTTAAAGCCATCGACGCTAATTTTTCGTCTACTGCGTTATTTATAATTCTACTAACACTTGCAGGCATTTCCGCTGTAGATGGCAATGGTACCGGTTTCTTTTTTCGTCTCACTAATGATGTTATTTTATTCTTCGCAGTTGAAAACGCTTTTCCAGCAAAATCTCCAACAGCACTAATACCCTTATCACGAATAACATCAATTGCTTTCATTCCTAGTTGTTTAGCTAACGGAATCACTTTTGGAGCCATTCTGGCAAATAACCCTAAAATGGTATTGCCTAAACCATCTCCGTAGTATGCTCTATAAACTTGAAACCGTGAATTAACTACGTAGACGGGGGTTGGTTTATCATGATTGTAGTGTATGATCATTATTTGAAATCAGAAACAATTTTTTAAATTGACTTTTCAATTCAGTCACTATGATACCCACTTTCCACTAACTCGCCAATGAAATCTCGATATGTGCTGATATCCATGATACCACCCTGAAATAATCGTCTACAGATATCAGCTGCTTCATTAATTATTTCCGGTGAGTTATTTCCGGCTCGGAACCCTCCTACAAGAACCTCTAATCGTGATATATCACTGAGAACACTACCAGGACATGAAACGCTAGCGTTTCCAACTAGACCACTCCCCAGAAATTTCTTCTCATCGTATGGCTGTCTTATTTGGAGTTGAAATTTTCTCTTGAAGTCTCTGTATTCGTTCATCCTTCTATCGAAACTCCCAGTATTTATTTCATACACTATATCAGCCCATTCATTATGTGACATTCTATAATTCGAATAATTGTCCGTGAAAAACTTCTCTTGTGAATCATAGCTGTTAGCAGCGAATTTACCTAAATTGTCTATATCCTAGTTGAGAATTTGTTGTTTAGCGCTCTCGGTAAATATAATTGATTTAGGTAGTCCACTAACTAGTTCTTCCTGAAATCCTTTAAATTTTCGTTCTGAAGCGGTTGATATATCCTGAGGAAGTGATTGCAAGGATTTTTTTGTTTGTTTAGTTCTTTTTGCTATTTTTTCTAACACAGGAATAAGACCCTCTTCTTTTCTTTTACCGTCAGGATCATCTCCCACAGGATTTTCGAGATTTTTTATCAAAAAGGGCTAAATCAAGCAAATCCTACATGAATTACCATCAAAAAATGCTAAAAATAAATGAAAATCTGATACGAATTATGGCTAAAAAGTGTAATCTGATAAAAAATCTCGAAAATCCTGTGTAAAAAACCTCGGGTTTTCGCCCTCAAAATCCGACATGTCAGACATGTAGGATGATTTTTAACACTATCATAGAAGCGTTATTTCATCCTATCAATGATGAAGGAAGTGTGGAAACTGCTATAAAAATAATTAATATCACACTTCCTTCATTCTATTTTTGATCAATCCGAACCAGCCATCAATTTTTTATTCACTGATTTTGACATTGTCAATCAAAAAATGCTAAAAAAATTAAAATCTCTATGAGGGACGGTCACAATCAAATAATGATAAATGGTTGGTCAATCAAAATTGTTCATTTTCTTGAATTAACGCCCGTAGGTTTCTGACTTTAGAATTAACCTCCTTTTTCAATTCGTATTCGTACCCCAATTCTTTTCGTATTCGTTCTACGATGGTATACATCGGAGCGAACACACTTACGTCACTGGAAAATGCGAGAGAGTCCCGAATAGAATTCTGAATTCTCTTGATGAGCGCATACTTCTTTGGTAGCATATACTTGTTAGTGCTAACTCCGTATTCTATATCCTGAAAATCAGACATGATTTGATCAGGATTTAACCCATCTGATAGTTCAATATCCCAACTTTTCAATTTTGAAATCTCGGGTAAAATGCTATTCATGTTTTCAGAATTCATTATTCTATAATAATGATATATTTCTAAATGAAAAATATGACGCATTAGACGTAACTAAATTGAACTTTTTGTCCCGTCCTTTTTGAAATAGCCGTTTTGGTTATTCCCTCTGCAACTTTTCGTACTGAGGATGGACAAATATCGAAATACTTGCCGGCTTCATTCATTGATTGAAATATTTTTTCTTCGTTAGTTATCGTATTCAAACATTTTACTGGTCTCGCTTTTTTTGAGCATTTTCCAGTCTCCCCCCGTTTGGAATTCTCACTCTGTGTGATAGCTTGCAGATTTGATAAAGAATTGTTTTTCGGATTAGAATCGATATGATCAATAACAAAATCATCCTCGATCAATCCATAAAAACACTCAAATGCGAAACGATGATTGAGATAAGTTTTCTTTTCTTTTCCCCCACCAACAGTAAACACCAAATACCCCATACCATTGTCAGCACCAACTGATTTCTTCAGCCTACAGTTTCTTACAACACCATCACTGGATGCTTCATAATTTGTAATCAAGGGATGGTGTCTGAATTCTTGGTTCATTTGTATACATAGTACTATTGTTTGTCTAATTCATTGTTTGGTTTAATGATAAATCTTTCGATGTAGTCTTGAGGAGTTCTTATGATTTTATCCTTGATACTGTCTTTGTCAGCGTCAAGAATACTGACTTTGTCAGCGTCAAGAATACTGACCTTGTCAGCGTCAAGAATACTGACTTTGTCAGCCTCAGGGTCAAAATTTCTGATTGATTGTCCATTTTTTATTCTTTTATCATAATAACGCTTCAACTCCCTGTATCGCTTACCACCGCAATTTAGACACAACTGAGATTTTCCCCTGACCCCAACTCCACATAGAATACAAGGTAACGGACCAAGGCTTCCACGACGAAAGCTTTGCATATGATACCCACAGAACTCATTTCTGCATGATTTGTTACACGGGGTTATTGATCCAATCATAAGCCACTTGCAGTGATTCATTATATAAAAATCTTTCATTTAAATGCTTGTTTTAATTATAGCATGAGGGAATTAGGGAGAACTCCTTCGAAAAATGCTGATAAGGAGTTTAAGAGATTATTAAAAATCAATCCTAGATTTAATCTCGATAGACCCAAAAAACGTCCAATAGACGGAAACATGAAAGAGTTTAAGAGATTATTAAAAATCAATCCTAGATTTAATCTCGATAAATCAAAAAAACGTAACAATCGTCCAAGAGACGGAAACATGAAAGAGTTTAAGAGATTATTAAAAATCAATCCTAGATTTAATCTCGATAACCAAAAAAACGTAACAAACGTCCAAGAGACGGAAACATGAAAGATTTTAAGAGATTTTTAAAAATCAATCCTAGATTTAATCTCGATAAACCAAAAAAAAACGTCCAAGAGATTACCCTGGAAAGATGCTCAATTCAATCTCGATATAGTTTCTAATACACCAAAGAATACAATTCTTGATAAAGCCATGATTAGTAAAATCAGAGACTGTTTTAATGAATTCAAGCGTGATGGAGCATCTTATTGTTGGTCAACATTTCGAATTGATGGTGTTGTTGATGCTACCATGAGTGATGAAAAAGCAGCAGTGATAATTTCACGTGTTGGGGAAAAACGGCAATTTTTCCGAATCAAATTCATTATCGAAGTCGATGGTAAATGGATTATTAGGGATAAATTTGAACCAATCCTCAAGAATAAAAACGCTGTCATTGTGAGTAGAGATTCCAAACCAGGAATTCTAACCGGAATCGATAAGCCATACTACGAAAGATCTTATCCCGTAACAGCAATGGTTTATGGGATATATCCGTTAAATGATAAACCCGATATCGCAAAACTAGCTCCTATGAAATATTCTAGTTCACTGAATTGTGTAGCAGAACGAATAATAGAACACTTCACAAATGCGTCCCGGGGGAATAAACTAACTGATCTAAGACGAAAAAAAATAACAGAGTGGGAATTAACGGTAAAACAGCACGGTGCAAAGATTTCTGATATAGCTAAATTAGAAGCATCATTAAAATTCCCAATATCCGTAACAACAATAACCGGAGAAGTATTATACGAACCGAAATATCAATCGCGAGGAGCCCCAATACAGATTATTGATCATAACAAACACGCGTGGACACCTGCGGTAACAATATTTCCACGAGAACGAACCGTGAGATATATCCCCAAGGAGTTCGTCGGGGATGTTTTCTATGAAGAGAGATTATTTGATGCTATTCATGCGTTGTGTAAGGATGATCCTGTGTCAGTGTGGCTACTTAGAAGTGATGAAGAATTCGATCAATTTGTAAAACCAAATGGTGAATTATATCGCATTGAAGAATTAGATAACAGAATGAGAAAAATCGCTAGTGATTTTTCACCGGAGAATTCCCATGAAAAACTACTCACGGATAGTTTTACTATTCCATCAGTGGTAGCTCACTTCGCAAGAGAAAAAAACTCATGGCGTCCAACATGAAGTGATTTTCTCGAGGATGTTAAATTGAGTTGCGTCGCATTCGGTCATGGAGGACTGTGGAATACGAAATACTCACGTGATGGTATGATTTCAATTGATATAGCCGCGTGTTATCCCGGAAGTTTTCTCGGATATGGGGAATGTGCTGAGTACTTCAAACGATTTGGACACCCCACGCATGAAATGACTCGTGTTGCGATTAATGGACCATTGCCTGATTTTGATTTAACCGGATTCGCTCGTGTGATATCATTCGAATTAGCTACAGGGTTACATCCGTGTAGTTATGTTTGGCTCGGTAGACACCTATCTGAAAAACACTGGATGCCAATAGTGCTATTGAGATATATGATTGATTGTGGTATGCTAATGTCGTTGATTGTTTCCGAGGCTATTATATGCTATCGAGCTCAGAAAGAAGTTTGGCTACCACAACCCGATCTAGATAGAATAATCAACGAACTACGAAAACAGTTTCCAGATTTCAGTGAAGAAGAAATCATAAATTGGTCTAAGAAGTTATTTGAAATTAAAAAAGAACAAGCAAAAGATCTCGGAAGAAGAATAATCGGTAAATGTACCCAGGGTGGACGATACGACAACGCAAAATACTCTTCGCGGTTGATCATAGATGTCGCTGAATACGATTTTATTGTAGCGGATTTAATGAAACAGGGAAAACTTGTATCCCGTAAGGATGCTTTTCTATCCAATGGTGAGAAATTAGGTACGGTTGTTACCTACTGTGATGGATATAATTCCCAGTACACACATTTGAGAAGTTCAATGCTAGCCTATGCTTCTATTAATCTATTTTCGATGATAAATATATTTCCTAATACCGCGGTTAGAGTGGCCACTGATTCGATGTATATACACAATAAGTACAAATCAGCTGTAGCGGCATTCACAGATCCCGAAGAAAATTGGGGGCGTTGGCGATTTAAAAAGGAGATGCTACATGAGTATTGTGAATCCGCAGACGTTGCCATGGATGATAAATATCTTTGTTGTAACCGTATTGAAATTCAATCAGAATTTTCTAATGCACCACCGGTATCTGATCCAATATGTAGATATAAGACAGTTTATTTAAACGGTTGTGGTGGATCAGGAAAGACAACTCGTGCAATTGAATTATTTCGTCGTGGAAACGCTAGCGTTTCTAACATGATTGTGCTAACACCGACTCACAGACTCGCCAGAGAGATGATACAGCGAGGGGTAAATGCTTGCACTTACCATAGTTTCTTTCGATGGAAGGGTGACAAATGGACTCCTGAGCGTATGGGTGATAAATTCATTCCTGAAATCATAATTTGGGATGAAATATGCACAGTGTCATTAGATGTATTAAAAACATTTCTTGAGTGGTTGTTAAACAAAAACACAAAAGTCGTCATGTGCGGTGATCACGGCCAACCACCACCATTTGTTGGTGCATCTCCACATGAATGGCTAAAGGGTTTTGTAGACTACTATGAAGAAATTACCACTGATTATAGATCACTTGATGAACGATTACGAGAATTCAAAGCGCTAATTAGATTACAACCGGATGGAATCCAATGCGAAATAGCGCGTGAAGTGATTTCAGAAACTCGAATGAATGATTTCTGGGAAACATGGAGACCAAACGATTTGATCATTGCAAGTAGAAAAATAGTCAGGGATACACTTCAGATGAAGTTATTTGAATTGCATAAAGAAAAATTTGCAACGCTTCCAGTACCCCTTTGTTATAGGCCATCGGATACACGAAAACAGAATATTGAAGTTGATATTCTAGGACAGAGTGAAAAACAAATTCTCGTATTAAATGATATTGTGCTGGTTGATATCAATGTCGTTGAAGATGCATTGCGTGCTAATAAATCCCCGTGGACGCTAGGATACGCAGCAACAATACACTCTTCACAGGGATTGACTATATCGAATACAATTGTTTGGATGGTGGATAATCACATCGAATGGTCGAATTTAGTCTATCTCGCAGTATCCAGAGTACGAAACATAAATCAACTTCGAAGAGTTGTCCTCGATGATGAAATCATTGGTGATGATAATGACACAACAATAAGTGATATTGATGTTAGCATCATTAATAAAAAAATCTCCGGTTACAAACAACAGGACAAAAAAAAACAACGAGAATTTGATATTGATGCTAAATTAATAATTACACTGAAGAAACAACAGAATAATCACTGCGCGAGTTGCAATTGTATAATGCATTGGCAGTATTCGGATAAGGATCCTCGCCAATTCACCGTAGACAGAAAAAATAACAATCTCGGTCATGTCAGAAATAATGTGATGTTGACTTGTTTTGAGTGCAATAGACGCAACGGTGCTAGTTAAGACCATGCGGTGGCAATTGAGTATCCTCGGGAATCACTTGTAGTTGTTGTCGAGTAAAACCCCGCTGAGGTGCAGTTGAATCCAGTTTATAGACTGGAGGTCTACCAGTTGATCGTGTTATACTAGATATCTTATGCGTAGTGACGCCCCAAATAGGATCCGTAGCCCTTTTTCTACCCCCTTCAAGCTCTCCTGGTTCGTATAAGTACCTCACAATGACATTACTACCAAGAATTGGTTCTTTGAAATCTTTTTGTGGTTGTACGGGTATTGACTTCTTTTTAATCGCGTTGATAGGTTTCATGTTGATTGTTCTAGTAATCTCGTTATTCAGTGCAGTAATCACAGATGGTAATCTTTTAACCCATTCACGGGATCGCTTTTCTTGAATGAATTCTTTTGCGTATTGATATCCAAATAACCGCTCAGCAATCGTCCGATTAAATCGTTCTACAATGGCCTGATCGCGATGTAGCGCAGTATGCCCTCGTCGTATGGTGACATTATGATGTTTCATTGTAGATAACACTGCACCCTGAAATTCCTTGCCAGGATCAACCTGCAATAGATTTGGCCAGTGCAGAGGACCTCGTCGATAAATCCTTTCAAATGCAGAAGCGACTTCAGTGGCCGATTTTGTTTTTAACGGTTCTGCTTCTTTGTATCGACTTGCAATATCAACTACGGTTAAAGCGTATTTGTAACCACGATCATGTGGCAGAAATAATATATCAGCCTGATGAACTTCATTAGGAGCGGTCACATCAAAATGCGAGAATTGAATTTGTTTAGGCGGTGGTAGATAAATTTGCCATAGTGCCTGTTTGGATAACCAATTAGCCGCAGTGGTTTTTTTCACTTTTGCAGCGCTAACGAGTTTATGGACTGCTGATTTACCCCTCCAGTATCCTCTTGGGGAATAATAAATTGATTCCATATTATTAATTACCAGCACCTAACATCAATTTACTTTTCATAGCCGATTTTACCAACCACGAAGCCAATTTTTCTTTGAAGGATTTATCAGGAATAGCATTTAACGCATGAATTAATTTCACATTCGCGAGATGCCTGTTTTGCAGATTGCTGCTTTTATAAGCAACATCATGATGGTGACAGGCCTTATCAATGGCGGTCATTGGTTCTTCACCGGGGTTGGGTTGATTTTGATTATTGAGTCTGATATCAAGTCTGGTTCCTGGTCCACAGTAGCTATATCCTGGGAGGTGTTTTTCTCCTGGATACTTTGCCCATGGGGTTCCAGGGAGCTTTGCCAATTTGGCTGCGATATCACCTCCTCGTTTTTTTTAAAATCAGATCTCATAGACACAAATCTAAATTTCTTTGTACCACATTGCACGCATTTACCAGAAAGCGCTGATCGGTTATTTTTAGTTGTAACCGTCGTCTCATCATCTGTGCCAGTACGCGTTTTACACTTCACACAATATAGATCCATAATTTATGTATAGAAATATGGATATAATTGATTTTTCAGCGACTAAAACAAGAGAACCAATTAAGCATCATGCAGCGCTACCAAACTCTATCCGGATGATTATAATCGGGCCATCTGGATCCGGTAAAACGCAATTGTTGCTCAATTTAATAATGAGATGGATGAAGTGGGATAAGTTGTATTTAATTGCCCCTAGCGTAGATGATCAACGATGTTATGAAGTGTTAAAGGATTTTAACGAGAATGTATCAGAAATTAAGGGTGAGAACGCCATTGATTTTATAACTGATATCGATGAAGCACCGAGTATTGATGATATTGATGGAGATATTAACAATTTAGTCGTATACGACGATATAATGTTGGATAAACAAAAGAATCCTGCTAGAATATTTTCCCGTGGGCGTCACAAAAACACTGACGTGATATATGTCACTCAACGCTACACTCAGGTTCCAAAAGTCATCAGAGATAACTGCAATATTTTTGCTGTATTCAACGGAGTTGATACTCATACTCTTAGAAATATATGGCAGACATGGTGTTCTGATATGGACTTCAACCAATTTAAAAACTTCTTTAGTCATGCTCAGTCAAAACCACACGGATTCGCAACAATAAATTTGCATGATCCTCGGACACGATATCGTATCGGACTGGATCAAATATTCGGTTAAAATCATTTATTAGTTTTTGTTAACCTGTAGCAGCAGAGAGGGAGGATGACCACATCGTTGCGAGCAAAATCGTAAAATCTCCGTTTTTGCAAAAATGGAGACTTTTTTTTGGTTAAATGAGATTTGTTGGAAACCTGATATTTTGTTCGCAAACGTTATCTATAGGCCATATTTTGTTCGAAAACATGATCTGGAAGCCTTATTTTTGCACGAAATCGTGGTCTGTTCACCCTCTCTGCTGCTTGTTGTTAGGAAACACCTCCATGGAACTGTTACTGGGTAACGTTAAGAAAAATTGGTTAAAAGTGTTGTTAATAACTCCAGCGTTATACTGTCCGAGGAGTCACTCGAGGTTCTAAACGAGGATTGTGAGTAGCGGGGTGACTGTTAGGAGAATGACTGACGTTGGATGCAAGGCCCCCAATATTGTTACTTTTGTTCCCTTTGTAAGCGTATTTCAGGGAAGGATTGGGAAGAAGATAACCGATGCAACTGCTGAGTAAAATGGTCAACAATTGTTTCTCTCCTTGTTTCAAACTCAAATTAGCAATGGCTGCACTGATGACACAATACACCACAACGATTTGACAGAAAAAAACGATTTGCGTTTTAGGTACACGTTCTCCACACCATACCCACAAATTTTGCAGCAGCAGAGAGTGTGAACAGACCGAAACTATTTCAAGCAAACCTAAACTATTTCAAACAAAGTTCTAAAGAATTTTAAGCAGAGAGGGTGAACAGACCGAAACTATTTCAAGCAAACCGAAACTATTTCAAACAAAGTCCTAAAAGATGTCAAACCGAAACCAATTCAGGCAGATGAAAAAAGAGAAATGGTTTCGGTTTGTCACGCTACAGAGACAAAGTCTCCAGAGACAAAGTGTCCAGACAGACCAGGTGCTGATGGCGTTGTGGAGACGAATTGAAAATCCTTTAGGATTTCACAAACAGACTAATTTGTAAAACCTCTTCATGTAAATCAATCAGATTATTTGATTGGTCGGTGAGTTTAAAATTAATTCTCGTTAATGAATCATTATGACATCTCATATAGACTGGATTAGTTGGATCTTCAATGATTACAAACCCTGGAGGAGCTGTTGGTGCAAAGGAATATAAAATATATTCTTGTTGGGCTTGATTTGATCTTTCGAGATTTATTTGGTAACTTCCTTCAATAGCATCACATACTAGATTTATTGCATTCACCGATGATATATTTACGTTTTGAGGGGCAATATGCTTACCACCACCGTCTGGGTCATTATTATGTTTGAGGATAGTTGAACCCTTGTAGTGTTGTATCCATGCAATGAGTAACATAGTAAAATTTTCATTGATAAGATCATTAACGGATTTTTTTAGTTCATCTGCGTTATATCCAAGAAACCTGAAATTCGTTAGATCAGTTTCTGTTATATTATATAGAGTTAAAAACATTTGTCTAGAGAGATTGTTTTTAGTATCAGCATAAATAATTACATGAATTATGTTCTTGTAAATATCTTCCATGTCGGATACAAGCGGATTTAATATTTCAATTCGTTTAGTGATTTCACATCGATTACACTCACGAAAAGCTTGTTGTAGTTGTTGTAGTTGTCGTCTGTGTTCTTGATATGATCTCTATAAAGTATTCAATACATTTACTTCGTAAATTTCTATATAATCTTTTTCTGGATTCGGTTAGCAGCAGAGAGTGTGAACAGACCAACTTTTACAAGCGTCAATTTAGCAAACTGAGACTTTCCCGAAATGCTGATATAAGCTTCAATTTAGTAAACTGAGGCCTCCTTGACAATATTTTTAAAAAATTTTTTTGATTTCTTGGCATTTTTTAGTAACAAAATTTTTTTGATTTTTTCAGTAAAAAAAAAAGACGCCATATAGTTGGCGTTCACACCCTCTGCTGCTATACTTTAACAATTTTTTTTACGATGAAAATCATTTATGATGAAAATCCTTTCACGATTTCACAAACAGACTAATTTGTAGAACCTCACCTCGTAAATCAATTAGATTATTAGATTGGTCAGTGAGTTTAAAATTAATTCTCGTTAAAGAATTATTATGACATCGCATAAAGACTGGGTTAGTTGGGTCTTCAATAATTAGAAATCCTGGAGGAGCCGTTGGTGCAAATAAATATAAAATATATCCCTGCTGAGCTTGATTTGATTGCTCAAGATTTATTTGATAGCTGCCTTCGATAACGTCACATACTAAATTTAGTGCAATCACCGAGGATATATTCACATTGAACGGAGCGATATGTCTACCACCGCCTTCTGGATCATTATTGTGTTTAAGGGTTTTTATTTCCGGTGATGTTGTTTTTTTTCCATTCATCGTGAATTTTCTTAAACCCGATATCGATGGCATAACTGAGAAGTTTTTTTAATTCGTCGGGGTTAT
This sequence comes from Unio delphinus, assembly GCA_029339505.1. Taxonomy (NCBI): domain Eukaryota; kingdom Metazoa; phylum Mollusca; class Bivalvia; order Unionida; family Unionidae; genus Unio; species Unio delphinus. The sequence continues at coordinate 2,744,248 of JAQISU010000049.1, forward strand.
ACCCGGGAATTTTAGATGTTGGAATATCCTCTATGTGGATTTTGTTTGATGCCGCAAAAAACTCTTTATAAAATTCGTTCGTTAATACTTCTTGAATAATTTGCGCATGAAATGTTTTCATATCGTTGATGATTTTGTTACCTGTTTGTACAACGTTCATAAATTAATATCTGGTGAGAGAGCCGGATTTAAGGGATATTAACAATAACGAAAAATTATTATTCATCGCTGTTAAATTATCTTTGATTAAATCATTGTGAAGTATAATATCACTCTGGTTGACATATCTTATAACTTGTTGGGGGGAATAATCTTGATAACTTTTTATTGGATTATCGGGTTTTATCTTGTCTGTGACATAATCCGATTTTACAGGTTCTGGTATATCAACGGTTTTTTCATCTCGGGCCGGGGGTAATTCAGGCCATCCTAACACTGATCTTATAGAACTCTGATAAATATCTACAACATACCCAGGGGAATTAATCTCGATCGCAGATGATAACGTCTGCTCGTGAACCGTTATAGCGATTTTTGATTCTTTTCCAGTGATAGATTTGATTCTTCGTTGTAATTCGTTATTGATTTGTTTGATTTGATATGACCCAGTTGGCAACGAGACAACGTTCCAGTCTGGAGTTCCGTCTTCACGATTTTTCCACGCGAAAACCAAGGAATTATTTGGTTGTTGACCACCAAATGCTACGGATCTGATATTAGGCCAGCTATGATACACTCGTAGTTTTGCTAGCGCGATTTCGCTCACGGGAACGGGAATCGGGAAATTCACACTGAATTCAGGACGCGTTGAGGTTACTGATATCATGCTTGTTTTCACCGGTGTTGTATTTTCTACTATTTGTTGAAGTAGTTCTTGCGACGACATTGTTATTATTATTATTCTGCTCTAATTTTAGCATTGTTGATTTATACAATTGAGCCATCGTTGAGAATTCGCCATCTGATATTGTTGTGTCATCAAGTGACGATGATATCAACGAGGATAATTGCGAGTATGCGGCAGATGCAATGTGAAATTTAATTATATAATCGTGTAGTTTACTCTGGCTACACGATGATAGTTTTTTTTGTGATCCCGGTTAATATAATTGTATCCACCGCAGAAATAGCGATTGGAACTACGACCGGAGCAATCATTGTAACCGAAGATAGTATTATTCCAGCAGCAGTGATTACTCCCGACACCGAGTACACGGTGATATCAACTGCGGTTATTCTTCGTTGGTATTTTTTGATTTTTATTTGATACTCCTCACAGCGCGAGCTGAGTTTAGTTTGAAATTCTCTGACCTGATCATAGCGATACTGATACACTGAAGGAATCCTCATTTTATTTTAAAAGTGTTAGCATTTTCAATTGATTTCAAATTGCTAGCGTTTTCAGTTTAATTGTTTACTTAAATCCACTACGAATTCTACGTACCACGTTACTGAAACCCTGACTAGATTTTTATCTGTGGTCATTATCGTGAATTGTTCAGATACATCCTTGTCGATGATCGTTGATACTGTATTATTGACTCCAGATGAACTACTTGATGATATATTAAACTGATTCGGTGATACTATTGTTAATCGATAAATACCCTTGACGGCTGCGGTTACGTGTAAAATGTTGTTTGTGGGAGTCCACGCAAATGATCCGTAATGGATTGTGTATACGATATTGTTGGTGCTCTTATGAGGAATTTTTGTTTTTTCAATGACGCTTATCATCCTCGTTGCATCCGCTACGATGTTATTAGTGGTCGTTTTAAGTTCATCGATGGATTTTTTAATATCAGGAAGGGTTATTTCAATTTTATCAAATGGGGTTCCAATAAATTTATCAATGATGTTTTTACGAAACGTTGAAAACTGTTTCACGTGTTTTTCATATTCGGATTGAAGATTTGCTAGTTCCAGCATAGAATCTTTTATCGAAGTGAGTTTTGGTGTGGTCACTGGTGGATTTCCCAAAAATTCTAGCAGGGGTTTATCAATTTTGTCAATTATATTTCTTTGTAATTCAGAAAACTGATTAAATGTATTTATATGATCGTCATATTTATCATTGAGCGATTTCAATGAATTCGCCGTGTTATCGAATGTTGCTAATTTATCTGTGATCGTTGAAACAAGTATACCTGGTTTGAGTTTACCCTGATCGGAAAATAACGCGATAGTGTTCTCTGCTGCATCTCGTCGTTTAACTAAAATATCATCGAGAGAGACATTACTAGTTTTCAATTTACCCTGACGATCTTGAAATACAACTATTTCACCGGGATCAACACTTGCTAGGTTCAACGTTTCGGCTATTTCATCTTCGATTAGTTTTTTAACACCCTTGATTTTATCAAGGATTTCAACTCCACCAGTATCCGCTTTCTTCAGCGTTGATAAAGGTCGTCCCCATATATCAATCATTGTTATCATAAAAATCTTTTCTCTGTTTAAAATCTAAAAGATTTTCAATCCAAGGGTGAAATTGCACATCAATTTCCAATCAAAGATTTTCAATCCAACGACCGCTAGTATACTCGTTCACTACTACATGGGGTGGTTTTCTTGATTGAACAATCAAAGATTCCCGTGAAATAGCATCAAGTACGTTTAATACTTCATTGCCACATATGGGTGGGTCAAGCATTGTTTGTGTTGGTAACGTGGAATACCAACGGGGTATTTTTAAGCGCGTTGATAAATCAAGGATATAGCGGTTAAATTCCTTCGGAGGCGCTAGTCCATATGAGTCAAAATAAATAATCCCACGTGGATCAATCGCGTATGCAACCCAGTGAGTTCCAGGTCCATCGCTGTTATCTAGATTAGTAATACCGGTTTCAACGTGATTTGGTTGTGCCGGTAACTGATCTTTCATAAAAACACCTCTGAAGTTTTTAATCGCGAGTTTTTTAGCGGCATCAATTAAATCAAAATTGGACATGGGGGCAATAGGTTCCTCTAAAAATCTTTGATTGGAAATCTTTGGATTTTCCATCTTCGAGTTTTCCACTAGTAAATCAGTCCTAGTCTCAGGCCTTTTCCGCTGTACCATGAATACGGGGTTCCTGGTAGTCTTAGACCCTTTCCCTTTTTTTATAACCCTGCCCAGTCGCTTTCTTTAGTGCCATTCCTGCCGCGGTACCAACGGCTCCTAACGCTGCCGCTTTAGCTACCGCTGGGGCCGCTGCGGCAATCAACCCTAGAATCAACCCTAACAGCTGGAATATACCACCAGTCTTTTCCATGTTTTTAATCGCACTCGTAGAAAGAGTAACTTGAACTCCTTTTTTTTCTTTAAGCGCTTTATTAAAATGATTAACCTGAGTTTTCGTTAGCGACAGTTTATTTGTCCCGCCCTTCATTTGATTAGGTTTCAGCGTTATTGTGGTTCCAAATTGCTTAGCTGATTTGGAATGTAGTTTTTTTAACTGACCAGGTGTCAACGTGACATTGATATTACTATACGACATTATACTAAAACAGATTGATTCTAAATCGTAAGCGATTCAATGGTGAAATTGCACAGCAATTTTCAATCAAAAATTCGTAGAATTTTCAAAGATTTTCCACTGGTGCATCTACCAGTCTCATTCGTCCACCAACACCTTCGAGTATCATTGACTTATCACTGAGAATGACAGCAACCGCTCTGTAATTCGGGATAAGGATAGGAGGTACCCCACCAACTGGTGGACCAGTCGGACGGGTTACACGAGCTCGGAAGTGTATATCAACGACGGACTGTCTCATCAAGTCAAGATGTTCCAACGAAAAGTAATAAATCGGATACAGACTTTTAAAATCCAACTGTGATATTTGTAGACCAGTATCGACATTTTGATCACGTCCCATATACGACAACAACCGATGATAAACTCTTGCAATATGATTGATGCCATAGTCAAGTTGTATATCCTCTGATGGTTCTTGCTGTCTGTTTATTCTCAGCGAGACTTCATTACACCCAATTTGATCAAATATCATATTGAAACGTTCTTGATTATTTAATCGCGCAGTATTCTGTAGCGCAATAAATATGTGACGTGGAGCTGAAATACCCTGTTTTGATGCTAGATGCCATGTAAGTGTACCATCAATATTATAATCCATGGTATCTGTGGACGTTGACAACCAACTCAACAATGTCTTCCCCCCCCCCCCGATCCATAAATGATAGTAACCGCGGTTCTGTTGACAACGACGGAGTCAACACTGGCATCCACAGTGATAATTTTGATAAAATGACTTTACCCGCAGCGCCGCCAGTGCGCCAGATTGCAGCATCATCAGTACCCTTTCTCATTAGCGCTATAGTATGCTTTACTCCATAGATAACTTTTCTGACGTTTCTACAAAATCCAAATATGTGATGGAGCGGAATCGCACAGGAAAACCGTCGATGTTGTCCCTGCAACGTTGCTACTCGTGCTGCAAATCCTAAATTGAAATTATTATAACGCCTCCGAGAATATCAAAGGCAGCTCTGGGTCTAGCTCGACGTTCTGGATTAGCTGCTTCTTGTTGATCGGCTTCTGAATTATCTCTTGATGTTAACACTTTAATGTATTGAAGGTGGTCAGCGTTATCAGTAATATCCTTCGCGAACATCATAGACGGACCTGCCGATCTAGTATAGTCATCAGAATATCTCGCTAACCCGATTATTCCCGTAGCAATATCAACTTCACGCTCAATAGATTCGATTTATCTTCCATCAATGAGATATCTAGCACTTTTGAATAACGCCATGATGCCATTGTTAACAAAACCAACTCGGATAGTTGGGTCATTTGCATATGGTGTATTAGCTGCAACATTTGTTACGAGTTCACCTTCAACTTCAATAAAGACTTCAGCGGGTAAAAAGTATTTACTGGTATCATGAACTTGAAGTTCGATTCTCCCCCGAAGATCAGGTTGTATTGCGTGATAGGCAAAAAATTGATAATCGCGTACAGAATCATCTTTAAGTACTGGGGCATCCATGTCAAATGCACTATCAGGGTTCTGTTTGAACATTTTTTTTATTATATATCCGATGGTCTAAATTGGAGGCGAAAATGTAAAGATTTTCAATTATTTTAAAATAATTCCTAACAGCTTTTTCCTATGGAAAATCCCATGCAAAATCGACCACTTTACCCGAAAAATCTCAAAGAGATTTTCACGGAATAATTCCGGATTTTTCATAATAAAATCACATTTTTCATCAATAATTGCTGATTTTTTGATCAGTTTTGATCATTTTTGCTTTGAAAACAATAAAAAAAATTCCTAACAGCTTTTTCCTAAGGAAAATCTCATGCAAATTCGACCACTTTACCCGAAAAATCTCAAAGAGATTTTCACGAATTTCTTCTAATTCTCACGGAAATCATCAATAAAATCACAAAAAATGTGATTTCACGATGAAAAATCTCCAAAAATCAGTCAAAAAACACCCAAAATTCAGTGAAAACCAGTGAAAAATACAGAATTGAAAATCGAAGATTTTTATAAAAAAATTATTTTTTTTATAATAATTTGCAAAGCAATTTTCATCGACGTCTTTGACGTTTGTAGAAATTCTTTGAATTTCCAAGGCCACTTCCCGCTATCATATTTGTTGTTATGTTATCCTGGGCGTTAGTCAACGATGATGAAATCAACGACTGTAGTTTTTCATCTACTGCGTTATTTATTATTTTACTAACACTTGCAGGCATAACCGCAGTAGATGGCAACGGCAATGGTTTCTTTGGATTTCGCCGTCGAACTGACGCTGTTAGTTTATCCTTCCCGGCTGAAAACGCCTTCCCGGCAAGATCACCAACAGCGCTAATGCCCTTATCCCTGATAACATCAATGGCTTTCATTGATAGTTGTTTTGCTAACGGAGCCACTTTTGGAGCCATTCTTGCAAATAATCCCATAATAGTATTACCGAGACCATCTCCATAGTATGCTCGGTATTTTGGCAATCGTGAGTTTACCACGTAGACGTTAGTTGGTTTATCATGGTTGTAGTGTATGATCATTCTCTATTCAATTGCTATTTATCTAATCGTGATGATTAATCACTATGATAACCATGAAAATCCAAAGGATTTTCCACTAACTCTTCAATAAAATCTCGATATGTTGCAATATCCATGATACCACCTTGAAATAACCTCCTACAGATATCAGCTGCTTCATTGATTATTTCTGGTGAGTTATTCCCGGCTCGTTTTCCTCCTACGAGTACTTCTAATCGTGCTATATCACCGAGAATATTGCCAGGACATGTTACACTAGAGTTTCCAACTAAGCCACTACCCTTTTTTTTAGTTGTACCAGTTGCACCCTTCTCAGAATCAACCTCTGCCATTATTTGTATTTCATCAGGGATTGGGTCTGCTGTGTATATTGGTGGTGCTGATGTGACTCCCTTTACCATAGCTAGAAATTGATTATAATCATGCCTTATTTCTCTTGTGATTTTATTTTTCCTGCGTTTTGCTAAAAACACCTTATTTGCCCAAACTTCTGAATTTTTTACAAAATCTTTAGACGTGTCGTCTTTTAAATACTTATTTCTATTGTTTTTTTGAATTTTCTTTGGTAAATTTAACTAATTCAGAGTCTGTTTTGATACCTCTGATTGTATTTAACGCATCAACTGTAAATATATTTTCAGGAGAATAGTCCCCTTTTGAAACAGCTCCCGTTTCTTCTTGAAATTCTTCAAGTGGTTCGGGTGGTGGTGAGGAAATATCAATATCACCTAATCGTTCAACTTCTTCCTGAAGTTCTCGTTCTTGTTGTTCTTGTCGTCTTGCAATAGTTATTATATCACCAGGAAGTGTTTGTAATGATTTTTTTGTTTGTTTAGTTCGTTTTGCTATTTTCTCTAACACAGGGAGAAAGGACTCTTCCTGCGCTTTTTCTTGTTTAGAAATTGCTGATGTTACATCTTCAGTTGCAGCAACAATCGGTTTAAAGAGTTGTTCAGAACCCTCTGTAAAATCAGTCTGAAGTAATTGTCGCTGTTGAAGTTTCTCGCGTATACGATCACGAAGTGGTAATAGTTTATTAAGAGCGCTAAGTCGCTCTTTTGTGTTCCGTGTGGTCAATGATTGTCCTACCATTATTGAAAGAGTATCAGTATTGTCAAATTGCTTGCAATTCACCAAGTAAATAAAAAATACTACGTTGAAAATTACTATGAATTTTCCACCGTGTGAACTGTGTCATTGTTGACTAAACTCACATGAATAGACCCATTCATCGCGTTACCTGTGTACACGGAAGTTATATACAACAAAGGAGGCTCTCTACGCGTGGGGCTCTTGCTCCATTAACGTTTTAATCTGTCTCACCTTACAATTAATAAGTTTCCTTTGTTCATACTCTGCACTTAATTGCTTCCTAACATGTTCTACTATCTTACATAATGGTACAAAAACATTAACGTCTTCGGTATTAACTAAACTTTCACGGATAAGTTTTTGTACGCGCTTAATAAAATAATATTTCTTAGCGAGTACATATTTTCCATTATTTTGTGCAAATTGTATATCGTCAAAATCGGTCATGATTTGATCACAATCTAACCCTGAACATAGTTTAATATTTTGAGTTTTGAGTTTGTTGATTTCAACAATAATACATTGAAGATTTTCAGAATTCATATTATATAAAAATATGTTTGTTGAATTGCTTGCAATTTCACGATAGAAACTACATCCAAAGGATTTCACAAAATGAATTCTGGACACGCTAAGGTGTTGGTCATCTTAGCATATCCAGAAGCTTAATGCGATTATAACGATTATGGTTATATACAATGGATGACGACGGCACATCAACCCCAATGATCTAGTGTGGTTGGCGGTTGTATATACACATAGGACGGCACATACGGCACATTACAACCCCATGATCTAGTGTGTAGGCGTTTGTATACGACGGTACAACAATATATTATATTATGGTATTTACAATGACAATGGTTATATATACAAATGCAATGAATGACGACGGCACAACAAACGATTATAGTATTTACAATGACAATGGTTATATATACAAATGCAATGAATGACGACGGCACAACAATAGATTATATTATAGTATAATACAAATGAATTGATTCAATAACAATGAACAATGACAATGGTATATATGTACAATGAATTGATTCAATGACAATGGATGACGGGGGTGGTTCTACATTCATACGTGATCAATTACAACCTATATAAAATTTAGGTTGTATGAATACCAAAAGATATCCATACACCCGGAAATGTATGGATTGTAATGATCACATGTATGATTTTCGAACGCGAAAACCCCCAATAGTATAAGACGGGTTTAACGTATATAAGCCGCTGTTAGAGACTAACAGCACAGCGAGGTGTGGTGCTTGTAATTGTTTGTTGTGTTTAATAGCGATGACTGAAAACGTTGAAATAATACATAATACTTGAAAAACACACTAAAAAAATATTTAAATACGACGTGTATATAAAATAGTTCTGTTCATGTTTGAAAAAAACGAAAATTGATTATGTGTTGTTCAGATTCATGATAGCAAAACCAACCAATCAAAAACTACTTCCGCGTTCACCAACGGTAACTCTGTCATTGGTGATTTGTCGCACGCGCGTTACCTAACGAAGTTATTCCCCTTGTGAAATTGCAAAGCAATTTCCAATACAAGTTTACGACTTATACATAAACAAATTGAATTTTTTGTCCATTTTTTCTGGAAATCGCCGATTTTTGTACTCGTTCTGCAACGAATCGTACTGATGATATACAAATATCGAAATACCTACTGGCGCTATTCAAAGATTGAAATGCTATCTCCGTGTTATTTTCAGTATTAATTGACTTTACAGGTCTAGCATTTTTCGAGTGTTTCCCAGTCCCACCTCGTTTGGTGTTTTCACGTTGTGAACTAGCTTGTAGATTCGATAAAGAATTATTAGTCTTAATGCGATCAATATGATCAATAACAAAACCATCCTTGATCAATCCGTTAAATACTTCATAGACGAAACGGTGATTCTGATGCATTTTCCCTCCAGCAGTAAAAATCAAATATCCTTTATTACTCAGAGCACCAACATATTTCTTGAGTCTACAGTGTCTGACAATACCATCACGAGACGCTTCGTAATTTTCAATAACAGGGTGTCTTTGAAATTCTTGGTTCATTTATATACATAATATTTTATTTGTCTAATTCGTTAATTGGCTGAATTATAACATTGGCAAATTTTTTTATGTAGTCGTTGGCAGTTTTTATAATCCTGTCATTGACGTCATTGACAGCGTCAGGAGTTTTGATTCTTCGCTTGTCATAATAACGCTTCAACTCTCTATAACGCTTACCACCGCAACTAATGCATAACTGCGATTTGCCTCTTACACCTACCCGACAATACAGACACGGAAGAGGACCATTGCTCCCCCGACGAAAACTTTGCATATGATACCCACAGAATTCATTTCTGCATGATTTGTTACACGGAGTCTTTGATCCAATCATAAGTCATTTGCAATGATTCATTATATAAAAAACTTTTTATTTAAATACTTGTTTTAATTATAATATGAAAGAATTCAAGAGATTATCGAAAATTAAGCCTAAATTTAATCGGGATAGAGTTTCTGTTAAACCGAAACGTCTAAACCACGATAGCATGAAAGAATTAAAGAGATTATCGAAAATTAATCCCAGATTTAATCGAGATAGAGTTTCTGTTAAACCAAAACGTCTAAACGACGATAGCATGAAGGAGTTCAAGAGATTATCGAAAATTAATCCCGGATTTAATCGGGATACTAAATTCGATCTCGATAGAATCTCTGATATGAAGGAATTCGAGAGATTATCAAAAATTAATCCCGGATTTAATCGGGATACTAAATTCGATCTCGATAGAATCTCTGATATGAAAGAATTCAATAGATTATCGAAAATTAAGCCTTGGAAAAATGCTAGATTTAATCTCGATAGAATCTCTGATAAACCAAAAAGTCTAATAGATGACAAAACCCTGTTGAGTAAAATCAGCGACTGTTTTAATGAATTTAAGCGCGATGGAGCATCTCATACGTGGACGACATTTCGAATTATCAATGATGATGTCAATGTACCCGTAATCGATGCTACCATGAACGACAAAAGAGCAGCTGAGATAATTTCACACCTTGGCGGGAAATCCAAGGGTGTAAAATCCAAAGGATTTTCATTGCAAAGCAATTCCCAAAGGAGGTATTTTTTTAGAATAAAATTCATTATCGAAGACGAAGGTGAATGGGTTATCAGAGATAAATTTGATCCAATTCTCAAGGATAAAAAAACAATCACGCTGAGTAGAGATTTCAAACCAGGAATTTTAACTGGAATTGACAAACCATACTACGAGAGATCTTACCCTGTAACAGCAGTTGTTTTTACGGAATATATCCGCTAAATGATAAGCCAAGTATCGCAAAACTGGCACCTATGAAAACGGCGTCAAGGCTCAATTGTGTAGCAACACGGGTAATGGAACACTTCACAAATGCATCCCGAGGAAATAAACTAACTGAACAACGACGAAAAAAAATAACCGAATGGGAACTGACAGTGAAACAGCGCGGGGCAACAATTCAAGATATAACCAAATTAGAAGCATCATTAAAATTTCCAATATCGGTAGCGTCGATTACCGGAGAAGTATTATACGAACCGAAATATTAATCGCGAGGGGCTCCAATTGAAATTATTGATCATAACAAACACGCGTGGACGGCTGCAGTAAATACATTTCCACGAGAACGAATCGTGAGATATATCCCCGGGGAATTTTGCAAGGATGTTTTCCACGAAGAGAGGTTATTCGATGCTATTGTTACGTTGTGTAAAGATGATCCCGTGTCGGTGTGGTTACTTCGCAGCGCAGAAGATTCTGAATCAGGATTTGATCAATTTGTAAGACCAAATGGTGAATTATATCGCGTTGAAGAATTAGATAACAGAATGAGAAAAATCGCTAATGAATTTTCACCGGAGAGTTCCCATGAAAAACTATTAACGGATAGTTTTACTATTCCATCAGTGGTAGCTCACTTCGCAAGAGAAAAAAACTCATGGCGTCCAACACGAAGTGATTTTCTCGAGGATGTCAAATTGAGTTGCGTCGAATTTAGTCATGGAGGACTGTGGAATACGAAATACTCACGTGATGGTATGATTTCAATTGATATATCCGCGTGTTATCCTGGAAGTTTTTATCGGGTATGGAGAATGTGCTGAGTACTTTAAACGATTCGGACACCCCACGCATGAAATGACTCGTGTTGCGATTAATGGTCGTTTGCCTGATTTTGATTTAACCGGATTCGCTCGTGTGATATCATTTGAACTCGCTGCAGGGTTACATCCGTGTAGTTATCTTTGGCTTGGTAGACATATGTCTGTGAAACATTGGATGCCAATTGTGTTATTGCGGTATATGATTGATTGTGAGATGTTACAATCGTTGATCATCGGTGAAGCTATTATATGCTATCACGCGCAGAAGGATGTTTGGTTACCACAACCCGATCTAGATAGTATAATTGATGAAATACGAAAACAATTTTCAGATGGAAAATCGAAGATTTTAAATGAAGAAGAAATCATGAAACTATCTAGGCAGTTATTTGAAATTAAAAACAAAGAAGCTAAAGATTTCGGACGAAAAATAATTGGTAAATTCACTCAAGGTGGAAGATTTGACAATACAAAATACTCTTCGAGGTTGATCATAGACGTCGCTGAATACAATTTTATTGTAGCGGATTTAACGAAACAGGGAAAACTTGTAACCCGTAAGGATGCTTTTCTATCCAATGGTGAGAAATTGGGTACGGTTGTTACCTACTGTGATGGATATAATTCCCAGTACACACATTTGAGAAGTTCTATGCTAGCCTATGCTTGCATTAATCTATTTTCGATGATAAATAGATTTCCTAATACCGCGGTTAGAGTAGCTACTGATTCGATGTATATACACAACAAATACAAATCGGATGTAGCGGCATTCACAGATCCCGAGGAAAATTGGGGGCGTTGGCGATTTAAAAAGGAAACACTACATGAGTATTGTAAATCCGCAGATGTTGCCAACGACGATAAATATCTTTGTTGCAACCGTATTGAAATTCAATCAGAATTTTCTAATGCACCACCCATATCTGATCCCGTATGTAGATACAAGACAGTTTATTTAAACGGTTGTGGTGGGTCAGGAAAGACAACTCGTGCAATTGAATTATTTCGTCGGTCAACCATGATTGTGTTAACACCAACTCACAGACTCGCCAGAGAGATGATAGCGCGGGGGGTAAAAGCCTGTACTTATCACAGCTTCTTTCGATGGAAAGGTGATACATGGACTCCTGATCGCATGGGCGATAAATTCATTCCTGAAATCATAATCTGGGATGAAATATGCAATGTATCGTTGAGAGTATTACAGACATTTCTTGAATGGTTGTTAAATAAAAACACAAAAGTCGTCATGTGCGGTGATCACGGCCAACCACCACCATTTGTTGGTGGATCTCCACATGAGTGGCTAAAGGGTTTTGTAGATTATTATGAGGAAATTAATACCGACTATAGATCACTTGATGAAAAATTACGAGAATTTAAGAAATTAATTAGATTACAACCGGACAAAATCCAATGTGAAATAGCGCGTGAAATAATTTCAGAAATTCCAATGAATGATTTTTGGGAAACATGGAAGCCAGATGATTTGATATTCGCAAGTAGAAAAATAGTCAGAGACGCATTTCAGATGAAGTTATTTGAATTGCATAAGTGTAAATTTGCAACACTTCCAGTACCACTCTGTTATAGACCAAAAGATACCCGACGACAAAATATCGACGTTGACATTCCTGGACAACAACAAAAACAGAATTTAGTATTAAATGATATTGTGCAGGTTGATATCAGCGTCGTTGAAGATGCATTACTCGCTGATAAATCACCATGGACGTTAGGTTACGCAACGACAATACACTCTTCACAGGGATTAACTATCACAGACACAATTATTTGGATAGTAGATAATCGCATTGAGTGGTCGAATTTAGTTTATCTTGCAGTGTCTCGAGCACGGAGAATAAATCAACTTCGAAGAATTGTTTTCGATGATGAAATCATTGGTGACGATATTGTCAGCGCCGATGATATCATCAAGGATATAATCAGAAAAAAACTCTATAGTTATAAACAACAGGATAAAAAAAATAATAGAGAATTTAACATTGATGCTGAATTAATAATTTCACTGAAGCAACAACAGAATAATCACTGCGCGAGTTGTAATTGTATAATGCGTTGGCAGTATTCGGATAAAGATCCTCGCCAATTTACCGTAGACAGAAAGAATAGCAGCGTAGGGCATACCAACGATAACGTTATGCTGACTTGTCTTGAGTGCAACAGACGCAACGGCGCTAGTTAAGACCACGCGGTGGTAATTGAGTATCCTCGGGAATTACCTGTAGTTGTTGTCGAGTAAATCCTCGCTGAGGAGCAGTTGAATCCAGTTTATAGATTGCTGGTCTAGAAACGCTAGCGTTTTCACCAGTTGATCGTGTTATACCGGATATCTTATGTACGGTGACACTCCAAATAGGATCAGTAGCTCTTTTTTTACCACCTTCAAGCTCTCCTGGTTCGTATAAATACCTTACAATGACATTACTACCAAGAATTGATTCCTTTGAAAAATCTTTTTGTGGTTGTACGGGTATATACTTCTTTTTAATAGCGTTGTTAGGTTTCACGTTGATTGTTCTAGTAATCTCATTATTGATTGCGGTAACTACTCCTGTTAATCTCTTAACCCATTCACGAGATCGTTTATGTTGAATGAATTCCTTCGCGTATTGATATCCAAATAACCGCTCAGCAAGTGTCCGATTAAATCGTTCAACAATTGCCTGATCGCGATGTAGCGCAGTATGCCCTCGTCTCATGGTGACATTATGATGTTTCATCGTTGTTAAAACAGCGCCCTGAAATTCCTTGCCAGGATCAACTTGTAACAGATTTGGCCAACGCAGAGGGCCTCGTCGATAAATCCTTTCAAATGCAGAAGCCACTTCAGTTGATGATTTTGTCCTTAGCGGTTCTGCTTGTTTCTATCGACTTGCAACATCAACTAACGTTAACGCGTATTTGTAACCGTTGTCATGCGGCAGAAATAGTATATCAGCTTGATGAACTTCATTAGGAACGGTCACATCAAAATGCGAGAAGTTAATTTGTTTAGGCGCTGGTAGATAAATTTGCCATATCGCCTGTTTGGATAACCAATCCGCCGCTGTAGTTTTTTTTACTTTTGCAGCGCTAGCGAGTTTACTTATTGCTGCCTTACCCCTCCAGTATCCTCTGGGAGAATAGCAAATAGATTCCATATTTTTAATTACCAGCACCTAACATCAATTTACCTTTCATAGCTGATTTTACTAACCACGAAGCCAATTTTTTTTTGAAGGATTTATCAGGAATAGCATTTAACGCATGAATTAATTTCACATCTGCAAGATGCCTGTTTTGCAGATTGCTGCTTTTATAAGCAACATCATGAGCATGACATGCCTTATCAATAGCGTTTATTGGATACTCGCCGGGTCGGGGTTGGTTTTGATCATCAAGTCTGATATCTAATCGTGTTCCCGGTCCACAGTAGCTATATCCTGGAGGGTGCTTTTCTCCTGGATACTTTGCCCACGGTGTCCCTGGGAGTTTCACTAACTTGGCTGCAATATCACCTCCTCGTTTTTTTTTAAAGGTTCCTTGGGTTTACCACCTTTGGTTTCACCAAGGGAAACAAATCTAAATTTCTTTGTACTACATTGTACGCATTTACCAGAAAGCGCTGATCGATTATTTTTCGTTGTAATCGTCGTCAAGTCATTTGTGCCAGTACGCGTCTTACACTTCACACAATATAGATCCATAATTTATATATAACGGCATGAATGTAATTGATTATTCAGCTACAAGACGACGGGAACCTATTAAACACCATGCAATGTTACCAAATTCTATTCGCGCGATTATCATCGGACCATGTGGAAGTGGTAAAACACAATTGCTACTTAATTTGATAACGAGATGGATGAAGTGGGTTAAGTTGTATATGATTGCTCCAAGTGTAGATTATCAGCGATGTTATGAAGTGTTAAAGGATTTTAACGAAGCCGCGCTAGAAATTAACGGCGATGATGTTATTGAGTTTATAACCGATATCGAAGAGGCACCTAGCATTGACTCCATCGACGGAAGTATTAACAATTTAGTCGTATATGATGATATCATGTTAGATAATCAAAAAAATCCTGCTAGAATATTTTCCAGAGGCAGACATAAAAACACAGACGTGATATATGTAACTCAACGTTATACACAAATACCAAAAGTAATCAGGGATAACTGCAATTTGTTATGCGTGTTTAACGGAGTTGATACTCACACGTTAAGAAATATTTGGCAAACTTGGTGCGGTGGCGATATGGATCATAATCAATTTAAAAATTTCTTTAGCCGCGCTCAGTCAATCCCAAACGAATTTGTGACGATAAATTTATCAGACCCTCGGACAAGATATCGTGTCGGACTTGATCAAATATTTAGTTAACGTATAGCAGCAGAGGGTGTGAACGCCAACTATATGGCGTCTTTTTTTTTTACTAAAAAATCAAAAAATCTTTTTTACTAAAAAATGCCAAGAAATCCAAAAAAATTTTTAAAAATATTTTCAAGGAGGCCTCAGTTTACTAAATTGAAGCTTATATCAGCAATTCGGGAAAGTCTCAGTTTGCTAAATTGACGCTTGTAAAAGTTGGTCTGTTCACACTCTCTGCTGCTCGGATCAATAACAAATCTCCAAAAACCGTAATTCTTATTAGGGTAATAGAAATTACTACCCGGTAGTGTTGCTTTTTTATTTCGAGGAGGTGTTCTTTATATGATGGAGTAAATTCATGGTATAATTGTTTATCCGTGACATAATCAGATTTTTAGGTTCAGGTTGAGGTGGGATTTCAGGCCATTCTAATATAGTTCTTTTCGAACTCTGATAGATGTCTACGACATGCCCGGGTGAGTTTATCTCAATCGCGGATGATAACTTCGGCTCATGAACTGTTATAGCGATTTTTGGTTCTTTTCCAATAATGGATTTTATTCTACGCTGAAATTCATTATTTATTTGTTTGATTTGGTAAGACCCAGATGGTATCGAAACAACGTTCCAGTCTGGAGTCCCGTCTTGTTTATTCTTATTCGCAAACACCTGGGAATTATTCGGTTGTTGACCACCGAATGGTACTGATCTAATGGTAGGCCAACTGTGGTATACTCGTAGTTTTGATAGTGCTATTTCCTTAACCGGAATCGCAGTGGGGAAATTCACACTGAATTCAGGATTGGTTGATGTTATTGAGATCATGCTGGTTTTGACCGGGGTGGTATTTTCCGCTATTCGTTGAAGTAGTTCTTGCGATGTTACCATTGTTATTATATTCGTGTTGTTTTTCTAAAATTTTGACATCGTGGAATCATAAACACGTACCATCGCTGAAAACTCATTATCTGATATTAATGTGTCATCGAGGGAAGACGATATCATCGAGGATAATTGCGAGTACGCTGTTGAAACAACATGGAACTTAACTACGTAATCCTGCAGTTTGCGCTGGCTATATGATGATATTTGTTTTTTATTATTGAAATTATTTCAGCGATTGTTGTCGCCGCGGATATACAAATTGAAACAGCTATCGGAGCAACCATTGTCACTGAAGAGAGTATAATACCAGTTCCGGTGATTACACCTGATACCGAGTACACGGTAACATCATCTGCGATAATTCTTCGTCGGTATTCTGTTATTTTTCTTTGATACTCCTCAGTGAGTGTTTTGAGTTTAGTCTGAAATTCTCTGACCTGATCATAGCGATACTGTTGTGATGTTGCCATTGGTGTTGTCATTATTATTTTAAATCGTTTACAATTTCAA
Source organism: Unio delphinus (assembly GCA_029339505.1). Classification (NCBI taxonomy): domain Eukaryota; kingdom Metazoa; phylum Mollusca; class Bivalvia; order Unionida; family Unionidae; genus Unio; species Unio delphinus. The sequence continues at coordinate 2,761,308 of JAQISU010000049.1, forward strand.
TTCAGGGGTTATAATCAGTTAGATCTGCCACGAGTTCTACGCACCAGGTTATTGACGCCCTAACCAATTTATCACCGGCGGGTTTTAAGATGAATATTTCAAATTTACCCTTGTCGATGATCGCTGTTATTATATTTTTAGTTCCGATTATATTCGATGTTCTAGTATTAGTATTAAATATATGTGGAGAAATTAATTATTAATCGATAAATCCCCCTGACGAGAGCGTCGATAGTTATCCTGGTATCAAGAACATCACTACGAACATAATCAAGTGATCCATGTAGAATCGTGCACACGTTATTTACAATATATATTTAACATCTCGGATATTTCATCTTCGGTTATTTTTTTTTTATATCACTGGTTGCAGATATTTCCGTGGTGGTTTTTTTCAGGCTTGAGAGGGATGATCCCCAAATATCAATCATGTTATTTTATATAATTTATCTCTAAAATGCAATTACTCGTATATTCGTGTACGGTTTTATGGGGTGGTTTTTCGGATGATGAAATAACGTCGAGAACATTTATGACTTCTATGCCGCATATTGGTGGGTCATTAATTTCCTGTGTTGGTAGCGGTTTATATAACGCATAAATTCTTTAGGCGGTGCTAACCCATGTGAATCGAACTAAACAATCACGCGCGGATCAATCGCGTATGCAAACCAGTGAGTTCCAGGTCCGGTGCTGTTATCGAGATTAATGATACCGCTTTCAGTGTTGTTTGGTTGTTTTGGTAATTGATCTCTCATAAAGACACCTTTAAAGTTTTTTATCGCTAGTTTTTTTAGCAGCATCGATTAAATCAAAATTTGACATCGGCGACAATGTCTGTGACATTGTTGTTAGTAAACTGTTCCTAGTCTCTGGCCTTTTCCGCTGTACCATGAATACGGAGGTCCTGGTAGTCTTAGACCCTTTCCCTTTTTTTTGTACCCCCGTCCTTTTTTTGGTTCATATGATTGAGCGATACTATGTACTGCTTTTGCACCAAGAGTTCCAGCAGCTCCTAACGCGACGGCTTTATCAGCTGCAATTGATGCTGGAATCGCAGCGAGAAGTGGAAATACACCACCTGATTTTATTATGTTTTTGATCGCGGATGCAGAGAGAGAATGATCTGAACGCCCTTTTCATTCGTGAAAGCATCATTGGAGTGTTTTATCTGACGAGTTGTCAGTGATAGTTTATTCTGACCACCAAACATCTGATTGTGTTTCAGCGATATTGTGGCTCCACATGTCTTTAGCTGATTCCGATTGCGACTTTTTAATTTGACCAGGAGTTAACGTAACACTAACATGACTATATGACATTTTATGTAATACCAGATTGATCTAATTGTTACATTACATATTTTCCACTGGTGCATCAATTACTCTCATCCGTCCACCAACACCTTCGAGTTGCATTGATTTGTCACTGAGAATGACAGCAACTTCTCTGTAACCACCAGCAGGAGGAGCGGTTACACGAGCTCAAAAGTATATGTCAACGACGGATTGTCTGGTTAAGTCAAGATGTTTCAACGAAAAGTAGTAGATGGGATATTGATTTCTAAAATCCAATTGTGATATTTGCAGACCGGTATCTACATTATTATCGCGTCCCATAAATAATAGCAAACGATGATACGCGCGTGCTATTTGGTTTTGTCCGTAATTAGGTAAAATATCCTCGGATGGTTCCTGTTGGCCGTTTATCCTCAACGAGACTTCATTAACACCCAATTGATCAAATATCGTATGGCTGTATATGAATTTAATCTCGCTTTATCCTGTAACGCAATAAATATATGCCGCGGCGCAGAAACACGTTGTTTTGATGCCATGTGCCATGTAAATACACCATTAACAGTACTACCCATAGTATCTGTTGTTGTTGTTAGCCATCTTAGTAATGATTTTCATCCATGATCCATAAAATATAGTAATGTTGCCTCTGCGGTGATTGATGGAGTCATTACTGGCATCCACAGTGAGAGTTTTGTTATATTTACTTTACCATCAGCGACTAGAGCTCCAGCAGGGCCTGTTTCACGCCCGATTGCACGAGTTCTACTGTATGCTTCGCTCCATAGATAACGTTTCTAACATTTCTGCAGAATCCGAATATATTATGTAGTGGAATCGCGCATGAGAATAATCTACGATGTCCATGCAACATTGATACGCGTGTTGCAAACCCTAAGTTGTAACGAGTACTATCACCTTTTATAATATCAAATACATCAGCTGGTCTGGCTTCATGTTCAAAACAATCAGGTACTGGTTGTAGATCAGATGCAATAGCTCTTGGTGTCCTTACTTTAATATACTTATTATATTCAGCGTGATCAGTAATATCTTTAGAGAACATCATAGATGGACCTGCCGATCTTGTATAATCATCAGAATATCTTGCTAACCCCACTATTGTTGTGGCAACATCAATATCATGTTCTATGGATTCAATCTCTCTTCCATCAATCATACATCTAGCGCTATTGAATAGCGCCATCATACCATTACTGACAAAGCCAACTTTGACATTTAGATCATATGGTGGATCATTATCAACGGGATTATTTGTTACAATTTCTCCTTCTACTTCGATAAAAGCTTTAGCGGGTAGAAAGTATTTGCTGGTATCCTGGACTTGAAGTTCGATTCTTGATCGACTATTTGGTTGTATTGCATGATAGGAATAGAATTGATAGTCGCGTACAAAATCATTCTTGGGTACTGGTGCATCTAAATCCAACGCTGGGTCAGGAGCCGATTTGGATATTTTATTATTTATTTCTTGATCTAAATGCCGATCGTGCTCGCGATTTCAAACAAGTTCCCGGTATCATATTTGCAGTAATATTTCTCTGAGTGTCGTATCCATCGTTGTTCAGCGATGCTATTTTTTGATCCACTGCGTTATTTGTTATTTTGCTAATATTCGCGGGCATAATTTCCGTAGATGGTAGTGGTCCTAGTGACTTCGTCACCATTGATGACTTCGGCGATTTCTTTCGTCGCCGAACAAACGATAGTAGTTTTTATTTAGCGGCGGAAAATGCTTTCCCGGCAACATCATCAACAACGCTAATACCCGTATCACGAATAACATCAATAGCTTTCAATGGTAACTGTTTTGCGATTGGTGCTATTTTTGGAGCCATTCTTGCAAATAACCTGCAATGGTATTGACGAAACCATCTCCATAGTACGCTCTATAAACAGGCAATCGTGAGTTTCCTACGAAAGTCATGGTTGGTTTATTGTAGTTGTAGTGTATGATCATCTTATTTAAATGACATTTATCTAATCGCAAAAATCCCTTGAATTTTCATCGTAAACGATTTCCAGTCCTACGGATTTTCATTGCTAGCAATTTCAGCGACTTGTCACTGTGGTAACCGTCCGCTTGCTCATCAATAAACTCTCGGTATACACCAATTTCCATGATACAACCCTCCAAAAGTCGTCTGCAGATGTCAGCGGTCTCATGAATTATTTCCGGTGAGTTATTTCCGGCTCGTTTTCCTCCTACGAGAATTTCTAATCGTGATATATCCCCGAGAATATTACTAGGACAACGAACGAGACCACTACCTGAAACGAAGTTTCGAACTCCGCTTGGATATCCACTAGCGAAGTTTTCAGTTGTACCGGTTGCACGCTGACTATCATCATCAGGTGGTGGTTGTTGTTGAGATAAAGATATTTTGTTTGAAGATTTGTGTTGTTTCTCAAGAATTTTTTGTTGTTTTTCTTCTTGATTTCTTTGTTTTTCAAGAATTTTTCGTTGTTTTTCTTCTTCTGTTCGTTGTTCTTCCTTTTCTTGTAGTTCTTCTTCTTCTTATAGTTCTCGCAACTTTTCGTCTCGTATAAGCCACATTTCCTCTTCCGCTTCCGTGTTCCGATTCGATATTTCAAGTACATTATTAATATATCTAGCGTATGATGAATCCTTTTTTATTAATTTAATTTGTTTTTTTTTCTCTAACTTTAAAAAGTATATCCCTCCAAGATCCTGGATTTCTAATAAATCCTCTTTGTTCTGGTTTCAAAAAATCGTTTTTATCTTCGTACCGTGTAGCAACAAAATTATGGAACTCTCCCTCTGTAATCTTATCAATGTGTGCTAAGAATTCACAAGAAAATCTATCGCGTAAAGTGTTGATTTTTTTCAGACCATTAGAGGCTTTTTGTAACAGCGCTGTGTTTTTTTGTTTTCCTTGCTATTTTTTCAAGTACTGGTACAGTAGCAGTAATACCCTCCTTAGTAGCAGTGGTTATTGGTTTGAATAATTATTCGGTACACGTTGCGAATGCAGTTTTAAATTCTTGTCTCGTTTGGAGCTTATTTCGAACGGAATCACAAACCGGAATAAATCTCTTAATCGCAGATAATCTCTCGCGTGCTAATCTAGTTGTTAGGGTAACACCTACCATTATGCAAAAATCCATAGGATTTTCTAATTGTAAACGCAAATCCACAGATTGCTACGCGTTTCATTTTTTCATAAAAATTGAGGGTAAAAACCCCAGGAAATCATTTAGAGAAAAACGATTTTCATGAAATCTTGTCAACGGATTAGCAATAAATAGTACAAAATCAATGAAAAAAACATCGAATATTCGATGATCACGATGAAAACTACCATACAATTTGCTTCACAAGGATAGAAATTTCATCAAAATCGATTTTCTCTAAATGAATTCCTGGGGTTTTCACCCTCGATTTTCATGAAATCTTGTCGACGGATTAGCCAAAAAGACCACAAAAACGACCAAAAACGACAACAAACGACCAAAAATCAATAATAAAAAATAAAATGTTTCAGCAATTAACAAATTAAATAAAATCTATAGATTCTCACCCACCCGAAATTCATTACTTAAATCGCCATGCAAAAAAAATACACAACATGGAAAGGTATTATAGAGTTTCTGTTCTGCGTGAGTAAGCATACCTGTCTATAGAATTATTTATCTCGGTGATTTAATCACTGGACCTATAGAATTGTCAATTACTCATACTGGCAAACAGGTATGGAGATTGTACATGTCTGTGTTTAAAGTGTCAATTAATCCATCGAGAGATTTTTCACTGTGTTGAGGCAACCAAAAACGGGGAAGTGATTTTCATTTTGTCTGATGATTTCTCTTATTGTTTTGATTTTTGGGTTTATTGTGCCTTTGATTTCATATTGTTTGCACAATTCACTTCTGACTTTATCGACCGCAGCGAACAGTGGGATAAATTTGTTGATGTCGTTACAGAATACAAGCGAGTCGTTTACCGCGCTCTGAATTTGTTTGATAAACCCATACTGTTTGGCAAGTACATATCTATTATTCTGAGCGATATCATCAAGATCTTGAAATTCAGAAGGAATCTGATTACAATCTAATTTATCTGACAATTGTATTCCTTGATTTTTCAAATTTGAAATACCAATTATAATGCCATTTATATTTTCGAAATTCATTATATGAAATATTATATATTTAATAAAAAAAAATTAGGAGTCAATATTGACCGGTTTTTCATTTTTGATATATACATATTTACATATTTACATATTTGATACATAGAACATACACAGCCTTTACCTCTGTTTTTGGAGAAGGTATGTAAGGCACAGATACTTAATTAAGGACAAAAACAGCCTTTACCTCTGTTTTTGGAGAAAGTATGTAAAGCAAACAAACTTAATTAAGAACATACACAGCCTTTACCTCTGTTTTTGGAGAAGGTTTGTAAGGTACAGATACTTAATTAATGACATAAACAACCTTTACCTCTGTTTTTGGAGAAGGTATGTAAAGCACACATACTTAATTAAGGACATACACAGGCTTTACCTTTGTTTTTAGAGAAGGTATGTAAAGCACACATACACGATGATATATTAGATTACTTAATCTGTACGACAACAGTTTAACGAAATCCAATAAATGACGACAGCCTATCAGATTACCTAACCTGTTCGACAACAGTTTAGCGAAATCCAATAAGGCATGGTTTGATATACAAAGAGGACAATACACAAGGGCTATTCTATTTTCAACTGAAACCACCATACCCCCAACAAAATCACCCGGGTTGAATGCAAAAACACATTCACATAGTGTGACGGTGTGTGACGTATGGTGGTTTCACGATTTGAATATCGAATGGCTTAAAGCCCCAATTATATATAGAAAAACCTTCCGATCGGTACCATCGACAATAATGACTGCCACGAGAATCGAACGCTGGGCCCCAGGACGAGATCCCAACCGTGTATGGAATACACTAGTGTTCGTAATCAACAGGTCTATAATTTGAATAGAATATAAGTGTATCACGTGAAGGATTTAACGGACGGTGTATAAACCAACACATAAAAGCCATTTAGTCAAACCATGAGTCATCGAAAAATCCCATGAGATCCGGTGACAGTTATCTCTGATTCAAAACTACACATACAAGCCCACACGAGTTATTCCCATAAAGCTACATATAATAATTCAGGTATATATGAATTGAATTCTATTTTTAAATGTTTTAGAAAAAGCGGATTTAGTGATATTCCCTGCAACATATTGTACTTAGGACTCGCAAAAAACGAAATACTTTCCAACTTCATTCATTGATTGAAACACTCTTTCTTCGTTAGTTGATGTATTGTTTTATTTTAAAGGTCTTTTTCCAATTGATTTACAAGTACCATTTTCCCCAAATGCCGTATCTTTACTATGTGTGATAGCTCGTAAATACGAAAAAAAATTATCATTTCTTATAACGTTTATGTGATCAATTACAAGCCCATCCGGGATTTCTCCGTTAAATACCTCGTAGACAAATCTATGATCAAGATATCTTTTCTTTCCAGCACCAAATATAAGAAATCCAAGATTATTAACAACCCCAACTGGTTTCTTCAGCCTGCTGTGTCTGACAATACCTTCACAAGATGCTTCATAATCGATGATCGTAGGATGTGATTGAAATTCTTGGTTCATTTATATACTATATATTATTTGTCTAATTAATTATTTGGTTTAATTATTACTTGAGAATCTTTCAATGTAGTCTTGAGATATTCTTATGATTTTATCCTTGACAGAGTCAGAATCGGAATCTTTGATGGAGTTTTTGATTCTCTTATTATAATAGCGCTTTAGCTCAATGTATCGCTTACCACCACAATTCAGACATAACTGCGATTTACCACGAACACCTACCCCACATCGTATGCAGTGTAAAGGCCCAAAACTCCCACGACGTACGCTTTGTAATTAATATCCACAGAATTCATTTCTGCATGATTTGTTACAAGCAGTTACTGATCCGTTCATAAGCCATTTGCAATGATTCATTATATAATAAATTCTTTTTTTAAATACTTGTTTTAATTATAATATGAAGGAGTTCGAGAGATTATGGAAAATTACGCCTTGGAAAAATACTAAATTCAATCACGATAGAGTCTCCACTGATGCACCAAAGGGTCTAATAAGTGATAGAAGCATGATAGGTAGGATCAGTGATTACTAATCTAGACGAAGAATATATCGTGAAATAGTCCAAAGAAATCTTGAAGTTAGAAATAAACACGCAAAAGATCTCGGTAGAAGAATAATTGGTAAATTCACACAGGGTGGAAAATACGACCACAAACGATATTCTTCGCTATTAATTAAAGATGATGTTGAAAACGATTTTATAATCGCAGATGCAACATCTAGGGGTTTATATGTCGATAGTAAAGACGCTTTCCTGTCCGATGGAACCAAATTAGGTACAGTTGTTACTTACACAGATGGAGAAAATCCTCAGTGTACGTACTTAAGGGCGTCAATGCTGGCTAATGCTTCTATTAATTTTCTTTCGATGACAAATGGATCTCCTGACACCGCAGTTAGAGTCGCCACTGATTCATTTTATATAGATATAAAACATAAAGAAGCAGTGGCTGAATTCGTTAATTCAGACGAGAGTTGGGGATCATGGAGATTTAAAAAGGAAATACTGCGTGATTACTCCAAATCAGCAGATAATACAATTGAAAAGAATTACTTGAAAATATTCAGATATCAGAACTATCTAATGCACCTTCGATATACGATCCAATATGTAGATATAAAACCAGTTACTTAAACGGCTGTGGTGGGTCAGGGAAGACGACTCGTGCGATTGAATTTTTTCGAGGGAAATCAAACATGATTGTGCTGACACCAACAAACAGACTTGCAAGTGAGATGAAACAGCGAGGAATTAATGCTTGCACTTATCACAGTTTTTTTTCCATGGAAAGGTGACGAATGGACTCCTGATAAAATGGGTGAGAAATATATTCCTGAAATCATTATTTGGGATGAGATATGCACAGTGTCGTTAGATGTATTACAAAAGTTTCTCGAGTGGTTATTGCTAGCGATTACAAAAGTGATAATGTGTGGCGATTATGGTCAACCACCACCATTTGTTGGTTTATCCCCGCATAATTGGTTGAAGAATTTTGTAGACCATTATGAAAAAATTAATACTGATCACAGATCACTTGATAATGAATTACGCGAGTTCATGAAACTAATCAGATTACAACCGGATAGAATCGAATGTGAAATAGCATGTGAGATAATTTCAGAAACCCCATTAAATGATTTTTGGGAAGCGTGGAGACCAAACGATTTGATAGTGGCAAGTAGAAAGATAGTCAGAGATACACTTCAGATGAAGTTATTTAACACGCATAAAGAACAATTTTCAACACTTCCAGTGCCATTGTGTTTTAGGCCTTCGGATACACGAAGACAAAATATCGAAGTTGATATTCCAGGACAGACAGAGAAGCAGATTCTAGTGAAAAATGATATTGTGTTGGTTGATATCAGTGTTGTCGAAGATGCATTGCGTGCTGAGAAATCCCCATGGAAGCTAGGGTACGCAGCGACAATACACTCTTCGCAGGGATTGATTATATCCGATACGATTGTTTGGATCGTAGATGACCGCATCGAGTGGTCGAATTTAGTTTATTTAGCAGTGTCCAAAGTACGAAGAATAAATCAACTTCGAAGAGTTGTTTTAAATGCTGATGATACCACAATCAGTGATATTATCAGCGATGACATAATCAGAAACACTCACTGGGTATAAACAACAAAACAAAAAAATAATAAAATTTGACATTAATGCTGAATTTATAATCACACTGAAACAACAACAAAAAAATCACTGCGCGAGTTGTCATTGTATAATGCATTGGTGTTGGTCGTATAAAGACTCCCGCCAATTTACCGTAGACAGAAAAGATAGCAGCGTAGGTTATACCAGAAATAATATGATGCTAACTTGTATTGAGTGTAACAGACGCAGATATGCTAGTTAAGACCACGCGGTGGTAATTGAGTATCCTCGTGTATCACTTGTAATTGTTCACGAGTAAATCCGCGCTAAGGAGCAGTTGAATCCAATCTATAGATTGTGGATCGTGTTATCCTAGATATTTTATGGGCGTTGACACTCCAAATAGGATCAATAGTTCATTTTTTTTGCCACCTTCGAGCTCTCCTGGTTCATATAAATATCTAACAGTGACATTGCCGAGTATTGGTTGTTTTGAGAAATCATTTTATGGTTTTATGGGTATATACTTTTTTTAATCGCGTTGTTAGGTTTCATATTAATCGTTCGAGTAATCTCATTATTTAGCGCGGTAATTACGCCTGGTAATCTCTTGACCCATTCACGAGATCGTTTATCCTGAATAAATTCCTTCGCGTATTGATATCCAAATAACCGCTCAGCATGTGTCCGATTAAATCGTTCAACATTTGCCTGATCGCGATGTAGTGCAGTATGTCCTCGTCTGATGGTGACATTATGATGCTTCATTGTTGATAACACTGCACCCTGAAATTCATTGTCAGGATCAACTTGTAATAGATTTGGCCACTTTAGAGGACCCCGCCGATGAATCCTTTCAAACGCAGAAGCCACTCCAGTTGATGACTTCGTCTTTAGTGGTTTTGCTTGTTTGTATCTACTCGCAACTACAGTTAGCGCGTATTTGTAAACACCATCATGCGGCAGAAATAATATATCAGCTTGATGAACCTCATTGGGGACGCTGACATCAAAATGCGAGAAGTTAATTTGTTTAGGCGGTGGTAGATAAATTTGCCATATCGCCTGTTTGGGTAACCAATCCGCTGCAGTGGTATTTTTCACCTTTGCGGCGTTAGCGAGTTTACCGATTGCTGCTTTACCCCTCCAGTATCCTCTTGGGCAATAATAAATAGATTACTTGTTGTTATTAATTACCAGCACCCAAAATTAATTTACTTTTCATCGCCGATTTTATGAACCATGAAACCAACTTTTCTTTGAAGGATTTATCAGTGATAGAATTCAACGCATGAATTAATTTCACGTCTGCGATATGTCTATGTTGCAGACTGCAGCTTTCATAAGCAACATTATGAGCATGACATGCCTTATCAATAGCGTTTATTGGATATTCACCGGGTCGAGGTTGGTTTTAATCATCGAGTCGGATATCGAGTCTGGTCCCGGGTCCACAATAACTATACCCTGGAAGGTGATTTTCCCCCGGATATTTTCCCATGGTGTTCCCGGTAATTTTATTAACTTGGCTGCAATATCACCTCCTCTTTTTTTAAAATCCTTGTTTTTATCAAGGGAAGCAAATCTAAATTTTGTTGTACCAAATTGTACACACTTATCCGCAAGTGCTGATCTGTTATTTTTAGTTGTAATCGTCGTCAAGTCGTTTGTGCTAGTACGCTTCTTACATTTAACACAATATAGATCCATAATGTTATTTTTATAATAACATGAATGTAATTGATTTTTCGGCGACAAAAACACGAGAAACAGTTAAGTATCATGCAGCGCTACCGAATTCTATTCGCATGATTATAATCGGACCATCTGGAAGTGGCAAGACGCAGTTATTACTTAATTTATTAACGAGATGGGATAAGTTGTATTTAGTAGCCCCGAGTGTAGACGATCAGCGATGTTACGCGGTGTTAAAGGATTTTAACGAGAAAGCAAACCGGAACTTGATGAGGATATTATTGAGTTTATAACCGATATCGTGGAAGCACCGAGCATTGATGTTATTGATAGAAGTATTAACAATTTAGTCGTATATGATGATGTCATGTTAGACAATCAAACGATTCCCGCTAGAATATGTTCCAGAGGTATGCATAAAAATACCGATGTGATATATGTCACTCAAAGATACACTCAAATACCAAATGTGATCAGAGATAACTGCAATATTCTTGCTGTATTTAATGGAGTTGACACACATACGCTACGAAATATTTGGCACACTTGGTGCGGCGGTGATATGGATTATAATCTCTTTAGAAATTTCTTTAGTCACGCTCAGTCAATTCCACATGGATTTGTAACGATAAATTTGCACGACCCGAGATCAAGATATCGTATCGGACTTGATTAAATATTCGGTTAAAACAATTCATCTCCACAACGCCATCAGCGCCTGGCCCGTCTGGAGACTTTGTCTCTGGAGACTTTGTCTAGTAGCGTGACAAAACGAAACCATTTCTCTCTTTTTTCTATGCTTGAATTGGTTTCGGTTTGAAACCTTTTAGGACCTTGTATGAAATAGTTTCGATTTGCTTGAAAAAGTTTTGGTCTGTTCACACTCTCTGCATGAAATCCTTTAGGACTTTGAAATAGTTTCGGTTTGCTTGAAATAGTTTCGGTCTGTTCACCTTCTCTGCTGCTCTTGCAGAGAAGAACTGGGCGAAGAAGTAGTCACTGTGGTAGCTGATGCTGTTTGAAAGGGCATGATGGTCACTTCTTTTTATAGTCGATGAATTGCAAATATCCTTTCCAACGTACTTTGACTTCTTTGGCACGACGTTTTCCAACTTTACGGTTTCTTCGTTCGAGAATGCTTTCAATGTCGTACACTTTGTCTTCTTTTTTGGTGACACATTGTAACTCAGGCAAGAAAATGTTCCTTTTAATACTTCTCCGTTCATGTCTTCCAATTTATAGACTGTAGGATGGCGGTCACGCACTCGTCCAGTAACACGAACAACTCGGTGGTCCAGTTGGGTAAGTAACCTTTGTCGAATGTGCGTTTGGTTTTACCAATGCGAACCCAATCTCCAGTAGTTAACACTCCACCTTTCTTGGGGACAGCCATCATCTGGGACGTACCAAACAGACGCTCGAAAACAGTCACTTCGTTGTAGGTGTCACATCTTGTGGGGCACGTCCAATGCTTCTATGGCAAGATTGATTGTAGGCTTGGACTAAGTGCGGTAAAACGTCGATGTACTTGGGAGTGTGTTGATGCGTTAAATATTTCCACATGCGATCTCTCAAGGTACGCTGAAAACGTTCCACGATGCTGGCATTGGTTTCAGGATTTTCGGTGGTGAAAAAAATGAATGTCACGTTTCTTCAATTCTCGTTGGAAAGATTGGTTCAGAAATTCGGTACCTTTGTCGGTTTGCCATCGAAGAGGGTGACGACCACTTTGTGTCAACACCAGATGCAGGGCTCGTACTAACTCTCCGCTCGATTTGGAAGTCAAAGGTACGACCCAGGCAAATTTATAAAAGACGTCGATGACGCAAGACAAATATTTGTAGCCATGATTGTAGGGGGGTAAATGAGAGACATTGGCTAAATCGGCTTGCCATAGATGATCGATGCCTTCCACTCGAATGCGACTTCTGTGAAATTTTCGTCGAATGGGTTTGTGTAAAGTGTACGAAGCTTATTCTTGTACCCATCGTTGTGCTTCAGGTAAACGGAGGTTTTCAGGCGAGTTTTTGCAGCATAATATAATTTCTAAACGCCTCCGTAACCTACAGGGTGAGCTGGATCGTAGTAAATGCTGGCTAACACCTTCTCCATGGTTTTGTTAATAAGTCACCCACTCTTCGATGATACTGCTTTGGGTCGGGCGAAATGTAGGTTGTTTGGAAACGGTGTTACGTGTCCGATGTGACACAGGAGTAAACGTCGAGGGTACTGGTGGTGGTGGTGGTGGAGGTAATGGGATAGCTTTGGTCACCTTTTCTTTTCTCACTTCTGGTATCCTTTCGTTCTTTTTCACTTCTGTTGAAGGAGGAGTGGCCATCATCTTTTTAACCCATGCTTTGAATTCTTTTCGTTGGGGAGTGGGGAAGGGGTCAACAAGGAAGCTGCAACCTTACTCAGAATTGGAGTGGTAGTGGGTGTTTTAAAAGATATCATGGAGTTCTTCTTCCTTGGGTATTGGTGGGGTGACGTCTATCTTGTCCGCTGTGGAGAGTAAGGGCGACAAACTATTCATTAGAGCCTTAAAATCGGTCAGAGTGGGTAGATCTGTTTGTTCCACAGCTTTTCGATGAAAGAGTTGCAGTCGTTGCAAGAGCTGACCGTACTTTTGCGATGTTTCGGTTTCGGACAAATCGTTGCGATGCATCAAGGATTGCCATTCGTGTTTTAATTGGGTCATCTGGGTCAAATGAGGATTGGATGGTAAATGGGTGTTCATTGTTCTTGCCAACGATGGTATTCCATCCATCGTTTGTAAGGGACCAAAGTCAGTTTTCGTCCTTCCATGGGCTTCCAAAGGTTACGTCTGAGATCGTTGTGCTTCATTGGTCCCTTTTATCTTCTGGAAGGATCATACATATTTCTACCCATTCTTTGGGGGCATCCCTTGGGACATCCCTTGTATGATCCCTTGAATCAAACCTGGCAGCACTAAGATTTTTAAAAAATGAACAAGAGAGAGTAAAGATCTTCCGAGTTGCACCCAACATCTTTTTCTTTTGACGGATGGGTATTTTCTTTTGAACCATTTGACGAAGAACGTGTCAATCTTTGGCAAAGCATTTTTTCTGGTGTGGAGACAAAGGTATCGTGAGTTTCAAGACTTTCAAACAACATTCGCACACGGTATCGATGACATATTTGGAGGCCGTTTTAATGATTTGTTTTTGCATGGTCGGAGAGGCTTTGGACAGGAGGGACAACATGTCACCGTGTTTGGCTAGACGAGGTGGTTGTCCTTTCGTTTTCGTTCCTTTGTGGGGTTAATAATAATATTTTCTGCGAGGTGACATCTTTGCTTGTTCGTTCAACAATACCACTGACGTCAAAGACATGGTACACACCCTCTTTTATCTAAATTTTTGGAACTAGCGCTTCGTTAAAAATGTAACGATGTTTCCCAAAATCGCCAAAGTAACCTCCTTTTGGTGACTCTTCTTTTTCTTTAAACGACTGCGTCGTTTAAGGGGATGACGTCGATGTTTGGCTAAGCAGTTTGTAGGATGACGAGATTGTCATTTTCAGTTTCCTTTTCGGACAGAAGGACGACAATTGTTGTGGTGTGCACGTTTTTGAGGAGACATCATTGAGTGTTCAGACGTGGCACAAAACATACTGATTCACGTTGTTGTCATCAAGTCAAATTTTATACTGGAATGCGACGCCACTGATTATCTTTCCGTCGTATTAACTTCGTGACAGGTAACACACGTTGTGAAGGGGTTCGCAATAGACTAAATCAGGACAGTTCTTGTTTGGACAAATCCAGTAAACTCTTTAACATGCCAGATCTATCTGGGACTTTGACTTTGGCAGTAGGTACTTTGTGTGTGAGCAGCTACTACTGCCGCTAATGTGTGAACAGGGTGTCACCGGTGGTAGGAGACGTTTTGGGAGACGCAGATTTCCAATGTTTCATCAAATTAGGAAGAACGGGTGTCAAAATTGGATTTGGCTGGCATAACCAGAAACGGAGAAGTGGAAGAACCTGAGGCTACTGGAAACACGGTCACTGGTGCTGCAGATCGTGGTTTACGAGTGTAAGGTTGCATCCTGGCCGAAGTACCTCTTTTGCGGGTGACAGCTCTTTTCTGTGGATTTTTCTTTTTCTGTGCTTTGGTCTTGACACCATTATTCGTTTTCCTAGGGTTTCGTTGGGCTTTATTCTTGGGGTGATCTTTGGGAGCATTGGGAGCCCATTTTAAAGGGAACGAATGATGACACCTCCTAGAGAACCGTAACCTCCAGGTTTCAAAATGCTTTGCTTTTTGATTTGAGTCTCGATGCAAGGATCACCCAGTTGCGTCAAGGCTACTTTATTTCTGTCAAAAAAGCGTTTGGTTTGATGTGGAATGTGAATGATGCCTTGCAGTAATTGACATGCTGTCACTGTTTAACCATCGTAAGACTTATGTGAAACTGGCTTCTAGGACGTGAGCACGTATTTGTGGATTTTTTTCGCGACTGATACCGTACAAGGCCCGAATCAATTTGATGGGAAGGTGAGACTGAAGAGACGTCATGTTGACGATGTATGAGACAAGGTCAGAGTGACCGAGGTTTTAATAGATTTTTAGTTGTTATTGTTATGTCGATGACGAGGACGTGTACACGACAGGTCCTCCGTCTTGACACCAGTCGTGAAACAAATCGGTACGAAGTCACAAATGGTGGGTTTGAAATCCACGAGTAAATAGGCGAGTGGGGTTTGAGTGGCATCATCGTACGCATGAGTCAGCCAAGGTGTTCCTAACTGTTTGGCCAAGACTTGCACTTGCCATTTGTCTCTAGGACTTTTAAACAAGACCAAGCAATGAGCATTGAGACTAATGGTACGATGGGCTTTACATTGTTGAAATAAATTTTGTGTAATGTCATCGTCGTTTCCTAATATGTCGTCAAAAATGACCAAATGAGTTTGACTAGGGTCAGAAACGATCCCATTGTCATCGTCAGGAATGCCTTCCACAAACACAATGGAATCATCTTAACTTTCTTTCAAGAGGCTGTATGCCGATTGCCACTCTTT
This sequence comes from Unio delphinus, assembly GCA_029339505.1. Lineage (NCBI taxonomy): Eukaryota > Metazoa > Mollusca > Bivalvia > Unionida > Unionidae > Unio > Unio delphinus. The sequence goes on from JAQISU010000049.1 coordinate 2,777,152, forward strand.
GTAACACCACACGATGCGTTGAGGTGGACGATCGATCAAATGATGTTTATGTTCGATCAAACATTTGACAAATTCAGTTTTGCCTGAACCTTTCGGTCCAGCAATTAACATGTTAAAAGGATGACGAGGATACAAGGCCTCCCAACTAGCATGATCTAAGTGTTCGTCAATGACTTTGAATGTCGAGGAAGAAGGAGTAGAAATAGTATAGTTAGCCATAATAGTCTAGGGTATGACACTATTGAAACAAAAAAAAACAGACAAGAGGTTTTTATACTTTTTCAGGACGCGTTTATTTCAATTCATGTTTAAATTGGAACAACACAAAAGACAAAAATATATAAATGCCAAATGTATAAGTACAGGAATAAAAACACATGGTAACAATCAAAGTGGCATATAAACAAGTCTCTGTACAACATCGTTTGGGTAACCAAGGTGTCCTAGAGGTAGTGTGTAATGTTTTTATAGTCTCTACATGGGGTACAGTCACATAAGCATCCTCTCGGCATGGTCTTTGTGGGGGAATGTTCATGACAGTCCTGTCTTGAAAAGAGTGGTTGTCTTCGGTGACATTCTTCTTCTTCTAGCACTGTAACTAACACAGGTTTAAAAGTGACTTTCTTCACACGACGATGGATTTTACGAACACAACGATTGAGCATAATGGGATGTTTCTTTTGTCCAAGCCTCAAAACCCCAACTTTTCCAGTCATGTACATCTGTCCAATGAGGGTGTAAATCAAAAGCTACACACACATCCTCGTACACCACTTCCGTACGTAAATGTTCACGAATCTTTTTTTCCTGTTGAGGTCGAGACGCATCCAGATCAAAACATACGGCTTTTAACAGAATGAGTCTCTCGTGGACATTTAAAGGAGTTTCCATACTGTCTTTTTGTAGGTATTGTTCGTAAAGTGTCCACAAGGAATCGACAGGTAAACGAAATCCCAGAAAGCAAGTCACTAAAACACACGCTACACGTCGACCACAATGGATGGGACACAGTTCTCGTAATAAGTGTTCGTAATCCTCCACCGTTTGAATGTTCTGATTGATATCCTTCCACGGAATCTGTTTTAACACAAGTGATAAAGGTTGTGGTATGGTAGTTCTATTTTAAACATCTTTTTTGTCGAGGACCATAAGTGTATATTCTGCACAGAATTATTTAAAATCTCCAAAAGCGAAAGTGATAAACATAGCGTGTAATTTCGGGCCACTGCCATTCAGGGTAACGGTTAAGAATGACCAAAAAAATCTTCAGATGAAAACGAACTAAATTGAAAACAGTTGAAAAAGACACCCTTGATCCAGAGAAATGTGACACGTTGGTTGATTTTTGTCACTTTCCTCTTGTGAATTTCAGGTCACAAAAGTTCTACAGTCACCAATTGAGATTTTCCTTTAGCAAGTCCCTGCCAAACGTCCTTGTAGATCTTATCTTGCAATTCGTGTGGTAATCCTTGAATATTATGTTTTATAGATGGTTTATATACTGGTCTAGGTTTACCTCCAAGCCAAACTGGTTTGTTGAACGACATGTTACAGTATTGTCACTTTCAATTACTAGGGTTCCACTAAAGGTAGGTATTGACAATTCGGAGACCATCAAGCATGTTCCAGGCAAGCGGAATCCTTCTGTTCCCACTTGTAAATTGACACACCACAACTGAAACACTTGACTTTATCCCCTTCGCCCAATTAGAAACATCCGGCTCTGGCTAATTCTTCAGGAGTTGGTCCAGGCAGATATTTTGGCCATTTATCTTTGAAGGTTTGTAATCGACTTTTAAAGTGACAGTATTCAGGCAAGCTTGTAGAGAATGAATATTCGACTCTCCTCACTTCAGATCGATGCAGGTACGGTGAAATTCCTAGAAGTCCACGATAACGTATGGCACCGCTTTCGCATCCCTAAGGTTTGACATGCACAGCATCACTTTCCATGGTAGATATATGAGTAGTAGTCAAAGCAAAGGTTCTACGATGTCCTGCTGAATCGCTAAGGTCACAGCGTCTGGCATCACTGCAATCGCAAGGTATAATATCGCATTCCACTTGAGAATCCCAAAACTTGAATGATGTCTGTTTAAATGGATTCATCTTGTGTCGCTTGGTCGTTGTAGTTACAAATGAACTATTGGTCTTGGACGATGTCCTTTTTATATGCTGCCCAATTTCGACGTGACCGTACGGTAAAGTGAAGTGATTGGGAAGTTATACTTTCTTCTGGTACACGATTTGATAGACTTTTTCCAAAGGTCGGCTGACGATTTGGTGTGTGGGCAAACGGACAATCTTGTGCGGTTCGTGGGTGATCACTTTAATAGTTTCATCCTGTCCCGACTGTAAGGCTTCTTGCAGCACGTTAAAGTTCACTACTCGACTGGTGCGATAATTGAGAGTCAATCCTTTCACTTTACATTCGGTGTGCATTTCTCCTTGTGGGTATTGGTATACGTAGCCGTAATTTTTAGGACCGCCACTTGCAAAACATAGAATCTTGTCGTCGGGATGTTCATCGGTCCAGGCTCCTAAACGGTCTCCTTCGATGGTAGGGTTACACTGGTTCGGTCGGTGAATGTAGATGTCACTGTCTGTGTCAAAATACAACACACGATCTCCTAACAGTTCTAACACTTCGTACAATTTTAAACGAGCTAGGGCTGTCACGTAAGCCGCAATGATGACATTTCCAAATTTGTCAGCTTCTACAAACTCTAGTTCTTCTTCGCAATTGATTAAGATCAATTCCTCACGAATGACGTCCACGTGTTTCATGAATTTGGTTTTGTCGTGCATCATCAGGAAGTAGCCTGCAGGTTCGGACAAATACTCCGTCTTGGATAAAGACGGTCGTTGTGCCATTTTACCCCACAAGCAGTTTAACATCACTTTGGCAAACGATCGCCTTCCTTCGTTTTTCTCGATGTGGTCTAACGTGAAGCCTTCCTGCTCACAATATTTTTCTTTGAATTTCTATTGGTCTTCGGAGTGTGGCACCAGGAAGGATAGCCGCTAACTTCTTGTTTTAGTTTTAAAAAGGTATCCACGTAGTCTGCAAAAATACCTTTCTGTGTCTCGTCTCCCTTGTGGTATTGTTGTGTCTTGGGAACGTGGTAAATTTCGTATACTTCTAACAGTTGGTATCCCAGGTCCAGAGCTTGAAACAATTCCACGCTAACCCACGTTCCTGTCAAGGCGCGGTCTTCCTGGGTGTATGAAAAGGTTGGTCTTGGCTGCACGTTTCGCCACAAGTTCGACACAAAGGAAACATCAGTTTCCCTTGGCAATGGTGAGTTCAAACGGGATGGTACAAGTCTGTGGGAGGTAAGACTTTGCACTTGATCAATCCTTCGTACTGTCGAATGTGGTCCAAGTCAATGTGTTCTGTCATCAATTATGTGTGCCCTACGGGAAAGCGACAATAGTTGCAGACATAAGGTTACAAAGAGCACACGTCCAAGTATTCGATTTCTTCTCTCTTCTCCTCGTCCGTCTGGTACAGTAAACATGTGGCATTCGTCCGTCCTCCGTACAAACTATTTCGCGGGTTCAATTGGTCCACCAGCTTGTAACTTTCTACGATGCGTTTAAACTCGGGATCGGTTTTCAAACGGTGATCGTACTCGTGTTCCCACATTTCCACCACCTAGTATAATTGTTGTTCTAACTACAAACATCGCTGACAATTAGTCTGGTACAAGTCTTCCATAGTCCGTTTAAAAACTGAATTTTGGTGTCACGTTGAGGATAGCAAATGGGACATCCGTGGAATAAGCATCCATTAAACTCGTACACGATTTGAGGGTTTTTTAAGTCCCAACCATCCACCGAATACGTTCCGATGGTCTTTTCTCCTCCTCTTTTGCAGTAGTGTTTGATCCATTTTTCTTCCTTGTCGCACAAGTAATGTAGCCAGCGTAGGGCTTTGACTAAGTATTGAAGTTTGACAAAGTTCATCGTTTGAGGACTGATGACAGCTAGGGTGTTTTCGGGCATAAAGCGTTTTCGGTACACTAAGGAACACACTTTGGCAATGGTACAAGCTTCTTTCAAAGGATCGAGCGTGGAAAGCTTATCGTTGTTCGGTGCGCATGTTATCGGGGTCGTAGTCGTCATCCTCAGGCAAATGGGATAGAACGGCATGTTGATTGGCTTCGGTATTGAAAACGTGTGGAAAATAACCTTTGGGCATTTCTGTCATTCCAAACGTTTTAAGCATGCGACTCAAAGTAATGGCCAAGTAACTCATCGAATCTTTAAACTGCTCTTGTCCTACTTGCATGTAAATGGTTTTGGCTCCGTTCAAAGTCACTTTAGGACGTTCGGTACTTTGTTCCGTATAGTATCTGAGCAGAAATTGCCCATCGTATCCCGATTACTGTGGCATGGTGATGACAATCTTCATAAAGGTTGATGTCTTCTGGACTCCACGTTTCGTCGATGGGGTTTAGGATGCATTGGGCAAATCGGCCAACGTGTTTGACCCTCCAAATATTTTTTTCACGTCCTCCAGGAACCTTGCTGCAATGAGGGCAATAACTAAAGATAGGCTTTTGGTGAGCCAAGCAGAAATTAGGAATGTGAATGCCGGTTTCTTGCATGCATTCGAAATCAAAAAGATAAAATTCCCTTTCTTCTGGGTATCTTCTTGTTGGGGTGGGTATTTTTCAATGAAGCATTCGTGCTCCAAGTTCACGATTTGGTGACAAATTTGACATCGTTTCTTCCCTCGACAAACGTGAAACTTGGCACTATTGATACGTATGCCTTGTCCGCACGTAGTGCACAATCTCAGAAGCTCACAAGTACTTTTCTGCTGTGAACCTTGCATCTTCAAATGTTGTTGGTAACAGGTAGGACTGACATAAGTGCGCTGACAAACAGGGATATGCACTAGTACTTGTTCTTTGTCCAGACATGGTTTAGAGGCTAAAAATCCCTCACATTTCGTTCCACAATGTTTGTGGTGTTCTTGATTGTTATAACCATAGTCACATTTTTCACAGTAGTAATAGTATCCTAGGAATGCAGTGATACTGGTAATGATATCAAAATGCTCATCGTGATGATAGACGTGAATGTATTTTCCGTCTTTGAAATCATTGCCTCGAAACAAAAGAGGACCACGCACTTCTTGAGGGTGGACATTCAAGGTATAATGTGGAGCCAAGACATCTTGCAATTTTCGCATTTCTGGAATGCTGCAACGGGTGTCTTTGGATATCCCCGCTTGCTGTAACAGGAGTTCTGCTTCACTTCGTTGTTTGGCTCGGTCCGATTGTCGAATACGTTTCCAGACTCTTTTCCATTCTACCGTCTCGTTCTTCTTGGCATACGTTCGTCCCACGACGATGACACGGGCTAAACACCTCTGGTCTTGAGAATTGTTAATTTGGACGAGGCTTCGCTTATTGCTGAGAAAGTTGTCGACTAATAACACTTTTTTGCGTCCTGTCCCCTGGGGTAGAGTAACGTGGGTCATGAACAGTGTGGCTTTTCCGTCGGTGATGTGAAACTTGTCGTTGGATTGTTGCACATGTTGAATCTTCTCGATGACTTTGGAAGGTGTCAATTCTGATGGACTGCTAAACTCGATCCAGACAGGAGACTTCAAATTATCGTGATGAATAGAACGTCTCAAGCGATCGTCTTCTTTGCATTGGCATCGTAGTTTCAGTGTATTTAACACAGAATTCCACACCTTAGAAATGACCCCTTCTGTAAGCCGTTGTTCTAAATTTTTGAGAGGAACGCTTTTCCGTCTCTCGAATGTGATAGTCCTTTTCAGGGTTTACTAAGGAAGATGAATTTTGCTTGGACGTCGCTTGTCTGGGCCTGGATTCGGGCTCACTCATGTCATCTTCAAAATCACTGGCATGAATTTGAGCCAAGACTTCAGCTACTGTGCGAGGCGATACATCACGTTTCTGTCTTTTACTGTCTTCTCCTTTCTCGACAACATGATACGATCTTTTCATCTTGTCTGCAAAAGGTCAAATGACTGCATTTTAAGACCATGACCCCATATATTCATGTTCGATCCTTGTATACATAAAGGGTCAGTGTCTAACCTTTCAGTATTCATTTTACTCTCACATTGACCATAACGATGGAAGAGCCTACACAAGTTGAACTTCTGATCAGAGTTTTGCGTGGTGTCATACGAAAGTTTTCTTCAGACAATTCAACGGACTACTCTCCCTCCTTTCGAGATAAAAGTCAAGATGCTTGCTATATCTGTAAGAAGAAAGGGCATTGGGCTGCAGAATGTCCAGATCGTGAAAAACACAAAACAGGTGTTAGAAGAGACAAAAGTCAAGATACCTGTTATCATTGTAAGGAGAAAGGACATTGGTCTCCAAACTGTCCTAAGAAAAAACAAGAGCAGGAGGAGGAGGGGAAGAGTAATTCTGAACAAGAGGAGGAAGAGGTACCCTCTCCCCAAAGAAGAACCCCGACACGTTCACAAAGACAAGAAAAGAAGAAGAAACGAAAGTGAGGAACAAGAAGAAGAAAAAGAAAAACATGTGACAGTAAAGAAATTAAAGAAATAAAAAGAGTGAACAGAAGAAAACTATGAACTTTTTAAAGTGGTATCGTGTTTTGTTATGTTGTGATATTGGATTGCAACGTTTGTACCAGAATATACCAGATGGAAAAAACGTAAGTGTCTCTTGGTTTTCATTTTAAAGAATAAGAACCTACAGTCACACATTCATTCACTCACACGTACATCATGTGTTTAAAAAAAAGTAAAAAGGACTTTTGAGTTTTCATTGACTTAGGCAATTGAAATAGTTTTTTTTCGACAGATTTGAGTGGCTCTTCAAAGGACCGTTGGGGTTTTGTTTGTTTAAAACAAAACAAACTCAGAAACGGGACTAAACCATCTTTAACTGTCTTAAGCTTTTGCCACGGCCAAGGCCTAATTCTGGACTGGTGGTTCCTGTCAATGATTTGGTAGAAGTCACTAAAGGTGGTATGGCAGACGTAGTCACAGTTATATTGGGTTGTTTAGCTCGAGAAGGTCTTTTTCTCTTCGGTAGTGATAAAGAAGTCTGATACATTTGTTTCAGACTCCTTTACTCTGCTAAAATGTCTAAAAGTACCGTCGTGACCGTTTGATTTTCACTATTCTCTTTCTGTCCTTGGTCTTCTCACTTCTCTGTTGCTGCTACTGTTTCTTCCTGGTGTTTCCTTCTTGCTTCTTCTTCTTCCCGCTGTTGAAGAAGAAAAGCTTGTTCTTCTACTTTCTGTTGTAAAATCTCTCCAATTCTTCTTTTTGTCTTTGCTTAAAATCATTGACGTGTAAATAAGAAGAAGCAGAAGGTAACGAAGGTTCCGGAACGAATTCTTGTGAAGTTAGAAAATCCCCAATATCCCAGTTAAAATCAACTTCTTTTGGATGTAGATTTGTATTGACTTTGGTAGTCACTGCTGAACCATTATTTGCTGTATCCACTACTGGTTCACCCCAATTCACTGTCTTCCTAGATTCCGACATGATTGACAACTCTGTCGCATCGATTGACTACGCACAGACGATAGTACCTCTATATAGGGAATGTGACGTCACAGACTGCTCTCTTCCGATTGGACGACTGTGAAAGACTTTTTAACGCGTGTTTGGATTGGTGAAAAAAACTCAATCCGTTTCGATCCGCTCTTCCCCTATAAATAACCACAGTACACGGCATTGACTTCACCTGTTCTCATCACTAGATGTGGACCAGCGTAGAAGCTTCTACCCTTGTTTCAACCATGCTATTTCGTATTTACTTACCCATGTATGTCAGATTATCATGGGCTATCACTCATATGACTGATACAGCCCTTTGGAAGAGAAGAATATATGTGGAGAGGCAAGGTTTTTTAAAGAGAGTTCTCCTCTTTGGTCCAGCAGTGAGGAGAAGTTTAAGGAAGAGAAGAAGATCCGTGAGATGTCCTCTGTGTTAACAATATAATGTTAACATTATACATAACGGCCTTTTTCAGGGCCACTCAAATACCTCGAAAAGATATTAGCTTTCTTTGCCTTTTTTCTTTTGTCGCTAGACAGTCCCAAATACAAATAATATTCCCATGTTAAATTTCCCTTTAGGCTATATAGTCCCACTATGTTAAATTTCCCTTGTCGCTAGACAGTCCCAAATACAAATAATATTCCCCATGTTAAATTTCCCTTGAGGCTATATAGACCCACTATGTTAAATTTCCCTTGAGGCTATATAGTACCACTATGTTAAATTTCCCTTGAGGCTATATAGACCCACCTTGAGGCTCTACAGCCCCAAGCCCTTTTTGGCTGGATTTTTCCTTGAGGTCATAAATCTTGAGGCTCTACAGCCCCAAGCCCTTTTTGACTGGATTTCCCATTGAGGCTATACGGCCCCACTACACTACTTGTGTTATAGGCTGGCAAATATGAGGAAGTAAGTGGGCATCAAATTTCCCTCACCGAACATAAACCAGAGACATCGGAAGACTTTTGTATACATGCTTCTCCATTGCGCAGTTAACAAAGTCTGTGTTCTTTATGCACATTGGTAGGATAAGTACAGTATACATTTCATTCCATTCGAAGTTACTCTCGAAACGAACGCTGCAATATGAAGCGCTAGTATAAATTCTGAGATAAAAAAGACAATACGGCCACATATTCCGTTCCAAATCCTGGTACTTACACTGAAAGAATGATCCGAAATTCTGCTGAAGATTCTGACGAAAATCTGGACGAACACTTTGAGCACAGTAGCGCCCGACGTGACTCAGTGCATCGGACTGTTGAACACAAAGTTTCAAACAATAACGGAAAAATGGCTCTCTTATTAAGCTTGTGTTTCATTCTGACGTTATCCATGACTATTACTTGCTACGATTTTCTAACTCGGGGTAGACATTACTTCGTTTCAGCCACACCTGGACAAATATTGACTATTACCATTTCATCCACTGGGCTCGTCTGCATCATATATTTGCTTTTCAATAGACATAAAGAAGGATGGTTCACATTCAAAACGCAACTTGGCAATGATAAGAATGATCGAAGAAATTTATCTCGGCTTAACACAGAGATGACTGTGTGTCACGTATTTGCTGCTGGAACTATTTTCCATTTACTGCTAAAACTGTTTCGAACACTGCATTGTGTTCAAAATGGGGATAAGGATAATATCGCGACCCTTTGCATGTTCCTTTCATTGATGGTTTTCAGTGTTGCCCAGCTTTTATTTCTTCGTCAGTTAAATGGACGACGGTGCAATAGATTCAAATGCCAGATTCTTCTGAGCTTGGTCCTATGTGTAAATATAAGTGTATGTTTTTGCGTCCTCTTTCAAGAAACTATTGGTGTATTGGATGAACTGAAATCAAATGAGACGCAAAAAAAAGATGTAAGCTCGAATGATCAGAAAGCTGACAACTGTTTCAAGTCAAGTTTTGTAAAGAACGTCGAAATTGTTTCTAATATTCTTTATCCATTTGAGATCGAATTCTGCCTGATGGCGATGGAATATATTTGGCTTATGTTGGGGGTGGCATCGTCTCATGTCGAACCACTTGAACATTTCCATCACTATGACTATGACTATAGTTACAGAGTTAGTTACGCCATCAGCAGTGGCACCAACATCGAGCGAGTACCCTTACTTAATCACAACTCTTGTAGATTCAACAGGTATGTGTCTAAATATGGATGCGCTGTTTGCATTTCGTTGTTGATCTGTATACCCACTGTCATCATCACATTCATTCGATATTCAAGTACCAGTGCAGATTCTCTAGATATTCCAGGTAGTAGTGTTCTTCTAGTGTTCTATGTTTTGCTTTTCACCACGAACGGCATAGGGTGATGTTATCTTGTCCAAGAGATTCAATTGCTGGGAAGTTGATCATCAAACAACAGTTAAGTTTCATCCTTTCTCTTGGAAGTGTATCTATTCAAAATCTTTCTTCAATTATAACATCTATTACACTGATAAGTGATGATACAAGTAACAAAGATCTATATATATAAATATATATATCTGTAAAGATCTATATTGAGCTCTTCACCGCCTATTTGCAAACATTATTTATAGGCCTATGTTTGGGAGGAGTCTTTAAAACGTTTGGACGCAGACATCAATTTATTCTTTGGCTTCTTTCTTATGTTGCGACAGCTAATGCGTGCATGTGGCTGCTTTTGAGTTTCCAGCCTATTCAAAAACTAAATGACACTCATCTTGTAAACATTACAGAGAATGCATTGCATGGAATAAGTGGTTGGGTACTTATTGAACGCATATTATCTCCTTTTTGCATCTATTTTAGGCTACATGCCTTCTTAACGTGTATTCAAATAATGAGAAATGCTTGAAAACTCATTTACTTGATTGCCTATGTCAACTATCATGTAGACTATAAAATTGTAGAGTTCATCATTACAGTTTGTTATCAAAACCCATAATTCTCATATTTTGTCTTAATATACAATAAATTACTTTTTTTAGTTGTTACGTATATTTGATTTAAATAATTTATTTATTTTTTAATTGTCAGATCCAAATTTGTCATTTTGGGTTTAAAATTCATTAATTGGGAGATTATTCTAGAAAATCTCTATGACCTTTGCTTTTCTTGTAAACAACGAGTGTTGGCATCATTTTCTGACCTTGCTTCAGAGTGATAAAGAAGCCTTAGAAATGATTGCTTGCTTTCCAAGGACATCTTTTTATTTTTAGTTCTTGGGGGTGAGAAGTGGCTGGTTCTTATCTGGATCTTTCCATGCGTACGTGTTTAAATGATCGTACGTTTGTTCTATGACTTTCCAGAAAATCACGCGATCCCTTGTTTACGTAAAAAAAACAGATATTTAAATTATTGTTTGGGAGAGAACAGTTCAGTAGTTAGTCTGGGCTTTGGAATATGTGTGTCTTATTGTTTGAGTGTAAATTATTTCAAATCGTTTGGAGCAAGAGGAATTATTTTATTTATCTGGAAAGGAACATGTGCTCCATATTATGACACAAGTTCATGCAACTATGAAGTGTTACGCTTACCGTATATTACGACGTTTGATCCTAGAAATTCTCAAATTCAAATATTATTCAAACACTGGCTCCCCATAATCTGTAACTAATTTCTAAACTCTAACAAGGCTATAAATGGAGACATAAATACATATAATGCATGCACTAGGACTTTATGAAATTAAATTCTTTCAAACGACATTCATAGATATTTCTGGAATAATTATATAGAGATGAAACCTGGACCCTATGACAGCGATAGTGACATAAGATAGCATTTAGCAACACACTTGAGTATTGTTTATATTTTAAATAACAGATAGGTTTGTAAGTACTATTAATGATTAGCCCTTATAACGATCATATTGAAATTGACACAGACATTTTCAAATGTACTATATAAGGTTATATCAGGAGATTTTGCTTTTTGGCAGTATTTAAAATGTACGAAAAATAAATTTCATTATCGGGTTTTTTCCAATAGACTTTATCTTCTTCATTTCGTAAAAGAGCGACCATTTTTGACATAAGGGTTACTGGTTTACAGAAAATCCCCCAACCAATCATCTAAGACTTAGTATTGACAATAATAATGAAGTACATCAGTTTTCCCTCAACACCTTTCGTGTATGTTCCGCATTGCCGAATTTTAATTTCATTTCACGAGAGTCACTGTGTATGACATAGCAGAAACTATTGAGAGAAAAAAAATCCCAGTTATGACTCACACTCGTAACAATAATACACCTGATGAGCTTAATCTGCATGGGCCATGCCATCTCGTTCCCATTGAATTCCTTGCAAAATGACCAATCTGTCCAGACTTGACTTTGTATCATGTAGTTTGTCAACTGAAGTCCAGTTTTTCTGTCTACAGTTTGTTATATTAGTGGCGAGTTACAAGCGCCTAAGTGCGCAGTTGCTTGAGTTGGAAGATCTCTCTCTCTCTCTCTCTCTCTCTTTCTCTATCTCTCTATCTCTCTCTCTCTCTCCGTTTTGCAAGCTCCTTCCGCTCACCGATCTCATAGCGGATTGTCTTAATTTCGACCAGAAGAAGGCAAATAAAAGACGCGAAAGCCGAAGAACCAGTTGAAATTATATACGACAGTTTACCTTTACTATTGGCAAGTAGCTGTATCTTGTGACGATTTAATATGTCTATTTCCGCGAAAAATTATCATTAATGACTATCTGTCATGAACACCTATTACAGGTATAGCAAATAAACCAATAAAGTGATATCACTGTAGTAAAATAGTGCTCTTACGTAATACTTGTTCTAAAAAAAAACTCCCGTTTCATTTGAAACGCCAACGAGCTGACATTGTTGTGGACCCCTGGCGAGTCAAGTTAAAAATTATTAATCAATGAAGGAAATGACTAAGTTTTAGGTTTTTTATGTTCTTGTTGCCTGCTATTATTAAAATTAGTAGTTGGGAATAAACAGAAACAGGATAGTGTACATATATTGTTGTTACCAAGGAAGTGGTAATATGTAGCGTAGAAAATGGACATTTTACCGGATTGATAAAGGGATTTTTCGATAGTTTCTGCTGTGTCAAATATGCATGCTTTTACGAAATGAGTCCAAGAGTAAACGTTCCGAAAATAAATATGACATGCTGCGCGGCTCGTATTTACTTAACATTCTTGTGTAGGTACTAACCATTAAAATTCACCCCGGTATAGATATGTCCGGGTTTTTCTTGCTACCACCTATTAGGTCAGAGCGATAAAAGGAAAATGGAATCGGGTTTAAAGCTCCAGTTACGTATAATGTATCCATACGTATGACTCTACTTTAAAAAAAAATACACTATATGTTCGGCTAATAGTTCTATACATGAATCTTCTAGGACACATGAATTGTGTAATAGTAATTTGCATGATACTGCTAGCACACATGTATTTTGTAATAGTTCTGTACACGACTCTGCTAGCACACATGTATTTTTCATGATTCTGCATTTGACAGAGATAATGCAGTTATAGAACAACTGCATGAATTGGAATTTATATCTACTCTAGCAGAGTGAAAGAAACATAATTTTTAATCAGTTCATTCTAATAAAAAGTGACACAAAGTTACATTACGAAAAACTCAGTAATGTGTAGCGATGTAATTTTTATACATAATAAGTATAAACAATGAAGGCAGCAATCTCGTTATCCAGAGATAATGTTTATATATTTACAAGTTTGGATGGGATATAGGTTAGGTCAAAGCTTGTTGCCTTCCAAAACAAAAATGAAAAGAATAAAACATATTGACATCGAAAGGATCTACTGTAGCGCAGGATTTACCAATTGATATTAAATAATCAAGACTATCACCATCAAAACGTACTGGGTAATATAAAGAAATATTAAAAACACGTAATGCTTTCTAGTTTTAAAGTAGCATTAAATTGGTTGTCTATTTATCTATGTATGTATCTATATGTATAGATAGATAGATAGATAGATAGATAGATAGATAGATAGATAGATAGATAGATAGATAGATAGATAGATAGATAGATAGATAGATAGATAGATAGATAGATGGTAATTAGATAGATAGACAGACAGACAGACAAACAGACAGACGGACAGACAGAGAGACAGACAGATATACATAGACAGACAGACAGACATATGTAAATATATATATATATATATATATATATATATATTCACATATATATATATATATATATATATATATATATATATATATATATATATATATATATATATATATAAATATATATATAAATATATATAAATACATACATCTATCATCTATCCATCCATCCATCCATCCATCCATCCATCTATCTATCTATCTATCTATCTATCTATCTATCTATCTATCTATCTATCTATCTATCTATCTATCTATCTATCTATCTATCTATCTCTCTATCTAAAGCGTGTCGGTAGTAGCCAATACTAACAATATGGAATTATTTCTACTGTACATTATGTATCTTCTGAAGCACCAATTAGATGGAATGAAATCTATACAAAGTAAACTGGATGAAATTCCATCACTTTCCATTCCTTTATATTGTAACAATTATGTTTTCTGTCATACCTTTTCTTTTTTTTCTTTTCCTTTTTCCCAATTCTATATTTAATAATTCGTTCACGTTAGTCATTTATTTCCTACTCGTCACGTGATTTGTTACAATGAAGAGAAACTTGCAAAATCTTGTGAGCATATGTAAGTAGTATATGGGGGCACTATAGGGTCTATGGAAAACCCAGTCAAAAACAGCTTGGGGCACTATAGGGTCAAGATTTATAGGGTCAAGGGAAAATCCAGTCAAAAACAGCTTGGGGCACTATAGGGTCAAAACAGCTTGGGGCACTATAGGGTCAAGGGAAATGGAACAGGGTGGGCCTATAGAGAGTCAAGGGAAATGGAACAGGGTGGGCCTATATAGCGTCAAGGGAAATGGAACAGGGTGGGTCTATATAGGGACAAGGGAAAAAAGGGCGGCAAAGAAAGCTACTATCTTTTCGAGACCTATGAGTGGCCCTGAAAAGGACCGTTATGTGTAATGTTAACGTTGTCTTGTTAACACAGAGGACATCTCACAGATCTTCTTCTCTTCCTTAAACTTCTCCTTACTGTGGGTCCATAGAAGAGAACTCTCTTCAAGCAACCTTGTCTTTCCACATAGACTCTTCTCTTCCAATAGGCTGTCTCCGTCCTATGAATGACACTCCATGATGATCTGACATACATGGGTATGTCAGTCCTAAACAGCATGCTAGACACAAGGGTTGACGATTCAACGTTAGTCCACATCTTGTGATGAGAACAGGTGAAGCGAATGCCGTGAACTGCGGTTATTTATAGGGGAAGAGCGGATTGAAACGGATTGAGTGTATCGACCAATCCAAACACGCGTTACAAAAGTCAGGCACAGCCATCCAATCGGAAGAGAGCGGTCTGTGACGTCACCTTTTCTATATAGAGGTACTAGCGTCTGTGCGCAGTCAATCGATGAGACAGAGTTGTCAATCATGGCGGACAGTAAGAAGACGATGAATTGGAGTGAGTCAGGAGTAGAGACAGCAAGTCATGGGCCAACAGTGACTACTAAAGTCATGACAAATCTACATCCAGAAGAAGTTGATTTTAACTGGGATATTGTGGATTTTTTAACATCGCAAGAATTTATTCCGGAACCTTCGTTGCCTTCTGTATCTTCTTATGGACACGTCGATGATTTTAAGCAGAGACAAAAAGAAGCATTGGAGCGATTTTTACAACAACAGAAAGTAGAAGAACAAGCTTTTCTTATGCAACAGCAGGAAGAAGAAGCAAGAAGGAAACACCAGGAAGAAACAGTAGCAGCAGCAGCAGCAACAGCAACAGAGAAGAATGAAGACCAAGGACAGAAAGAAAATAGTGAAAATCAAACGGTCACGACGGTACTTTTAGATATTTTAGCTGAGTTAAGGAGTCTGAAACAAATGTATCAGACTTCTTTATCACGACCGAAGAGAAAAAGACCTTCTCGAGCGAAACAACCCGATCTCTCTGTGACTACGTCTACCTTACCACCGTTAGTGATTTCTACCAAATCATTGACAGGAACCACCAGTCCCGAAGTAGGCCTTGGCCGTGGCAAAGGCTTAAGACAGCTCAAAAGGATTTCGTCCCGTTTCTGAGTTTGTTTTGTTTTAAACAATCAAAACACCAACGGTCCTTTTCAGGGCCACTCCAATTATTTCGAAAAGAAATACTATTTCAATTGCCTAATTCAATGAAAACTCAAAAGTCCTTTTATATATTTTTTAAAATCCATGATGTACGTGTGAGTGAAGGAATGTGTGAGTGTAGGTTCTTATTCTATCAAATCAAAACCAAGAGACACTTACGTTTATTCTCTCTGGTGTATTCTAGTACAAACGTTACAATTCAATATCACAACATAACATAACACAATACCATTTTTAAAAAGTTCATAAGTTTTCTTCTGTTTCACTCTTTCTGTTTTTTCATTTTCTTTACTGTCACACGTTTTTCTTTTTCTTCTTCCTCTTCACTTTCGTTTCGTCTTTTTTTCTTGTTTTTGTGAACGTGACGGGGTTCTTCCTTGGAGGAGGGTACCTCTTTCTCCTCCTGTTCAGAATTTCTTTCCTCCTCCTCCTCCTCTTCCTCCGCCTCCTCCTCCTCCTCCTCCTGCTCCTGTTGTTTCTTAGGACAGTTTGGAGACCAATGTCCTTTCTCTTTACAATAATAACAGGTATCTTGACTTTTGTCTCTATTGGTACCTTTTTTATTTTTGTCACGATCTGAACATTCTGTAGCCCAATGTCCTTTCTTCTTACAGATATAGCAAGTATCTTGACTTTTATCTCGATAGGAGGAAGAGTAGGCCGTCGGCTGGTCTGACGAAAACTTTCGTATGACCCCACGTAAAGCTCTAATGAGAAGTTCCACTTCTGTAGGTTCTTTCATCGTTCTGGTCAATGTGAGAGTGAAATGAATACTGAACCGTTAGACACTAACCCTTTATATATGCACGGATCGGACATGAATATATAGGGGTTATGGTCTTTAAAAGGTAGTCATTTGACTTTTTGCAGACAAGATGAAAAGACCACATCATGTTGTGGAGAAAGGAAAAGACAGTAAGAGACAGAAACGTAATGTATCGCCTAGCACAGTAGCTGAAGTCTTGGCTCAAATTCATGCCAGTGATTTTGAAGATGACATGAGTGAGCCCGAATCTACGCCTAAGCAATCGACGTCCAAGCAAAGTGCACCACCCTTAGTAAACCCTGAAAATTACTATCACATTCGAGAGACGGAAAAGCGTTCCTCTCGAAAATTTAGAACAACGGCTTACACGTATGCCGTAAAGTTTAAAGATTTCAAGGCCAATGTACCTTTGGAGAATACAGAAGGGTTCATTACCGAGGTGTGGGATTCTGTGTTAACTGCATTGAAACAGCAATGTCAAGCCAAAGAAGACGATCGCTTGAGACTTTCTATTCATCACGATAATTTAAAGTCTCCCGTTTGGATCGAGTTTACTAGCCCATCAGAATTAACACCTTCCAAAGTCATTGACAAAATTCAACATGTGCAACAATCCAACGACAAGTTTCACATCACCGATGGAAAAGCCACACTGTTCATGACCCACGTGTCTCTTCCTGAGGGGACCGGACGCAAAAAAGTGTTATTGGTGGACAGCCTTCGTAACATGAAGCGAAGCCTCGTCCGAATTAACAATCCTCAAGACCAGATGTGTTTAGCCCGTGCCATCGTCGTGGGACAAATGTATGTCAACAAGAACGAGACGATAGAATGGAAAAGAGCCTGGGAAACTATTCGACAATCGGACCGAGCCAAACAACGAAGTGAAGCAGAACTCCTGTTACAGCAAGCGGGGATATCCAAAGATACCCCTTGCGGTATTCCAGAAATGCAACAATTACAAGACGTCTTGGCTCCACGTTACACTTTGAAAGTACACCCTCAAGAAGTGCGTGGTCCTCTTTTGTTTCGAGGCCACGATTTCAAAGACGGAAAATACATTCACGTCTATCATCACGATGGTCATTTTGATACCATTACCAGTATCACTGGATTTCTGAAATTCAGTTACTACTGTGAAAAATGTGACTATGGTTATAACAATCGAGAACAACACAAGCATTGTGGATCGAAATGTGAGGGATGTTTGGCCTCTCAACCTTGTCTGGACAAAGGACAAGTACGAGTGCATTGCCCTGTGTGTCAGCGCACTTTTGTCAGTCTTACCTGTTACCAACAACATTTGAAGATGCAAGGTTCACAGCAGAAAAGTACTTGTCAGCTTCTGAGATTGTGTCCTACTTGTGGACAAGGCATACGTACCAATTGTGCCAAGTTTCACGTTTGTCGAGGGAAGAAACGATGTCACATTTGTCACCAAATCGTGGACTTGGAGCACGAATGCTTCATTCAAAAATATCAACCCCGACCAGAAGATACCCAGAAGAAAGGGAATTTTATCTTTTTTGATTTCGAATGCATGCAAGAAACTGGTATTCACATTCCTAATTTCTGCGTGGCTCACCGTGCGTGCGAGCAGTGCATCCAAGAACCTATCTTTAGTCATTGCCCTTACTGCAGCAAGATTCCTGGAGGACGTGAAAAAATCTTTCGAGGGTCAAATACGCTAGCCGATTTTGCCCAATGGATCCTAAACCCCATCGACGAAACGTGGAGTCCAGAAGACATCGAACGTTACGGCGAGTGTCATTGCCATGCCACAGTCATTGCCCACAATTTCTCGGGATACGATGGGCAATTTCTGCTTAGATACTATGCGGAACAAAGTACCGAACGGCCTCAAGTGACTTTGAACGGAGCCAAAATCATTTCAATGCAAGTAGGACAAGTACAGTTTAAAGATTCGATGTGTTACTTGGCCATGCCTTTGAGTCGCATGCCTAAAACGTTTGGAATGACAGAAATGGCCAAAGGTTATTTTCCACACTTTTTTAATACCGAAGCCAATCAACATGCCATTCTACCCCATTTGCCTGAGGTTGACGACTACGACCCCGACAACATGCGCACCGAACAACGAGAAGCTTTCCATGCTTGGTACCAGACTCACGCCTCGGACCCCTTTGACTTTCAAGAAGAAATTTTAAAGTATTGTCGATCTGACGTGGACATTTTACGACGCTGTTGTGGAAAATTTCGAGAATTGTTCATGGAATACGGAGGGATCGATCCTTTGAAAGAAGCTTGTACCATTGCCAAAGCATGTTCCTTAGTGTACCGAAAACGCTTTATGCCCGAAAATACTCTAGCGGTCATCAGTCCTCAAACGACGAATTTTGTCAAACGTCAATACTCGGTTAAATCCCTACGCTGGCTCCATTACTTGTGCGACAAGGAAGACAAATGGATCCAACACGCTCGCAACGGAGGAGGCGAAAAGACCATCGGAACGTATTCGGTAGATGGTTGGGACTTAGAAAACCCTCAGATCGTGTACGAGTTTAACGGATGTTTATTTCACGGATGTCCCCTATGCTACCCTCAGCGTAACACCAAAAATCAGTTTTTACAACGAACCATGGAAGATTTGTACCAGACTACATGTCAGCGACGTTTGAAGTTAGAACAACAAGGATACCAGGTAGTGGAAATGTGGGAACACGAGTACGATCTGCGTTTGAAAACCGATCCCGAGTTTAAACGCATCGTAGAAAGTTACAAGTGGGTGGACCCATTGAACCCCCGGGATAGTTTGTACGGAGGACGAACGAATGCTACTTGTTTGCTGTACCAAGCGGATGAAGAGAAGGGAGAAGAAATCAAATACTTGGACGTGTGTTCGCTGTATCCTTACGTGTGCAAATATTGTCACTTTCCCGTAGGGCATCCAGAATTGATGACAGAACACATTGACTTGGACCACATTCGTCAGTACGAAGGATTGATCAAGTGTAAAGTCTTACCTCCCACAGACTTGTACCATCCCGTTTTACCTCACCATTGCCAAGGAAAACTGATGTTTCCTTTGTGTCGCACATGTGCCGAAATGTGCAACCAAGACCAACCTTGTCAGCACAGCCTGGAAGAACGCGCCTTGACAGGAACGTGGGTGAGCGTGGAATTGTTTAAAGCTCTGGACCTGGGATACCAACTGTTAGAAGTGTACGAAATTTATCACTTTCCCAAAACACAACAATACCGCAAGGGCGACGAGAGACAGAAAGGTATTTTTGCAGACTACGTGGATGCTTTTTTAAAACTAAAACAAGAAGCTAGTGGCTATCCTTCCTGGTGTCACACTCCCGAAGACCAAAAGATATTCAAAGAAAAATATCGGGAGCAGGAAGGTATCACTTTAGACCACATCGAGAAAAACGAAGGAAGGCGGTCGTTTGCCAAAGTGATGCTCAATTGCTTGTGGGGTAAAATGGCACAACGACCCTCTTTACCCAAGACGGAGTATTTGTCCGAGCCGTCTCGCTACTTCCAGATGATTCACGACAAAACCAAAGTCATGAAACACGTGGACGTCATTCGTGAGGACTTGATCTTAGTCAATTACGAAGAAGAACTAGACTTTGTAGAAGCCGACAAATTTGGAAATGTCATCATTGCGGCTTACGTGACAGCCCACGCTCGTTTAAAATTGTACGAAGTGTTAGAACTGTTAGGAGATCGTGTGTTGTATTTTGACACGGACAGTTGCATCTACATTCACCGACCGAACCAGTGTAACCCTGTCATCGAAGGAGACCGTTTAGGAGCCTGGACCGATGAACATCCCAACGACAAGATTCTATGTTTTGCAAGTGGCGGTCCTAAAAATTACGGTTACGAATACCGAGACCCACAAGGAGAAATGCACACCAAATGTAAAGTGAAAGGATTGACTCTCAATTATCGCACCAGTCGAGTGGTGAACTTTAACGTGCTACAAGAAGCCTTACAGTCGGGACAGGATGAAACGTTTCAAGTGACTACCCACGAACCGCACAAGATTGTCCGTTTACCTACACACCAAATCGTTAGCCGACCTTTGGAAAAAGTCTATCAAATCGTGTACCAAAAAAGAGTACGACTTCCCAATCACTTCACTCTCCCGTACGGTCACGTCGAAATTGGGCAGCATATAAAAAGGGACATTGTCCAAGACCAATAGTTCATTGTGACTAACACAGCCAAGCGAAAAGAAGATGAATCCATTTAAACAGACATCATTCAAGTTTGGGGATTGTAAAACAAATGTACCTTTCCAGAGTGTGAAAAGTACTGGATGGATAAGACCTATGCATTGCAACGGAAGTTGTCCGGAAGGAAACTGTAAGTGTCCTTGCGGTATGCACTGTAATTGCGTTACAGAGTGCGATGGTGAACCTTACGATTGTAGTGATGCCAGACGCTGTGACGTTAGCGATTCAGCTGGATATCGTGGGAACGTTGCTATGACTACTACCCCTATATCTACCGTGGAAAGTGATGCTGTGCGTGTCAAACCTGAGGGATGCGAAAGCGGTGCCACACGTTATCGTGGACTCCTAGGAATTTCACCGTACCTGCATCGAACAGAAGTGAGGAGAGTCGAATATTCGTTCCCGACGAGTTTGCCTGAATACTGTCACTTTAAAAGTCGATTTCAAACCTTCAAAGATAAATGGCCAAAATATCTGCCTGGACCAACTCCTGAAGAATTAGCCAGAGCTGGATTTTTCTACTTGGGCGAAGGAGATAAAGTCAAGTGTTTCAGTTGTGGTGTATCCATTTACGAGTGGGAACAGAAAGATTCCGCTTACTTGGAACATGCTCGATGGTCTCCGAATTGTCAATACCTACCTTTAGTAGGACCTAGTGATTGGAAGTGACACTACTACTCCATGTCGTGTAACACACCTAGACCAGTATATAAGCCCTCTCTAAAACATAATATTCAAGGATTACCATACGAATTGCAAGAGAAGATCTACAAGGACGTTTGGCAAGGTCTTGCTAAAGAAAAATCTCAATGGGTGACTGTAGAACATTTGTGTCGTGAAATTCACAAGAGGCAAGTGACAAAAATTAACCAACGTATTAGATTTCTCTGGATTAAGGGTATTTTTTTGCTCTGTTATCAATTTACTACGTTTACATCTGAAGATGTTGTGATCCTTCTTGACCGTTACCCTGAATGGCAGTGGGACGAAATTACACGTTATATTAATCACTTTTGCTTTTTGTGCAAATTTAATTCTGTGTTTAATTCTGGGTTGAATCTACACTGATAGTCTTCGACCTAAAAAAGAAGTATAAAAGAGAACGACCATGCCACAACCTTTATCATTGGTGATCCAACAGATTCCGTGGAAGGATATCAATGAGAAGATTCACACGGTGAAAGATTACGAACACTTATTGCAAGAACTGTACCCTATGAATTGGGGTCGACGTGTCGTGTGTGTTTTAGTGACTTGCTTTCTAGGATTTCGTTTACCTGTCGATTCCTTGTGGACACTTTACGAACACTACCTATCAAAAAAATAAGACAGTATGGTGACTCCTTTAAATGTCCACGAGAGACTTATTCTGTTCAAAGCCTTACGCTTTCATCTGGATACGTCTCGACCTCTCCAAGAAAAAAAGATTCGTCAACTTTTACGTACGGAAGCAGTGTACGAAGATGTGTGTGTAGCTTGTGATTTACACCCTCATTGGACAGATGTACGTCACTGGAAAAGTTGGGATTTTGAGGCTTGGACAAACGAAGTATCCCATTATGCCCAAGCGCTGTGTTCCTAAAATTCATCGTCGAGTGAAAAAAGTCACTTTTAAACCTGTGTTAGTGACAGTACCAGAAGAAGAGAAAGAATCTGTCACCGAAGACAATCCCTCTGTTCAAGACAGAACTGTCATGGACATTTCCCCACAAAGACCCTTTCGAGAGGACACGTATGTGACTATACCCCCTGTAGAGGAGACTATAAGAACATTACACACTACCTCTAGGAGACGTTTGTTACCCAACAAAGAATGTTGTACAGTGACTTGTTTATATGCCACTTTGATCGTTTCCCTGTGTCTTTTATTCCTGTATTTATCTATTTGGCTTTTATGTATTTTTGTCTTTCGTGTTGTTCGAATTTAAACATGCATTCAAATAAACGTGTCTTGAAAAAAAGTATAAAAACCTCTTGTCTTGTCTGTTTTTGTGTCAATACTGTCATACCACTACACGACTATGGCTCACTCTACTCTTTCTACTACTCCTTCCTCCTCCACATTCAAAGTCATTGACGAACACTTAGATCAGTCTAGTTGGAAAGCCTTGTATCTTCGTCATCCTTTTAACATGTTAATTGCTGGACCGAGCGGTTCAGGCAAAACCGAATTTGTCAAACGTTTGATCGAACATAAACATCATTTGATCGATCGTCCACCTCAACGCATCGTGTGGTGTTACAAAGAGTGGCAATCGGCATACAGCCTCTTGCAAGAAAGTCAAGGTGATTCCATTGTGTTTGTAGCAGGCATTCCTAAAGAAGACGAAGGGATCGTGTCTGACCCTAGTCAAACTCATTGGGTTATTTTTGACGACATGTTAGGAGAAGACGAAGAAGAAATTAAACTATGGTTTACACGTAAAGGCCATCATCGTAATGCCAGTGTCATTTACATTACACAAAATTTATTTCAACAAAGTAAAGCCCATCGTACCATTAGTCTTAATGCTCATTACGTGGTCTTGTTTAAAAGTCCTCGAGATAAATCACAAGTGCAAGTTTTAGCCAAACAGTTAGGAACACCTTGGCTAACTCATGCGTACGATGATGCCACTCAAATGCCACACGCCTATTTACTCGTGGATTTAAAACCCACTACTCCTGATTATTTGCGATTTCGTACCGATTTGTTTCACGACTGGTGTCAAGACGGA
Source organism: Unio delphinus (assembly GCA_029339505.1). NCBI lineage: Eukaryota > Metazoa > Mollusca > Bivalvia > Unionida > Unionidae > Unio > Unio delphinus. Next base: position 2,800,586 of record JAQISU010000049.1, read on the forward strand.
GGACCTGTCGTGTACACGTCCTCCTCGTCGACATAACACTATGAAGCACTAAAAAAATCTATAAAACCTTGGGTTACTTTGACCTGGTCTCATACATCGTCAACATGACGTCCCTTCAGTCTCATCTTCCCATCAAATTGATTCGTGCCTTGTACGGCATCAGTCGCGAAAAAAATCCACAAAGACGTGCTCACGTCTTAGAAGCCAGTCTCAAAGAAGTCTTACGATGGTTTACGGTGACAGCACGTCAAATACTGCAAGGCATCATTCACATTCCACATCAAACCAAACGCTTTTTTGACAGAAACAAAGTAGCCTTGACGCAACTGGCCAATCCTCGCATTGACACTCACACCAAAAAGCAAATCATATTGAAACCTGGAGGTAGTGGTTCTCTAGGAGGTGTCATCATTCGTTCCCTTTTAAAATGGGATCCCAATACTCCCAAAGTTCACCCCAAGAAGAAAACAAAAAAAGTCAAACAAACCCCTAAGAAAAAGAACAAGGGTGCCAAGACCAAAACACAGAAAAAGAAAAGTCCACAGACAAAAGCGGTCACCCGCAAGAAAGGCACTTCGGCCAGGACACAACCTTACCTTCGTCAACCACGACCTGTAAGAAAAGATCTACAAGGACGTTTGGCAGGGACTACGTTGCCAGTAGCCTCAGGGGCTGTCACTTCTCCGTTGCGGGTGATGCCAGCCAAACCCAATTTGACACCCGTTTTTCCTAATTTGATGAAACATTGGAAATCTGCGTCTCCCAAAACGTCTCCTCCACCGGTGACACCCTCGTCCACATTAGCGTCAGTAGCAGCTGCTCACAAAGTACCTGCCCCTAAAGTGAAAGTCCAAGAAAGATCTGGCATGTTAAAGAGTTTACTAGATTTGTCCAAACAAGAACTGTCCCGATTGAATCCGTTGCGAACCCCTTCACGACGTGTGTTACCTGCCATGAAGTTGATACGACGCAAAGATAATCAGTGGCGACGCATTCCAGTATAAAAATATGACTTGAAGACCACGACGTCAATCAGTATTTTTCTGTACCACTGCTGAACACTCAAGGATGCTTCCTCAAAAACGTGCACACCATCACTACCCTCGTCGTTCTGCTACCCAAAAAGGAACAGGAAAAAGACAATCTCGTCATCGTACCAAAGGCTTAAAAACCAAACATCGACGTCCTTTCCTCCAAAGACGTAGTCTTTTAAAGAAAAAGAAGAGTCACCAAAAAGGAGGATCCTTTGGTAATTTTGTGAAAGACATTGTTACCTTTTTGACGAAGCGGTAGTTCCACAAAAAGTAGATAAAAGAGAGTGTGTACCAAGTCATTGACACTAGTAATATTGTGAAACGAACAAGCAAAGATGTCACCTCGCAGAAAACATTCTTCTTCACCCCACAAAGGAAAGAAAAGGAAAGGACGTTTAGCCAAACATCGACACGTTCATCGTCCAAAGGCCCAAAAGAAAATATCCGTCCGTCAAAAGAAAAAGATGCTGGTGCAACGCGGAGGATTTTTCCTACCCCATGATCTCTTTCCAGAAAAAGTGATACCACTTATAAATCAAGTGATGGCACAACAAAAAAAAAGATAAAAGAGGGTGTGTTTCAAGTCATGGACGTCAGTGGTATTGTGGAACGAACAAGCAAAGATGTCACCTCGCAGAAAATATTTTTCTACACCTCACAAAGGAAAGAAAAAGAAAGGACTACCTCCTCGTTTGGTCAAACACGGAGACGTGTTGTCTGTCCTGTCCAAAGCCTCTCCACCCATGCGAAAACAAATCATTAAAACGGCTTCCAAAGATGTCATCGATACCGTGTGCGAATGTTGTTTGAATGTCTTGAAAGGCACGATACCTTTGTCTTCACACCAGAAAAAATGCTTAGCCAAACATCGACACGTTCTTCGTCAAATGGTCCAAAAGAAAATACCCGTCCGTCAAAAGAAAAAAATGTTGGTGCAACGCGGAGGATTTTTACCTTTTCTTCTTCCTGTGTTGGGAGGATTAGCGAAATCCGGTATCCTATCCAGCATATTACCAGGTTTTTTACAAGGGATGACACAAGGGATGTCCCCAGGGATGCACCAAGGGATGGCTCCAGGGATGCACCAAGGGATGGCCCCAAGGTATGGGTAGCAATATGTATGATCCTTCCAGAAGATAAAAGGGATCCATGAAGCACCATGATCTCAGACGTAACCTTTGGAAGCCCATGGAAGGACGAAAACTGACTTTAGTTCCTTACAAACGATGGATGGAATACCATCGTTGGCAAGAACAACGTACCCCCCATTTACCACCCAATCCTGATTTGAACGAGATGTCCCAATTACAACAAGAATTGCAATCCTTGCAGCATCGCCACGATTTGTCCGAAACCGAAAAATCGCAAAAGTACGGTCAACTTCTGCAACGACTACAACTCTTTCATCGGAAAGCTGTGGAACAAACAGCTCTACCCACACTGTCCGATTTGAAGGCACTAATGAATAATCCGTCGCCTTTACCCTCTACAGTAGCCAAAACAGACGTCACCCCACCATTACCCAAGGAAGAAAAAGAACCCCATGATCTCTTTCAAACACCCACTGCTACTCCCATTCCGAGTAAGATTGCCGCTTCCTTATTGACCCCTTCTCCCACGCCCCAACGAGAAGAACTCAAAACTTGGGTTAAAAAGATGATGGCTACTCCTGCTTCAACAGAAGTGAAAAAGAAAGAAAGGAAACCAGAGGTGAGAAAAGAAAAGAAGACCAAAGCTATCTCATTACCTCCGCCACCACCACCACCACCACCACCACCACCAGTACCCTCGACGTCAACTCCTGTGGCACATCGGACACGTAAAACCGTTTCCAAACAACCCCCATTTCGTCCCACCCAAAGCAATATCCTCGAAGAGTGGGTCACTTATTAACCTAAACCATGGAGAAGGTCTTAGCCAGCATTTATTACGATCCAGCTCACCCTGCAGGTTACGGAGGCATTCAGAAATTGTATCGTGCTGCCAAAAGTCGCTTGAAAAAGCTCCGTTTACCTACAGTACAACGATGGTTACAAGAACAAGCGACGTACACTTTACACAAACCCATTCGACGAAAATTTCACAGAAGTCGCACTCAAGTGGAAGGCATCGATCATCAATGGCAAGCCGATTTAGCCGATGTCTCTCATTTAGCCACCTACAATCGTGGTTTCAAATATTTGTTTTGTGTCATCGACGTCTTTTCTAAATTTGCCTGGGTCGTACCATTGACATCCAAATCGAGCGGAGAGTTAGTACGAGCTTTGCAACTGGTGTTGAAACAAAGTGGTCGTCACCCTCTTCGATGGCAAACCGACAAAGGCACCGAATTTCTAAACCAAGCTTTCCAACGAGAATTAAAGAAACGTGACATTCATTTTTTCACCACCGAAAATCCTGAAACCAAAGCCAGTATCGTGGAACGTTTTCAACGTACCTTGAAAGAACGCATGTGGAAATATTTTACGCATCAACACACTCTCAAGTACATCGACGTCTTACCGCACTTAGTCCAAGCCTACAATCAATCTTACCATAGAAGCATTGGACGTACCCCACAAGAGGTGACACCTGACAACGAAGTAACTGTTTTTGAGCGTCTGTTTGGTACGTCCCGAACGAGGGCTGTCCCCAAGAAAGGTGGAGAAGTGTTAACCCCGGGAGATTGGGTACGCATTGGTAAAACCAAACGCACTTTCGACAAAGGTTACTTACCCAATTGGACCACCGAATTGTTTCGTGTTACTGAACGAGTGCGTGGCCGTCATCCTGCCGTCTATAAATTGGAAGACATGAACGGAGAAGTATTAAAAGGAACGTTTTACTTGCCTGAGTTACAACGTGTCACCAAAAAAGAAGACGACGTGTACGACATTGAAAGCATTCTCGAACGAAGAACTCGTAAAGTAGGAAAACGTCGTGTCAAAGAAGTCAAAGTACGTTGGAAAGGATATCCTCCTAGTTTTGATTCTTGGATTGACGCTGCCCAAGTCATCGACTATAAAAAGAAGTGACCATCATGCCCTTCAATACAGCTTCAGCAACCACAGTGACTACTCCTTCACCCACGTCATCTCTGCAAGATTTACAAAAGCAACCCTTGTGGGTGTGGTGTGGAGAACGTGTCCCTAAAACCCAAATCGTCTTTTTCTGTCAAATCTTTGTGGTGTATTGTGTCATCGGTGCAGCCATTGCTAATTTGAGTTTGCAACAAGGAGACAAACAATTGTGGACCATTTTACTCAGCAGTTGCATCGGGTATCTTCTTCCCAATCCTTCCCTGAAATACTCTTACAACGGGAACAACAATAACACTATTGGGAGTCTGGCGGCCAACGTTAGTCCTTCTCCTGACAGTCACCCTTCCAATCACAATCCTCTTTTAGATACTCCTTTAACCTCGAGTGACTCCTCGGACAGAAGAACATTGGAAATATGAACAACACTATTAACCAATTTTACTTAACGTTACCTAGTGACAGTTCCATGGAGGTGTTTCCTAACAACACATTGTGCTGTTACACGGCTAAATTACCTCAAACCATGCATTTGGATCAAGATGATCATTGGGAAGTAGCTTTAGTGGAAATAATACACCCGACACAAATCAAAAACATCGTCGAAAATCAAAACACTTTTACAGTTGAAGTGTATGACACGGATTTGCAAAAAGCCTTAGACGCACGAGGTAAAGGTGGCGAAAAGAAATCAGATGGACCCAAAACTAATGTCCTGTCCACTCATAAGTTCGTCATTCCTCCAGGTTATTATTTTAGTGGTCAACATTTAGTGAATACGATTGTAACCAGGTTCAATGTTGTGTTTGGTAAAGCCATTGAGTCCTTTGCAAACTCAAAAAACCCAAAAAGTGTGACCATTGAGTACTATTCAGTGTCTCGTCGACTCATGATGACATTTTTAGAGGAGAAAATGATAGGCATTACCTTTTGTCCTGAATTGTTTGATATTTTAGGTGGAGACGTCGAGATGCTCAAGAACAAAAAGCAAATACCAGGCATAACCAGTAACTCGGATTTTGCCAAATATTTTCGATTCCCTATTGAATTGAACCAAGGTCTCAACTTGATGTTTGTGTACTCCGATGTGGCAGAGTACAACGTGGTAGGACACACCTCTGCACCGTTACTGCGTGTCATTCCTTTCAAAGTGGATTCTGACACTACCGATAAAGAGGAAGGTGGAAATACCAATCACGTTCACCGTGAATTTGTACATCCTCATTATTTACCCGTCAGTAAGTCGTATTTCGACAGTGTCAACATTTCTATAAAAGGAGAACTAGGACAAAATATTCCATTTACCAAAGGAAAAGTCACAGTGAAACTCCATTTTCAAAAACGATTCTCGAACAACTGAAAAAATGATGTATCCTGTGTACCAAGGAGTCACTCGACAACGAGGACATGGCTTAGGAGATATGTTTAAATCAGCCTTTCGTTCCGTGGTCCCTGTTTTGAAACCGATGGTGACACGAGGATTGCACGCCTTAAAAGATGCCGCATTGACTCACGGCAAAGATTTTCTTCACAATGTTCTCATTGACAAACAAAACCCCAAAGAAGCTTTTTTGAGAGCAGGCAAAAATGTCTTACTTCAAACGGGTAAAGAGATTTTGGGTCGACGAGAAAGTCCTATAAATGCCCTGAACGGTACCGAGTCTGACATTCCTGCTTCCCTGACGACACAGCAAGGACAAGGTAGAAAGCGTCGACGAAGGCACAATTTCAAAAGTCTCCGTACCTCTAAAGTTCGAAAGACAAAGAAAAAAAGAACCGCTCGAGACTTAGACATTTTTGATTATTAAAAGTGAAGAAAAAAACCTAAAGAAAAAATGATGCACCAAGAATCTTGTGCCTGTTCCAAGTCGGAACTAGATCTCTTTGCCATGCCACCCACGATGACGACCATGCAAGAAGCCCAATGGGTCGAATTTCATCCCGTCTCCTCTTTGACGGATTCAGCTCCCATCGAGTTTGAAATCAAAGGACAACCCGAAGATTACATCGATCTCAACAACAGTTACTTGTATTTGAAAGTGAAAGTGAGTAGAACGGACAACACCGATCCAGCAGCCGATGCCCAAGTAGCTCCCGTCAACAATTTCATGCATTCTTTGTTCAGCGAAGTGGATTTGTACATGAATAACAAACTGATCAGCAGTAGCACGGATACTTACCCTTACCGAGCGTACCTCGAAAATCTCTTGACGTACGGAAAAGAAGCCAAGAACACTCATTTAGATGCTTGCGTGGTATGGAAACCTGACACCGCAGATAAGTTTAACGACACAGCCATAGCCTCAGAAGCCAACAATACCCATAATGCGGGTTTTATCGAGCGTCGACAGAAAATTAAGGAAGGACGTAGTTTAGAACTGTTCGATCGTTTGCATTTGGACATGTGGTTTCAAGAGAAGTATTTGCTGAACGGAGTAGATATTCGCTTGAGACTGAATCGTAGCAGTGCTGCTTTCCATTTGATGGCTGATACCGGCACATATAAAACCATCATCCAAGAAGCCAGGTTATACGTGCGTCGTGTGGAAGTGTTACCTAAAGTGGGAAATGATATCAGTCACACTTTGAGCAGAACGACAGCCAAGTATCCGATACGACGCGTGGAAGTCAAAACTTTCACCATTGCCACTGGACTCCGATCTAAGATCGAAGATCATCTGTTCCAAGGACAGTTACCCAAACGTTTATTCATTGGTATCGTCAGCAATGCAGCCTTCAACGGTACCCACAATGAAAATCCTTTCCAGTTTCATCACTACAATGTAACCAAAATCGAAGTCAGTCGCGATGGCAAAACTTTGTGTACCCGACCTTTCGAACCCAACTTTGCCCAGAAGAATTACTTGAGGTCGTACTTGTCGCTGTACGAAGCCACAGGACAGTTAGGAACCAACACCAGTCACGGTATTTCCTACGACGACTATGCAAGAGGTTACACGTTGTGGGGCTTTGATTTCACTCCAGACCAAGGCAGCGACGAGGGACATTTCCACCCTATAAAATCAGGGCAGATACGTGTGGAACTTCAGTTTGCAGCAGGAACAGCAGATCGCCCATCTCTTCACCATACAGTAAATGTCATTCTGTATGCCGAATTCGATAATACCATAGAAATCAACAGTTTGAGAGAAGTCATTCTAGACTATTAGACACTATGGAAGACCCTTGTCCTTCTTTGAATAGTGGAGAATCCATGGAATGGGAGGTTACAGAAAAAGCAGTTCCCGAAGACCAAAAAGAAGAAGAAGTAGTGATCATGCAATCCAGATGGCCAGAACAGGAACAACAGTTAGTGGCTTGTTTTGCACAACACTTGGAAGATAAAATGAGAGACATGATTAAAAAAGATTGTTATGGATGTCAAATTGATCATCCCAGTCAAATTCAACACGATAAATGTATGATGATGAGTCAAGAAGAAAAATTGGATGATTATCTGAACGAAGCTTGGAGTCTCATCTCCGAAGAAGACGTGTTACTTCAGTGGTATAAAGGCTTACGTGATCATTCCTCTCCTCCATTGTTTGCTCGAGAAATCGATCGCATCGAAGCTCTCTTGGCCAAAAGTAAAGAGACGAAGCAAACCATCAGTTACTTGTCAGACCGTTTCAAACAAAAAGTCTGGATTGAATTGATGACTTATCATCACCTGTGAAGAAAGGAGAGAAAGAAAACAAGGCTACACAACAAAAAATGGATACTTGGGAACTTTATTATCTTTTGAACCGTAGTTCGTACACTGCTTCTTGGAATCCTGTGGTGTGTGCTAAAGATGAACTACCTCATCGCAAACCTCAAGAGAATCAAGCTTATGTCATCAACACAGATGACAGTCATCTTCCAGGAACTCACTGGGTAGCAGTCTACTTTCCTCAAGAGGGTTGTGCGGAGTATTTTGATTCGTATGGATTGCCCCCTTTCGAAGATGATATCATTGACTTTATGAGAAGAAATGCTCAGACGACACGATTCAATAATGTGAAATTACAAAGCACAGATTCTATGGTGTGTGGACAATATTGTATCTATTATCTGCATCATCGCAGTCTTGGATATTCTTTAGAACATTTAGTGACTTATTTTGATCGTCATTCGTCTCGAAACGATGACAAAGTAGATCGATGGTTTTGTGACCATTATGGCTATCTGTTGTCTTTAGCTAGGAAACGTAGTGTACATCAATGGCCCAATGACTTCCAACAGTGGAAATCTCAATTTAATTCACAACGTTGTCAACCATGTCAAAGATAATGTATTAGTGTTATGGAAGAAAAAAATGTTTGTTCTTTGAAAAAATATTTGTTCTTTGAAATAATGTTTGTTAGTTGAAAAAATTGTGTTTGTTATTTGAAATAATGTTTGTTATTTGAATAAAAATGTTGTGTTTTGAAAACCAATGCGTCTGTCGTTTGTTTTACATTTGTATTCATATAAATGCTCTTTGACTTTTCTTTCTATCCCTCACATCAAACTATCCCAACGTTTCAAAACCCTAAACCGCAGAGGGGTGTTTTCCATCACGTCCGCGCTTAAACCATATAAAGCAGGGGTAGTCTCCAGTCTGGCCATCCATTGTTTGACTCATCCTCCTACGAAGATGTGCTCAAGACTAGCTAAGCTGAACGAAGCTTACGTCACTCTGCATCGTATCAGACACAATCTGATGCCAAAGCCTGAAGAGATTGAGAATGTGAGAATGCTACAAGAAACGGAAGACCTTATAGAAGAACTCTTCAGAGAGGAAATTCAAAAAGAGAAAGAAGAATGGACTGAGAAGTATCGACTTCAAAAGCAGCAGAGACAGCAGAGAGAACAGCAGCAGCAGCAACAGCAACAACAGCAGCAGGAACCAGACAGAAGTTTTGTCGACTGTCGTGTGGACACGAAAGAGTTCTCTTTCTCTTTCCGAAGAAGCAGACCCTATCGTGTAGCCAAACGAGGACGCAATCTTAGACGATAAAAGATTGCCATCCTTCCTCGTACACACACACACAAAAAAACAGCCCTTTTCAGGGCTACCCAATATTCTCGAAAAGAATTAATCATTCAATTTGCTCATGGTATGTGAGGAAGTTAGAAAAAAATAGAAGTGAGTCTATAATCACTATCTCATTTTACTTTTGTTTTGAAGTGCGTCTATAAGCACAACGTATTTTTTCAAAATAACTTGTTCAATGTATAATTAATATGAGTCAAGTATAAAAGTGAGGGGTGTTTTCCATCACGTCCGCGTGTTTTTGGTAATGATAGGGATACTGTAAGATTTTTGGATCTAGGGGGTGTTTTCCATCACGTACGCGCTTGAACTATATATAAAGAATCACTCGTCAGTCTGGCTACCCATCGTTGGCGCATCAAAGAAGATGAGCAGAGTTCAAAAGTTAAGAGAGCTTCAAATGCATCTGGAGAATGCTAGACGTCTCCTGGACGAGCTGGCAATGGAGGCCGAAGAAGAAGAGACCAGAATTAAAGAAGAGGAGGAGAGGAAAAAGAAAGAAGAGGAGAAGGAAATGAAAATGTCAATTTTGCCTCACCCCATGATGAGGCAAACTAGTCAAGTTAAACCTATGGTGAGGACACCTTCACCAGAACCAGTTCGTCCACTACAGGCACAGCCCCCACCGCAACAACCACAGTCTCAGCCGCAACAACCACAATCTCATCCACGGTTGCGGAATAGAGGAAGAAATGAAGAGACTTTCACTATCCCACAAAGTGAAGACTGGGATAGTGAAGCCACTCATTCTCCCTCTGCGCTCCCAATCACAAGAGTGAATTGGGAGAATGATTGGAGTAGGAGATGTGTGTGTGGGGCTAGACCTGGGAGATGCCAGCATTAACCAGGTGCATTTTGAAGTTTAAAAAACAGCCCTTCTCAGGGCTACCCAAATAACTAGAAAAGAAATACTATGTCAATTGCCAATGGGTGTGAGAGAGGAGTAGTGTGATTATAAACACTGACTCTATTTAGATAGTATATCGTGTAATTTTGGATAGTATATGATAGGGTTTGTTTTGGCTGCTTCCCCGTGTGTGTGGTTAGTATAGGGTGTGATTTTGGATAGTATATAATAGGGTTTGTTTTGGCTGCTTCCCCGTGTGTGTGTGTGTGGTTAGTATAGGGTGTGATTTTGGATAGTATATAGTATGGTTTGTTTTGGCTGCTTCCCCGTGTGTGTGGTTAGTATAGGGTGTGATTTTGGATAGTATATAGTATGGTTTGTTTTGGCTGCTTCCCCGTGTGTGTGGATAGTATATAGTGTGATTTGAGATAGTAAATGATATGGTTTGTGGATAGTATATAATATGAAAAGTGAATGTAGGGGGTGTTTACTTTCACGTCCGTGCTTAAGATATATATATATACGCAATCGTCAGTCCTTGGAGCCATTCAATTTTGAACACATCAAGATGAATTTTGAATTGTTTATCCAACTCCGAGACAGCTGGTTTGGGATCCTTGATGCAGAATATGAAGTGGAAAGACTTGAGGAAGAATTTCAAAGTAACCATGGCTTTGTAAGCCAACTGAAATTAGCAAGAGATCTATTAGAAGGTATGATAGAGGAGGAAGACCAGAAATTAAGAAGACGTATTAAAAGAAAATATATAAGAATAGGGGATTTGAAGCAGGCACTTGATCATGTCATCAAAGTCAGGTGCTTTCTAGAAGAAACATTACATCTCATAGAGTGGGAATATGTGCAGTGGGGTCTAGACAGGCTAAAGAAAGCAGAAGCAATTATGAGAATGGTGATGGAAGAACAGGTGATCCAGATTAAAGAAAACTGGTCTAAGGAGAGAAAGGAAAAAAAGAACAAAAAGAAGAAAGAGGACTTTGATCTACTCAATCTAAGATGGATGAGAGTTCAGGAAAAGTTTCGAGCTATGGGACATCCTGACTGGATTCCCGAGGACGAAAAGAAGAAGAAAACAGGAATCATTGGTAAACTTAAAAGGTGGTGGAACAACGACAGAAAATAAAAGAAGTATCCAAAGGCCCTTTTCAGGGCCACTCATAGGTCTCGAAAAGATAGTAGCTTTCTTTGCCGCCCTTTTTTCCCTTGTCCCTATATAGACCCACCCTGTTCCATTTCCCTTGACGCTATATAGGCCCACCCTGTTCCATTTCCCTTGACTCTCTATAGGCCCACCCTGTTCCATTTCCCTTGACCCTATAGTGCCCCAAGCTGTTTTGACCCTATAGTGCCCCAAGCTGTTTTTGACTGGATTTTCCCTTGACCCTATAAATCTTGACCCTATAGTGCCCCAAGCTGTTTTTGACTGGGTTTTCCATAGACCCTATAGTGCCCCCATATACTACTTATGTACTTTCCTTTTGTAGATTTATTGCTTTAGCAGCAATATAATATGCTGAAATCTATCTTACAATCTATGTACGTGGATTTAAATGTGAGTGGTATTTCGCCAACTGGGAAGTTCTATCCCTTATCTTTTACCTGGATTACCTACATATTAACATCGTGCTATGGCTGTTTCGCATGACTAGCTCGTGCTTATGCAATAGGTTTTGATTAAACATTGCTTCTAATCCATATGATTACAATATGGAAATGGGATAAATATCAATAAGAAAGCAAGGTCCTTGGGATAAGATGTAGAACTCTGTATAACTAAAAGTTCTGAGCTACTTGAAACTTGAAACAGAAGAAAGAAACGTGGATTCGTGAATTTCATAATAACACTTTTAATTTAATTATTTGGATAAATCGATTAATATGTGCCCTTGAACAGCGCCTGTTTTTTTGTTCTTCTATTTTGTCTACAATATTCGATATCATTCCTACCGTTTAACTAGAATAGGCTGTAGATCGCCGTTTTCAACAACACGGGTGGATTCATTTATTTGTATGTATTACGTATAGTACAGGTTATCTGGGGATAAACACAAAACATATTTTCTTAGTTTGCTTGAATGCATTTAAATATCATTCAATGCTGAAAATGAAATAAAATTTCGCAGGCTAAATATAACTTTCGCTCGTTTATACAGACGATACACTATAGATGCATTGTTTCGAGAAATTAAATTAGCTCATTTCCCATCACTTGACTTTTATTCGCGAAAATTAATAATAGTCTTCATTTCTGTGTCAAAAGTTTGGTAGAGGCCAGTACCATCTTATTCAAGATGTTCATGTCATCCTTAAGGACGTTCTTGAAAGCTAAGACGAAACTCTCACAGGCTCCGATAATGAAAGCGTAACAAATTAATGATGTTTACCAGTACAAATACAAGGCCACTCTAGAATGAGTGGTTAGCGTGCCGGATGTCACGGAATGGTGTTAAAACGTTTATTTATATTATACACGTACCCGAGTTTCGTTTTTGGTGTAGAAAGATACCCGAGAGTGATTAATGTATATTGTGTCGTATTTCAAACTAGAGAGTTCGGTCCAAGCTATGCCGCATATGCGAAGTATTTTCGATTGAAAAAACCGAGTGCATTCAGTGCACAGACAATATGTGTGCATAAATACCTCACCGTAGGTAAAGCCTTTACATTACGGATAGTCATGTCAGTCAGGGGTCTACTATAAGGACTTACACATATTTAACTGTAGAGGTGTCCAATGTCTGAAGTGTCCAGGGTCTAGAGTGTCCGGAGCGTCCGGAATGTGTAGAGCTGTCTGGAGTGTTCAGAGTGGCTAGAGTGTCCCTAGCATTCGTAGTTATAGGAGTGATCGAGGTCCACGTGGTGCAAGCTGTAAATACAACCACAGGAATTAACCGTAGCAGCTGTGAAACTGAAATGTAGCAGTCGTGGAGCTGAAATAAAGTGTACCGATTACGGAGTGTGTTTATATATAATCGATTAACCGCTGATTAATTTTGGGATTCGTAGAACTCATTGTGTCTTTCGTGACTGTAAAGATAAGCTGTAAATATGTCCGTTTTGTGCTCGCATAACTTCACTATCTGAGGAAATTCATTTTATTACATAAGTAAATTTCTACATGTTTGCTAGCTGAGTAAACTATATCCATATTTATTGTAAAATCACTGTGAGTCATTCGCACATTGTCTTTGAATTTTGTTAAGTAATTTATTTGTATTTTTCATTATTACAATTGTGCATTTTTATGTTAATTAGTCCAATAGTTGGGTTATATATACACGCACGTATTCATAATTAATTTCGCATCCAAGTCATTTCTTTTTAAAACATTGCATTTATATCGTCGTCAAAAGTGTTATATTGTGCATCTGGAAATCCTATCGGGTTATCTTGTTACACCAGACTAACGATAGAAGGTTTGAATCCGATCATTGGACATGCCTCTGTAAGCTTCCGTTTTGTTTACATGAACCAGGCACTTTAATCCAATTGTCTCGGTACTAAATAACCTAATTATGTTGTTGTAGATTAACAACACCAAAATCCGAGCCATGAAAGACAGACGATGGTACTCTTTTGATATTCACCCCAAACCTGCCATGCATCAACTAGGACATGTAGAAGAATGTGTAAATAAAGACAACAACAATAATAATAATAATAACAATGAGAACTTTGTATAGCGCCTAATCTAAGCACTATACAACATCTATAATGATATGACTACAAAAACAAAAACAAACACCATGAAATAAGAAAACATAAAAATGCTGAAATATTTAAGATATGAAACATTTTTAGGTCTTCCACGTTGCTGGGAATTGGTATGCAAAAAAACGTTGCCCATATGACTTTGTTTTCGTAATGGAAATAATGAGAATACGTTTGTCAGAAGAGGAGCGTAAGTATCTTGTTGTTGTGTACAGATGGGTGAGGCCAGATAGGTATGTTGGACTGGAGTCTGTCAGTGAAATATAGCACAGAGAAAAAAGTTTGTGTTTGATTCTGGATCGAATGGATAGCCCGTCTTTAGTACAGAGCATCGGGGAGGAGTGCTCTGATGGTGGTACACAAAAGATGATTCGAGCAGCTGCGCTTTGAACTTTTGAAGTTTCTGGAGTAGATATTGAGACGAACCAGACAGAATTGAGTTAAAATAGTCCAGTCTTGTAGGTACTCATGAACAAACTTATTCTAGTGGCTTGAACTGAAAAATATTTGCGAATGGAGCTGGGTTTGAAGAGCCATAATAATACAAAAGTCATCACAGATACGTGCAATGTTTGCTTCCCAAGCGCAGAAGTTACAGAATGTCGAATAATATATAGGGACACTTCAAAATAAAAGTTTGAAATTTATGCATTAACGTTTCATGAGGGTGTTCCATTCAAACAACAAGTAAACCATGTGCGAGATTTTGTAGAGAAAAACACAATTGCTTCGAGCAAGATTCATGCGATTTCTAAATAGTTTAAAGAACATCAGGTAAAATATAGGTATTCCATCGAGATGCGTATAAACATCCATATACAAATCAATTTTAAATTCCATCATCTCATCTTCCACAAAATGCACAATTATACAACAGTAGTGGATTTAATGTTCTTCAAGTAAATTGCCACGCATGATTAGACAGTCGTCAGATACTTTCCGTTGAGTATACATGTATATGGATTTGATTTGACAGACACTTTCACTTTCGTATACATGTATATGAATTTGATTAGACTGTCAAACACTTTTAATTCAATAGAAGTGGATTTGATTAGTCAGACACTTTCCGTTCAATAGATATGGATTTGATTAGACAGTCAGACACATTCAGTTCAATATATATGGATTTGATTAGACAGTCAGACACTTTCAGTTCAATATATATGGATTTGATTAGACAGTCAGACACATTCAGTTCAATATATATGGATTTGATTAGACAGTCAGACACTTTCAGTTCAATATATATGGATTGGATTAGACAGTCAGACACATTCAGTTCAATATATATGGATTTGATTAGACAGTCAGACACATTCAGTTCAATATATATGGATTTGATTAGACAGTCAGACACTTTCAGTTCAATATATATGGATTTGATTAGACAGTCAGACACATTCAGTTCAATATATATGGATTTGATTAGACAGTCAGACACTTTCAGTTCAATATATATGGATTGGATTAGACAGTCAGACACATTCAGTTCAATATATATGGATTTGATTAGACAGTCAGACACATTCAGTTCAATATATATGGATTTGATTAGACAGTCAGACACATTCAGTTCAATATATATGGATTTGATTAGACAGTCAGACACTTTCAGTTCAATATATATATGGATTTGATTAGACAGTCAGACACTTTCAGTTCAATATATATGGATTGGATTAGACAGTCAGACACTTTCAGTTCAATATATATGGATTGGATTAGACAGTCAGACACATTCGGTTCAATATATATGGATTGGATTAGACAGTCAGACACATTCAGTTCAATATATATGGATTTGATTAGACAGTCAGACACATTCAGTTCAATATATATGGATTTGATTAGACAGTCAGACACTTTCAGTTCAATATATATGGATAGGATTAGACAGTCAGACACTTTCAGTTCAATAGATATGGATTTGATTAGACAGTCAGACACATTCAGTTCAATATATATGGATTTGATTAGACAGTCAGACACTTTCAGTTCAATATATATGGATTGGATTAGACAGTCAGACACTTTCAGTTCAATAGATATGGATTTGATTACATTTATTATAACTTTAAAAATTGCTTTCGGAAAGCGTCAGCATCAGCATGGCTCAGACAAATAGAAACTTTCAAAACGTTTCAAGTCTACACATTCATAGTTATTACGATAAGTTACTTATCAGTGGAAAACAAACCATGCAAACAAGGCAATATATATTCGGAATATCTTCCTGATTTTGATCATCCTCAACTTGTGAAGGCCTGGCGTCAGGGAGGATCCCAATTGTGGTCAGAGGCCAGCTACATTGATTTAGAATATAGTGTTTAAGATTGTAATCTTCATTGCCCTGTCTTGGCTTTCGCATTTATTGTGCGACATTGCTTTCATGACGCGCTCAGATCGCGTAATGAATGGATTTTTTTATGTGGTAGTTTATCTAGGTTTTCAGTGCATAACATTGGTATTCTCTGTAGACGTATGAATTAACGAATGGTGATTGGTTCTATTATAACGGACTCGTTTATTATATCAGTATGGCTTGAACTTGACTTGGTAAACATGTTTCTTATCATTTGAACCGCTCCTGAGTGAAACAGGTTAGCATTGACAAAACACCATTCTTTAACGAATTATTCATTATCAAATGTGAAAGTGCATAGGCTATTGACATTTCTTTACCCGATCTGTGCTTTGTCATGCTATGATATATTTACAAAAATTGAAATATGGTGCGTTGTCAAATGATATTGCATGTAACTGCTTTATTAGAATTAGCTGTGTGTGTGTGTGTGTGTGTGTGTGTGTGTGTGTGAGAGAGAGAGAGAGAGAGAGAGAGAGAGAGAGAGAGAGAGAGAGCAGGTAGATTTTCACCTTTTGTCCGATAGCATGATGAAAGTGTTTGCAACCGAAAAGCATTGCAATCATTTCTTTTTTCAATCAAAGCATAACTGAATTCTGTCGGAATGCAAGATTTCGACACGAAAGCAATATATATATCGGTCTTAACACAGTTTCACCTTGACCGTACTACGATGGATTAAATGAAAGACTAAGCTTTTTGCTAGAATCATAATATGTCAAGGATAGGATTTGCGTTATTATCTGACCTTTTCAAAAACGTTTTAAGTTTGATCATGTTTTACATCCCAAGCGAAGTCTGAATGTTTCCTATTTTGCTTGAGCGATTATTGGTGCTAAGCATCAGAAAGCTTGTTAGCAAATTTCGCAAATTGGTTCAGTGTGCAAAAGAGCGTCGGCTTCATTTATTGATTGATTGAAGAAATCTCATCGTGGTCTGGATTAGTGCCCTCAGACTTGAGGATGTGTCCGAAATATGGAACGTCTTTTATTCCGAATGCAAATGTCCCGAGGTTCACTGCAATTTCCCGTTGTCCTATATCACGATGACTAATGTCTTATCGTGCTTCTCCATCGTTACGTCAAAGGCAAGAACCTAATAATCTTAAACATTACTTCATAGGAGTCTTAATATGACTTGGCCAATCTTTATATTAAATTCGTCTTCTGCGCAGGCACTTACTCGGCAATGGTACAGAATCGATCCGACTGAAAGGGTTTATAAATACAACGAGAAACGAGAGTTAGCTAACATAAGTTACCAATATTATTTCTCAAGCATGCGTATTTCTGCTTTCCAAAGCTTGTCATCGATAATAGTTGGCAATCAAATGTTGTTTTCGATGCCACGTGTCCACTATGTGACGGAACTATGAAAGGTGACATACATATCGAAACACATATGATCGCGGCCGATGTTAAAAATAAAGTGACAAACAAAAAATAGATAGATGATATTTTTATGTGCATTTTATTGTGCCACAACCGCCTACTGGCCTAAGGATCTGGGGTTTAATAAAATAATTAAAGATTATTACTACTCTGCCATTTCTTCTCCGCCAATTTTATAAATATTATTATTAGATTGCAGCTACTCTAGAATTAAATTTAGCGCTTCCATCGGATTCATTTGCATAGACGGCAACAACAGCCAACAGTTTTTGACAGTTTTGACGTCACCTAAAATGATCACCAAACAATGAACTACAACAAGAATATTGGTTTATTTGGCTGCACCTACAAATAATGAGCATGTTGCCAGCAAGTAGTATGCGGATACAAAATTAGGTAGCTTTCACACACCGTTAAAAAGTTATATTGCGATGATAAGTGATTTATATGAAACTAAATCCTTGCGCTTCACTTACAGGTAAGACGAACTGCTGATAGAGCACATCTACGGTAACACACTCTAATATCACCATAGTCTCTGTTGTGAAATCATTTTTCATTCTCTGGATCAAATTCTTGCGAAATATCGTGTCTACAAGTAGACTGTATCATGCTGGGACAGAAACTTCAAGACCGGATAATACTTCCCGCCAATAATAAACAGGCAGCTTACTGACCTTTGTGAAAAATGGACACATTAATACTAAAAGAAAACTTTCATACCGCCTCCTTTGTAGCAATCTGGGCTATATATGATGCCACAGATAATTCTTATCCAAGTAAATAATCACGTGATTGTCTCCCCTGTGGTGAACCCAATCTACTTTCTGATCTTTTGAAAAATATTGTCCAATATATTTGTTCATACTATACTGTCTGTTTAGGTCAGTAAAAAATTATATATTGTATTATATAAAATGTGAATTTAATGAGGTCATATGAGCGTAATACAACATTGTGCAAAATCCTAGTGTTTATGACTTTTGAAGCGGGTTTAGACTTAAAATGAGAGAATAATTCACGTATAGTCAATGCAGCAAAATGCATCTACTTTAGTAAACACAAACACACTGAAAGTGCCTAATACGAAAAGACATTCTGCATCACGGACAATTATTGACGAGGATCAAATCTACACCATTTCCATCCACAACCTCCCCAGATAGTCTACCATATCAATTTGCTAATTTCTTCCGAGACAAAGTGACAACTATCATAGGTCAACCTCACAGCATCATGCAACCTGACCTATTCTCAACTCACATCTATGATACAGAATTTCCTAAAAACGTTGTACCCTAAAGTTTAACTTGATCCAGTTTGTAAGTCAATTCTATTTGAGTGGTGGATGTTGTACTGCCTGCTCTGACTGGAGTTATAAATGCTTCTCGTTCTACTGGTGTTTTTGCGTCATCTTTTAAAACTGTTATTGTTACTGTTCTGATTGTTATTATTATTATTATTATTATTATTATTATTATTATTATTGTTGTTGTTGTTGTCTTTATTTACACATTCTTCTACATGTCCTAGTTGATGCATGGCAGGTTTGGGGTGAATATCAAAAGAGTCCCATCGTCTGTCTTTGATGGTTCGGATTTTGGTGTTGTTAATCTACAACAACATAATTAGGTTATTTAGTGCCGAGACAATTAGATTAAAGTGCTTGGTTCAAGTAAACAAAACGGAAGCTTACAGAGGCATGTCCGATGATCGGATTCAAACCTTCTATCGTTAGTCTGGTGTAACAAGATAACCCGATAGGATTTCCAGATTCACAACATAACACTTTTGACGACGATATAAATGCAATGTTTTAAAAAAAAATGACTTGGATGAGAAATTAATTATGAATACGTGCTTGTATATATATAACCCAACTATTGGACTAATTAACATAAAAATGCACAATTGTAATAATGAAAAATACAAATAAATTACTTAACAAAATTCAAAGACAATGTGCGAATGACTCACAGTGATTTTACAATAAATATGGATATAGTTTACTCAGCTAGCAAACAATGTAGAAATTTACTTATGTAATAAAATTAATTCCCTCAGATAGTGAAGTTATGCGAGCACAAACTGGACATATATACCAGAGGCGTAGCTATGATATTTTGCGCCCGGGGACGAACTATAAACTTGGCGTCCCAGCCCCCTCCCCGTTTAATCACATTTTTCTATTACATTGAAAAAGGTAAACAATTTAAATTTTAATAAAACATTGTATTTAAAGAAGCAAATTTATAGAAATTATAGTACATGACCCACTGTCGTAGACTGGTTTACATAGTCTACAAAAGATTTATTTTTCTTGATTTCACTGTCGCAAACTGGTCAATTACTTATTATAATGTAACGTTGTAAGCCTCATTTTGGCGCCCCTGTACCTTGGCGCCCGGGGACATATGTACCCCCCTGCATCCCCCTAGCTACGCCTCTGATATATACAGCTTATCTTTACAGTCCCGAAAGACACAATGAGTTTTACAAATCCCAAAATTAATCAACGGCTAATCGATTATATATAATCAGACACACGCCATAATCGGTACACTTTATTTCAGCTCCACGACTGCTACATTTCAGTTTCACAGCTGCTACGGTTAATTCCTGTGGTTGGCTTTACAGCTTGCACCACGTCGACCTCAATCAATCCTATAACTAGGAATGCTCGGGACACTCTAGCCACTCTGTTATTGAAACGCTCTTTTGAAATAACCAATCCTTGCCCCAACGACTTGAAACAATATTGCTCTGTCTCTAACTTTTCATTCACGTCAAAGGTCTTAGAAAAAATATTACTACCGGTATTTCAAATAGCGTCACACTTAAATTTACAAAAAAAAATATCTTCAGCAATTTCAACTCAACTTAAGTTACCTGTCACAGAACTGAAAACGCCATTTTAAAGATTATATATGACCTTCTCTCTCCTTCGTTCGACGGTAAGATTGCATTTCCCAGCTGACGGTTAAATCATGCTTTACTATATATATATATATGTGAGTATAAATAAATGACCTTACACAGTATAAGGACAAAGGTGAATGATTCACAGTAATTTCGCACGACAAAACGAATGCTGCTTTTTATTGAAATAGTACAGATGTACTTTATTCATATAGTAAAATGTCTTCAATAAAAAAAAATAATGAGTTGTGCGTGAATTGGATTAAAGTGAGGGAAAGTTTCGCTGCGTTAGCCTCATAGCATACTGCCAGAGAGTCAATGTGACATCAGAAAGGAGATTTACACCATCAACATACTGTCAACCGCGAAGGCCTTGCAAGATCATGGCCAAATTTGGATGTCCAAATGTCGTCATTGAAACGATGAGGCTTTTCATGCACGCATGGTTGCCAGAGTCCCGGACCAGAGTAACTACTCTGTACCCTTTGCAGTAACAAATGCTGTAAACCAAGGATGGGTAATAGCCCCCAATTACTTCAGCGTTATATTTTTCCGCAATGCTGATCTATACTTTCAAAGACAGTGATGTGAGTAAGGGTCCCCAATACCATTTGGATGTGAAGTTGTTTAAACCAAATACAAACTCCGAGCTTAGAACATTCGCAAACCTCCTGTTTTCAGATAACTGTGCCTTCTACTATAACACGGAGACAGGCATGCAACATAGCATGGATCTTTTTTCCACGGCATGCACCAACTTAAGACTCACCATGTTTAACCGTAAGAACAAGGTTTTGCATCGACCAGCTCCCAGAGATGATAACCTGCAACTATCCATCACTGACTACAGGCAAAAACTCAAAAGTGTATACAGGTTTACATACCTCGGAAGCACCCTGTCACAAGCAGCCCACATTGACGATGAGATCAACACCAGGATTGCCAATGCCAGCGTAGCATTTGGCTGACTCCGTTTAAATGTCTGGGACAGGAGAGGCATAAAGGTTGCCACCAAACTCGAAGTCTACGCAGCGGTTCTTCTTCCCAGCTTCCTCTATGCTTATGAGACCTGGATTGTGTACAGCCGCCATGTTACAAAACGGAACCACTTCCATATGAGCCCTTGAGAAAACTAATGAAAATCAGATGGCATGACAAGTTACCCAACCCTGGTGCTCACTCAGGCTGGCATGACAAGAATACCCAATATGATGTGCAAGGCACAATTCCAATGGGGAGGCCATGTTGTCCACATGTTGGTAGAATGTCTACCTTCAATGAAGAGCTACAGCAAGGCAAGTGATCTCATTGTAATCACAAAAGAGGTACAAAGACACCCTCGAGTCCTCGCTGAATAACTTAGGCATTACTAAGACAGCTGGGAGACTCGTTGCCGATCTATCTATAGAGGCTTCTCTTTGGCAAACCAAGACCTTCTCCAAAACCGAAAAATATTCAAAGCACTAAACCAAGCTTCTAACTAACCTAGATTCGTTTGGGGGTTAGTTAATTATGTTAATATTTTTTTGCCATTTTTAAAAAAATAGTACGCGCTTGACCATTTATGTTTTGACGCCAATTCGTTGTCACACCCTCTCTGCTGCTACGGTTTAATCCAAATATTTTATCAAGACTGATTCGATATCTTGATCTGGGATCATGTAACATGATTGTTATACAACCATGCGGGGTTGACTGAGCATGACTAAATAAATTCCTAAAAAGATTATAATCCATATCATCGCTGCAACAGGTCTGATGAATGTTTCTAAGTGTATGTGTATCTACTCCATTAAACACAGCAAGAATATTGCAATTATCTCTGTTCACTTGGTATGTGTGTATACCGCTGAGTAACATAAATCACATCAGTATTTTTATGTCGACCTCAGGAAACTATTTGAGCGGGGTTTGATTGTTTGACCAGCCATCACATCATCATATGCGATTAAATTATTAATAGATCCATCAATGGAATCAACACTCGGTGCTTCATTGATATAAGTGATACATTGAATAACATCGTCATCGCTTATCGTCGCTGCATTTTCATTACAATCTTTAAACACGTCGTACCATCTTTGATCGTCTATGGATGGAACAATCAAATACAACTTATCCCATTTTAACCGTCTCATTATGAGATTAAGTAACAATTGCATCTTGCCACTTCCAGATGGCATTATAACCTGACTCGATATCGGACTTGATCGCTAAGACCAAATAAGACCAGGTGAATATCCGATAAACACTATTGATAAGGCGTATCATGCTCATGATGTTGCTTATAAAAGTAGCAATCTGTAACATAGACATCTCGCAGATGTGAATTTGATTAAGGCGTTAAATTATATTACTGATAAATCTTTCAAGAAATCATTAGCTATCTGGTTAATAAAAACATATATATATATATATATATATATATATATATATATATATATATACCCACACAAAATGATTTTTCAAAATAACGAATACTTGGTAATGTGACTGTAAGATATTTATATGAACCAGGTGAACTTAAAGGTGATGCAAAAAGAGCTACCGATTCTATCAGAAAGACGCGTTACCACACACAAAATATTTAACATAACAAGATCCACAGGTAGACCCGCAATCTATAGATTAGATTCAACTGCTCATCCGCGTAGATTTACACGTGAATAGTTGCAGGTGATACCCGATGATACACAATTACTGCCACGATCAATTAATTATCACCTCTGCCTCTGTTACACTCTAGACACGTCAACATCTTATTTTCTCGAGTATGACCAAGATTGCTATTTTTTCTGCCTGCGGTAAGTTGGCGACGATTTTTATCCGAATACTCCCATAGCATTAGACAATTACAACTCGCGCAGGGATTATTCTGTTGTTGTTTTAGCATCATTATAAATTTAAATCAATATCAAATTCTCTATTGCTGTTGTCGCTTTGTTTATAACCAGCGAGTTTTATCCTTATTATATCAACACTGAGAATATCGCTGATGGTGGTGGCAATAGAATCTAAAACAACTCTACAAAGTTGATTTATTCTTCTAACTCCTGATACTGCGGGATAAATTAAATTCGACTATTCGATGCGATCATCTACGATCCAAACAACTGTATCAGAGATAGTTACCCCTGAGATGAGTGTATCAACATTGCGTATCCCAGCGTCCAGGGAGATTTGTCAACGCGCAATGCATCTTCAACAACACTGATATAGACCAAAACAATATCATTTAACTCGAGAGTCTGTTTTTCTGTATTCCCATGAATATCAACTTCAATATTTCGTTTTAGTGTATCAGCTGGTCTATAATAAAACGGCACTGAAAGTGTTACGACTTTTTCTTTATGTAATTGAAACAACAAATGTTCAAGTGTGTCTCTGATTATCTTTCTACTTGCCACTATCAAATTGTTTGGTCTCCACGCTTCCCAAAAATCATTTAACGAGGTGTTTGAAATTAATTTACGCGCTATTTCACACTTGATTTTATCAGGTTGTAATCTGATTAATTTCTTGCACTCGCTTAATACTGGATCAAGCGCTCTATGATCAGTATTAATTTTTTTCATAATAATCAACAAACTGCTTCAGCCAATCATGTGGAGACAAACCAACAAATGGTGGTGTTTGACCCGATCGCCACACATTATTCTTGAGTCAGAGCCAATTCAGAAACATTTTTAATATATCCAACGACACTGTTCATATTTCGTCAATAATAATGATTTTTGGAATATATTTCTCGCCCATTCGATCAGGAGTTCATGTGCCACCCTTATACCTAAAAACCTGTGATAAGTGCAGGAATACCCTTATCGCTGTTTCATCTCTCTGCTAAGTCTGTGTGTGGGTGTTAACACAATCATGTCTGAGTTTTCCCGAAATAATTCGATCACTCGTGTTGTTTTTCCAGAGCCGCCACATCGGTTTAAGTAAACTGTCTTATAAGTACATATTGGATCGGATAATGAAGTTGCATTTGATAATTCTGATATTTGATTATTTTTCTCTGCAGCTAAATGTATTTAGTGTTGGATATTGGTGTATAAATATCAACATGTTTAATAAGTGTTACATCTAAGAAGATAGTTTACTTAAACGAGTGTAATTGCTTGACTCCCAAAATAAACCACTCAAATGGTTCAAATAATATCACTACTAAAATATGCTTTTAGTTACGTGCATGAGTAGAAGGTTACATTGACCTCTACTAAGATAACGTATCAACAGTTTAACCCCGTAATATAGACTAATGTTGACACTTAGAATTAATAATATTTGTCATTTACGATCACATCTCATCCACAAGAGGACGTTAACAGTTAAATCGTTTCTACGGGCAATGGAAAACTACTCCCAATCGACGGAAACACTTTTTACCCAAACAAAATGTTCGATAAAAAGCAAAAGGTTTCTTTATGGATTGATCATATTTTTAAGTTTGGTTCTTGTCGCCATAGTGATAGCACTTGTCGTGGTTAGTAAGAAATCCAATACACCTGATTCAAATCCGAAGACAGAGACAATGTCAACATGGGAGTGTGTGTTGAACCCAGGATCTCAAACACCGGAATTGGACAAAGCGAAATGTTTGTTGAGAAGTTCACCTCTGGTTGATGGGTGAGAACACATTTTCTTTACAATATCATCATCATCGACATCAGTTGTCGGTGGCGTCAATGTCATTTTTGTTATTTCAGTTATTATGCGCGATAATTTTGTGTATACTTGAACTTTCGATAATAAATTAGATTTTAATATGGAAACTATCGCCTTAATGACTGGAATAATGATGATTATCTATGACATATCCATGGTTTTCTTTTGCATTCTATCTAGGCCACTGATTCTAATAGGAGAAAACGTTTGGTTTACCTGGGTTTGATCGTTACCTGGGTTTGATCGTTAATACGCACAAACTATTATCCAAAAGATTGAATGTAGAATTTCTAAATAGTCAATTAAAATAGAGATACATTTTGACTCGTTATCCATGATTTAAAATGACTCGCTTTTCTGTCCTTTATGTTCTAATATTGTATTCGTTCTGTAAACTGTATATCTACATGCACGATTGTACGAACATATTTGCCTGCACCGGATGCCTTTAAAGTCATCACTAAAAAGTATGATAACTTTTTTTATACCATGGTCATTTTAAATGCCTTTGTTCAATGGATGTTCTAAGAATTTAGTTAAATATATGTTTTAGTAAATTTTTACTATACCTAAGAAGCTATTCTCTCAGATGGTTTTCTCTTGTTTTCAGACATAATGACTTTGCGATGCAGTTTCGAGCATTTGCAAAGAATAGAGTGAACCGTGTCGACCTTTACGGTGATCTTCAAAAACAATGGAACATCAGTCACACAGATATCCCCAGACTACGACAAGGGATAGTAGGTGCTCAGGTATACATTACATACATTGATTGTTTTTAAACATATTCCATATCTTATAATTTCGTTGCATTAACCTTTGAGTCGTCGGCTATTGTACTTCGAAATCGAGCACTGGAGCAACATGTCGCTTTAAGAACCGCCTTGTCCCAAATGACATCAACCGGTAATGTGTGTACGACTACCAGGTAGTTAACTGTAAGCGTAAATATGCAAGTTTTAAGTAGTCAACTAGTTAGATAGGCAGTTAATTGAATGAATTGATGTTACATGTAGATAATCGAATAAGTTTATTATATGTTTTAAAGCGCTATGCCTAAACCTATCTAAATTGCTGAAAGTTTAAATAAATTCTAAATTTGTTTTTGAAACAATGCTAATAAGAATGCATACGTTTCTGATATGAAGTAATTTTACAATATACGTCGGTAGATATTTTCCAATTCATTAGAAGCAACTTAAAATCTTATTCTATTTGTATACATTAGTAGTAATGTGGGATATTGTATCGGGAATGTTTGGCTACACGGTTTTAAAAATCACTCTGTGAACGTTTTTTGAACAAGGGGAATAGAGAATAACTATCTTTTCGAGGTTACTGAGTGGCCTCAATAATTCCTTTGTTTTTTCTTCTAATACCATTTCGTTCACATAAACTGCATCGCACAGGTATTTTTCTCTTCCTTAAACGTATTCTAACTTCTGGACCGTAGATGTCATCTCTGTTTAGACAGCCTTGTCTCTCCACATAAATTCTTCTTTTCGAAAAGCTCGTATCGGTGACAAAGATGATTGCTCATGGTGATCTGACACAAGTCCGTGCGTAACAGCATCAACGATACGAGGGTTGATGCTTCGATGTTAATCCACACCTTGTGACGACAACAGGTGAAAGGAACAAAATAAACCGCGGTTATTTATAGTGAGCGGATCGATACGGATTGAGTTTCTTCACTAAACCTAACACGCATAAAAAAAAATGCGTCACTGTCTGGTGTCTGTCTTCCAATCCGAAGAGATCTGCCGTGACATCACATTCCTTATATTGATGTGTTAGCATCGTGTACAGTGAATCAATGCGACAAAGTTTTCAAACATAACAGAAACCACGAAGACGATGAAATGGGTTGCACCGGTCTTGGAAACCAGAAGCGATGGCATAGCAGTTGCTACCAAAGTCAATACATGAGACAGATTTTAATTGTGATGCAGTCGATTTTTACTCTTCTTTTCACGACTTTGTTCCGGTACTAGCACCGTCGCCACCTTTTCCTTCTTTACAACGCGTCGATGATTTTAAGCAGTGACAGAAAGAAGAATTGACGAACCTTTGTACATCATTATAAAGACCAATAACAGGTTCTTCTCCTTTAACATCAACAGCCAGAAGAAGAGGCCAGACGGAAACGACAGGAAGAAGACAAAGTAGCAGAGAAGAAACGAGGTCAAGGAGCGAATAAGTACAATGCAAGTCAAATGGTGACTGTACTCTTAGAAACTGTGGACGAGTTAAGGTGTCTGAAACAAATATATAATTTCTACCAAGTCATCGACAGGAGCAGAAGGAGAGTGCAACACCGAGGTCTGGGATTCTTTGTTAACCACACTGAAACTGCAATGTGAAGAAAAAGAAGACGATTGCTTGAGACTTTCCTTTCATCACGACAGTTTGAAGGACCCCGATTGGATCGAGTATAGCAGCCCACCAGAAGTGACACCTTCTAATGTCATCGAAAAGATCCAATACCTGCAAAATCCAATGACATGTTTCGCATCACCGATGGAAAGGCGACATTGTAATTGGCCCATGTTTACCTTCCCAAAAGGACAGTGGGCAAAAAGGTGTATTTTGCTTGAAGAGCTTCGTAGCACAAAAAAGAGCATCATCCAAATTAATACTCCTCAATCATAAGACCCTATGTATTTTAGCTCTTTGCCTTCGTGGCGGGATGAACGTATGATAACAAGATGGACACGACCGAAACGAGCCAAGCAACGAAGAAAAGCACACCTCCTGTAACTGCAAGCGGGGATATCAAACGACACTTCCTGTGGAATTCCTGATACGCAAATATTGCCAGACGTTTTGATCCACGCTACATCTTAAAAGTGTACCCTCAAGAAGTGCGCAGACCTATGTTGTTTCGAGGCAAAGATTTCAAAGACGGAAAATACATTCACGTCTTTATCATTTAGATGCCATCACCAGTAACGCAGCATACCTCGAATACGTGTATTTTTGCGATAAATGTAACACTGTTATCTGCCCTACATGTTACCAACAACATCTGAAGACGCAGTTCTCAGACGAAAAGTGCTTGCCAACTTCTGAGGTTGTCCCCAACTTGTGGATCAGGCATACGTACCAAATAATGTTATAGCTCAGGCATGTCTAGGAAAGAAACCATGTCAAATGCGTCGCCAAATCATGGAAATGAAACACTTGTGGTACATTCAAAAGTACCATTCCCAACAAGATGGGAACGATGACCTAACGAAAAGCAATGTCGATTTCGAGTACATGAATTAGACCGGTATTCATATTCCTAATTTAGCGTGACTCATCGAGCTTGCGAGAAGTACGTCCAAGAGCGTATCTTTAGTCATTGCACTCACTGCAGCAAGATTCCTGGAGGACGTGAAAAAATCTTTCGGGGACCTAACACGCTAGCTGAGTTCGCCCAATGGATATAAGACTATATTGACCAGACGTGGGGCCAAGAGGACATCGAACGTTATAGCGATTGGCATCGCTATTCCACGGTGATGGTTCACAATTTCGCTGGGTACGATAGACAGTTCCTTTTCAGATAATATACGGAACAATACATCGAACGTCATAAAGTGACTTTGAACGGACCCATAGTTATGTTCATGCCAGTGGGATAAGTGCAGTTAAACGACAACATACGCACCAAACAACGCTTGGTACCAGACTCAATCCTTTGACCCCCTCGACGTTCAGGAAGAAATTGTATAAAGTATTGTCGTTCCGACGTTAGCATTTTACGGCGTTGCTGTGTAGACGTTCGAGAAGTATTAATGAATCCTTTGAAAGAAGTTTGCACCATGGTCAATGTGTTCCGTAGTGTACCACCAACGATGCGTGCCCGAAAATATCCTGGCTTTCATAATCCCTGAAACGACAAATGTTGTCAAACTACGATACTCGGTCAGAACTGTACTTTGGCTACATTACTTGTGCGACAAGGAAAAGAAATGGACATATCCTGCCAGTAACGGAAAAGGCGAAAAGATCATCGAATCGTATTCGGTGGATTGCTGGAACTAAGAAAACCTACATATCATGTACGAGTTTATCGGATGTCCCCCATGCTACCCTCAACGTGACACTAAAAATAAGAAAGGTTGTACCAGGCCACTTGTCAGCTGCGCTTGAAGTGAAATCAGCAAGGATACCAAGTTGGCGACATGTGGGAACATGAGTAGAATCACTGTTTGAAAACAGATCTCGACTTTAAACGTATCGTGGAAAGTTACGAATTGGTGGACCAACTCAATCCTCGGGGCAGTTTGTACGGAGGATAGACGTTTGTCACCTTTTTCCTGTACCAAGCAGACGATGAGAAAGGAGAAAAAATCGCATATTTGTACGTGTGTTCGCTGTGTCCTTACGTGTGCAAATAGTATCACTATTCCACAGGTAACACCCAACTGCTGACCTAAAACATCAATGTGGACAGCGTTCGACAATACAAGATTAAGTGCAAAGTCTTTCCTCCCACGGGCTTGTACCTTTCCGTTTCACAACACCGTTGCCAAGGAAACATGTTTTCTTTGTGCAGTACTTGTCGCTTAACGTTCCCAGGGTGACTTTTAAAACCTTGTCGCCAAGCGTTCCCACTGGGAAGTGTGTGTGTAATGTATTTTCTCATTGTCGCTAGGGTATCCCACATAACTACATACTACTTGATAGTGCTTGTAATTTATTGTAGTTCTGGGCAATTTATGTCGAATGTTACACGCAGTACAAAGACGCCGTACGACAGTCACTCGATCAGCTAGACGTAATAAGAAAATTCGTCAACAAGTATCCAGAGGTCTTCCGATTTGTAACCACATCACAAGGTACGTGACTATTTTATTGTAAAACATAATGGAACTGCGGCTGAATTGATCAAAGTTGCAACGAGGATATCGTCATCTACCAAACATCGATATCATCATCTTTTAGAAGATAAAATTATCGATATTTCAATCCTTTATGGGCTGGTCAGATTGCCCACAAAATATATATAGTTTTTCTAGAGTTGTTTTTTTCATCTGGTACTTCTCACTCTTAAGATGCATGTGTCGTCCTATGAATAATATTCACTACTCGCGAGTAGGATGATAAGAAGGCAACATCAGCATGGTCACTTGTTTCAGAGAAAACGTTTTAGTCATTAAGCTTATGCGGCTGCCTCTGACGAACAATTCAAATTTACTCACAAATATCCCTAAGCCTTAAGCTTAAGAATGATCTATTTCGTTTTGTAATTGTGCTTCACATAGATATATGTAGAAACATTCACATACATTCAACTTTGATAAGGGAGGTGGATAATAACTCGGTAAAATGTAGCAGGTCACTGCGATACACCCACAATGGACGGCGATAAATGTTGACGCCAACACGAACAATAATAACAACATTATGACCAAAGCACCGGTCAGAGAACTGCCTTGACCAATTGGCCATATTTGGCTGAAAATATATAGTATTTCTGATTGAAGAATGTAGCGTATGTGCGTACATGCGTGTGCGCGTGTGTCTGTTTGTTTGTGTGTGTTTGTGAATTGACGGATTTATGATTTTTGCTGCCTCTAAGTACTGTCACAGTTGCCCCACCAAAAGCTAAATCCTCAAGGCCAGAGGCTGCAAAGACCTTTACATTTTACAATATTATAAAGCCTGTAAAAACCTCTAAATTTTAATAGAGTATAAAGCCTGTAAAAACCTCAACATTTTAAAATATTATAAAGCCTGTAAAAACCTATACATGTAAAATATTATAAAGCCTATTAAAACGTCTGCATTTTAAAATATTAAAAAACCTATAAATAAACTTACATTTTAAAATAGTATAAGCCTATAAAAAAAACTCTTCATTTTAAAATATTATAAAACCTGTAACGATCCCTATATTGTAAAATATTATAAAACCTGTAAAAATAAAAAACATCTACCTTTAAAAATAATATAAATCCTGTAAAGATATATTTCTAATTTGCATAGCATTTCTATGATAACAAAGAAGAACGATGCTATTTTGATTTAGTGTACACGTTATAACGGTAGGTGGGTAGGTAAATGTGTAATTTTAACTTTAATTTATAATAATGGTTACAATTAAAATCTGTATTTTAATTAATTTGGAACACAATAATGCAATTTGAAGAAATCAAAATTGAATGTGTCCGGCTTTATTTCATATTTGACATTTTGCCATTTATTTCTATAAGTACTATCAAGTTATCTTGATCTCGAAAAGGTTAGAAATATTAGCATCATCTATAATTTTCTGAAGCTCTCAGTTACAGCATTAATAAGTATAGTTTTGTTATGTCTATCAATCCAGCTAACATTGCATTAAAACACATGCCAAGGTAGTTTTACCTGTTTATTATTATTAATTAGTATGCATATTGTCTAATGAAGAAAAAACACCTAGCCTTGTTACGCACAACATTTGGAGCATATGTTTCAAAAATCAATCATTCCAAACTCATTTCTCTATAACATGTATAATTTTACCTTTTGCAACAAATTCCTGCTTCACCTTTTTTGTTCAGTTCTCCCTCCACTAAAACAGCAACTCCAGTTCTCCTATTCTCGACATAAATAATTGTACCGTCATAAAATATTTTTGTTTCTCTAATACTTTGAGGAAATTCATAAGACCAAACTGTTTCTTGTAATAATCAAGAATAGATTAGTTTCTAAAAGAGTAATATCAAAACTGACTTTATTCAAACCTTGCAACCCATTTATAGATTAAACATCAACTCATAGTAATCATGAATATGGCGAACGGGTTAGACAACCTAACCACATGATATTATTTTTTATTTGTATTTTTCTATTGCATTTCAATTTTAAATCAGGGCATGTGTTAATTTGTTCTTAATTGTAATTATAATCAAAGATGATATATAACGATTTACCTGCACGATTCATTAGAATGTTATAACATTTTGCTTATTTCGCAAACAAATTTTCTTTTCTCCACTGTCAGTTGTCTTTTATGAGAGATATCTTCATTTATTGTATCATTAAATATTTTTAGTTTATTGTCCTCTTCAAGAATGGTGAGTTTCGGATTGAACTAAGTAACTATAAAGACTATTAGTTTTGAATTCAAAGTTGTGATTGGATGGAATTTTGAATTCAAAGTTGTGATTGGATGGAATTTTGAATTCAAAGTTGTGATTGGATGGAATTTTGAATTCAAAGTTGTGATTGGATGGAGTTCGAAAGTCTTTTTCGTGTTCAAGCTTTGTCTCGTATGTCAAGATCAGAATCTTCATGCCTAAGTAAGATGACTTACAACAGAAAACAATTCAAATATCTACTCTTGGACTTAAAGTTACCGTCTTAAAAATAATGTTTTCAGGTACTTTTTCGTTTCATTGTTTTAGTATATTTATTGTTGGCTAAGATGAACACACACACACACTGTGTGTGTGTGTGTGTGTGTGTGTGTGTGTGTGTGTGTGTGTACATAGCTCGATTGTAATTCCATCTCTCTGACTTTCTAAGGCTAAATGGGAAACTATCTGATCCTGTGTTGTGCCTCTCTAATAGTATGCCCTGCAGATTATGTCACTTCAGGTAGGGTGCAGGATGTACGCTTTGGTTATTAATGAGATGTAGACATATGCATCACTACTTAGCAATGTTAATGCTCACCTTTCAAGCGTAATTGCAAGGGGTGTAAATATGGTTCCCATCTTCTCTGCAGGGATCTTGGATGCCTTTCGAGACGGGAAGATAGGCAGCCTACTAGGGTTAGAAGGGGGCCATTCCATCGATAGTAGCCTTGGCAACCTAAGGATGTTCTACGAGTTGGGAGTACGCTACATGACCCTGACACACAACTGCGACACTCCCTGGTAAGCAAGATTTCAACGTCTGCACATATTAGACAAATACCATTCCCCCATGTCTGCAAAATTACACAACGATAATACAACAACTACTACTCATACTGCCAGTACTGTAGCAATCCTATTGACAACAATTAAAAATGCGAAGACAACGAAAACGCCTAAAAATACTCTTGATAAAATGAAGGTGCCGATTGAAGTTAGTGTCATAGTTATGATCATTCTCGTTACTGCAGTTGAGTCTTGTTAACAGATTTGAGTCATAAAGTACTCATGCTTCATTCACTAGGCAACATATGACATAACTTCTATCACTGAGCAATTTAATAGAACACGTGCTGAGCGGTTATTTGGATATCATGATGCATACAAAATTATCCATGAACAAAATTCAAAAAGATATGAGATCTCTTGAATGGGCTAAGGGATTACGAAGTGTGATAGCTGAATTAAATAATAACATTAATCGTGCATGTACTATGTGTAGCGTTTTCAAAGGTTGGGGTGGGGTACATCCAATATATTGGTTAAATATTATGAAAGTTCCACCCTGGCTCGTGAAGTTATAAAGTTAAATTACTGACGAAATAGATGTACAGCTCTGAGCCCCCAGTCAGCACTACCGACGGTTAAATTATATAGAACATGAATATGAAATTCAAAATAATAACAGTTTAATAAAGTCGATAATTTTAAATGATAAACTTAATCACTCGTCCTCCAAGTGACAGCCTACTTCATCTCGTGAATTTCAGTGTGAGTTCGATTTTCCCCTGGCCTTTGGTTCTACTCATCTCTTTATTTCGTTCCTCCCACTCCTCCTGGACTTCACCTCTCCCGACTTCTCTCTTTCCTTCTTTTTTCATCCGTCTCTCTATCGGAGATTACTGGAACCACTGTCACTGGTCTGTCCCTCGAAGCTTCCTGTGAAAACCACAAGGCGTTAACATATGGTTTTTTGAATCTCACCTCACACTAAATCATCAATTAATCATCAGATAAGGCTATTACTGTTTAGGTCACGCATACATACACATCGAAATTCCCACACATTTCTTACAGGGTAAACAATGGTGTAATAACACGGTATTATACATACATCAATACATTGTGTCACATCAGTATATCCAAATATATATTTAATCTCATTGTAATATAATAGTACAACAAACAGACGCATGTCTGTACACTACACTCCCACAAGCATATACAAATATTCAAATATTCATATTACTAATTTTTTACACTGCAACCATTTCCAAGCTACCTTTCAATTCAGCAATGGCAAAATCTATAATTGCATGGACAAATGTGCTAATCTACTATAAAATAACCACATAGCGAATTATAATAATATTAACTCTTCAGACGGCTAACAAGCAATATGATTCTAGTCTACTATAAAATAACCACATAGCGAATTATAATTATATTACCTCTTACGACGGCTAGCTAGCAATATGATTCTCTACAAAATATAAATTCATTCTTCAAAATATGCAAACATATTAAAATCACAAAATAATTATTCCTACTACGATTCTAGTAAATAATAAGTATATCTATGATCTACAATTAAATGCAGTCGTATTCAGCAAAGATCGAGCAACTAGCTCACTGACCTTTAGAAGCTGCACTTAGAATTCTGTCTTAAGATTTTTCTCCGCCAATAACGCATGGCTGATCGGAGTTGCTATCTTCTGGCAATCTTTCTAACGAACTATAGCGAACTAAATCTTGCTGGCAGGTCTAAGGATATCATAATCAGCCAAATTAGGGTCCCGTCCCTATCTCGATTCTGATTGGTTAGCGATGTGGCCCTGTCCAATCGACTAAGCGACCAATTCAACCTGGCTGTCAGTCTGTGGAACAAGAAGACAAGGCACGTCCACTCCTTCTGGCAAATTCTTTGATCTGCACAAGCGCTTCCACGTCAAGGTGATAATTGCGCTTCTGACGGCCTTGGTCGGGCTTCCCACCCTAGCCACGGCAAACTTACATAAGGGATAGCGTTAGCCTGCGGTCATGTTTAAGATTAAACAATGGCTTGTCCGAATTACTTTGATTATACATGTTTCTATACTATTTGGGGTCGGGAAAACGTGACACACACCCACGCTTGAGAATAAAATCGGGATTTTATTCTCTCAAAATTACTCCAAATGCAAAGGCATTACTACACGAGTAAAAACAAAATCATCATGACACTACACGAATAAAAAACAAAATCATAATATATATATATATATATATATATATATATATATATATATATATATATATATATATATACATATATATATATATAAATATATAAATATATATATACGTATATATATATATATATATATATATATATATATATATATATATATATATATATATATATATATATATATATATATATATATACAGAGCGATTATTACATTCCAGCGCTTCTGCTCATGAAATCAGCGCCTACGTTCTCTGTCTGTACCTTTCACGTATCTGATATGCATTTGCTACTGCTGTCAGAACAGCAAACATCGCATCAATCGTCCATTCGATAATTTTGCCTGCGTGAGATAGGCGAGTGGTTGGTGGTCGGTCTCCAATATGAACTTCCGCCCGTACAAGTACCGCTCGAACGGTGATATTCCGAACACGATTCCGAGGCATTCCCTCTCCGATACAGAGTAGTTCTTCTCGGCAGCAGACAACTTCCGACTGCCGTACGCGACAGGAAAACGCGTCCCATCGTACTCCTGCAGTAGGACTGCTCCTAGTCCAGTGTCACATGCGTCGGTGCGAAGAACGAAGTCTTTTGGCAGATGCGGTAGGCGGACAACTGCTTCGGATGTAAGTCTATCCTTCAGCGTTTGGAAGGCATGGTCACACGCATCTGTCCAAATAACTCTACCCGGGGCCCGTTTCTTGGTTAGGTCAGACAACGGCCCCGCAATCGCGCTGAATTGGCCACATACCTACGGTAATACCCGGCCAATCTCAGGAATGACCTAACCTCAGTTTTCGTGGTGGGCCATGCGGCGTTTTTCAGCTGTTCCACCTTTCACTTCTCTGGACAGTGTGCCTTGTCTTAGGGCATGTCCTAAATAATCCAATGTCCGGAACCCAAAGTGACATTTGGAAGGGCGAGCTGTCAATCCCGTCTGACGTAGCCGCTCCAGAACGTCAGCTAATAGAGTGAGGTGTTCACTCGACGTCTCTGTAGCCAACAAGAGGTCATCCATGAAGTTGTAGACACCCCTATCTGTAGACACCCCTATCGCTTTAAACCGAACTCGACAAGCAAAGTTCTCCCGGGTATTTCCGTAAGCACCTCGGAATACCCGGGCAGCAACGTCTCAATCTCTGCCTGCTGTACCACAGCCAACATGGGGTCACACTTCACGTTCGAGGGTGTCTCCGTCCTCGTTAACGGACAGCTCGGGACAGTATTGGCGCCTTCCGTATCGACTTCGACGTCCTCGGTGACTATCGTGGCGATGACAAAATCGCTGGCGGTCTCTCTTTCCTGGTATCTGTTAAGCAGATTGGCGTGGTACAATTTCTCCTTCGTTGGCAGCCGTATCCGATATGTTTGACCTCCGACCTTTTCGGTGACGATGTATGGACCTCTCCAGGAAATTTGCAATTCGCAATTTGTTGTGTTCTTGGGGCAACAGCAACAATACCTTGTCCCCTACTTCATACTGGCGTGGTTTTACGCGCTTGTTGTAATTCTTCGCCTGACGCGCCTTCGCTCGCTTGATGTTCTCCTGTGCGAGGGAACAAACTTCCTCCAGGTTGTTGCGTAAGTCCGCGACGTACTGGTAGGTAGTGTGTACCTCCTCTACAGCGTGATCGTCTGCTACAGCGTGATTATACATGTTTCTATACTATTTTGGGTCGGGCAAAACGTGACACTATGAAACCGATTAATGCAATCAGAAAACAATAACAATACAACGACACGATTTTTAGAAACAACCAGTATTAAGCAATGTTACCGAAAGATATGCATATGAACCCAGTCAACGCGAAGGCGGTAAAAACAAAAAGAGTGACTGTTCAGTTTTGGAGTGTAAATAAACACCAAATTTCAATTTGGTAAGATCTACGGGTAGACTTGCAATATATAGATTCGATCTAACTGTTCCTCGATGTGGATTTGTACATAAATAATTTAATTTAATTGCTGAAGATACCCAAACATTGCCTTCACTGTAGTGAACTCTAGCACTTCAAAGTCGTTTACATTCGAGACAGGTCAGCATCAAATTTTCGCGTGTGTGACCAAGACTACTAACAATTCCATCTACGGTAAATTGTCTTTGATTAGTATTGCACAATGATGATTCTGCCGTTGTTTTAATGTTGTGATATATTCTGCGGCAAGATCAAGGTCGCGTTTGTTTTATTTTTTTATCATACTGATTATAATCGGATTATCTTTTTTAATATATCATCGCAAACAACATCGTTATTGGTGCCAACAGTTTCTGTAAAATTCATAATTATCATCCGCAACTAAAATGATCTTCTGGCTCTAGACAGATAAAAGAATCTTTCTCACTCAATTAATTATATGACCAACAATGCAAACAACTGTTTCAGAGATGGTTAATCCTTGAGATTAAGGAATTGTCATTGCGTATCCTAGCGTCCATGGAGTTTAGTCCATAGCTAATGCTCTCTCAACAAGTATTACAGGAACTAAAACAATATAATTTAACAGAAAGTTTTGTTTATCCGACAATCTTTGAATTTCAACGTCGATATTTTGCCGTCGATAATCTGCCAGTAGATAACATAATGGTACTGGTACATTTTAAAATGTGCTTCTGATGTAAGTAATAACTGCTGTTACAGTGTATCACGAACTATCTTTCTACTTCAATTATCAAATCATCTAGTCTTCTTCAAATTCAGAAAATCGTTTTTATTTCGTTCTGATCTTATATCAAGATCATTTTACACTAAACTTTAATCGGTTATAGTTTTCAAATACTGTTATATCATTCTGGATTATCAGTTATTTCTTCATCATAATCAATAGAACATTTCAGTTATTCATGCGGAGGCGATCCAACAGAGTGGTGGATGACCATGATCGCCACACATTATCACAGTAGCAACGTTTTTCAACAACCAATCAAGAAATAACTTTAATATTTCTTTAGATACTGTGCATATTTCATCCCGTATGATGATCCTTATAATGTATTTTTCACTTATTCGTTCATAAGTCCATATATCTCCTTTACATCGAAATAATTTATGATAATTGCATGGTTTACAATATCGTTCCTTCATTTCTCTCGTCAGTCTTTGTGTAGGTGTTAAAACAATCATATCAACATTTCGAAATAATTAAATCGTACCAGTTGTTTCACCAGAACCTCCAGTTTCATTAAGATAAACTGTCTTATTGTTGTTGTTGTTTTTTCGTTTAACGCCATTTTCAACACAAGATAGGTTATATATGGCGTCCAGTATTACTAGTGGAGGAAGAACCCGGGAAAACCCTGAAGGATCCACCGACCCACGAAAACCTACCTGCAAGCTTTCTCACATACTCACATTGGCTGAACTGAATATTATAAACTGTCTTATGTCTAGTTACAGGATCACACACTGACGTAGCAGATGACACTTTTAAATTGAAGTTATTTTGTAATAAATATCCTTGATTTCAACGTCTGCAGATTCAGAATAATTATGTCACATTTCTTGTTTTATTTTCCATTCGCCCCATGATAAATCATAAGAAATGTTTACATAAATTGATTCAGCGATTCTGAATATGTTCTTTCGATATAAAATGAGTCCGTGGCGATTCTAATCGCGAGTTTAGTAACTATGTTTTTCATCGATACTAAAATTTATCCAAACATAGACAATCATTGAAATGAGTAAATGAGTAAATTGCAGTGACTCACCATCAGTGTAACTCATTATTGTACCTAATTTAGTTCCGTCAGTCCGATAAATAAACATTACTTCGACTTTAAATGTATATCTCTTCGTTGTATCAGCAATTATAAAATCAAGTTTAGCATCGTCTACAATCAATCTGGTACAATGTCGTTTATTATCATACGATCTTCCTTGGGTAAATTTTACAGATTTTCTGCCGTGATAGGTTGTGGATATTTCTTTACTCAGTCATATCCGGATTTTCACAATCAGAATATTTATTTTTTATGGTAACGAAACTTGTTTCTGCGAACTATATTATATAAGTAAGTCACTTATTTCATGAAATGTTAGTACTTTTGAGTCGATAATATATCGTAAAAATAAAATCCGTACCCATTTATTTTCTGAAATGTTTCTACCAAACCAGACATAAATAATCGGATTAAGATCTTTAGCCAAATCAAATAACTCGATACAGTCGAATCCAGTCACGTCAAAATCCAATAAAGGTACGTTTGTCGCAAACCTGGTCATCAGCTGTGTTGGATGTCAAAATCTTTTAAAATATTACGAATGTTCACCCAATCCAAGA
Organism: Unio delphinus; assembly: GCA_029339505.1. Lineage (NCBI taxonomy): Eukaryota > Metazoa > Mollusca > Bivalvia > Unionida > Unionidae > Unio > Unio delphinus. Next base: position 2,839,914 of record JAQISU010000049.1, read on the forward strand.
AACTTTCCGGGATAACATGCTTTCATGTGATCTGAAATAACATCTTTATAAATTATAATTAGTGTTTCACAATCCGCCATGTCCATATTCAATACAACTTCGTTGTATATCCTCAAGAAATTGAAATCGTGTTGGTTTCCATGATTTTTTTTTTCTCTTGCAAAGTGAACAGCAACTGACGGAACGGTAAAACAATTATTCAGTAATTGTTCAATCTTGTCTGCGATGAAAAATTCTACGCAAGATCTTTCCTTTCTTTGTGGAGAGATTCTGACAAATAAATATCTCGATTATGTCGTACAAATCGATCATAGTTTTTATTATCGGAACTTGAGCAGATCCACACAGATACAGGATTTTTTTTTATTAATTTCGTCAATAAAATCAAATATGTCACCGTCACAAAACCTTACGGGTTCGAGTAAATATTAATACCGTATTAGTCCACGTATACGCATTATCATTAATAATTCCAATCGAAGCTTATTTCGATCTATATTTTGAGTCGTACAAAATATATTCGGTTAGCGTTTTATATTATCATGTGAAATACCAGTTTATTTCCTAATTCAGAAACGTCTTTGATAGGCGCTCCGATATTATCAACTTTTTTTGCCCATTCGCTTATTTGTTTACTTATTAAATCCGTTAAAACGTATCCAGGTATGGCATTTGTGACATTTTCAATTTCTCATTCAGCTAAAAACAACATATTTTGGACAATTTCATTGGTTTTGGATCGAGAGCACTTGACTTATCATTCGGCGGATATATCCCATAAATAACCGCTGATACATAATACACTCATTCATAATATGCTTTGTTAATACCAGTCAACATTCCTGGTTTGGATTGTTTCTCAATATAAAAAAATTATTATGAGGACATAGTCTTGTCGCGGATATCCCAGTGGGTATTGTTTGTTTCTGCTCATACAATATATTTTACTCCGAAAACATACATTTTGTGGGCGAGATAATTTATTAATTCTTGCTGCTCATTTGTCGTTCATTGTAGCATTCATAACATCATTGGGGTGTATGATTTCGAATGTTGACCATGTTTGAGATGCGCCATCCAAGCGAAATTTTTCCTTGGCGTCAAAAATACTTCTAATCCGATTATTCTTCGGATAAGCCAAAACTCGCCTTGGTAAGTCGAGTGTTCTTCTGTCGAGATAAACAATATATTTAGAAGGCTTGATTTTCTATAATCTCTTAAATTTATCTATATTATAATTAGGAAACAAAACAATAATTGAAATATTGTTTACTAATTATAATATAGAGGTTTGGAGTTAAAATGTCATGACTGACACAATGTCGATGGTTCGATTTTTCGCGATTTTTCATTAACAAATCGGGAGTACCCCAAGCTCGAACTTCAGCAGAAATATATACACCCTCCCACCAGGTTATCTTGTGGTTGGTGCTCTTGTGCTCTCTCCCGGGGTTGATTATGTGTGCAGAAATCTATGTAATTTGTTCCTGTGTCTACAAAAAAATCTTAATTTCCGTATTCATAGATACTTATATCAACAATAAAATGCTGTGCCCTGATCGAAAGCAGTGTTATTACTTTTTGACTGCATTTTCAATTAACAATTATTGTGTATATAAACCCTTACATGTTGGTTCATTATATAATTTTCTTTTGATTATTTGATTGATTTTTAATTCGCCAGCTTTGACTCTTTAGGATGAAAAATCGTTAAAATTTTAAATAAAGGTATATTGACAAAACTAAACCTCTTGAATCCAGAAGGTGTCCGGCCCTGTCAGTAAGTTTGAATGTAATCTTGATAATAACGGATTATCATCTCGTAGATAATCCGAATAAATGGGTAATTAAACATACAGGAGGTACTTGAGGTGAACAAATTTATATATAGAAAATATCTTTGCTGAACTTGATTTGATTTTGCACGATTTGCATCACATATAAGATTCACTGCAATAATTGATTATTATCGTAACAATTCCTGATGCAATTTACCTGATGTTGTCATTTAGATCATTTTTATGTTTGAAAATATCTGCTGGTGTAGTTATGTTTCTCCATTACTCAAAGATTTAGGGAATGTGCTCATTATTAATATCGTTAAGTGATTTCTGTAGTTTATTTGTTCTATATGCTGGTATTGTAACCGTTCGAGATTGTTCTTCGGTTATTCCGTAATCTTTTAAACATAATGTATTCACTGTAATAATAAGTATGTTATATCCTTTCTTCCGTTACCAACAATTGTTTTATGGCTGTAACGATTTTCATCAATATTTCAATAATAATTGTTTTAAATTAAAGACTTTCCGATTCAAATTTATTTAAATGTGTTATCGTTTCAAGTCTTGCTTATTTTGTTATAAATGAACACGTTTATCTTCATCAATAAAATACAAATCCTCAAAACGAATGCTGCCATCGTGTAAAGGAAATAATAATTTAGGAAGTTACTGACGATCTGAAGAAATGAAATAATGGTTTTTCTTCTGATCAGGTGACGATATATATGATATTCGATATCCTAGAAGCTTTATATATATATATATATATATATATATATATATATATATATATATATATATATATATATATATATATATATATATATATATATATACATATATATATATATATATATATATATATATATATATATATATATATATATATATATATATATATATATATACATATATATATATATATATATATATATATATATATATATATATATATATATATATATATATATATATATATATATATATTTCAAGAATTCATCTCGTTTCGGCTCTGGCGGACATTGATATTCTGGTGGAGTTTACACACTTCAGATAGATGTATGATATATAGCTATTTTCCTCTTTCTGTAATTAAATTCTGCGTTTAAATTCCTCATTGATTGGTTCGATTTCGTACTTATCCGTTAGTATAGCAACGACCCACCATCTGGTTTGTTTTTGTTGGCAGATACCAAAGAGGTATTCGTCTGCAACCTACCGAATGACTTTGATCTAAAATTTGGCCAACTATGATATGCTCATAAATGTGCAAACGCAATTTCTTTAACTAGAAATGCAGTTGGAAAGTAGACGTTTAAATTCCTCATTGATTGGTTCGATTTCGTACTTATCCGTTAGTATAGCAACGACCCACCATCTGGTTTGTTTTTGTTGGCAGATACCAAAGAGGTATTCGTCTGCAACCTACCGAATGACTTTGATCTAAAATTTGGCCAACTATGATATGCTCGTAAATGTGCAAACGCAATTTCTTTTACTAGAAATGCAGTTGGAAAGTAGACGCTAAATGTAGGATTTGTCGAGCTTGCCGATATCATTGTTTGTTTTGTTGAAGTTATATTAGTATATGTGTCAACAGTTCTTGCGATGACATTATTATTATGTTTATTATTACTACTACTACTACTACTACTACTATTATTATTATTATTATTATTATTATTATTATTATTATTATTATTATTACTATTATTATTATTATATTTTTTTCTTCTAAATCATACCTAGTCATTGACACGTTTTAAATCTTAATTGTTCATGTGAACTTAGTATCTGATAGTATTTCATCACTAAAACCTGATGATATAAACGAAGATAATTGTAGTATGATAGAGTCCCTATATACTACTTTTTTATAAACTCATGTAATTTGTTTTCGCTACATGTAGATACTTGTTTTGCGATGATATTGAGAATATCATTAATTATTGTTGCAGTTGAAACACAAAATGTTACATCTACTGGTGTCATCGCTAGCAATGGTGTTATTGTTCATAGCAAAAGATGTCTCCAGAGATAACAGCAGACGCAGAATATACAATTATATCAACGACAACTACACGTCTCCAATATTTTGTTTAATTTTACTGTCTAAGCATCAACAATATGCTTTAGTTTATTTTCCCACTGACGCACTTGATTTTATATGCACTGTTGTACGTTGAATGGACAGCTCATTATATTTAAGTAGGTGATAGTTTAGCGACTAATTCATACAGCAAGTTCTACTTTAAATGTTACTTCCTCGTTCTGCTCCAACATCACCATAATAAACCTATACGATTTCGTTAGTGGATAACGACGTAATATTGTGGTAGATATCGTAATACTGTAACACCTAGTACTGAGAACCTGTATATACCAATAACCTCAGCGCGATGTTTAATGCATTTATTGAGTGGCGACCATAATATTGATCCAGACGCTATCGTATATACTACACTATCCGTGATCTTTTTATCTCAACGAGCTTAATATAGAATCCATTCGCTATAGATATAGTACCAACAGTCGGGATGAAGAGTATACCAAAATCATGTGAACTTAATTCAATTCCAACATCACTGCTGTCTGATTGCTTAGATCCTATATTGTGTTCACTATCGGATGTTATTAATATATCGCTCTCATCCGGGAAATTCACATCATTTTTCAAAACGGTCATTGTGAAGTCTCTCCTGAGAAAACAAACATTATATAATAGAAAAATAAAAAAACTACCGCCCAGTTTCTAATATCCCATTCGAAGAACAAGTCTTATCTGAATTCAAACAGTCGTTTTAGCAATGTAGAATATGCATATCGCCCTTGCCACTGTACTGATACCACAGTGCTAAAAGTATTCAATGACATTCTCTCTGCGTTTGATGGCGGAAACATTACAGGCCTCAGACTCCTTGATGTATCTGCAGCATTTGACACAAGAGACCATGATATATTAATTTACCGTCTTCAGCATGTTGTTACGTATATTTGATTTAAGTTATTTATTTTTGTTTTAATTGTTTGTTTGTCAGATTCAAATTTGACATTTTTAAGTTTAAGATTCATTCATTGGGAGATTTTTTTTAGAAAGTGGGATGACCTGTACTCTATGAATAAACACCAGATGTTGACCTCATTTCTGACCTGGCTTCAGAGTTGTAAACAAGCTTTTAACAAGCTTTTAAAATGATTGGCTGATTCCAAGGACATTATGTAGCTTTGTTATAAACATTGTTCTACTTTTAGTTCTTGAGAGTTAAAATAACTGATTCTCATCTGGGTCATACGGTGTGTACGAGATTTTTTGAACGTAAATTTGTTCTAAAGATTCTAGAAGATCATGTGACGCCTTCCTTGTTTACGTAAATACAGGTATATAAATGATGTTTTAGAGCGAACTATTTAGTAGAAGTTAGGCTGTTAGAATTTTAAGTTGTATTGTTTTGAGTTATTTTAAATTACTGGAAATTATTTCAATTTGTTTGGATCAAGAGGTTTTATTTTGTTATTTCTCTGGAAAATAATTGTGCTCATTGAATTTTATAAGGCCAGAACTGACTTCATCAAGTGACATCATCTTCCATCTTAGATGCTTCACTAAGATTCGAATTGGGAATTATTAGGACATTTTATTACCAGGACTTTTGCAATTTCACTAGTGGATTATATTTTGAATTATTTTTGAATTAATTTTGGAATTGATTCTTAAAACCGTAAGTTTATTTTTCTTTTCTGTAAAATATTTGTGCTCAATAAATTGTTTATTAAGTTTTTACAAGCTTGTTATTTTCACTCTTTCTATGTTACTATTCATTCGAGCCTAAGCACTTAACAATGTATTTAGCATTCATGATACAGCCTTACTGTCGTTCAAGTCGTACATGTTCAATTGGATACATATTTTACGCAGTTGGAATGCACTCCGACGCGACCGATCTATTTCTTCCTGCTCACACAGGGTCTGTTCTTGAAGCTGTTCTTAGAGCTATTCTCTTTATTCCATACACACAGCCTCTCTCAAGTGTCAATATTATGCTGATGACACCCAAATATAGAGATATAGCTAACCACTTATAGTTGATCCTACCATTCAAAACGAACTCATATGGACAAAGGTCTTTTGAATACCAGGGCCCATCAATTTGAAACGAATTGCCATTGAAATTAGACACAAAGAAACTTTGATTCCTTTCAAGAGTGTTCACCGTTTTCGACTGCAAGAACAAACATAAAGACATAATAATGTTTCCTACCTTAAATATTTTCAGCATGTTTTTATGTTTTCTAATTTTATTTTACTGGTGTGTACACATGGGAGAGACCAGATAGTTATGTTGCACTGGAGTCCGTACGTAAAACAGAGAACACATTTTGTCAGATCAGCTGTGTTATGAACTTGTTTGAAGCTTCTGGAGTAGATATTGAGACGAAACAGACATAATTAAGTAACAATAATCCAGTCTTGAAAGTATTAATGAATACACGTTTTTAAGTATCATCATCAGAAAGATATTTGCGAATGGAGGTGATGCCTCTCAGCTCAAGATATGTAACCTTGCATATGTTCATGACATGTTGGTGCATTGTGAGAGTACTGCAAGAGTAAGACTTAGGTTTCGTACTGACTGTGTGAATTTAATGTTGGTGTTACTGATATTTATTGTTTGAGGTAAAGAATGTGAATGAGAAAGTCTTCTTGTTGTAATCAGAATGGCCTCAGTTATATCTTCATTCATCTGCATCTCGTCACATGTCATCCATGATTGCACATCAGAAATGCACCTAACTACTCCAAAGATGGTACCAGCAACGTCAGTTGGGTGGCTAGATTTGTATATTTGGGTGTCATCAACGTACAATCGGTGAGACACTGGGTGATGGTCCATGACATTTGAGAGCGGCCGAGTGGATAGAATAAAGGGAACGGACCCAAGAACAGACCCATGTGGAACACCACAAAATAGATCAATTGGACTGGACCTTTTTCTATCTGCAGATACAATTTGTGTCCTGTTGATTAAATAGAATTGGAACTAATGTAAGGCTGTATTCTGAATGCCAAATACATGCTGGAAACGGTGAAGTAATGTAGCATTGTATATTGTGTCAAATACTGCTGACAAATCAAGGAGAGTGAGGACTGTAATCTTTCCGCTATCCTAAAGCAGAGAGAATGTCAATAAATACTTTTAGAAGAGTAGTTTCAGTACTGTGGCAAGGGCGATATGCAAACTGTATATTTCCTAAAAAGACTGTTTGAAGTCAAATGAGATACAAGTTGGGTTAGAACAACTTTTTCTAAGATTTTTTACATGCACGAGAGATTAGAAAATGGGCGTTCTTTACATCGTTATGATCAAGTGTTGTTTTTTAACAGAGGCTTTACGATATCAGGTTTGAAAAATCGTAACTGTATGATGACAATGAGTCAATTGAAATTGTATTGTCAAGCGTATCTGTCATGGTTTGTACTTTGTCACGGAAGAAATTTGCAAATAGGTCCTGAAGATCTACTGGAGAGAATGTATCTGGAAGTGGTGTACATGTGTTCCTTGCCATTCGTTTGTTAGTTATCTCGAAGAGCTCTTCGCAGCTGGAACTCTCCGTGATCTTCGTACTGTAGTGGGATAATTTGGCTAAAAGGACTATGTTTCTGACGTTCTTCTTAGCGGCTTCATAGATTTGTTTATGAATAGTGAGTCTGGTGGAAAGCCAATGCCTCTCTGCTTAACGGCGATGTCTTTTAGCAGTGCGAAGCTGGTCCCTAACACTGCTATAACACCGATAACACGTTTGAATTGATATTCTACACTTGGTGCATGGAGCATGTTTTTCAAGCAATGAACGCATATCGTGTTGTTTTGCTGTAGTACGTAATCATTTTGTTAGGTGTTCTTGGATGTCATGCTTTAGTTTGGTACTATTATTCATACGGAAAATTGTCTTAGTAGCAAGAAAAGGTGGAGGGTTAGGGACTGATACGTCGAGATGGCATATAATACAGAGGTGATCTGATGCACGTTCGTAGGATACAAGGGTGAATTGCAGAATATTATCATCAGGTCTATATAAAGAATCCAGTCTTAATGTGACCAAGTTGGTCAACTGACTGTTTAAGGTTGAGCACATTAATAGAATTTATCAGTGTTGACATTCTACGACAGTCAAAGTGAAAGTTGAAATCTCCAACAATGATTAGGTTGCCACCTATCGAATTTCCAAACTCCAGAAGATTCGGAATCTGCTCCAAATAGGACGATTCAATCAGCTTGATTTTACTAGTAGAAGGGCGGTAAAGACAGAAAAAATGGACTGACCTTTGTTTCAGAGTGTGAGTGTTGGCAAACATTATCGTCGTACTAGTTGATCTTGTGTAATCTTCTAAATATTTGGCTAAACCAATTATCCTTGTAGCAACGTCAACATTATCTTGATTTGTTTCAATTGTTCTTTCATCAACTATATTTACAGAAATTCTGAAAACGCAGTATTAACAAAACCAACTCTGATATTAACTCCGTATTGTGTATTAACTCCGTTTTGTGTATTAACTCCGTATTGTGTATTAGCAGGAACGTCTGTCACACTTTCTCTTTCTAATTCAATACACGCTTCAAGGAGTAAAAAATATCTACTTGTATCCTGAACTTTTATGTCGATTCATCCACGCTGATATTTTGTCGTGCTTCATAAGAATAATAATCACTTATAGATTCATCCTTTACAACAAGAGCATTCATTTAGAATGCTGGATTAGTTTAAACATTTTATTATACTTTGTTATCGTTTAACACAAAGACCACTTCCCGTACAACTAGTATTTATATTTTCTGTTATTGGTATACTAGCCAGTTCTGCTAAGTGTTGATTTGCAGCTGAATTTATTACGTTACTGGCACCTGCAGGTATTACTTTAGTGCTGGGCAATTGTACTGTCTGTTGTTTTCGTCGTATTAATCGTGCTAGTCTATCCTTGATTGCTGAAAATCCTTTACCGGCAACATGACCAATACCACCAGGAGCTTATATCACGACCAAAGTCAATAGCTCTCATTCCTAATTGTTTTGTAATTGGTTTTGCTTTGAAACTGTTCTTCTAAGAAACACTTGAAAAAGAATCCCGAGTCCATCACTGTAGAATGTTTTGTATGTTGTTAATTGCGAATGTATAACTCTGACCATGATTGGTCTACGTTGATTATTGGGTATGATCATTTTATTTCTTATTCATTTATGTAATCACTGTGATATTCATCAACAATTTTATTGATGATAGCTCGATAAACGTTAATATTCATAATTCTTCCTGTAAATAATCATCGACAATAATCAACTGCTTCATTAATAATTTCTGGAAAATTGTTTCCAGCACGTTTTTCTCCGATTTGAATATTTAAGAGTTCCACATCAGAAACGTTGATAGGACACGTAATAAGACTACTTACATTGCTACCTGAACCAATACCACTTCCAGTGATGCCGGTGGTGTCCTGCCATTCTTTTTTTCTTCACTTGTTGTTTTGACCGCTTTTTTTCTTACATGCCTTTAAAGCTTTTAAGCTTTCCTTTCTGCTCTTGGTTTTTCAAGTTGCAACTTATTTCTTCTTATTTTTTCTCCTTCCTGGCTTTACCTGACTGATATACTAATATACATCCCGGTTAAAAAGACCAAATTGATAAACATATTTCTCAGATTTGATTAGCGGAGTATCAGTAGTGATATACATCCCTAATCCAATCGAAGCTTTTAAAGTGTTTCCATATTTGTGTTTTACAAACTTACTTGTATACGCGGCAATGTTAAATACCTGGTATGGGTTTTTGATACCGGCAATACTTTCAGGTGTACATTTATATATTGTCCTTGTTTTGGCCCTTGGCAGAGGTTTTGGTTGAGGAAGTTACTGGGAGAAGGGGCGGGTGAGCTGTTTAAAGATGGCCAGCAATATCAACAGGCAATATTTCAAGGGCGTTTTGTGTTGCCTCAGTCGCTGTAACAATTTTATATCTTGGTACGGTAATTAACTTTAATAATTGTTCGGAACTCTCGAACAAATGTCATCCAAAAATTCTTGAGGAGCTTGTACTTTTTGTCAACAGAATCACAGACGGGAAAATATTTATTTATTGTTTCTAGTTTATCTCGTGTTCATCTAGTTGTATAAACGTCCATAGCTGGTGTCATTATTGATATGTAATAATGATTTCATTACTCAGACTTAAAGTGCAGCAAAGTGCGTGCAATGAAACGTCAGGCGGCTAAACAAAACATACATACAAATTTAAAAAGCCACAAACAGCAAAAGATAACGTAGCAAATAAAACAAATCCAATTGGAAAAAATCTCGCTGAATTAGAGGTTTTGTTTTGGCACTATTGATCTTATATTATTCATTTTTGAAGAAAACTTTATTTTTTAAGAATGACGTTTCAGCAAAAGATATGTTCGCCCTCTCTGCTGCCGTATGAATTTCCAGTTGAATTCCAATGGTATTTCAAAATAAGTCCGATCTGGAATGTGTTGAGGTGCCTTTAGTCCACTAATAATAATATGATTATTAAATCGACAATGATAGAGACATATTAGCTATAGAATGTTGCTTACAAAATACATGTAATTTGTCGGGTACTCCACCAACTTGAATTTGGACACTACACTGTCAAGTAAAGTATACATATTTACATAACGTATATTTATCAAGAAATACCGAAGAACAATAAAGGTTCAATATACATAACCTAACAAGAAGTTAAAATTAGAAAAGAACACTTAGAATAAAGCCACTAAAAAACGCTCCTAGTGTGCATGCACAAGCAGGCATTAGTTGACAAAGCTTGGTGGAATGTCCTATTTGTAATACGGTTTCTTCAATATGTTACGTTTTCTGAAATAACTAAATCATTTATATAAAACACTGTTCATTATACGTGTTCCACGTGTGTTTCATCGTTTTCTATTTCAAGGGCAGATAACTGGAAGGTTGACAAAGACAAAGTCAAATCACATGGCGGATTGACAGACTTTGGAAAGGTACACATAGATTTGTAAATGAAAACCATGTACCAAATTAGGGCTATGGTTAATGCAAACATGCACACCATATTATTTGTTCCAAAATATAATACATTTGCGTTTAGACATATAATCATTTACAATCTCACGTTTCCCGTAGATCATCTGGGTCCTTCTTCCAGTAGGCTCGCTCATCATGAAATGGAGTAACAATCTAGACATTTCAATGACCAGTGGCGACATCTAACAACAAAGTTTTTTATGAGAAACAAAAGGATATTTCCTCAGAAAGGGACTGTGTGTGTGTGTGTGTGTGTGTGTGTGTGTGTGTGTGAGAGAGAGAGAGAGAGCAATTTTGGATTTTGACGTAACTTTAAAATGTTTCAGTCATATCGCTACGATGTCAGCATTCTGAGAGTTTGTTGTGGTCTAGCACTAGTACATCATGCCGCAGACATGTAGAATAATGTCCCACCCAGTCACAATATCCTAACACCAGACAGACCAGTTCTAACACTAGCCTCTTAATGCTGAACGTCAGGCGAGACAGTTGTTAGTACCATTTTTTTCCGCATCAAAGGAGGACGCTCTAACCACTAGACCACCAGAGCGGTGTAAGCAAGGAACTAAAGTTATATTACTGTCTCTTACCTGATATTCAAGGACCACTATATGCTACAAAATATAAATTGTTTAGTCTTTTTTTTGTTTGTTTGTTCTAACGGCACTTATAACACAGTCATGGCTATATTACATAGAGAAAACGTGAGCAAAGTACCCATCACAAGGACACACGAGCGTTATTGGCCTTGTCTGGCCCGACGGGGATTAAACCCGTGGTACTTGATTTACAAATCCAATTCTTTACTAACTGTAACGAGTCGCCCAGTGGTCTATAGCGTTCACTGTTACGGATCACTGCTATCTCACCTCTGCGTGGGTTCGAGTCTCAGATTCGGCCAATGTAGGTATCTGAAAAAGCTTGCCAGTACCTTCGCGTGGGTCGGTGGTTCTTTCCGGGGATTTTACCGGGTTATTCCTCCACCATGTAAAGTCTATCGTGTGCTGAAAAATGGCGTTAAGCACTGCTACTACTACTACTAACAACTGGGATACCACGGTTCCTAAACAAAATGAAAAACCAGTAAAGGTGAAGATATTTTTTTTAAAAATAAGCAGTAAATAGAAAGTAGTATTTTGTATTAATAATATATTGTAATATCAAATCACTTTTGTCTAAAATTACTGAAAACGACGGAGTATCAAATTTTCTCTTAATTTCGCAACTTGTTAAAAAATAAGATTAGACGTTCTCTCTACGTTGGAATTCGTTCTGAATGCAGTACCATTTAAAATAATTGAGGTGATATCAATGTCAGCCGCGTGTAAGAGCATTTCACGTGTATTTACAATATAGTTTTTAAAAGACATTTGTCTGCTAAAATCATTAATTTAAAATCCATAACAAAATATTTCGCAAAGCTAAGATGAAGATAAGGTAGGTTTTTGTATTTACATTTAATCCGTGTGTGTGTGTGTTTTTTTTTTATTCTGGATCATGCTTTTTTTGTAGGTTGTCGTAAAGGAGATGAACCGTCTAGGAATGCTAATCGATCTGTCCCATGTTGCCAAGAAGACGATGATAGACGCCCTGAACGTCACCAAGGCACCGGTTATTTTCAGCCACTCATCTGCATACTCCGTTTGCAATCACTCTAGAAACGTGCAAGATGATGTACTAGAGATGGTGGTGTGTATACGTTTCTTTTCTATAGGCTTATAAAAGCTGTTTTGCAGAGAAAAAGAGTGGTCTGTATATTATTGCTTTGATTGTTGCCTTTGTGTTTTGTTTGTTGTTGTGAGGGGGATTGGGAGTTGTTTTGTTTTCTTGTGTATTTTAACGCCTATCATTCAATGAATGAAAACGTTTATAAAATATAGAAAATATTAGAGAAAAGAGACTTACACCTCACCACATGTCTACTTTGATTCAATACATTGTTATGTAGTAAGCTAGTACGTTCTGGAAGCCTTCATGTTGTGAACTCCTTCGCTAAAAGTTTCCATTTGAGTCCGATTATAAAATAAGTGTTTATAGACAATTGAGAAGTAGAAGGCAAAAGCAATCGTATACGAGACTATCGTCCCAAATAAGTTACATTAAGATTGCAGGAGAGGCAATATCAGCCCAAAAATTAGCTATAGTTTTGTTCTTCTTCATTACATTAAGATTGCAGGAGAGGCAATATCAGCCCAAAAGTTAGCTATAGTTTTGTTCTTCTTCATTACATTACGATTGCAGGAGAGGCAATATCAACCCAAAAATTAGCTATAGTTTTCTTCTTCTTCATTTGTTTCGTTACTTATATTTACTTATATTTTTACCCCCACTAGGTTAACACAATCACTTCTACATAATTCAAAAGTGTTGATAGTGAATACTAATATTAATTAAGTCTTTGAATGGTATTTCTTCAGCGGAGAAATGGTGGTATAGTCATGGTCAATTCTTACCCTTACTTTGTAAATTGCGACCCAAAGGCTGATGGGAATGCAACACTATCACAAGTGGCAGGTATGTTTAGAATTGTACGAATTATTTTTCTTTCTTTATTTGTATATTATAATAAGCGTCTCTAAAATCTGCGTATATTAGAATATTTTTTGGTTAACAAAACTTTCAGTTTTGCAATTGCATCGTCATAAAAATTTGCATACATTACAATTTTCTCAGAAAGAAATATGTAAGTGTTGAAACAGCAAAGACGCTTTGTAATTAATTAATTTTTGTAATTAATTTTGACGTTCTTATTTGTCTCTGGTGTTAAAACTGAAAACAGCCAAATATGCATAAGCTTCTTGTACAGAAATATATTGTTAATTTTATTTTTCTTAATACTATGCTGTGTAAACAATTTCCTTCATCTTTTTGCATACTTATATTTTACGTTTGGACTCAATTTATGAAACTGCTGCTATAACATTAATACAAAATTATTTTTGTCATATCTTTTTCTCCTTTCTTACAATACGCAATATTCTATGGCCTCATGATTAAAGTAAATTAAAGTCTACCTACAAGAGCGATCCACACCCACCCACCTACTCTCTCTCTCTCTCTCTCTCTCTCTCTCTCTCTCTCTCTCTCTCTCTCTCTCTCTCTCTCTCTCTAAAACAAAAACGCACACACAAATACATGCATTATTTTCGCTACATGAATTATATTTCAGATCATATTCAATACATACAGAGAAAGATTGGCGTGGATTATATTGGTATTGGCAGTGATTTCGATGGCATTGAAATGTAAGAAGCCATGTGCATGTATATTTATATGTATGTATATTTGTATCCTACGAATCCCTTCATAAGTCATTTTCATGTTATAAACATTCATTGTGAATATGTGTTAGCATCAATGAACAGAAAACATTAAAATGACACAACATTTTGTAGGTGTACTCTTTTGCTGTAACAGTTCTATAAATACAGATGGCTTGAATGCAGTCTTATTGTTTGTACAGGCCAACCATGTTGCCTTAATTTCAAAATGCAAGGAATGGAAATGTCTTGTATCTCGGATGAAAATTACCGTTTCTATATGGTACTTTGCATTATGATACCTATATCGATCGTCATTTTCGTGTTCAACTTGTCAGAAAACTCTCTCGTGATTTAATAATAAATCCCAAGGCAACAAAATTGAATGGAAATATATCATATTGCCTCTTCGTGTTCGTGATTTCGTTCTTTCCGTCGTTACACCCTTAAAATAGTGGACATTGTTTTAGCTATATTCAAGAAAATTGGCACGTTGATGCAACTGAGTAAACGCTACCTAGCGACTGTAACCTATTTTTCATGGTTCTGTATTTTCGGTTATTCGTTCGCTGACACCTCAGGTATTTTGGCCCTATTTAGCCTACACTCGTGAAAATGAAACATGCATGTATCTGGAAATTAATAACGTAAACGTTCCAAATATACTAATATCTGACAAAGTTCATACTTTTCGTTTCATTTTCATTAATTTACTACGTTGTTACATTATCAATGAAATATACCCGTTTTCGCCTTCATTCATAAACACTAGTATGAATCTATGTCTCAGAATAAATAATTTACACCGTTATCATAAGGAGGTCAATGTTACCTAATATTCATGCTTGATTAACTTTTGCAGCTTCAACCATTTATCCTTTTGGACTCGGTTTCACTTACATTTATGAAAATGTATCTGCCTAAGTACGGTCAGTGATGAGGTGCATCTTAAATAAAACACTATGCCATATCAACGTCAACGTATGAAATGACTTTTATACTTCCAACTTTTTGATCGTTCCGGCATCATTGGCATGGTCTTACTTCACCACAACACATGAAACGTCGCATTTGCATATGAAACATTGATCATTGTTACCCGAGGCTTACACTTGAGTGATGTTTGTTGGCAATGTTAGGACTCTATACTTATGCATCTTACTGAATCTGATTAGCTGCATGTAACAGTCTTATTCCTTTTTTCACATGGTATATCAAGCCTTTATCTTAAGTGACAAATAGTGGGTAGTGGGTTTGAATAATGATATTTTCAGCACGAGTAGTCTGCCACGGCGTTTTTACTATGCAAGGAACTTAATATTTCCTTACATCACTCTAACATAAAAGTCTGTCTATTGTTCACTATTGTTCACTTCTCCAATAGTACTCCTGTGGGTGCGTTCATTCGTATCATCGAGCATAGTTAAAATGTATTACTATTTCTAATTAGGCTGAATGTATAACTGTTATATTCTTAGCATATTGAAAGTATCGCTGTTCTAATTAAGTTGTTTGTTTGTTTGTTTTTTAATGGTTTAACGCCATTTCTCAGCACAAGATAAGTTATACAGGGCGGCCAGTATTAATGGTAGAGGAAAAACCCGGAAAACTCCGGAAAGAACCACCGACCAACGAGACGCTACTGGCAAGCTTTCTCACATAGCCACATCGGCCGAAAATGAGACTCGAACCCACGCAGACAGAGGAGCGATGGCAGTTATCCGTAACGGACAGCGCTTTAGACAACTCGGCCACTCGGGGCCCCTGTCTAATTAAGTTTAAAAGTAGGTATCAATATATACTTTTCGAAGATAGTTCCTTCATGTTTCTTTATTTTTAAAGAGTCCAATGCGTGAGTTAAAAATTCCTATGCACCAAGACTATATTAGTTACATTTAACACCAGTTCGGACTCCAGAACATATTAGATATTTTGGACACTAATTTTGACACATCATGTCAACAACATATTTATATTGCAATTCTTGAAAGATTTGTTTTGAATTTCTAATGCCTTTGACCTGTCCGTAACCGGCCGAATCAACCTATTTTGTATTGTCGTAGTACAGAAAAGCCAGTGATATACATTTTTTGTTTGTTTTGGGTATTACTATTGTCGTCTATTTAATGCAAGAAAATAGTTTCATTGCTTATTAAACTGGAAAATATCACAAATAAAATAGCAATTATTTTCTTTTGGAACTTCATTAAGCTGCAATAATAGCTTATTGGTTCAATTAGTGTAAAGATACTTCGTTAAAAAGCAGCACTGAATGAATACACAGCATCAGTAGATTAAAGTTGAACTGATACTGCGTAGTATTGCTTGTGCCAAATGAAGTCACAAATTAAATAAAAGTTATGGAATCATGTGACACATTAATATTAGAGTATGGTAGGTGTTTGGAAGAAACGGTTCTATTCTAAACCAGATTCATCCCAGCTTTATAACAGGACATCATATTTTTCAGCATTGCGTTATCTTAGTAACCACCAAATAAATTGTATATTAAAGTATTTCGTTACATAACTATACGTTCTTTCACCATGTGTTCCTTATATAGTCCTTCATTGTTTTACATTGGTATTAAAATCTTCTAGATTAGTTTTAAGTTCAGATGCAACATATCAAGCATGTGTCAGCATAGATTGCTCGACATATTCTGGAATTAGTTGCATTTGAACGATAAGAATGGCATTTGTTTGATTTCCAAGACCGGCCGAACTATTCATATTCACTTCTTTATCCTTATCCCAAAGCCATCTGGCTGAATTCAATATAAATATGTATGTGTGTACAGGTTTTAATTCATCATTTTGTTCGAAGGGAGAAAATTTCTGCCATGTATAGAAAATGTCATGGAAAAATGAGCGACCAAAATATTTGTGCTTTTCTTCGCGAAAATAAAGAAGGTATTCGCTGTATATTGGTCCCATCAAGTATTGATTCCTTGCACGAAACGTTGGATGATCGATTACATTTTTATAATTGTCAGAGTAACTCATGGCTTTGAGGACGTGTCAAAATTCCCCTACTTAATTGCGGAACTTATTAAACGGAACTGGACAAACGAGGATTTGAAAAAACTGGCCGGCCTTAATATTATCAGAGTTCTGAAGGAAGCCGAACAGGTAAGTCAAGAAAAAATTTTTTTGTGATAATTATTGAGAAATCACAAACATTGTCATCGGTAATTCTTTTTGCAAACGTATTTCTGGTCTTCTTTCGTTTACAAGGTTGCATGATCAATAAGTATCACACAATGTACTTGCGCACTATTTAATTGTGACCATGTGGCAAGATTTAAAGGAGAAATCTGCAGAAATCTTTCACCTACCTGAGTATTTTTCTTGTC
Organism: Unio delphinus; assembly: GCA_029339505.1. Taxonomy (NCBI): domain Eukaryota; kingdom Metazoa; phylum Mollusca; class Bivalvia; order Unionida; family Unionidae; genus Unio; species Unio delphinus. The sequence goes on from JAQISU010000049.1 coordinate 2,857,393, forward strand.
CATCATTCGCTCCTCTCCGGTCCCAGCCACAGAACAAAATTCCCCAACCTAACATCCAGCTGTCGAATGCATCGTTGGCCCTTCTTCCTTATACCTATGTAAGTGCCACAATACCCTGGCTTTAATAAAAGGTCAGTCGTTCAATCTGATTGATGATGCTGATGTACATATAGTTCATGTCAGCATGCATTCAAGTAAGTCAAACAATGTAAATGAAAACAGTATTTTTTATTTCTCTGTATTTCTTTCTCGTTGAGAGCTTACAGACATTTTAAATTAATGGCAAATTTTTGGAAGCGAACGTTTATACACCAGTGGTTCATCTTGAGTTATATTTCCGATATACTTGTGTTCTTCTAAGTGATTGGTCGGAAATTTAGAGTGCTCTAACTCGGATACAATATGGAACAGTGAAAATACTTCATACAAAATATATTTGTCAAAAGTTATAAAAACGACGTAACATTCATTTTTCCAAGTCTTAGAACAATTCGGACTCTGTGTGGATACTCGCTGACGACTTTAGGCATATAGACCAAACTATGGATGTAGTTTTCTGTTCACTAAATACGACCGCTCTCTGAATAATTTTAGCAGCATTTGAATAACAGTGGGATTTATAAGAGAAATATTTTTGTATCCAAGAATATTGAGGCGCAGAGATTAACAACAACAGCTAAATAAACACAACTTTATAAGCATAATATAAATAACAAAATAATTCATAAGTGCATTCCAGAGTTTTGTCTCTCGACCTAACGTGCGAAATGAATGGTATGCAATTTAAAAGAACATTTCACATTAGTGTTAAGTTTGTGTGTGTGTGCGTGCGTGCGTGCGTGCGTGCGGTTGTGTGTGATTTTGATTTTTAGCGTAGTGTTAACAATTGGTCAGTGATAATAGCAACGATGTCTGCAGTGTGGCAGTTGATAGTGATATTTAGCACTGGGGCATCATGCCGCAGACATGTAGGATGATGTCCCACCGGGTCACATTATCCTGACACCAGGCCACCCAGTCATAACACTAACTTCTTAATGCTGAGCGCCAATCGATACATCTGTTAGTACTATTTTTGTAAGTCTGTGGCATAACTCAGCCGGGGATTGAACCCATGACATCCCGCATCCAACGCAGACTCTGTAACCACCAGGCCATCGGAGCTTTCTCACAGTAGTGTTGAAGGAAATGTCAGTATGAAAAATGTGTTGGATATATATCAAAAACGAAATGTTAAGTTTTTTCCACGGTTGTATTGATCGTTCTAGAGTAATAAAGGATGAGATTTTCTATATAAGTCAACCACAGAGAATCACAGCTAATAAACTACACCTGAAGAAATAGAGTGTATTAAATTATAACATAGGAAATGTCAAAAAGAAATCCTATCTGCTTAATCCATTGTTTCCTTGAAACAGGATTAATAGGAAATGAGCGCAAACTCATTCCTTCTCGTGTGGTATCGTTACAACCTCCAACAATACATCATTTACATTATTGTTCACACACGGCTCCACTTGTTGAACGCAACTACAATGAAAATTGAAAAGCTTTGTTCCCCACACTGCGTCACTTCCGCTTTGTCTTACGGAAATTACCGAGCGCGAAATCAGCTAGAAGCGGTGTCCAATGACAAAAAAAATCCATGTTCTGTAGTCATTGTTTTCATTAATGATGAGGCAGTTGAACAATGTTGAAAGTTATTTGTATAACGCCCTTTAAAGAGAGCGGAACTGTATCAGTCAAGTGGTTAAATTATCTTCTATCTTAATGCACATGTTTATAAATTTCATCATTATTATCAGTCAGTCTATTGACCTAGTGGGGTCGTTGAGGCACTGTGCTGCTGAACATCTGACCAGTTCCTTCCAATTATCTCGATCATGTGCCTGTGTCTCCGCAAAACATTTCCTGGTCCATTCTGCGAAGTTGTCAGTCCACTTTTTCTCTGTCTACCTCTCCTTCTCCCACCTTGGACACTACTCTGCAGTATTGTGTTTATTAATTTACTTGGTGTCTTACAATTGTGTATTTCTTTGTATTATTCTCCCTTAGAAATAGTCAGTAATTTTTAAATATAAAGACATCAAACTCCTTTTTCTGCCTTTTTTTTATAACAATTATCTCTGATTTGAGGGAGGGTGGGGGCTCAATAAAGTCAACTCGATGACAATTATCCTTAATTTCATCTTGACAATTAATCACGTACAAATATGCTTAATATCATACTTTACTAGTTGCATAAGATAGTGTCTTTATGACAATAAGATATCCTATCTTTTCATATAAACATCACTGCATCTTCGAGAGGGATTTGGCACATCAGCACCAGATGATAATCAGTTGAAAGCCTTTTTGAGCATCATTTTATTTAAAGAATGTCTAATTGCATATATATATATATATATATATATATATATATATATATATATATATATATATATATATATATATATATATATATACATAAGTTGAGATAGCTGTAAAACAATTTTGAACTGGACTGGTTCAATATCAAAACAAAATATCATCTATATATTGCTTAGATAAAACAAGAATTAAGCTACCTGCCGCCGTACGAAGATCTCCTTCCTGTGAAAGAATATGTGAATGCCACCTGTAGAACAGACTTCTGAGGACACGAGATGGAGAAACGGTATAAAGGAAGAAATGTCAAATGAAGGATAGGCAGACAAGGAGATAATGAAGGGTTACATTGCAAGGGGGAGTAAAATAGACATCTAGAATAATTGCTGACGCAGTTATATCCCATTTTATTATTTCGTGTCTGACGAATATCGGAATGGACATTATAAGTATACAGTTTAATTTTAAAAATAAAGTCGTGTTTTGTCTTTGTGTATATTTTTATCCTACATATACAATAGCTCATGCATAAAAGATGCATAGATATTATTCTATGATAAAATCTGTTGATTATTATAATTTCATGTGGGCGAGCATCAGATTGAGATCACGTGTTATGTTATGTATCTGTATTTTTGAAACTTTTATTCATGACTTTACAGTGTAGTGTTGTTCAAACGCTAGTTTCTTTTTTCTAACACGGATGTTGATTCTATTATAAATTATTAAGAGCGTCTCTACATTGCTTCCGATCTGTACAGTTTCTAATGATAAAACATCTGTGTGCTTAGTTCCATTGAGATATATCATGACTTTTGGCAGACCAGTATATTCGAAGTTCTAAATTTCATTCGGAACATTCGATTTTTTTATATTTTAACACTGTTTGATTATTTTCTATTGATTTCATTATACTGTACGTTCCTCATAAATTCCCGCTTTGTAACTTGGATAAATTCATTATTTTTTTAAACAACATATTGGTTTTGCGTCTGTCTCTTACTTAGTTTATGTCCATAGAGTCGTAAGATAAATTTTGGGCTCGTCTGGGATATGTCTTTTATAAATTGTTCAAAGAAACAAACACTGTTTCGAAATTTAAATTCTTTTTTTTATCGGTACATTTTAGTCCGTGATATTTTGATGTCACATTATGAAGCAGGAGGGTTGGGTTGTTTAAGGAAAAAGTATAACTGTCAAGCCACTATCCTTTGTTGAAATAGCAAATCAAAATGTTTTGATCCACTCTTTTGTGGCAAATGAAATAAAAGTAATAAAGTTGCAATTCGGATGGAAAAAGTGATAAAAATCTTAAACTTCACAGTGAAATGAAGAAAAGTCATAAATCAGAAATATATTAAACGAGAGATACCGCAAATACAAAAAGAAATTAACAATGAAGAAAGAGGAAGAAGAAAAACGCAGCTGAAAATGCAATTGCAGAAAGAAGAAAGAGGAATGCAGTTAATAAAGTGAAGACATGGAAATGCAAGTTAAAATAACATTATTAGAACTGGCAAGCTAGAAATACTTTCCTCGTAAATGTTCCGTTCCTTATGTTACCAAAAATATTAGGTTAATACCCCCTTTTTAAAATGCGCCCTTTTTCAAATTTCCCCCCCCCCCTTTTAAAATACCCCCTTTTTAAGTTGAATATGTCTATCAGTATTGTCCACATTTTGAAAACAAAGGTGACACTTTTAAATGGCCAAGAGAGAACTGGACCTGGTTATTACACAGTGTACTTCGTGGCAAACATCATGAAGATTACACTTTGCTGTCAGCTGATTATGATTATATTAAGAAAAGTCTCTTTAAATGGTTATGAATTGGTGCCTCGGGCATATAGACAGCGATTCGGACATTAAATTCTGAAAAGGAAACTAACCAAATCCATTAATGGCGTCTGCTATGGGAAAAGAACAAATATTTGATAGTGCTGTGCTGCTGAAAAGATCGATAATGTTTATGACTAATTTGCACAACTCTTACTAATCGAAGAGTCCAAGATATGCGTTAAATGTGATATCCAGTCTTACACTGATGAACACAGTATTGACATTTTGTAAAACGGTGGTCATAAAGCTGACAAATGTAAATGACCGGACAAAGTTTTATCTGTCAATAAGTCTCTACTGCAGCAGGTTCTTAGTAACAAACAATCTCAGTCGCATAGGAGCAATTCTAAATTTCAATCTAGCACAACTTATAGTAATCCAGCGTCCGATAAGACTGATCAGTAATCCTTATCTCTTCATAAGTGCACTTATTGCAAGAAGATTGCGCACGTTATGTCCGATTGCTAAACGTTGAAATAGTAACAAAGAGAATAAAAACATAGCTATTCACAATGTTATTGTCTCTGAGAGGTCAATGTTATGGTCATGTACCATGTTCTGGAAACGATTTACTTACTGAGTCAAGCACACCACGATATTAAATATTTCTTAACCGAAGATTTTATTAAGACATACTCAATAATTTTGAGCGAGGATCATGTAACTTTACCGTGATAAATAATTGTGGGGTAATTTCGCACGTGAATAGAAGTTTATAAACTTAAGTATGTCCTTACTCCTTGAACACGAACTCTGATGGATATCTCGCAGACTATTAAATACAGCTAAAATATTACAGTTATATCTGATTATTTTAGGTATTTTGTGTATATCGCTTAGTATCATAATTTACGTCTGTATTTGTATGCCTGCCTTTAGAAAATATTCTTACCGGATTTGATTGCTTATCCAGCATCACATCATCGTACACAACAAAGGTTGTTCATAAATCCGTCGAGTTTATCACAATTAGAGCTTCATCAATATCTCTAACAACATTAATTACATCTTCACCATTTTCATTTAAGAATTTTTCAGTTTTTGTAAAGCTTTAAGAACATCGTAACAACATTATTCATCTACAGATAATGCTACCAAAAACAATTTATCCCATTTAAGCAACTCACTATCAAATTGAGTAATAATTTTGTTTTACCAGATCCAGATGGACCAATGATAATTCCTCTAATAGTGTTTTGTAGCGCTAGATGATGTTTGACTGGCTCATGCTTTCCTGTCGCTGAACAATCAATAACAGCCATGTGGGGCAAATTTAACGTTCAAAGACGCAATTAACAGTTTATTTATACAGCATATATCATCACAGCAAGGTGTTTTTGCACCACTTCATATAGTCGTTGCTTTATAAAATATTAAAGGAGTAAACAATCAAGAAGAACGTATAATATTTGAAACGCTTTGGGTTTCTGCAGTTTCCTTAAGATTAAATGGACATTAAGAACCATATGAAGATCTTTTACTTACTTTTAAACAGAATCATGTAGCACATGTATATCATCGTTTGATGACATTTACTAGGCGTGATCGAAATGTCGATACTGGTTTGAATAATAGTTTCTTGAGGCAGACATAGATACAAAGTTATAATGTATGTTACTCAGCCATCAGCGAAGGGGTTTTACCAAAGGGTAATGTTTTAAAACCTGAACACGCTGGTATAAATGTTGATAATTTTCTTAAATGGATATACGGTATATATTACAACCAAAGCAGAGATGATGATCCAAAATATCATAAATGTATTTAAAAAATAAAGGAATTGTATCCGGAGCACAAAAACGAAAACTACAAACCCAGCAACAACAACCTCAACAACAACTTTCTCAAAAACAACAAAAACCTCAACCTCAACAACCATCATAAATAATTGATATTAAGAAGATATTTACGGATAAACAATTTAACAGTATCGCAAATTCAAGATATAAAGACTTGGTGAAAATTACCGCACATGAATACAATGAATATTTAACTATGTAAAGCCTAGATCTATTGACTATTGGAAAATTAGGGATGATTGGGTTAACAATATATATTGAACAAATAATGGTAACCCTACCAAAGATGATGACTCGTATTCTATTATTTTTAAACATAATGTAATAAATGTACTAAAAAACGAAAGAGAAGAATAAAAATAACTGTTTATTCCAGAAGATCCACCTGTTTTTACTGGAAGTGATATTTCTACGCAGGAACTGGTCCTACTTCTTCACATAACAACGTCCTTTCTGATGTTGAAAGATTAGAAATTTTGATCGCCATATAATATTTCGCCAGAAATTAATAATGAAGTAGCTGATATTTCTCAGCGCTTTTTTACAGGCGGCATCGCGGACATTAATGTTTATCGGTCTCCCATTAATGAAATCGTTGATTATTATCGCAGTGAAGAAAAAAACAAGATGATACATAATGCTCAACGTTAACCATTCATGGTCAGAGTTATACATTCGCTTTTACCAACTCATACAACATTCTACTGTGATTTACCCGGTGATTTGTTTTTACGGTTTATTTAGAAGTATAGCTCCAAAATCAGTACCGATTGCATAACAACTAGGAATGAAAGCTATTGATGTTGTTGGTGTAAAAGGTATTCGAGCTCTTGCTGATGTTACTGGTAAAGCATTTACAGCAATTATGGATAGGCTTGCACGACAGCCAGGTCAATGTGGTCGATTCAAAATGCAAGTTTATGATCCAGGTAGATATTTCTTAACCGCTGAAGCGTTTATTGAAGTAGAATGAACAATTGTAACTCAGGTGGCCGCTAATGCACCATACGGAGCTAATGGTACTGTTGGTTTTTTAAATAACTACCTTATGTCATTGTTTGACAGTGCTTCTTCTCACATTTACAGAACAAATATAGCAGCAGAGAGGATGAACAGACTAAGTCGAAACGTCACCCTTTTTAATTACCAAATCGACTAATGGTGACTAACATAGAAGTCAGTTCAATGACTACACCTAGATTGACCCAAACAAATGTTGTAGTCGACCCTCTGTGCTGCTCTCTCCATGTGTTAAATTGTCAATCTGAGGATAAAAAATTTTGTATATAAATCAAACAAAATGAATAATTCAGACAAACGATCAATCTGTGAGATTTTTTTGAACGTTGAGTAATATTCTTCTTCGGTTGGATGGTTTTCTTTTCTAGGTATCAATACCCCTTCTTCGATCCTACGACGGTAATACGCCATCAAAGTTCTGAATTTATCTCCACCACAAATCCAATATTGTCCTCGAACGCCAACATTTCATTCAACACAATGTCGAGAACCAGCATGTAGATTTTTTAATAGGATATATTTATGTTTCTTGCAGTATTCTCCACGACATTTTTTATTACATTTATCTGTGCTTCCTTGACGCAGCCATGTACAATTTTTCATAAATAAAATATTTTCTATTTAATTTAGTTAGAGGATATCACTATTTTGTCAATCTGCTGCTACAAATTAGCTAAATATTTGATCGATACCTACACGATATCTTGTCTTGGGATCATGCAAATTTATTGTTATAAAACCATACGGTGTTGCTTGAGCACGTGAAAAGAAATTTCTGAATTTATTTATATCCATAACCCCGCTGCACCAGGTCTGATGAAAATTTCTTAGCATGTGTGTATCAATTCCATTAAATACAGCTAAAATATTACAATTATCTCTGCTTAATTTCGGAATTTGTGTATACCGCTGAGTTACATAAACAACATCAGTATTTTTATGTCTTTCTCGAGAAAATATTCTTTCCGGATTTGATTGTTTATCCAGCATTACGTCATCATACACAACTAAATTATTAACGAATCCATCAAGAACATTGACAGATAGTGCTTCATCAATGTCGGTTATAAACTCAATAATATCATCACCGCTCAGCAATCGAGCGTTTTCATTAAATTCCTTAAGTACTTCGTAGCATCTCTGATCATCTACATATGATGCAACTAAATACAATTTATTCCATTTCAACCATCTCATTATCAAATTAAGTAATAATTGTGTATTACCAGATCCAGACGGGCCTATTAGTATCATTCTGATTGAATTTGGTAACGCTGGATGATGTTTTACCTGTTCTCGTTTTCGTGTCGCTAAAAAGTCAATTACATTCATGGTATAATATTATATCATGGATTTATATTGATTTCGCTGTAAAGTGAAAACTCCAACTACTGATTTATCTACGGTTGCAACAAAAGATAAAAGAATAGCATACAGTGGAAAATGTTCCGTATGTTTCAGAAAGAAATTTTCCTTTTAACCCCCAAAAATACGGTGGTGACATTGCAACATTAATGTCAAAATTTTCAGGAGCTCCGTGGGCTAAATATCCCTTAGAAAACCATCTTCCAGGATATAATTACTGCGGTACCTGGCACTCGACTTGATATCAGACTTGATGAACAGGATCAACGAAAATCCGGTGAATATCCGATAAATGCAATTGATAAAGCGTGTCACGTTCATCATGTAGCTTATAAAAGTAAAGATCCATAACAACGACATATCGAAGATGTGAAATTGATTCATGCATTGAATTCCATAAAAAAAAAATTCTCAAGGAAGGATTAACCAACTGGTTAGTAAAATCTGCGATGAAAACCAAATTAGCAATAGGTGCTGGGTAATTAATTATAATGCAAACAATTTCTTATAGCCCAAGGGGATACTGGAAAGGTAGATCAGCAATCGATAAACTCGCTAATGCAGCAAATGTCACACGTTCTACCGCCGCAGCTTGGTTAGCACGACAAGCAATATGGCAAATTTACCTACCACCACCTAAACGAATCGAGTATGCACATTTTGATGTTAATGTTCCTAATGAAGTTCATCAGGCTGATATTCTGTTTTTACCACATGAATTGTATACGCAGAGTAACATTTAAACACGCATTAACCGTTGTTGATGTTGCAAGTAGATGTAAAGAAGCAGAGCCATTATCAACTAAAACAGCTACTGAAATTGCATCTGCCTTCGAACGAATTTATCGACGAGGACCCTTGGGATGGCCACAACTATTACAAGTTGATCCTGGCAAAGAATTCCTTGGTGCAGTATCATCATTAATGAAGGGAAATAATGTTAAAATACGACGAGAACATACTGAAATTCATCGTGATCATGCGATCGTAGAACGATTTAATCGAACACTTAATGAAAGATTATTTGCATATCAATACGCGAAGGAATTTATTCAGGATGCAAGATCTCGTGAATGGGTTGCCAGATTACCAAGTGTGATAGCTTCATTAAACAATGAGGTTACTCGAACAACTGCTATGAAACCTATGAATGTGATTACAAGGAAATATATACCAATACGGCATAATGTTCCACCGCATCCAATATTAGGTAATGTCATCGTCAGGTATTTATACAAACGAGGTGAACTTGAAGGGGCAAGGGGGTAGAGCGACAGATCATTTTTGGAGTTTTATTACACACAAGATATCCAGCATGGTACGATCCACAGGTAGACCTGCAATCTACAGATTAGATTCATCTGCTCCTCAACGTGGATTTACACTTGAACAATTACAGGTAATTCCCGAGGATACACAATTACCACCACATTCACTTAACTAGCACCTCTACGCCGATTACATTCAACACAAGTTAACATCACATTATCACCTGTATGACCAAGACTGTTATCTTTTCTATCTACCGTAAATTGTCTATGATTTTTTCTCGAGCATTGCCATAGCATTATACAATTACAGCTTGCACAGTGATTATCTTGTTGTTGTTTTAATGTTATGATAAATTGCACGTCAAGATCGAAGTCGCGTTTATTGTTTATAGCTATCTAATTTTTTTCTTACTATATAATTGTCAACATTGCCAGTGGTTTCTGACGCATCCACGACACTCCTACGTAGCTGAGATATTTTACTGACGCGAGACACTGCAAGATAAACTAAATTCGACCACTCGATATAATCGTCCACAATCCAGACAACTGTATCAGAAATAGTTAATCCTTGAGATGAATGAATTGTCATTGCGTCTCCTAGCGTCCAATCCGATAAAGCGCTATCAACAACATAGACATCAACTAAAACAATATCATTCAACACGAGATTCTTTTCTCCGTCTGTCCTTGTATATCAACTAGAATATTCTGTTGTCGCGTATCTGCTGGGCGATAACATAATGGTACCGGCAACTCTGCGAATTTTTCTTTATGTAGCAGAAATAATCTTTGTTGAAGTGTATCACGAACTATCTTTCTACTTGCAACTATCAGATCATTTGGTCTCCACGTATCCAAAAAGTCGTTCAACGAGGTTTCTGACATTGTACTCCGCATAATACTTCACATTGAATTTTATTCAGATGTAATCTGATTATTTTTTTAAACTCTTTCAATGTTATATCAAGTGCTCAATGATCGTCAGTTATTTCTTCGTATTAGTCAACGGATCTCTTTAGCCATTCGTGTGGAGACGGTCCAATAAAGAGTGGTGGTTGACCATGATCGCCACACATTATTACAGCAGTATTTTTCGTCAACAACCAATAAAGAAATATTTTTAGATTTTTCAGCGATGCTGTACATATTTCATTCCAAATCTGACAGGTTTTTTACGATAAAATTGACTAAAATGGATAAAAAAAGATGAAATTTCATCAAATCTGTAAAGAAATATTCTATTTTACTGAAATCAGATTTTTATCCAGAACTATATAATATTTTTTTAAGTTCATCAAGTTTAATGCAGGAATGCGCGTAGTTTATAATCTGATCTCGGTCACTCGTGATCATAGAATTATGTTCTCGCCGCAATCTATATATCTAACTGTTCTCGCTTCAGTAAAAAAAAAATCTTCGTTACCGAACTTATCAATGACTATATCAACGATGTTGAATGAAGACTGTGTAAATATTAATTTGACTGCATTTCCAAGTGCTTCCTTGTCGTGTATATGGTACATATGTAATATTTATCCAATTAATTCGTGAATCAAGATCAAAAAAATTGTTTACGATAAAAATCTTAGGATTTTACATTGAGCTTTATCAGTAAAACCTCGCCACGTAAATCAATCAAGTGTCCACTCTGGTCGGTGAGTTTAAAATTAATTATTGACAAGTATTGATTATGCGTGCATAGATAATCGGCATTGATTGGTTCTTGCACGATCAGGGATGCAGGAGGAACCATTGGAGTAAATGTGTAAAGAACGTATCCTTGTTGAGCTTGATTTGAAATCCCAAGATCTGTTTGATAACTACCATCGATAAAATCACATACAAGATCGACTTCAATCGTTGATGATATATTTACAATCCCTGGTGAAATATGCCTGCCTTCAGCATCTGGAGTATTGTTAAATCTGAGAACATCATCAGGATGTGGTGGAGTTTCATCAGGCCATCCTAGAACAGTTTTTATCGATGATCGACGTAATCGGGAGATTTTACTTCAATCACAGATGATAATGTTGGTTCGTAAACAGTAATAGTTATTTTTCATTCTTTTTTCATTGTTGTTGATTTTATTCTGCGCTGGAATTCATCGTTGATTTGTTCAATCTGATAGCTACCTGTGGGGATGGAAACAACAAAGAAATCTGGGGTTCCATCCGGTTTATGTTTTTTTGCAAGTACAAGCTAATTATTTGGAGATAATCTACTAAATGGTTCAGATCTGATATTTGGCCAACTATGATATACCCGTATTTGTGCAAGTGCAATCTCCCTTGCTGAAGATGCAGTTGGAAAATCAATACTGAATTCAGGATTGGTTGTGCTGACTGATATCATGGTTGTTTTCACCGGTGTTGTGTTCGTGGCAATCTGTTGCAATAGTTATTGTGCTGACATTTATCTATTTATCTGTAACTTTAATGGTTATAGATTCTATCACAGTCATTGCTTCGGAAAATAGTTTAGTCATTAATGCGAACTCAGAGTCCGATATTAAAGCATCATTGAGACTTTCAGATATTAACTGAGAGAGTTTAGAATACGCCGCCATTGACGCGTGTAACGTCACCGCATAATCGGATAATTTTTCATTCGTGTACGTCGATATATTATTTTTGCGATTATATTAGAAACTCCAGCGATCGCAGTCGACGTTGCAACACAGATCTTTATGACCAGCTCCAGCAACAACCGCGGAGACTGAGTATACAATTATGTCAATGAGAATTACACGTCTGTGATATTTTTTTTTACTTTTATCGTGTAAGTATCAATGATAGATTTTAATTTATCTTGTCACTAACGCGCTTGATTGTATCTGTAGTCGATATTATTTACGCTGTAATCAATTGAGGTGTTTCGGCAACAAATTCTAGACACCACTAGATCGTTGCTGCAGTTAAATTTTTTGTCGGATGCAACCATGATAAATGTTTCTTCGTCTCCACGGTTTAATATAACAGATACGGTTCCAGAAAACTTGTCTGTTGAGTGACGCCATGGATACGTGGTAAATATCTCGAATTTTGCACTACTAACCACAGACAATCTGTACTCGCCAGTAACTTCCGCCGTATGTATGAGAGTATTATTTTGTTGAGACCATGTTGTTGATCCTGATGATATTGTGTATACGACGTTGTTAATTGGCCTGTGGAGAATTTTACCCTGATTTTTTTCAAGGGGATCAATTTTATTATTAATATTATGAACATCGGTCACAATATCTCGCTGTGTTTTCGTAACGCGTATCGATTGATGATTTAATATCAGAAAGTTTCGTATCAACGATTATTGGTCTCCGAAGAATTCATCTGTAATTTCATTGATCTTTCTGACGTTTCTATTGAGACTTGTAAACGCACCTACGTGAACGTCATACTCAGCTCTCAACGTAGATAATTTTCCTTCTACGGTATTGTGATCGTTTATGTGAGTTTCGTAGTCGGTTTTTAAAGTGGATAGTTTACCACTAACGGCATAATGTTTGATTTTTAACGTAGATAATTTACCATCAACAGTGTCAACGTATCTTTTTGTTGCCGCATCTTCATCTGATGTTGGATCTCTCAAGACAGTTATTTTATTTCTGTTCATGGAAAGTTCTGCTGTTAATATACCACCTGACGTTGATAATCCTTTATAAACATTTTTTATAATCTCACTTCTGATATATTCTATCGATATACCTGAATCTCGTATTTTTCCGCTGTCAATAAATACCGGAATATTATCCATAGCAGCGCCAAGAACCCTACGAACTATATCATTCCACTTAATATTACATGTTTTCAAAACACCGTGTTTGTCCTGAAAAATAACAACTTCATCTCGGTCAACCCCAGATAGGTTCATAATATCAGCAAGGTCATCTTTAGTTGCATATTTTGATGCGTCGAAATCTTTATCGAATCCTTTCTCGGTTTTCTGATCAAGGATCTTCCAAAAATATCAACCATTATATACATGTACTATTTTTAAATACCTGTCCAACGATTACCTGTGTATTCGTGTACAACTTTATGAGGTGGTTTAGATGATTTTGATATCGCATCAAGTACAGCGAAAGATTCACGACCACATATCGGTGGGTCTCTCATTGTCTGTGTCGGTAACGTTGAATACCAAGTTCTGGCAGGTAATTGATTAATATAATTTAAAACTCACTGGTGATAATAGTCCGCACGAATAAAAATAAACAATTCCGCGTGGATCAATCGCAATGGCAACCCACTGAATTACTGGACTGGAATTCGAATCGAGATTGATGATACCGGTTTCAACGTGATATAGTTTTTTCGGTAATTAAGCGCGCATAAACACTCCTCTAAAATGTTTTATTTTTAATTTTTAGCAGCATTTATCAGATCAAAATTTGACATCGGTATTATATTCCTGACAGTCTCAGTCCTTTTCCTAGATAAGTTCCCGGAAATCTGAGACCGCGCCCCTTTTTTATACCCTTTTCCTGTTGCTTTCTTTAATGCCATTCCAGTGGCGGCTCCTACAGCACCTAACGAAGCTGCTTTTGCAACTGCATGTGCAGTGGCAGTATTAATGCTGGTATTGCTGCAAGAAGTGGAAATATACCTCCTGATTTTATCATATTTTTGATGGCACTTGGAGAAAATTCAAGTTGGACTCCAGTTTTTGATACCAGAGCTTTATTAAAACGTTTAAGCTGATTACCTGTTAACGATAATTTGTTTGGACCACCGCTCATTCGTTTTTTTTTTTTAATGTTATTTTTGCCCCACATTGATTTGCGTTTTTTTATTGTAATATGTTTTATCTGACCTTGAGTCAGAGTTGCGATAACATGACTATACGACATTATTATATTTACTTGATTGATTTTAATTACATGTTCTCTACGGGTGCATCAACGACTCGCATTCGTCCACCAACACCCTACAGTAATACTGCTCTGTCGTTAAGTATAACAGCGATCGCTCTAAAACCAGCAGGAACAACAGGTGGACCTACAGCACCAGGAGGAAAATAACCTACTTGAGCTCGAAAATATATATCAACGACAGATTGTCTGAATAAATCTAAATGTTCCAGTGAAAAGTAATAGATCGGATATTTTGTGATATTTGCAAACCGTTATCTACATTTAGATCACGCCCCATAAATGACATTAAACGATAACATGCACGTGCAACAGTATTATGTTCAAAATTTAACTTTCTTTTTTGGGCAGGTTCTTGATGTCCATTTATTCTTAAACTAACCTCGGCAACATCAAATGTGTCAAATATCATCGTACTCTTTTTCTGATTATTTACTCGTGCATTTGCCTGAAGTACGATAAAAATATCTCGTGGTGCTGAAACTCCCTGTTGTGCTGATATATGCCATGTAAATTGACTAGCACCATTACCTTGACTACTATATGTAGTCATTGTTTTCCATGATAGCCGTGATTTACCACCTTGATTCATGAAAGAAAGTAATTTATTTTCTTCTGTGATAGATGGGACCATTACCGGCATCCACAATGATAATTTTGCTATCGTTATTTTAGCTTCATCAACAACCCCATCAGCTCGCCAGACTGGATCATTGTCTGAGTCTTTTCTGACAAGTGCTATAGTGTGTTTAGCATCAAATATAACCTTTCTAACATCTCTGCAAAATCCAAAAATATGAGATAATGGAATTACACACGAAAATTCTCTATTAGCGTTCAACATTGACTTACGTGCTGCAAATCCAAGGTTGAAATTGTTATTTCTTGATAATACGGCATTTACGTCTGCGAGTCTACCTGCGGCTCTTACATTACCAGTAGTTAAATCTGTGTGATCTGCATGATCGGTTATATCCTTTGCAAACATCATCGATGGACCAGCTGATCTTGAATAGTCATCAGAGTATCTTGCTAGACCAAGTATCGTCGTAGCAACATCAACATGTTGCAGATATGATTCGATATGTTTTCCATCAATGATGTATGTGGCACTACTGAATAATGCCATAAAACCATTATTGACAAAAGCAATTTTAGTAACAGCTTCATAATTTGTATCGTCTACTTTTATAAGTCGACCTTCGACTTCGATAGAAGCCGCAGCGGGTAAGAAATACCGACTTGTATCTTGTAATTGCAATTCTATTCTTCCACGTTGATTTGGCTGTACTGCATCGTAAGAATAATATTGATAATCTCGCAATGAATCATTTTTACAAACTGGTTCACTCATGACTAACGCTGTATCAATTTCACGCTTAAACATTTTATTATAATGACTATGATCTAAATGTAATTATCTACGAAGACCACTTCATGCTATCAGACTAGCGGTTATGTTATCTTCTTTTTCTTTTAACAATGCATCAGCCAGATCCATTAATCTTTGGGTTGCGGCCTGATTTATTTTTTTACTTTCATTTGCAGGCATAACTTCAGTAGATGGTAATTTCAGTTGTTTTTTTTTTTCGTCGTAATAACCGTAAAATTCTGTCCTTGACCGCAGAAAAAGCTTTACCGATTGCGCTTGGAGCTTTGTCGCGAATAGCATCGATAGCTTTCATTGATAATTGTTTTGCAATTGGCATTGCTTTTGGGGATATCCTGGTACATAAACCCCGAACAACATCACCAAGTCCATCTCCGTAGGTTATTTCATAAACTGGTAATCGTGAATTTACTACTTTGAGCATTTTTCTTGGTCTACGATACATATTGTGTACGATCATTTTATTTAATCATTCACCATGATCTAAATTATGTGTCAAGGGATTTAGTCATCTGTAATTTCATCGATAAATTCCCGATAGGTATCGATGTCCTTATACCACTAGTAAATAATCGTCGACAAATATCAGATATTTCCTTGATAATTTCATGAGAAGTGTTTATTTTATATTATATTTCCAGCGCGTTTTCCTCCTATGAGGATTTCTAGTTTATCCACGTCAGCGATGACGCTGTTAGGGCAGGTGATATGATCATTTCCCAAACCACTTCCTGTAGTAGCACCAAAAGAGTCATCACCAGGATCTTTTTCCGTACTTAGTGAAGAGCGTAATCTGTCCTGCCGTTTGGCTTCATTTTGTTCCTCTCTCTCTCTCTCTCTCTTTCCTTTTGTTTCACCTTTTCTATTATTTGTTCCACCACTTCCTTTTTTGTTTCGCCTTTTCTTTTTTTTTTTTTTTCTTTTTTTTTTGATCACCTCTAAATTTTTCAGCGCCCAACATCATCCCTTGTTGTTCTATTTGTTGCAAAGGTGGAGGTAGCTGATACTGGGGAGGTTGTTGTTTTTGCTGTTGAGTTTCTTCTGAATAAAATCTATGTATATCGTTAATATATTCATGATATACTGGGTCATTACTTCCAGCCTGAATGTTATTGTAGTACACACGATATAGCCATTTTAAAATAGTTATCAGCATTTATGTTAACGTATTTAGGTTTTAAAATTTCAGATTTTCGAGAAAAACTATCATATGCAAAACTAGAAAAATCCTTCTTTTTAAGTTTTTCTTTAATATATTCAATAACACCTTCCTTAAATTTACTAATCAATTCAACATATAGTTTTGCTTAAGTTTGAAATGCAAGTTTTTCTTTCACATCAGCTCTTTCAGTGGAATTTTTATCAATATCTAGTTGAGGTTGTGCGGCAGCTATTCTTGTAAATCTCTTGCGTTGCCCTAACGGTTTCTGGTATTGTCCCAAGAAGATGTTTCTTTTTTTCTGGATCAGTGATATCTCCCCATACAACTTTCTCAGTTGTTGCAGTAATAGGTTTAAATAATCTAGCTGTACCTTCTACGTAATCAGCTTGTGACTCCTGGCGTTCTTGAAGTTTTCTTCGAAGCGAATCTCTCAAAGGAATATATTTTTTGATTGCTTCCTGGCGTTCTCGAGCTAATCTAGTAGTATATGCTTCTCCGATATTTGACATATTTTTATTGATATATATAATGATTTAATTACATGTATCGATACAATATTTGGCTAATTTGTAGCAGCACCGAGGAAGAATTATTACTCAAAGTTCAAAAAAGTCTCAGATTGATCGTTTCTCTGAATTATTCATTTTGTTTGCTTTATATACAAGATATTTTTTTCCTCAGATTGACAAATTAACACATGGAGAGAGCAGCAGAGAGGGTCGACTACAACATTTGTTTGGGTCAATCTAGGTGTTGTCATTGAATTGACTTCTATGTTAGTCACCATTAGTCGATTTGGTAATTAAAAAGGGTGACGTTTCGATTTAGTCTGTTCACCCTCTCTGCTGATAATATTGAGTCAGTTCAGATAGATGTTGCTACAACTATAATATTAATAATAGGTTGATAGGTTTAGCAATATATTTAGATGATTACACTGGTCAGCTGGTCGGTCCGTGATGCTTGCTTAAGACACTTAGGACTTTCATGACAACAGAACGTTTAATATTAGATGACCCTGACGATAACGCCGACGCTGATGTGCAGTCGGTGGTTCTTGGAGCAAACGTGAATTATTATTTAGGATTTTTAACAAGTACATCGATGTACATATATTTAATAATTGATATTGAATCCATTACCATGGAAAATATTTTACTACCAAGATGATTGATATCTTTGTGATGTTTTAGCCCCATTGGAAAGCCATTTCGATATTTTGGGATATTTATGAATTATTTTCATTAATAGAAACATCTCGTTGATTTTATGGTGGTCCTTGATATTCTAGTAGAATTTCACGATTTACTAACACACTTCGGATTGACGAAGAATAAATATCAGCGGCATAATTTGGTGAGTTTATTTCTATCGCAGCCTACCTATAAAGATGGCTAGCGAACAGTAATAACTCTTTTTAGATTATTTTGCCGTGATAAATTTATTTCTGCGCTGAAAATCATTATTGATTTGTTCAATTTGATAAGTATGGAATACTAACAACTTGCCAATTGATGGTTACATTTGGTAATTATTTGTATTCTGTTTGTGCGAGTGTAACTACTTTTAATGCAAGTATGATGTAAAAAGAAAAATGTTATAGTATGCCGGTGACATTCCACAAATTCTAGTCCTGCTGAGTGAAATCCGTTCTGTGCATGAATTCTTTATATTCAATAGGTTTCAGAAAAGCGAAGAGTACTAAGAATATGTGTGCCCTTACCCCATACGATACACAAAACAGGTACTACAGGTAATACAGGTACTACAGGTGAGACTATCGCCGGGCTCTGTTTTACAAATCCAAATCTGCGATATGGAACTATGGGGTTATATTGCATTTGCTTATCGATCGGCATCCTTGTGATTGGCAGAACAAAAAATTAAATTTATACATGTATTAGCATTCTGATAGTGATCATATGTGCAAAATTATATCGTATATATATATATATATATATATATATATATATATATATATATATATATATATATATATATATATATATATATATATATATAGTGTGTGTGTGTGTGTTCAGAATACAAAACTCAGTAAATGAGAAATTAGGGCGTCAGAAAGCGACTAGAGGCAATCAAACATATCTTCCAGTTCGTCATTCTTTCAGACAAATTTTACAAAAACGTCAAGAATCTGAAGTTGAATTTATAGAAGGTACATGACAAGTATTTACACCTGTGAAAATTACACCTGTGAAAAAGGTTACCGTAAAATGTTTAGCAATTACTGAAAGTCTTCGTCCTACGTTAAAACAAACAGCCATAGCAACTGAAAAAATTGCAAAACAACCTAAGAAACAAAGAAATGTTTACGAGAACTACCAGCTGAAATAATTGCTGCTCAAACTCGTGGCAGAGTCAAAGCAGCAATAATTGAAGGCATTGACCAATCTCGTGCTGAAAAAGGATCATATGTTAGAACCGAAGCCAGAAACAGAACATGCGAGAGAGAGAGAGAGAGAGAGAGAGAGAGAGAGAGAGAGAGAGAGAGAGAGAGAGAGAGAGAGAGAGAGAGAGATTTGACTGCAAATGCTGCTGAAATTTTGAGTAACAGAAAGATTTTTAAAACACGAGCATGCTAACAAGCAGGTGGATCGAACAACCTGGTACAAATGGATATATCAATGAAATAGATGATGATGGTGAATGTGAATGCTAGTGCTGTATCGCCCACTAGGGGCATGTAGCAATGTTTTAAGTTTCCATCAAAGCCGGATATTTAATTTCTCCTGGGGGTGATGAATGGTGCCGCTTCCCCAAGGCAGTTATGTACTCAATGAGTACTATTTAATTTGGTCGTCAGGTCGGGGTTGCTTTTAAGTAACCATCGACCTGAATGGAGGAACCTGGGTGAGTGGGAATAGACCCAACACACACTGAACGCTAACAGCCAATTAGGTGTGTTAATGGTGTGCAATGGCACAAGTGGAGGTACTGGAAATTAGTTTCACATCTCCGCCATTTTGGAGCTATCCGAGTTGTGGCAATAAAAGAGAGGTACCATTACGTCCAAGGATGTCGTACAGCCCGCAACATCGTGATTCCGTGCTTTAATTCAAATCTGGTACAGTTATTACTAATGTACAGGAAAACACCAATAATGTCTGAGCCACCTATGCAATTAAATAAAATCAATGAAGTCGTACAATTTGTTTAACTATCTTAACTTTCCAATATTTCTAGTACAAAGTGTACATGTATTAAGTCCCTAACAGGTTTGAATACTAAGATATCTAAATAAGTAAGGTCACTGTTTGGTAAAATTAGCTTGTTAATTTTCAACGGTGTGCACAAACAAATGATAAAGTCAGGTTTCGTGAAATAGATTGTTCGAAGAGGGTTCTCGTACCAAATAAGGACCCTGTTAACCAGGCAATGAAAGCAATCGGATTCTTTTCTGTGCTGCTTTTTCTTGTCTGTTTGAGTAGCCCCTAATGTCAGGCTGCCATCTTGTTCTCATGGTGTCCCAGCATACGGTTGTTCCCTCCGAACAGCCATCATTTTCCTTTGTCCTGGGTTCTTTGAAGTTGTTTCTCTCCTGTTGTTTTTTCCGGTTTTGGTCAGGCGGTGATGTCCCTTTATCCAAACTTTTTTCCCCTTAAATTGGATGAACTCTGTACTGTTTTGAGTTAATAGAATCTACATCCCATACGCCCCAAACCTTATAGTTGTGTTGGGGGTCTATATGCCTAAAGTTAGAAAAAATTTAAGTGCAGCCTTGTTCTGCGGGGCCTGATATTCATGGGCTTTTAGACTACCTCATTTTGTCTAAATTGGGACTATACTTTCGGGACGGAATTTTATGATAGTCTGGTCTCAGACAATCTACTTATATTTAATTTTAGACTTTCTGACTTTAGAACTTGATAGGTATTTGGTAATTATTATTTATTTTCAATGAAACTGTATTGAGAGGAAAGTTAGAGAAGGTAATAGTAGTGAGGGTAGGTTCCTATACTTATTTTATGGGCTGTTTGTTATATATAATGTTTGTTTATGTGTTGCCTTTTACATGGTGTTTTTATTCCCTAATTGTCTTCATTATCTATTCGCTATGGTTTGTGTACCCCTATTACTTTATCTTTCATCTACTTTGTTGACTTGTTATTATTTCCGGAGTGATTTGATTACTCTAAGGCACCCAAATGTCAATTAAATAAATTAGATAAAATTCAGAGAAAAGCCCTACTTATTGGCACTCTAGTCATTATTTTGCGGTCAGTGAGGAAATTTTCAATGAAGTTATACATCCTTCCCGTAATGCCATAGTGATTTAATCTGGCTATTAGGCCTTTGGTCCATACAAGATCGAATACTTGTTTCCAAATCTATAAACGCCGCAAGTAAATTTCTGTCCGCTTTTCTTTTCGAGTTAACTGCCAATTTTATAGCGGTTTCTAGTCTTATGAGTTGGTCCGTATTGGACTTTTGGTTCCTAAATCCACATTGGTTTCAGATATTAGTTTGTTACATCCAAGGTAGTGTTTTAGCCTTTTGGAAATTATGGTTTCCATAATCTTGCATATAGTGTCGGTTAGTGAAATGGATCGATATGAGTTGATATCATTGCGATCTTTGTTTGGTTTTAAGATGGGTATTACTATCGCAGTTTTCCATTTTTTTTATGGTAGCTTTCCTATTTCCCATATTTTATTTAATAGTTTTATAATAGATTTATTAATGTTATGGGTAAATTTTTGTATGTACCCTATTTTGTCTTCCCCGGGTGAAGTTTCCTATTTTGTTTTTAGTGCCTGATCCCATTCATATAGTGTTATTTCTTTATTTAGATAAGAATGTTTGGGTCCAAGGTCTTGAAATAATATCGTACACTTTTCTTCAATTATTTCTCTATATTATTGGAATTCATTAGTGTGGTTGCAATCGCTGCTTATTTTTTTTAAAGTGTTGTTCTAATATGTCAGCTTTTTCTTTGTTGTTTTTAGCATTACTTATTGTGGGGGTTTTGTTGGTATTTTGGCCCCTAATTGCTCTAATTTTATCCCATACCTGTTTTTAGTTGGTTCTTATATTTATACTGGTGCAGTACTTTTGCCAAGTTTTTTCTTTGGACTTATATATTTAATTATTTCCCTAAGTGCTGTGATGGTGTTTGTTTTATTATCTCCCCATGGGTAATGGATATTGAATATTTGCAATTCGCTTTTCCCAGTATGTATTAATAGGGATTGTATTTCTATTGTTGTATTGCTATTTGCTATTGTTGTATTGCTATTTGCTATTGGTGTTACGGGGATTACACTGCATTAGGAATGTTGTTATTTACATATATGGCCAATCCAATACCCCGCATTGTTATTGAATGAAATAGATAACTATGTTTCATTGATACAAGAAGAACTATAGCAATAACAACCATAACAACAAAAGCCACAACCTCTTCAACAACAATAACACACAGTTTCCTCAACAACAAATATCATGAATTCCTCAATCTTGATAAAAATCAGTCTCCTCTGCCTCAACAACAACAACCATCATAACTGACATTGATGTGCAAATTTTCAAAGATGAATCTGTACGAGATTATCAATATTATTCTTACGATGGATTTCAATCAAATCAAAGTGGATCAATTAAACTTGACGTTCAGGATACAAGTAGATATTTCTTACGCGCTGGAACATTTATTGAAGTAGAAGGAGAAATTGTGAGAGACCAAAATGCTAATACACCATATGACGCTAATTGTAGAGTTAGTTTTGTTAATAATGGCTTTATGGCGTTATTTGGGAGTCTACATATATAACTGATGGGAGAAATATTGAATCAGTTCAGAAAGATGTCGACGTGACCACAAAAATATTATGTCTAGCAAGATAATCAGATGATTATACAAGATCAGCTGGTCCATCAATGATGTGTGTCAATGATATTTATGACGAATCTGAAAACAGACTATTTATTGTGTGTGTGTGTGTGTGTGTGTGTGTGTGTGTGTGTGTGTGAGAGAGAGAGAGAGAGAGAGAGAGAGAGAGAGAGAGAGAGAGAGAGAGATGTTTTTTAACGTAACTTTAACAAGTTTTCAGTCATACTGCTACGATGTATGCAGTGTGGCAGTTTATAGTGATGTCTAGCACTGGGTCATCATGCCAATTCACATCAGGCCTACCAGTCCCAAATCTCATCTCTTAATGTTCAACGCCAAGCAATACAGCTCTTAGTGCCATTTTTGCATAAGTCTTTGTTATAAATCGGCAATGTTTCTAAAACGGGACCTCTCGCATTTAAGGCTGATGCTCTAACCACTGGGCAACCGCAGCTGTACCAAGTGCAAAAAGGACATAATTATGTAATTACTCGAAATAGAGGTATGCAACGCTGTTACTTCCCCTTAGCAACGATTTCCCACCTACACGGGGCGCCAACTGGAAATGGCGTCAATTTATCCCCACAAGAAGACCTACATGCTTTTTGGTTTCGAAACGAAAAGCACTATATACTATGAATAGAGAACATTTAAATGAAACTATTTAAAACTAATTGTTTCTACTTAAAAAAACATCTAGAAGATTATTGTTGCCATGACGGTCTTTTTAAGGAGAAAAAAACAAACGTAACAATGAGGCTTTTTTGCATTTTCAAGGCATGCAATGTGAATTTATTTCGTTTTAATGTTTACATTAGTTACTTTGAATGTGGTTCTATTTATTAAAGTTGGTATCAAGTAGATCTCTGTACATTTTACACATCAAAGCAGCTAAAATTATTACACTACTGCGCTCTAACCAATGAAAATCTTTGCTACATTTACCAACTCATACAATTGCAATTAATACAGAAAAATGTAATATAATTTGTAATGTCTTTTAATAATGCCTCGTCGTATTTTCTTGCCAAAATGGTTTCAGACAAACTATTCCTCATATGGCCAGAGCAGATCTGTAACAATATTTGTATGTAAAGTCGTCGTTCACTTGAATAGATATCAATATTATCCCTGAGATGACGAGGACATTGTTAGCTTTAAATCCTACTTGTTTGTAGGTCAATGATTGTCATATGAATGGATTATTAGCAGCTTAAGTAACGTCTCAGGCAGGCCAAATAAGGTAGGGAAAACAACAACCCAGTATATGCACATATTCACGTCTAGAATCCTGTTCTACATATCCCGTCCACATATTCAGAGGGTGGCAGGTGAACTTCATAAAGAGGCATGTAACTCAGTTCATCCCGTACCTGAAAGACCAGAGATATGCATCGCTCATATTAATGGAACGAACTGTAACTACCAGCATGCATCAGTATAAAACAGGTACTGCAATTTACCTCAGAGCCACTTGCACAACCAGCTATAAAGAATAAACAACTCGGCTTTTTCAGGTAGTGTAGATTATTTGCATAATCCCCATGGACTACATACCTTTGTAAGGTAAATCCACAGAAAAACAATCTTTGAATTTGGTGGCAAAATGTCACGTGAAGAAAATCATTATATTTCATAACTATTTGATACTTAATGTACTTCGTTTGGATTTCGCTCTATATTTTGTATCGTGTAAAAACTAAACATTCTGTATCATACGACGAGGTAAATGCCCTTGGAATCTTCACTTTTAGCGATGGAACACAAAATCGTAATTTTACATGTTAGAATGAGAGCGGATAACATAACGAGTCTGATCTGCGTTATTTCATCAAGTTTTTTTTACCCGTAATTTTGATGCAACAATAATAATAGTCAGTCAAGCTTCACGTATGCTTATCTACGGACACGATGAACTTACCTTAAGATGACCTATGAGCAACATCGTTACGGCAGCGAAATGCTCTTAAAATATATAAGGTGTTGAGAGCGTGACCAATTGGTTAAAAAAAATTACTACACAGTAATTCTAAACTTGTCAGCTTAACCGAAAACAGGTTCGATTAGGTACAATAACGAAGTTCGTCAGTGTCTTTTTTCTCCTGGTTATACTGCCTCAGAAGTTGTGAACAATATCCTACCATGATCAACAAGTATTAATTTTCCAGGAGTTCTAAGGGTCTCGCCCCTTGCTTCTTCAACAGAAAAGTGCCATTTTATATATATCCAGACATCTCTGATTTTCAGTTAGCAAAGAACATTTGTTATTGTGTTGGCAGTGATGGAAACATATGTGAAGCCTAACCTGCAAGGCAAGTCTAGAATGCTACTGTATACACTGATGTGCCTCATCTTCTTTAGCATTCGCCAACTTTGCAATGGATGGTTGTTACCTTGCTCTAAATGTTTATTTAACACTATCTACAAACATTATTTTCATTAAACCTGTGTCTTGTCATGAATATGCAATTCTGACAACACGCTAAAAGTATACAGATTATTCACAATCCTTCCCCATGAATATCTCCATTATTATATATACAAAAAGGTTTTCGACCAATCATCTAACACCCTATTTGTTCAGCTAAAACACGGTGAGCTTTCTACAAGAACACTATTTGTATAACCCTACTTAATTTCATCAAAATGCAATTAATTCATCATACATTTCTCAAATTTAGTTTCGTACAAACATACATAAGCAGACGTGACAATATGCCCATTCGCAATAGCGTCAGGCTAATAATCGTGCCCTACCCGTTCCACCTTGCTGAACACCCTGATTAGGTTTTCACCTGCCAACTTCCTCAGATCTTCCTCAGACCATCCACGTCTATTTAACTCAGCAAATAGATACGGATACTTTGACACGTCTTCGAGACCCACTGGCTGTCTAATGAATAAATAAAAAAAATCAAAATTCATTGTAGTTTGAAACGTTTAACACGGGTCAATTGGCATAAAACATATTTTCATTTAGGAATATTTACACTCAGCAGTGGACATATTAAATGTCCATACATACCAATAAATGGGATATATATCCGCATTACCTCCCTCTACTAACAATCCTCAAAGACTACCGTGGCTGGTGTCTATGGGCAAAGCCCATTACTCTATGTGCGCCGTAAAAAAAATATCTTCGAAAAGATGGGAAAAATTATAGAATTTTATTTATTCTTTCCCGCTAACTGCATTTCAAATCATTGAATAATAGAATAGAAGAAGAAACCATTCAACTCAATATTAAAAGACTAAACTACAGCATTTCCGGTGTTTGTGTTACAGCATTTCCGGTGTTTGTGTTACAGCATTTCCGGTGTTTGTGTTACAGCATTTCCGGTGTTTGTGTTTGGCAACTACCATATAACTTGCATCGCTATTTTGACTCGTTATCTTGAAGAGTGAATGCAAACAATATTATGGATGGATAAAAGATAGGTTCAATTTAGGATCTGATATTAGACAGAAAAATCTTTTTCTTCCAACTAGCTTTTGTACTAGCTCTTGAAATATTTTCATTATAAATACGTTAAACTTACAGGTATGCTTTGGGATAAATATATACTTAAAATACTGCGCTGACTCGTCATTCATTAACATGATCTAAAACATTTTGACTTTTGGAAAATATTAGACAAAGCTTATCTTGAAAACTCTTTTCATTTTTCATAATATAATTATTCTGCAACTAATAAGAAGTTTTTATTTTTCGTATTCTTCAGTGATTGTCAGCATTAATTGTGCACTGCAGTAATTATCTTAACGGCTGCATGATATTTTGAGTATTTATTACAATACTTTGGAGTATTTATTTCAACGCTTGTGAGTATGCATTACAAAAATGGAAACCACTTCACGATGCGCATGGAATATTCCCCAAAAGATGGGGAAATAAAGTGTCATAAATATACAGCAAGGCATAGGACAGCACGTGAACACTAACAAGAAAATGAAATATTGATGGAAGAAGAAAAAGAAGTTGATTTAATAAGTGACATACACTGGTACCCCATCATAATCTCCTCCGATACCAACATATTCAACGCCGATCAAGTTTTTGATATATTCAATGTGATCTGCAAAAGAAAACCACTAACAATTATATAATGTGTGTGATTAGCGACACAGAGATGCTTATGCTCTACAAATTAAAAACTCCTTAGTTTCAAACATTCACTAATGACAAGTGAGTATCGTCTGAATATGCCTCCCCTTGTGTTTGTGTCATCCACCGACTTTTTGTTAAAGCAAAAAGCACATATGAGATAAAAGATGCACAATGTTTAGGCAGTTCATGCATTGATTTATAATTCCCAAGCTGATTAATGACCAGAGGGAGCCTAACACCGTTGTCGTATGTGCGTTTCATTCCAAACAGAAGTTTTCAATGTAAAGACGACACTGCTCGCCAGTAAATTTCCGCTCCTGGACAAGTCCATTTTCAGTGCAGGGGTGGAAGGACGACTGCAGATGTATGTACACGGGGGAGGGAAATATTACGTCGTCTGCTTAAGATATTTACGGTGTCGAATCAAGCAGAGGAAAAGAATGATAGCTATGAATTGTCCTTTAAGGTGGATTTAACAAACGGTATAATTTATATGTATATGTTTGCAAAGGGATATAATTGCCAACCTTATGGTAATCTACGGTATTGTCTGACAGTTTCCAAATAGTATGAACTAAGTCACTCTGTTGTTCGACGAAAAAAAGACTTGCCCATAGAGCAAGCAATATGGTACCGCATTATATGCACGCTCCGTTAAGCATGAAACACGCAGACGATGCCAGTGTTAGGGCCACTCTGCTAACAGTTAGGTTAGAAATTATAAATCAATTAATAAACTTACTAAGTGTTGTGCACATATCATCACATTAAAGATATTCGTTATTGAAATCGGTAAGGTGTACAACCAAACGGGAATTTATGCTAAAACTATAATACTGTTTAAGAGGCTCACTTGTTTCCGAACTCTACATGATGTTTATAAGTACAAATAGTGTTTGAGAAATGAACCTCCACTTAGAACCTCATCATAATCATTGCCGTTATTATCGTTTGTAAGTCCAGCATTTGCTATACGATATATTAGCATCAGACATTAGTATTATACAATTGTTTGTTTTTCTACATTCGCTGCTATTTTCTGGGGGGTTTTTCTGTGGCTGTCGTCGTTACTATGGCTGTTATTGGCGGAAAACAATGACATATCTGAATTTACATCTTTGACTAAGACTTCTCTAGTAACACAGCTCTTTTCACGCTTTACTATCTATCCTTTCTGTTGAAGTAAAATAACATAACAGTATACAGGTTTAATACATGTAATATGTGTCAAAATCCGATACTGAAGGAACATGACCTGAATAATAATTAATATCTGTGTAGGTTACCTGCAACTTGAGACAATGTAGCATTGGGCTGTTTGTTGGGTTCACAGTTGATAAAATTAGCACCGAAGTTCACCATGACGAGTCCGCCGTTTTCTTTCTGTAACAAATTGATAACCAAGATAAGAACACGGAATATGACGAAACTCCATGACATACTAGGAGCCGGATTCATAGCATCAAGTAGCCATTCAAAAGCAAGTCAAAAATATTTTGTGTATGTGTGGTTGGGACTTGGGTTGGGTCGCTTTGCTAGATTCTATTGATTACTTGTTTGAGTATAGAAGATCAATGTTAGGACGTTATTGCTAACAACTAAGTACATAGGCTAGGCTAGCACTAAATACAAGCATCATTCTACATTCGTTATTCATGCTAAACTGGAAATAATTATTGTTGGGAAATATTTTAGAGGTTTCGATAAGGTTAAAATAGATTTGAGTACGGTGACAATTTCAGCAGGAAAAAAAAAACAGTTACAAACTTATTTGGTAATGGGTTTGAGATGATGCTGGGTGTGTTCCGACAGCAACTTTACGTTGCAAAAATCATAACTTCCTTAGACTTTTCTTTATTAGTAATTATTCTTACTTTCCACAAGTTCAACAGTGGATGGAAATGCATTCAAACACAATTCTCACAAATTACATTAAGTAATATCAGTAAGATTTAAATTTCGGATGTAAAAATTTGCGGGCAGATGGTGCTTAATAAGCTCAGTCACTTACAGACAGATTTCAGCATATTATCCTTTTGCTTTGCTTTTAAGCTGCGAACAAGAACTTCCCCGAAAGATATCAGCAGAACTGGTTGGTCCAAATCTGTGTCTAAAATATTATTTTATCTAACTTATTGCTTCGATTCACTATACTATCCTTTCTATTCATCCGCGGGTTTATATAGACTGTAAACCTCGTTCTTTCTGAATATTACTAAAAGAAAACTCTAGTACAGTGAACTATGTTTAAACAATTTGCAATGTATACGTCAGGCCAAACGTTATGCGAGGAACTACTTCAAATATTAAAAATGTAAATACTGATAGAAAGTATCAAATAATTTATAAATTATTTTCTTGTTTATTTGACCAGTGCTTTAGATAAGTGAGGATGTTTTGCTTTGTGGTTTCTATTCTTTTTGTACTGATCTGGTTGTTTTATGTTGTTGTTTGGGGTGGTGGTGCATGGTTGTTTGTTTGCTTTTTCGGTTGATGAAGTCGGGGGTGGGGTGGGGGAGTGTTTCTTTGTTTCATTTTTGGTCTTTGTTTATTCATTTCTTCAAAAGATGGAGAAACTAACAACTGAATATATACACTGAAAAACATTAAGATGCAAGACAGTCCCTATCATATATTTTGTTTCTAAACAGTTGTCTCCACATTTCTGTTCAAATAAAATCATTGGCTATGTGATGATGTACACAAGAAGCACCGTCTATTTATTACAATCGATAATTCATTCCTAGATTCTCTAGAAATGAATAACCTACCGTCATTCTTAAGACGTCATCTTGAACATTTCTGTAATGGTTACAATAGCCATATGCAGACGAATGGCTAAATATGACGGGAGCAGTTGATACTTGAATGGCGTCGATCATGGTTTCCTTTGCAACGTGGGATAAATCTATTATCATGCCCAATCTATTCATTTCTTTAATGACGATCTAACAAAACAAGAAGACAAAAATAAAACACTTTAAGTTTACTAGAAAAAAGACTTTCAATTTGAAGAAGGTATACTTCTTTAACACTTTACTTCCGCGAAGAATTTTTTCGATATTATAACGATCAGCCAGTCTATCTCGAAAACAAAAAACAAACAACCGTAATATTTTCATCTGAAGTGAAATATTTTGATTTATTGACTGAAACTGAATGGAGTTTGTTCTTCTTTTCTTTCAAATTACATGTCCACACTTTAACAAAATCTTCTTAAGACGTAATATGTATTAACACAATGTTGCAGTCATTGAAAATTATCCAAAAATGACGTATTAGTTTTTTGGTTACTTTTACTTGCGTATATTTTTCTTTTTAATACATTCTTTTTATCAAGAAACAATACTGAACTATGTTTTGTTTTCTTTCTAAGACAGGGTAATTCCTTTGAATCAACCAACGTGATATATGTGTGTTTATGTCTCTATACATCAAGACTTTAAAAATTATATGAAATACAATAAAAGAAAAAGTATTAAATTACACACAAATGAAACTTCTACTGCTAACCTGTGTGATAAAGAAAAATCTGTCTTACTTGACTTCTTTCGAAACTGTTTGTATGTGTGTTGTGTATTTTTTTTTTCTTGTTATTTTCTTTTTTTTTCTCTGTTTCTTTGTCGAGAAAATTTTGTGGGAGAGGTGGGGATCAAAACCTCGGCTGAAGTGAACTCGTCTATGTTTCTAAAAAAAATGGCTGAAGTAAACTTGCTGATGTTTTACAAATAGCACACGTAGCATTGTCTAATTTTGCCTGAAGATATTATTGATTGTCACACAATATAATCATGTATATTCTTGAATGAATGAAGACTTTAGCATATTAATAAACGATTTACACAAAAGTACTTGTTTTTCCTTTACCTTGCCAAATTCTGTCAGTCCATTGTGTTCTGACGAATTATTTAAATCAACTTTCCAACTGTCTGCCCTGAATAAAAGAAAAAGAAATAAACAGAAAATATAATAGCAATACCAGCTAGTATTACAAGTACTATATGAACTTTCCCATCAATATAACTGATGCAATGTTTTCTTTAATTACATATCTTTTTCTAGGCTACACTAACAAGTGTAAAGTGTCAAGAAAACGCGGGTTCATATAAAAAGAAATGCCAGCATAAGAATATAGTACAAGCTAGATGTTAGTATCAATTAGACAATGTAACTAAACAATTGTAAACACTAGCCGGAGTTCACAAAGCCATTATCTGTGGCAAACTAGTTTCAGTTCTCTAGTGCTCAACTTCATCCACCAGTCCATCCTTATATTCAGCAATATACATACCTACCACATGAGTCTGACGTTTTATCAATAAAATACGGCGAAATCTCTGAAAGCATGAAATCACCTTATCGGTAATATAAATGAACACAATGAGTGCCTTGCGACCACAACCCTCCGCTCGATTCGACTTTTTTTCTCACGCGTCTTTTATCGCTTCAGAATCACAAGGAGACTGAAAAGCTACACATATACATTCAAAAGACAGTAGGGGCCCCGAGTGGCCGAGTGGTCTAAAGCGCTCTCCATTACGGATCGCTGCCATCTCACTTCTGTCTGTGTGATTTCGAGTCCCAAATGAAGCGAATGTGGGTATGTGAGAAAGCTTGCTAGTAGCTTCTCGTGGGTCGGTGGTTCTTTCTGTGGGTTTTTCCGGGTTCTTCCTCCACCATTAATAATGACCGCTATGTATAGCCTATCATGTGCTGCTAAATGGCGTTAAACCCTATAACAACAATCAAAAGAAAGTGTTCATTAGTATTACCGATAAGGGGATTTCAATTAAGGGGATTTCAATGTTTCAGCGATTTATCCGTACTTTATTGGTAAAACGTCACACTCATGTGATACCTACATAACATGTTACGGAAAACGAGCAGCTTATTTACAAAAATTTAAGATAAATACATAAACTCAGGAAAAATGTTCCACTGTAGGAACAACAACACGATAACAGCAGGAAGAAAACACAGGGAAACTGGCAAACATACCGTCGATGCTCGCCTATAACTAGACTCCAATTGGAAAACAACATAAATCTAAAATACCGTCGCATAAAGCGCCAGCAGATCAGAGTATTCATGTTTCGTTTCGATGAATACTCCTAACAAAACTGCATAAACCAAGACATGTGTTGCATTTGGGGTTCACTTATAAAAGTGTACATGCGGTAGAAAATATTGTCTCACCATGGCGTGTTACAGCTATGTGTAATGGTCATATATCTACAGCCAAGCTTGTAGAACATTCGTAAATTGGCCAGACTACTGTCGATAGAGTGACCTCCTTCAAGACCCAGCAGACTGGCTATCTTTCCATCGTAGAAAGCATCCAGGATACCTAGAAGCAAGAAAATAAACGTTAAAGAGCTTTTGCAGCCATATAGCGGTTATATGTGTATGTAACAGGGCCGAACTAAGTTTTTCAGGGGGGGGGGGGGCCAAACTTGTTATTGGGTTAAGCGAAAGCGCGAAGCGCCAAGCCTTCTAGGGGGGTCCGGGGGCATGCCCCCTCCCCCCAATGTTTTTTTCTCAAGGATGCAAAATGGTGCAATCTGGTGCTATCTGAACCTTGAAAAAGGGATCTAACAAAAGTGACTAAAAACTGCAATGTTTTAAAAACACTAAAAATAATATTTAAAAAAAGAAAGAAATTAAAAAAAATTAAAAAATTCGGAACCCCCTTTACATCTTTTATCAAAAGCAGTGAATAGGTTTTTTTTTTTAAAGGGGAGGGGGGGGGCCGGGCCCCATGGGCCCCTATAGCAGGTCCGGCCCTGTGTAATCATTTGGATTTAGACGCAGTGCGTAATGAATACGTCCAATAGAGTACCGGAAGTGTTAGCAGGACGGATCCGGAAGTGCCAATAGAGCATATAGTGAAAGCTACTGGAAGTACTATAACAGAAACAAGATGCGGACAGATGAGTAACAAAATCAACACTCTCACTTAAAACTTTTAATTTCACGCGATGATAGCAATTGCCAGCTGTGAATAGGTCATTGTATGTGTTCGAACGAAATTGAGATTGAGAAATGTGAAGATGAAATAGTTAAATACGTTAGCAAACAAATTTCCAGAGATCCATGAGTGTGGACAATCGGTGCTACCATGTATGTAGTCGATGAAACCGGAGAACAAGATAACACTATCATGAGCCGGGAAAAAGATGCAGTGTGTTGTAGGCGTATGTGAGCTAAAATTGCTACAACTAAACTTCGAAAATGACAGGCCTTGTTGGATATAGACCGGTTATGTATATCAAACGAAAGAAAGGATCGGAGAATGCGACATTGTAGCTGGGCAAGTTAAACTAAAGAGAAATAAAATTGTAAGAAACCGGTCTCTGAACTTTTCATTAGGAGATTTTTTTATCGCTGATCGAATACTGGATAGGAGACGACTGTGGCTTCTGACTAACGGGTACTCGGGTACTCGAAAACTCACAGCCACAATATAAATGATTTACCATTATTTGAAGATAAACAGACAATGAAACAAAAACAAATCTGATCACATGTAAAGGCTAGTCCAGGTGTTTACCTTGTGCAGTTGTAACATGCTTGAGATGTTTGGAATACTTTTTAAAAATCTTGTAATGAAAATCTGTCTGCTCCAATGATCTTCTCACTGGATCCTTGTACTGGGAACTGCAGGGTACAAATATCGCCCAAAACTGGAAATATAGAAACATTACCGACAAAACATAAATCTGGGTAACATACACGCTTTGCAGAAATGAAGCATTTTTAAAATATGAGAAAATAGTTTTAAATTACAAGGCGGAACCGTAAGACATTTCCAGATGTATTTTGACAAATTTAGACCTCAGCGAACTTTTTATTATAGTTATGTTTACATAATCAATTATACAAATATTATATAAACCATTGCAAATTATTATAAACTGAATTTTTCTTTTGTTTTGACACCTAATGGAAATGACTTGAATACGTGACCACTATAGTGCGAAAACATCTGTGTATAGAGCATCATATAGATTCGAAGGGCATAAGTTCAAAATTTTCTAGATTTTGTGATTATTTAGTGACGTTTCAGAAACTAACACAATATGCATTACTTGTTATTGTGGCAGTTTATTAAATAAATTTACTTATTAACAGTTTTTATAACGTAGCCCATGTGTTCCTATTAATAAGGACAATTACCGTAATGTAGCCCATGTATTCCTTGCGACAATTACCATAATCTACCCCAAGCATTCCTAGCGACAATTGCCATATATTAGCCCATGCATTCATAGCACTTAGGACAATTGCTATTAATGTACCCCATGCATTCCTAGTGACAATTGCCATAACGTAACCTATGTATTCCTAACGACAATTGTCCAAATGTAGCCCATGAATTCCTAGCACTTTGGACAATTGCTATAATGTAGCCCATGCATTTCTAGCACTTAAGACAATTGCCATAATTAAACTCATGCGTTCCTAGCACTTCGGACAATTACCATAATGTAGTCCATGCATTCCTATCAATTAGGACAATTGCCATAATGTACCCGATGCATTCCGAGCACTTAGCACAATTGCCATAATGTACCCGGTGCATTCCTAGCACATAGGACAATCGCCATAATGTAGCCCATGCATTGCTAGCACTTCGGACAATCGCCATAATGTAGTCCATGCATTGCTAGCACTTCGGACAATTGCCATAATATATCCCATGCATTCCTAGCGACAATTGCCATCCTATACCCCATGTATTCCTAGCGACAATTGCCATAATGTAGAACATATATTCCTAGTGACAATTGCCATAACGTAACCTATGTAGTCCTAGCTACAACTGTCGTAATGTAGCCCGTGAATTTCTAGCACTTAGGGCAATTGCCATTATTTAGCCCATGTATTCATAGCACTTAGGACAATTGCCATAATGTACCCCATGCATTCCTAGCGACAATTGCCATAACGTAACCTATGTATTCCTAGCGACAATTTCCATAGTGTAACCTATGTATTCCTA
Source organism: Unio delphinus (assembly GCA_029339505.1). Classification (NCBI taxonomy): domain Eukaryota; kingdom Metazoa; phylum Mollusca; class Bivalvia; order Unionida; family Unionidae; genus Unio; species Unio delphinus. Next base: position 2,892,445 of record JAQISU010000049.1, read on the forward strand.
GTGACAATTGCCAAAATGTAGAACATATATTCCTAGCGACAATTGCCATAACGTAACCTATGTATTCCTAGCGACAATTTCCATAGTGTAACCTATGTATTCCTAGTGACAATTGCCAAAATGTAGAACATATATTCCTAGAGACAATTTCCATAGTGTAACCTATGTATTCCTAGTGACAATTGCCAAAATGTAGAACATATATTCCTAGAGACAATTTCCTTAATGTAGAACATGTATTCATAGCGTGACAATTTCCATAACGTAACCTATATATTCCTAGCTACAATTGTCGTAATGTAGCCCATGAATTCCTAGCACTTAGGGCAATTGCCATAATGTAGCCCATGCATTCTCAGCACTTAGGACAATTGCCATAATGTAGTCCATGCATTGCTAGCACGTAGGACTATTTAAATAATTATACTAGCTCAACTCATTATATCTCATATGACCAAAATACATGCGCACAAAAGCCGTAAACATTACATTTCATAGATCAGAGACCATGATAATGTATTACCCAGCAAACGCTGTTGAAATACAATTCAGAAATTTGCACATATTGTTTGAGGGGCCCAGAGTGGCCGATTGGTCTAAAACGCTGTCCGTTACGGACCACTGCCATCTCACCTCTGCATGTGTTCGAGTCTAAGATTCGGCAAGTGTAGTTATGTGAGAAAGCTTGCCAGTAGCTTCTCGTGGGTCGGTGGTTCTTTCCGGGGGTTGTCCGGGTTTTTCCTCCGCCATTAATACTGGCCGCCATGACTAGCCTATATTGTGCTGAAAAATGGCGTTAAACCATAACAAACAAACAAACATATTGTTTGAGGTGTATTTACCATCAGCGATATTGTATCGCTTCAAACGTACATAAGGAGAACTGCCTTTTATTGCTTGACGAATATTTGCCGTCAACGATATTGTATTGCTTCAGGTATACTAGTAAAATTCAGGTATACTAGTAAACTTCATGTAAGCTTGACCTATTTTATATTGCTTGAAAAGTGTATTTAGCTTTAATATTGCTCGAGGTGTACTTATTGTCATATATGTTGTATTATTAAAGTAGGTGTGTGCGTGTGTGTGTGCGTGCGTGCGTGCGTGCGTGCGTGTGTGTGTGTGTGTGTTTGTGGATCATTTACTGAACCATATTTAAACGTATGGCATATTGAATTGTGTTCCGTTCTGCAGGTAATATACCAATGTAAGAAAAACAGTTGTAGAAATTTATGTTAAAGTATTTTCAACCCATTTCAATAACCAATAGCTATCCAATCGGTCCCTCTCCCCCAGAATTTCCCAATGTTGTAATCAGAATATTTTGGACAACTTCTATATATATACTATGAGAACACATGGGAAAATAAGAAGATCTATAGATATGGCATAATCATGAACTTTTGTGGAATTCAATAGTGTACTGAAATTAAAATTCTTTTCCAGCAGATAAAACTTATTTGTATTAAGAGGCAGAACAGAAGCTCAGTATCAACAGGGCCGGATATGGTCAAGTGTTGGAGTGGAGGGGGAGTCTTTCCAGAATTCCAAAAGAACCCCGACTTTCCTCTAAAGGACCCCAAACCAAAATTATATGTGCCTATTTACTAAAAGTGTGCATATTACCCAATAAATGCGCGCAAAAAAAAAAGGATGAATAAGTGAATTTTCTTCTTAGAATCGTTTAGTAACGATGTAATTACCTTGTCTTTCTCATTGCAATGCAGCATTCCAGCGAAATTGTGCGATATGCAACTGAGTGCACATGTCTGTCTTTATAAAAAAAAAAAACTTTAGCCTTCAACTGCTTCTTGACATTCGTCATTTTACAATCGAAAGTTCTTGAACTGTTCACTACAAGATAATTGTACAATCTTATGTTCTGAACAATGGCAAATGAGTCAAATCACCATCCCTAAGCCGTTTAATGTCCATTTATTCGGAATACTTTCTCCCGGACACGTGTGCACCTCTATCTCTTAAACAAACCTTCAATTCACGAACTGATAGCTTGTCAAAAAAGCACGGGTCAGAGATTCCTTTATTAGACGTCATTTGATCGAATGTTTTTCTCACCGGAAGTAGATTTAACAAATAACGATAACTCACACAAGGGAGGTAACAAGATTTATTAAACGTGCCTATTGAAGGTTAATGAATTTTTGTCAACATAACTACCAATGGTCAAGTCTACCTCCAACAAGAACCTATACGTTTCCTTTTCTAACTGTATCAGATCTATCTCCATCAATCGCTACTATTCGTTTCCACTTTCTAAACTTGTTAGATCCATCTCCACTAATGGCTTTGACGCTACCACTTCAACAAAATTAGAGCCCATGGTAGCAAATAATTTACAAAGAATGAGCGTCTATATGATATGGAACATTTTTCTGTGTGTCGTGTTCATCCAATCATATGTTATATTCCAAACGGCGGCATATTAGGCTTGGATTGTCTAAAGGACCCTTGGAGTCATTTTTTATAAGATCTTGCCGTTGGTTTTACGTAGGATAAACTTAGGATTGCAATATTATGCTACGAATTTGACCTAAAGTGCTGCAAGCAACCCCACCCGTGTGTCAATCACACCCGGCTGCACCATTGCTAGATATACCATTGAATTGGCACCGCATCCATGATGAAGATAGAGGTACTATAATGAATACTAAACATCCCGTAAACGGTAATCCGACAAAACGGCGCAAGACAAATGCGCGCCGACATAAGCGCACAGTCAAAAGTGCTCAGTGACAAATGCGCGCAGGACATTAGTGCGCAGACATAAGCGCGCCTAAGAACGTTATTATATAATTCATTCAATCAGTAAAACATTCATTTGCTAAAATAATGTTGGTTTATTTATTTAGAATGTGTATTACTCTATACACGGCTTGCGCCCTATAATCACTTGTTGTAAAATGTTAACAATCCTATTATTGAAAAAAGGAGAATATTGTGCAAATCAAGCCTGATTTATGTATAAATCATAGGGAGAAATGTTAAATGTTAATATTACAAGATATTCCTCGCAAATAATCTTCTAACGGTACTATTCCATATGTTGGGACTAAAGCCTGGAGATGGCGACTAAAACCAATTTACTTTGATCTAGATGCCTCTGACTGTCTGATGTTCGAACGAAATCTTCTCAAATTTAAATTCATAGTGATCTTGTTCTTTACGAAGGTGCTCTAAACCGTATCTTTCTATGCATGCGCGCTTTTATATTGTGCATAAAACATATGGGAAAGTGGCTGAATATAGCACCAGAGAAGTTAAAACACGTAAAAACGAAGGGAGAATGCACCATAAAAGAAGAGAAAATACGTTGTAAAGGTTAGACAACTAGTTTCGATTTTCTTAGATTTAGGAATATCGTTTTTGGTACGTTTTAGGTTAACAAATGATTTGAAGAAAACAGTTTCAAAAAATGTTACGTATTTTAAAAAATTGACAAATGCGTTAAACTCAAATACTAATGAAAATCATAAATTCTTCGAAATATATTGCATATTGACCAAAACAAATTTGAATTTCTAACGTAGACGAGAGAGCGGATAAAGGGATATAACCTGACGTTTATAATAAATGCAAATTTATATGAGTTGTGTCCCTTACAACATCACAATTCTTAATATAAAGTCGTACATTATTTATTTATTTATTTATTTATTTATTTATTTATTTATTATACATGAACCTTCAGCTAGCGTCTTGAATGAAAAGGTATCGTCTTATTAAAGATATGCTGCACTTTACTTAATTGATCGCAATAATCAGTTAGGTATATCTGTATTGTATGTAATATTGTTAGAATGTGTATTATTTTCATAATAATAGTTTTATAAGGGTAATTTAATTAATGACATTTTCTAATGCTAAAATCCTATGATTGTAGTTTTTACTATGAGATGAGTCGTGTATTAAATGTGTAGATCCATTCATTCGTGAATTTCACGGTTAAAAAGTACTGACAAATGCAAATAAACATTGTGTGATCCAATAAGGATGGAAGATTTTGAGACTAGATTTTATAACGTGTTTTAAAATGCTCCTCGCCTGTTTCCTGATTAACCAGTATAATCAGCTGATTTGTTTCCTGAAAAAGCATTTCGAAATACCAAGAATGAGTCATTCAATGTACTGTATTGCAATGATACAATTACGTATTATCTTTCTATACAAGTGAAGAAATTACGCGGAATTAGTCATTCTAACAGTAATATTGGTGTTGGAAGCGTTACATTAAGACGATTGGTCCATTTGTTTAATTTTAATCTTTCGTTAGAATTATAGTGATCTAAGGTTACTTGAAGGACATTTGGATTAATAGCTGTATGGTAATACTGTGAAACATTGAAGAACATTTGGAATAACAGCTGTATGGCAATACTGTGAAACATTGAAGGACATTTGGATTAACAGCTGTATAGTAATACTGTGAAACATTGTGATTTAGTATGTACTGTTAACATATTAGTACAGTAATGACATCCTTCGAAATACGTTCGAAACCTATTCGATTGCTCGGAACTATTGGAATTAATAAGACGTTTAGGAATTTAGGAATTCATTGTTAATATTGTAAGCTATCTTTTTGTTATTTTACTTTCATTTTCACAAGGAGAAGCTTTCTATGTTTGGTACCGAACTCACGCCTTCAGACCCCATTGGACGTTCAGGAAGAAAATTTTAAATTAGTGTATTTCGGACGTGGACATTTACGACATTGCTGTGGAAAATTCCGAAAACATTTCAATAACCACAGAGGGGTTGATCCTTTGCAAAACGCCTGCATCATTGCTAAAGAGTGTTACTTAGTGTACCGCAAACGATTCATGCCCAAGAGGATCATCGCTTTCATACGCTCTCAAACGAAGAATTTTGACAAACCTCAATACGCATTCAAAGCTCTACGTTGGTTGCATTGAAGAGGCAATCATCACCACCACCACCACTTACGTGACCGATACAGACGCAGTCACATGGATGCCTGAGAAGTAGAGGCACTAGAAGTCTTAAAAACACCGGAAACACCTAACATTCCTAGTATGATTGCAGCGTCTTTCTTGACCCCTTTCCACACACCTCAACGAGTAGAACTCAAAGCCTGGGTTAAAAATATGATGTCTACTCCTCCTTCGATACAAGTGACAAAGAAAGAAGATAAACTAGAATAGATTAAAGAAAGAGAGACAAAAGCCATTCTGTTACAACAACCACCACCACTATCCTCACCTTTCTCGACTTCTACTCCAGGGGCAGGTTAGACACGTAAAGCCGTTTCCAAACCACCACCTCATCCCATCGAAAGTAGCATCAGTGAAGGGTAGGTGATATATTTTTAAACACAGTCCAACTGCAGAATGTGTTATCCAGCATTTACAATCCATCCCATCCTGTGAGATACGCGGGAGTTCAGAAATTGTATCGTGCTGCCAAAAGCTGACTCAAAAGTGACTGTTTTGCTCAAGTGCAACGATAATTACAAGAACAAGCCACGTACTCCTTATAAAAACTTATTCGACGAAACGTTTCCAGATTTGCACCCGAGTGGAAGGCATTAATCATCAATGGCAAGCCGATTTAGCCTAAGTCTCCATTTGGCTACCTATAATCGTGGCTACAAATATTTATTTTTTGTCAACGACGTCTTGTCCAAACTTGCCTCGGTCGTGTCATTGCCTTCCAAATCGAGCAGAGAGTTCTTCATCGAGTTCTGCTATGCAAGACTTACAAAACAACCCGTGTGTGTGTGTGTGTGTGTGTGTGTGTGTGTGTGTGTGTGTGTGTGTGCCTCAAAAGCAAATCGTCTTTTTCTGCCAAATCGTTGTTTGTGCATTTTGTCATCGGTGCTACCATTGTGAATTTGAGTTGCAACAAAGAGACACACAATTGTGCACCCTTTTACTGAGCAGCTGTCAGTCGGTTACCTTCTTCTACCCAACCCTTTTCTAAAATACTCAAACGGTCATAACTGGAGTCTGCCAAATCTCATAACAGTCACCACCAAGACACCCACAATAACCATTTTGTGTACAGTCCTATGACATCATGTGATCCTTCGGAGAGCTGAACTCTGGAATCATAAATAACCAAGTTTACTTATCTTTACCAAGTGACAGTTCCATGGATGTTTTTCCCAACATCACATTGTTCTTTATCACCACCAAATTACAACAGTCCATCCAACTGGATCATGAAGCCCATTGCGAAGTTTCTTTGGTGAAAACAATTCACCCTACATAAATCGAAAACGTCATTGACAATGAAAATACTTTTGAGGTCAAAGTTCTGAACATCCAAGAGCAACAAGCCATCAAATGATATATAATGATAATTCATTGTTCACGTGCCCTCCACCCGACCGCGAATTTAACATCTAAACTTGTTTTATCCTGCATCCGTTAACCTTAGTAGCTAACCACCACATATTTGACCCCCTTCCCCACCCGAACATAATTATTCGGGCTCCCCTGTGATATAGATGGTGCACCCTTCTGTTAATAAACAATAAAGATGCAATAAAGGCTCAGAAGTGGTTTAACTTTGGAAATCTCAGTATAAGCTGTTATGCAACTAGAGAGGTAAAATACACATACCACCACATGGCTTACAAGATAATGTGAATGCAAAGTGTAAACGTCAGAAAATTCCATACACTTGCTCAGTTCTTCATTTTTTCCTTCTCACTGTACCGCTGAATTTAGATTCTTACTTCACTTATGTATATGCATTGTTTGTTAGTTTTGTAATCATTCGGTGTTATGTATAACTTTAATTGTTAACTGACGGTGTTCCAAATCAAGTGTACCTGACTACAGTCATTCATTCTCTAAGCAAGATAATGCATAGCTTTTATTTCTTTGTGAGTGTAGGTCAATTATTAGGATCATTTGTTAAATCTGAGTCGATGACATAGGTATACCGACACGGATCAGCCTTTTCTATTTGATGTTTAGACATTCTTAATTACAATTTTGGTAATAGATTTTATCTTTATGACAACTTAGAATTTTCTAGAAATGGAATTCGGCCCTCATCCTGTTACTACTTTGTGTATTTTATGTATGTATGTATGTATGTATGTATGTATGTATGTATGTATGTATGTATGTATGTATGTATGTACACAAAGGTTCTAGAACGCGCCAACATCAATAGCATATTCTCCATTCTCAGCGAGTGGCGCCTTCGCTGGCTCGGCCATGTCAAAAGAATAGACACAGGCCGCATTCTTAAGAACCTGTTATATGGGGAACTAGCAGAAGATACAAAACCGACTGGACGTCCACACCTGCGCTACAAAGATGTTTGCAAGAGGGACATGAAGACGGCCAACATCGATGTCAACAACTGGGAGAACTTTGCTAACGACCGTCCCACCTGGCGTCTAGCTATCAGGCAACGAGTTAGCAAAGGTGAGGATGACAGGAATAGACGGCACGCAATAACGAGAGCAGGAAAGAAGGAACAGCTGAATATGGAGCTACGCATCGTCTTGCGTAGACGGGCGGATGCCAAGATAAATAAATATTTCATTCATTTGGATAAAATTATGTTATAAACCTTAAGAACTATTTCATTCATAATACTGTTATGTTATTTTTAAATTTTTACTTTGTAATAATAATAATAATAATAATAATAATAATAATAATAATAATAATAATGAGAATTTCATCAACATCAGTTTGTATAATTAAATACCCACCAAATCATATAATAACCATCAACGTGTATAATATAATAACCATCAGCTTGTATCATATAATAACCATCAACTTTAATATAATACCCACCAACATGTATCATATAGTATACATCATGTTGTATAATATAATATACATCAGCTTGTATAATATAATACCCATTGTTGCGTGCTTATGCTCGAATAAACAGTAACATAGAAAGAGTGAAAATAACAAGCTTGTAAAAACTTAACAAACAATTTATTGAGCACAAATATTTTCCAGAAAAGAAAAATAAACTTACAGTTTTAAGAATCAATTCCAAATTTAATCCAAATATAATTCAAAACATTATCCACTAGAGAAATTGCAAAAGTCCTGGTAATACAATGTCCAAATAATTCCAAGTTTGAATCCTAGCAAAGTATCCAATATGGAAGACGATGTCACTTGATGAAGTCAGTTCTTGTCAATAAAATTCTATGAGCACAATTCTTTAGCAGATAAATAACCGAATAATTCCTCTTGATCCAAACAAATTGACATAATTTCCAGTACAAAGTAACTCAAAATAACTCAAAAAGACACAATTTATTATTCTAAAAGCTCAACTTCTACTGAATAGCTCGCTCCAAAACATAGTTTATATACCTGTTTTTACGTAAACAAGAAAGTGGTCACGTGATCTTCTGGAATCTTTCTGAAAAAATTTACGTTCAAAAGCTCACGTACCCACCGTATGACCCAACTAAAATAGAAAGCTCCATAATGGCCTTGGAACCAACCAATCATTTTTAAAGCTTGCTTACAACTCTGAAGCCAGGTCAGAAATGAGGTCAACACCTGGTGTTTATTTTGTAAAGTACAGGTCACCCCCACCTCGCAATTAACGAATCTTTAAACTTAAAATCCCACATTTGAATCTAACAAACAAACAATGAAAATAAATATAAATGACTTATATCAAATATACGTAACACAATCAAGTTGTATAATATAATATACATCAGCTTATCTAATATAATACCCACCAACTTGTATTATATAATATACATCAACGTGTATCATATAATAGACATCAACTTGTATTATACAATACCCATTAACTTGTATTATATAATACCCACCAACTTGTATTATATAATACCCACCAACTTGTATTATATAATACCCACCAACTTGTATTATATAATACCCACCAACTTGTATTATATAATAGACATCAACGTGTATCATATAATAGACATCAACTTTTATTATACAATACCCACCAACTTGTATTATACAATACCCATCAGCTTGTATCATATAATACCCACCAACATGTATTATATAATAGACATCAGCTTTTATAATGTAATACCCATCAAGTTGTATTATACAATACCCATCAGCTTGTATTATATAATACCCACCAACTTGTATTATATAATAGACATCAGCTTTTATTATACAATACCCATCAGCTTTTATAATGTAATACCAATCAACTTTGTATTATACAATACCCACCAACTTGTATTATATAATAGACATCAGCTTTTATAATGTAATACCCATCAAGTTGTATCATATAAATCCCATCAAGTTCTTTAACAGATTTTATATGTAATGATAATGTATATGCAATATCCTACATATGTCATACACACATGTCTTACAGTCAAATATAATATTATCAATTATCAATTAAATCACAAATAAATTTTAATCAATTACCTGGGCGCCAACCTTTCCCTGTCGGAGTCGTGGAATATCTGTATGGGATGGAAAGTGTGTTTTTGTTGTGTTCCACACCTCCCTGAGGTCAGTGCTGAAGTCAATACTGCCATACACTTTGTTGTTCACGTTATTTAGAAACTGCCATGACAAATCGTTGTGGCTAAAAGGAAAGATAGTTGTCGTACAACAAGGGATGTGTGCATAACTAGAAACATGGGTATAGATGGGTTTTTTCTTTAATAATTAAAAAGACTGGTATACAGTCATAAATGTGTCTTACTACACATAGAACAATATGAGCCAGTCGTTTTATAGTGTGTTATTTGTTTTTCCATGTTGTTTCTCTTTCTGTTTTTTTTTTAGGGGGGGGGATATTGTATCCTATTTTAACAGACAAAGACATGAAGCAACCACCTTTGCTTCCTTACGGTAGCTTTCTACTGTTATATATTTTCAACTGCTCACAGTGTTGCTTCCAATTCTACATTTTTTTAAGATAAATCCAACAAATAAACTTTATATTAATAGCTTGAACACTTTTAGGCTTTTAATACAAAACGCTACTAAGAAAACGGTGCATTATTTTGAGAACGAAAGAAAAGGAAATGGACGATAATAACAGGTAAGAACCCCTTTGTACTGTATGAAATCCCCTTCTTGCATTTATCAAAATTATGTAACTTTTGTACAAACATCTGCAAGTATATATAAAACAATTATTTGCTAGATATATTGCTATGTGTGTAAAAAGTCGTCCAGTTATAAATCATGATAATATGTACAATAATAACAACATAAAACATGTGGCTTACCGAATATGAACACAAGTTCGATATGAAGATGAATATAATTTTTATTGGGATAATTTTGTACTGAGAAAAAGAAATGTCTTACCCATCAATCAGCGGGTATGAATCCAAAACACATTTAGCCAGATCAAGATGGCGGTCTGTAGATCCAAGCAGTAACATACACTCTGGAACAGTATGTGAGGGTCGATTATGGGTCCTAGAATTAGCACATTGGATTTCAATCCATTCATTTTGTCGCTGGAGACCAACGAGCAGAGCTATCAAAAGTGATATAACCACAGCGATTAGACAGACCAGGAGAATACAGAAACATTTTTTCCCATACACTTTCATCCTTTTTGAATCGTTTGAGACGAAATCTGAATGAGATCCTGAAGCACGTTTAATCTTCATGCTTTATGTTGTAGCATTAGAACTCGACTTTATTTAAACCTGTTTGTAACAATTTCACTTTCTAATGGATGCGTTTCTCTCTTCTGCGCTTTCCAAAATGAAAAATTTATCTGTACAGCAACATCTCTTTAACCTATGCAAACCATAACTTTAAATCCTTGTTGTTCGCTTGATTCGTGTAGTGATAAGAGCTAAGTGATGTGGCAGTGAAGCATAGTTGTTTTGTATTTAGGTTTGCCCGTAAGCAAAACTATTTTGGGAGACAATATAACAATGTCATCGGTTAGTTCAGAAGTCGGAAAGGAACGAGTTGGATTCATTCTGTTTTGTGACATCATTTTGTTTGATATGAACCGCTCGTTATTGAAGTTGTATCTGAAAGTTTTCCACTGCAAAATACTAACTTAATCCTTGAAGCTTCTATTTCTTGACGATAGTTCATATACTATTACTTTAAATGGACCATAATTAGAATCAGAATTTTGTCCATTTTATTACAAAAGACAAGAAAGCGGTTTCATGAAAATTAAAATACATGCACTTTTTGGAACCCGACATCTAGCGTGTCTGCAAACGAAACCATATTCCAGAGAGTTTGTTTAAGTAAGATTGAGTTGGAGAACACTCGACCTTGCAGAGAGTTTGTTTAAGTAAGATTCAGTTGGAGAACACTCGACCTTGCAGAGAGTTTGTTTAAGTAAGATTGAGTTGGAGAACACTCGACCTTGCAGAGAGTTTGTTTAAGTAAGATTGAGTTGGAGAACACTCGACCTTGCAGGAAGGATCGTCCTTAACTGGTTACATTTATGGGTTCATTTTGTAATGAAATAAGAAGATCCACTCATTTTAATTCAGTGTGGATCTGTTGTATCTAGTCACACAAAGAAATAATCGAAACACTACTACTTTCAGGAATGCATAACTCTCTATAAGCAAAAGGAACTAAGTTGAGAATAATATTGACCACGCGAAATCACCTGATAGCAACGTTAATGTAACTCGGGAGTAGCTGTATTTACCGCCATGACTCGTGTATAAGTCAAGTTACACTGCAAAGTAATAATAAATCCTTATTTTCCGTAACACATTGCTTGGAGATTAGTGTATATGATGTTTATTCTACTGATTATTCCTAACAAACTGCGTAGACCCAGATCGTTCGATGCATTACGCGACGGCAGATATGGGTCTGTGGTTTACAGTCAGAGTCGTCTTATAAGCAAGTACAGTTTGTAACAAAAAATATTATTATTATTATTATTATTATTATTATTATTATTATTATTATTATTTCGCAGAAGGAACCGCATTCACATTTGTTGTTGTTTTAAAGGAAAACAAATTTGAAAATATGCATACCTACTAAATTACAGTAAGAACTTCATAAGTACGTACTCCTTGTCAACTGTATTTTGAAAATAAACCCAGGTGTACGATAATAACAAGAACTGGGTACCAAGAAAAATGTTGAACATACCGCGATACGTACCACGGTCTACCACAAATTTAACAGAGATCAAATGATTTAATTTTCTGTGACTAGGTCCTGGGATTTTTTTTACAAAATTTTAGTCTCGCACAGAGCTGATAAAATATCTTCCTCTGATTAGTAACAAATTAACACCATATTATTTCAATTATATTGTTGAAACAAATTTATTATTTTTAGTTAAAGGAAAATAAAATAGTTCGCATTTCCATCCTCTACGCTGAGAATAATATGAACAGATATTATGGTAGACGAATTTGTTACGTGTATGTTAACTGTTGTACAACGTGTAATTTAAAGCTAACTAAAATGTGTGTTAACTGTTGTACAAGGTGTAACCTAAAACTAACTAAAGTGTATGTTAACTGTTGTACAAGTTGTAATCTAAAACTAACTAAAATGTATGTTAACTGTTGTACAAGTTGTAATCTAAAACTAACTAAAATGTATGTTAACTGTTGTACAAGTTGTAATCTAAAACTAACTAAAATGTATGTTAACTGTTGTACAAGTTGTAATCTAAAACTAACTAAAATGTATGTTAACTGTTGTACAAGTTGTAATCTAAAACTAACTAAAATGTATGTTAACTGTTGTACAAGTTGTAATCTAAAACTAACTAAAATGTATGTTAACTGTTGTACAAGTTGTAATCTAAAACTAACTAAAATGTATGTTAACTGTTGTACAAGTTGTAATCTAAAACTAACTAAAATGTATGTTAACTGTTGTACAAGGTGTAACCTAAAACTAACTAAAGTGTATGTTAACTGTTGTACAAGTTGTAATCTAAAACTAACTAAAATGTATGTTAACTGTTGTACAAGTTGTTATCTAAAACTAACTAAAATGTATGTTAACTGTTGTACAAGTTGTAATCTAATACTAACTAAAATGTATGTTAACTGTTGTACAAGTTGTTATCTAAAACTAACTAAAATGTATGTTAACTGTTGTACAAGTTGTAATCTAATACTAACTAAAATGTATGTTAACTGTTGTACAAGTTGTTATCTAAAACTAACTAAAATGTATGTTAACTGTTGTACAAGTTGTAATCTAATACTAACTAAAATGTATGTTAACTGTTGTACAAGTTGTTATCTAAAACTAACTAAAATGTATGTTAACTGTTGTACAAGTTGTAATCTAATACTAACTAAAATGTATGTTAACTGTTGTACAAGTTGTTATCTAAAACTAACTAAAATGTATGTTAACTGTTGTACAAGTTGTAATCTAATACTAACTAAAATGTATGTTAACTGTTGTACAAGTTGTTATCTAAAACTAACTAAAATGTATGTTAACTGTTGTACAAGTTGTAATCTAATACTAACTAAAATGTATGTTAACTGTTGTACAAGTTGTAATCTAAAACTAACTAAAATGTATGTTAACTGTTGTACAAGTTGTAATCTAAAACTAACTAAAATGTATGTTAACTGTTGTACAAGTTGTTATCTAAAACTAACTAAAGTTTATGTTAACTGTTGTACAAGTTGTAATCTAAAACTAACTAAAATGTATGTTAACTGTTGTACAAGTTGTTATCTAAAACTAACTAAAATGTATGTTAACTGTTGTACAAGTTGTAATCTAAAACTAACTAAAATGTATGTTAACTGTTGTACAAGTTGTTATCTAAAACTAACTAAAATGTATGTTAACTGTTGTACAAGTTGTAATCTAAAACTAACTAAAATGTATGTTAACTGTTGTACAAGTTGTAATCTAAAACTAACTAAAATGTATGTTAACTGTTGTACAAGTTGTAATCTAAAACTAACTAAAATGTATGTTAACTGTTGTACAAGTTGTAATCTAAAACTAACTAAAATGTATGTTAACTGTTGTACAAGTTGTAATCTAAAACTAACTAAAATGTATGTTAACTGTTGTACAAGGTGTAACCTAAAACTAACTAAAATGTATGTTAACTGTTGTACAAGTTGTTATCTAAAACTAACTAAAATGTATGTTAACTGTTGTACAAGTTGTAATCTAAAACTAACTAAAATGTATGTTAACTGTTGTACAAGTTGTTATCTAAAACTAACTAAAATGTATGTTAACTGTTGTACAAGTTGTTATCTAAAACTAACTAAAATGTATGTTAACTGTTGTACAAGTTGTTATCTAAAACTAACTAAAATGTATGTTAACTGTTGTACAAGTTGTAATCTAAAACTAACTAAAATGTATGTTAACTGTTGTACAAGTTGTTATCTAAAACTAACTAAAATGTATGTTAACTGTTGTACAAGTTGTAATCTAATACTAACTAAAATGTATGTTAACTGTTGTACAAGTTGTTATCTAAAACTAACTAAAATGTATGTTAACTGTTGTACAAGTTGTTATCTAAAACTAACTAAAATGTATGTTAACTGTTGTACAAGTTGTAATCTAAAACTAACTAAAATGTATGTTAACTGTTGTACAAGTTGTAATCTAATACTAACTAAAATGTATGTTAACTGTTGTACAAGTTGTAATCTAAAACTAACTAAAATGTATGTTAACTGTTGTACAAGTTGTAATCTAAAACTAACTAAAATGTATGTTAACTGTTGTACAAGTTGTTATCTAAAACTAACTAAAGTTTATGTTAACTGTTGTACAAGTTGTAATCTAAAACTAACTAAAATGTATGTTAACTGTTGTACAAGGTGTAACCTAAAACTAACTAAAATGTATGTTAACTGTTGTACAAGTTGTTATCTAAAACTAACTAAAGTGTATGTTAACTGTTGTACAAGTTGTTATCTAAAACTAACTAAAATGTATGTTAACTGTTGTACAAGGTGTAACCTAAAACTAACTAAAGTGTATGTTAACTGTTGTACAAGTTGTAATCTAAAACTAACTAAAATGTATGTTAACTGTTGTACAAGGTGTAACCTAAAACTAACTAAAATGTATGTTAACTGTTGTACAAGTTGTTATCTAAAACTAACTAAAATGTATGTTAACTGTTGTACAAGTTGTTATCTAAAACTAACTAAAATGTATGTTAACTGTTGTACAAGTTGTAATCTAATACTAACTAAAATGTATGTTAACTGTTGTACAAGTTGTTATCTAAAACTAACTAAAATGTATGTTAACTGTTGTACAAGTTGTTATCTAAAACTAACTAAAATGTATGTTAACTGTTGTACAAGTTGTTATCTAAAACTAACTAAAATGTATGTTAACTGTTGTACAAGTTGTAATCTAAAACTAACTAAAATGTATGTTAACTGTTGTACAAGTTGTTATCTAAAACTAACTAAAATGTATGTTAACTGTTGTACAAGTTGTAATCTAATACTAACTAAAATGTATGTTAACTGTTGTACAAGTTGTAATCTAAAACTAACTAAAATGTATGTTAACTGTTGTACAAGTTGTAATCTAAAACTAACTAAAGTGTATGTTAACTGTTGTACAAGTTGTTATCTAAAACTAACTAAAATGTATGTTAACTGTTGTACAAGTTGTTATCTAAAACTAACTAAAATGTATGTTAACTGTTGTACAAGTTGTAATCTAAAACTAACTAAAGTGTATGTTAACTGTTGTACAAGTTGTAATCTAAAACTAACTAAAATGTATGTTAACTGTTGTACAAGTTGTTATCTAAAACTAACTAAAATGTATGTTAACTGTTGTACAAGTTGTAATCTAAAACTAACTAAAGTGTATGTTAACTGTTGTACAAGTTGTAATCTAATACTAACTAAAATGTATGTTAACTGTTGTACAAGTTGTTATCTAAAACTAACTAAAATGTATGTTAACTGTTGTACAAGTTGTTATCTAAAACTAACTAAAATGTATGTTAACTGTTGTACAAGTTGTTATCTAAAACTAACTAAAATGTATGTTAACTGTTGTACAAGTTGTTATCTAAAACTAACTAAAATGTATGTTAACTGTTGTACAAGTTGTTATCTAAAACTAACTAAAATGTATGTTAACTGTTGTACAAGTTGTTATCTAAAACTAACTAAAATGTATGTTAACTGTTGTACAAGTTGTTATCTAAAACTAACTAAAATGTATGTTAACTGTTGTACAAGTTGTAATCTAAAACTAACTAAAATGTATGTTAACTGTTGTACAAGTTGTTATCTAAAACTAACTAAAATGTATGTTAACTGTTGTACAAGTTGTTATCTAAAACTAACTAAAATGTATGTTAACTGTTGTACAAGTTGTAATCTAAAACTAACTAAAATGTATGTTAACTGTTGTACAAGTTGTAATCTAATACTAACTAAAATGTATGTTAACTGTTGTACAAGTTGTTATCTAAAACTAACTAAAATGTATGTTAACTGTTGTACAAGTTGTAATCTAAAACTAACTAAAGTGTATGTTAACTGTTGTACAAGTTGTTATCTAAAACTAACTAAAATGTATGTTAACTGTTGTACAAGTTGTAATCTAAAACTAACTAAAATGTATGTTAACTGTTGTACAAGTTGTAATCTAAAACTAACTAAAATGTATGTTAACTGTTGTACAAGTTGTAATCTAAAACTAACTAAAGTGTATGTTAACTGTTGTACAAGTTGTAATCTAAAACTAACTAAAATGTATGTTAACTGTTGTACAAGTTGTTATCTAAAACTAACTAAAATGTATGTTAACTGTTGTACAAGTTGTAATCTAAAACTAACTAAAGTGTATGTTAACTGTTGTACAAGTTGTAATCTAATACTAACTAAAATGTATGTTAACTGTTGTACAAGTTGTTATCTAAAACTAACTAAAATGTATGTTAACTGTTGTACAAGTTGTTATCTAAAACTAACTAAAATGTATGTTAACTGTTGTACAAGTTGTTATCTAAAACTAACTAAAATGTATGTTAACTGTTGTACAAGTTGTAATCTAAAACTAACTAAAATGTATGTTAACTGTTGTACAAGTTGTTATCTAAAACTAACTAAAATGTATGTTAACTGTTGTACAAGTTGTTATCTAAAACTAACTAAAATGTATGTTAACTGTTGTACAAGTTGTAATCTAAAACTAACTAAAGTGTATGTTAACTGTTGTACAAGTTGTAATCTAATACTAACTAAAATGTATGTTAACTGTTGTACAAGTTGTTATCTAAAACTAACTAAAATGTATGTTAACTGTTGTACAAGTTGTAATCTAAAACTAACTGAAGTGTATGTTAACTGTTGTACAAGTTGTAATCTAAAACTAACTAAAGTGTATGTTAACTGTTGTACAAGTTGTAATCTAAAACTAACTAAAATGTATGTTAACTGTTGTACAAGTTGTAATCTAAAACTAACTAAAATGTATGTTAACTGTTGTACAAGTTGTTATCTAAAACTAACTAAAATGTATGTTAACTGTTGTACAAGTTGTAATCTAAAACTAACTAAAATGTATGTTAACTGTTGTACAAGTTGTAATCTAAAACTAACTGAAGTGTATGTTAACTGTTGTACAAGTTGTAATCTAAAACTAACTAAAGTGTATGTTAACTGTTGTACAAGTTGTAACCTAAAACTAACTAAAGTGTATGTTAACTGTTGTACAAGTTGTAATCTAAAACTAACTAAAATGTATGTTAACTGTTGTACAAGTTGTAATCTAAAACTAACTAAAATGTATGTTAACTGTTGTACAAGTTGTAATCTAAAACTAACTAAAATGTATGTTAACTGTTGTACAAGTTGTAATCTAAAACTAACTAAAATGTATGTTAACTGTTGTACAAGGTGTAACCTAAAACTAACTAAAGTGTATGTTAACTGTTGTACAAGTTGTAATCTAAAACTAACTAAAATGTATGTTAACTGTTGTACAAGTTGTTATCTAAAACTAACTAAAATGTATGTTAACTGTTGTACAAGTTGTAATCTAATACTAACTAAAATGTATGTTAACTGTTGTACAAGTTGTAATCTAAAACTAACTAAAATGTATGTTAACTGTTGTACAAGTTGTTATCTAAAACTAACTAAAATGTATGTTAACTGTTGTACAAGTTGTTATCTAAAACTAACTAAAATGTATGTTAACTGTTGTACAAGTTGTAATCTAATACTAACTAAAATGTATGTTAACTGTTGTACAAGTTGTAATCTAAAACTAACTAAAATGTATGTTAACTGTTGTACAAGTTGTAATCTAAAACTAACTAAAATGTATGTTAACTATTGTACAAGTTGTTATCTAAAACTAACTAAAATGTATGTTAACTGTTGTACAAGTTGTTATCTAAAACTAACTAAAATGTATGTTAACTGTTGTACAAGTTGTAATCTAAAACTAACTAAAATGTATGTTAACTGTTGTACAAGTTGTAATCTAATACTAACTAAAATGTATGTTAACTGTTGTACAAGTTGTAATCTAAAACTAACTAAAATGTATGTTAACTGTTGTACAAGTTGTTATCTAAAACTAACTAAAATGTATGTTAACTGTTGTACAAGTTGTTATCTAAAACTAACTAAAATGTATGTTAACTGTTGTACAAGTTGTAATCTAATACTAACTAAAATGTATGTTAACTGTTGTACAAGTTGTAATCTAAAACTAACTAAAATGTATGTTAACTGTTGTACAAGTTGTAATCTAAAACTAACTAAAATGTATGTTAACTGTTGTACAAGTTGTTATCTAAAACTAACTAAAATGTATGTTAACTGTTGTACAAGTTGTTATCTAAAACTAACTAAAATGTATGTTAACTGTTGTACAAGTTGTAATCTAAAACTAACTAAAATGTATGTTAACTGTTGTACAAGTTGTTATCTAAAACTAACTAAAATGTATGTTAACTGTTGTACAAGTTGTTATCTAAAACTAACTAAAATGTATGTTAACTGTTGTACAAGTTGTAATCTAATACTAACTAAAATGTATGTTAACTGTTGTACAAGTTGTAATCTAAAACTAACTAAAATGTATGTTAACTGTTGTACAAGTTGTTATCTAAAACTAACTAAAATGTATGTTAACTGTTGTACAAGTTGTTATCTAAAACTAACTAAAATGTATGTTAACTGTTGTACAAGTTGTTATCTAAAACTAACTAAAATGTATGTTAACTGTTGTACAAGTTGTTATCTAAAACTAACTAAAATGTATGTTAACTGTTGTACAAGTTGTAATCTAAAACTAACTAAAATGTATGTTAACTGTTGTACAAGTTGTTATCTAAAACTAACTAAAATGTATGTTAACTGTTGTACAAGTTGTTATCTAAAACTAACTAAAATGTATGTTAACTGTTGTACAAGTTGTTATCTAAAACTAACTAAAATGTATGTTAACTGTTGTACAAGTTGTAATCTAATACTAACTAAAATGTATGTTAACTGTTGTACAAGTTGTAATCTAATACTAACTAAAATGTATGTTAACTGTTGTACAAGTTGTAATCTAAAACTAACTAAAATGTATGTTAACTGTTGTACAAGTTGTTATCTAAAACTAACTAAAATGTATGTTAACTGTTGTACAAGTTGTAATCTAATACTAACTAAAATGTATGTTAACTGTTGTACAAGGTGTAACCTAAAACTAACTAAAGTGTATGTTAACTGTTGTACAAGTTGTAATCTAAAACTAACTAAAATGTATGTTAACTGTTGTACAAGTTGTAATCTAAAACTAACTAAAGTGTATGTTAACTGTTGTACAAGTTGTAATCTAATACTAACTAAAATGTATGTTAACTGTTGTACAAGTTGTTATCTAAAACTAACTAAAATGTATGTTAACTGTTGTACAAGTTGTTATCTAAAACTAACTAAAATGTATGTTAACTGTTGTACAAGTTGTTATCTAAAACTAACTAAAATGTATGTTAACTGTTGTACAAGTTGTAATCTAAAACTAACTAAAGTGTATGTTAACTGTTGTACAAGTTGTAATCTAATACTAACTAAAATGTATGTTAACTGTTGTACAAGTTGTTATCTAAAACTAACTAAAATGTATGTTAACTGTTGTACAAGTTGTAATCTAATACTAACTAAAATGTATGTTAACTGTTGTACAAGTTGTTATCTAAAACTAACTAAAATGTATGTTAACTGTTGTACAAGTTGTTATCTAAAACTAACTAAAATGTATGTTAACTGTTGTACAAGTTGTTATCTAAAACTAACTAAAATGTATGTTAACTGTTGTACAAGTTGTTATCTAAAACTAACTAAAGTCTATGTTAACTGTTGTACAAGTTGTTATCTAAAACTAACTAAAATGTATGTTAACTGTTGTACAAGTTGTAATCTAATACTAACTAAAATGTATGTTAACTGTTGTACAAGGTGTAACCTAAAACTAACTAAAGTGTATGTTAACTGTTGTACAAGTTGTAATCTAAAACTAACTAAAGTGTATGTTAACTGTTGTACAAGTTGTAATCTAAAACTAACTAAAATGTATGTTAACTGTTGTACAAGTTGTAATCTAAAACTAACTAAAATGTATGTTAACTGTTGTACAAGTTGTTATCTAAAACTAACTAAAATGTATGTTAACTGTTGTACAAGTTGTAATCTAAAACTAACTAAAATGTATGTTAACTGTTGTACAAGTTGTTATCTAAAACTAACTAAAATATATGTTAACTGTTGTACAAGTTGTAATCTAAAACTAACTAAAGTGTATGTTAACTGTTGTACAAGTTGTAATCTAAAACTAACTAAAATGTATGTTAACTGTTGTACAAGTTGTAATCTAATACTAACTAAAATGTATGTTAACTGTTGTACAAGTTGTTATCTAAAACTAACTAAAATGTATGTTAACTGTTGTACAAGTTGTTATCTAAAACTAACTAAAATGTATGTTAACTGTTGTACAAGTTGTAATCTAAAACTAACTAAAGTGTATGTTAACTGTTGTACAAGTTGTAATCTAATACTAACTAAAATGTATGTTAACTGTTGTACAAGTTGTTATCTAAAACTAACTAAAATGTATGTTAACTGTTGTACAAGTTGTAATCTAAAACTAACTAAAATGTATGTTAACTGTTGTACAAGTTGTAATCTAAAACTAACTGAAGTGTATGTTAACTGTTGTACAAGTTGTAATCTAAAACTAACTAAAGTGTATGTTAACTGTTGTACAAGTTGTAACCTAAAACTAACTAAAGTGTATGTTAACTGTTGTACAAGTTGTAACCTAAAACTAACTAAAGTTTATGTTAACTGTTGTACAAGTTGTAATCTAATACTAACTAAAATGTATGTTAACTGTTGTACAAGTTGTAATCTAAAACTAACTAAAATGTATGTTAACTGTTGTACAAGTTGTAATCTAAAACTAACTAAAATGTATGTTAACTATTGTACAAGTTATAATCTAAAACTAACTAAAGTGGGAAGATTAAGCTTCTACATAAACTGACACAACGTGAAAGACAAAAAGAAGTGTTGGCACGTAAGCCGATAGTTTACTAGCAGCATTACTGTAATTGTTAATTTTTGTGTGGAATATAGATATCAAGGCAAGATATCTTTTAATACACTGACCAAGGGAAACGTAAAGTCCTTGACAAATTGTTTTTCTGCCATGTTTCAAAAAAAAAAATTAAAACGTTGTCATTTTTTGTTGTATATTAATTTCAGGGTTGGGGTTTACTTGTTGCTTTCTTCTTTAAAAATTAAATCCTAAATGTATACGTGATGTGCCATATAATCAAACAAAAGATAACAACCGAAAAGACCTTCATCAGTCCTAACGACAATACATAATGTTACATAATGTTACGTTCATAACTGCTAAGATTCCTACGTTCTTGCTAGAGCTACCACGGTTGTTAGGTAAATATACCTGTGGCTGAAATGTAGTCCAGGATTCAAATAATGAATTTGACGACCTAATTTATCCTTTAAAGATTTGATCATTCCCGTTAATTTAATTTTAGAAGTATTACGACTATATGGTTTTAAAGAAAGTAATAGAAAAGAGCATACCCAGATTACAAAGTGAAAATAAAAACGAACTGACAGCATTACGAATTAAATCCCAAATAATCCAAAACGTTATATCACCGGTCCTAATTAAAAAAGATCTAATTAAAGTATATTGGTGTTCGAAATAAAATCAAGCGCTGAAGGTGTCGATGTACCTGAAGTCTTGACTGTATTAATGTACCAGTGTCGTGGTGTGTGATGATGTGTTTACAGTCATTCGATTAATCACACTAATATAATTCGAAACGTCCTCGTCTGGATTCATTATCAATCCAAAATAATATTTCTGTCCAAATATATTTTATGAGCACTTTGTATCTCTAGTGAATAAATAATTTTAATATATAAACTCCACCCAAATGAAATATTGGATACATCAATAAGACAGACTTCTGACGCAGATGTTATTGCAGGAATAATCAATTTCTCAAATAAACAAAAAAATATATACAAAATAAGACACAAATGAAGAGCCAAGATGTAGGACAAAAGTTTATTTCTAGAACAATTTGTTACTAAAATTATAATAAAAAGGTAGGTAAACATAATTTTCTTGACTCAGATTAGTATAATGATGTTAATATTAAACCCAGACTCTTGTGGATATTTTAATTATGTACTATTTGTTTACAGAATAAAAACATTATGAACAACATGAATTTGATTTTGTCTAAATACACAACTTTCCATGACAAACAATGAATAAAAATACCTAACAAACAAATGCAAATTAAATATAAGCAACAGTGGACTCGTTGCATCTCTCATGTTCTTAGAATTGCCCTTATCGAATCTGTATATGCTTATGGGATCATTACACTCACCGAACATGTAAGGGTTATGCGCCTAGAATCATTACCAACGATAAGTTTATATCTGGCCAACGAAACCTACAGAAAAAAACGCTCAGCTTCCAAAAAAATTATAGTAATTTTAGATATTTCAGCTGTAGATATGCAAGACAGTAAGTTACAAATTTACAGTTGAGAAATATCAGGATTTTTTTATAGTTTGCTTGTGATGTAGACCTTTATTTTATTTTGAGCTGGTTGTTTGATATTTGTTTCATATCCGAGGACTTTGAAAATATATTGAATTTCGATTCCACTTTCGAGATGAAAGAGGGGATACGAGAGTGCATATGGCTACTAAAGTAGATGTCTACTAGTTGTTGCAAGCAATACAATTATATGGATATTCTACTACAATGACTGGCGCATACAAAAGATGTGTGCCCCTTTTCCAATTCAAACCCATTAAACGCTCGACCTTTGTATGACTTTACCTGTGCCAAAACAAAATTGTGTACGATACTGTATGAAGGACATGGTTTGTGATTAGTGATAGAAGAAACATGGGTACAATTGAAGTTCATAAACTTTTAGACTTCCAGATGACGTTCATGTGTGTAAACAACTATTAACCAGGCACGTACATAGCTCTTCACGGATCTGACGATCCGCTGTTTTAAAACACAGGCTAGTCAATACTTTTATCAAAAAGAGGTTTGCCGGAAAACAATATGCAAACAAAAAGTGACTTTTTGTTGCATTATAAGACATTGTTTTACAGAATAGTATACTAAATAAATATAATAACGTGCATATATAAATAATGACGATCCATGTAATTTGAATATATGCACGACTGTGTCAAAGGCAAGTGTAACAGAATTGTTACCGAGAGGATGGTGGATTAAATGAACAACACAAACACAATATGTGAAAGAAAATATAAATTTATGAAATAAATTATTAATGAAAAATAATGATGTATCAACATAATAACACACGTTCAACCCACAATTACACTCACAACCATTCACAATACATGAATAAATGAAATATTAATACAAAATAAAACACAGATACAAAGGAATCTCTTGGACTATACACAGATCCAAGGAACCTTTACAAAAGTTATATTAACGCAAGTGTAAATTACGATAATAAACACAAACATCAAACTATACTATCGCACGTATGGATTGCGACAACTAGCACGAACATATACATGTATTTAATCAAGTTGCAAACTTTTATTGAGATTCTTGCAATCCCTTGAAATACTATTGTGATCTGAAGTAACTATTGAAATACAACAATGTAATCAATTGTACTACAATTGCAACACACACATGTGTCTCGACCCTGTATAACCGTACGATTCACCAACAGTTGAATCGCCGCCCAGTTTCCCCGAATACCTAGGGTTGACACAATACTTTTATCAGTCACTTGCCCTTCACGGATCCACCAGTTATACGTACAGACAGCATACAACATCTACTAGAACTAACGTTCCTCAATACCCTAGATGCCACCCCGGATGTTTACAACTCTAGACAGCTCCGACACTCGGACTTCTAGATTTCCGGATATTTACACTTCACGACAGATGTAGACGGACAGACAATCCGACAAACAGAGATGCTCCGCTACAATATCAGCTACAATTTCAGCTACGATATCAGAGATGTTCCGCAACAAATCATCTACAATTTCAGCTACGATCTCAAAGACGTTATCAGCTACAATAAAGAAAACCAGACTAATAATAGTTGTCTCAAAAAATAATCTAAACCTTAGATTACGCTATTGCATTTAAAGTCTAATAGTGACTAGTAATTCCAAATATTCCACGTTTAAAATCTGCATTGTAATAAAGGCATCATTATATGAAATGATAAACTGAATAAAATTCAAAATAAAACGAAATATAAATTTAACACTCTCCCCTTTGGCTGGAGATAGTATGACGAGCTATCTTTCCTGTGATAAGATACTTTGGGTCCCGTAATATTTATCAGAAATATTCTGCCTTATATACCCTCAAATAGGTGAGCTTAATTCACTGCAAAATTACCGTGCACCCCGTGATTCTAATGTTCCGGACTTCATGTAATTCGAAGTCAGGCACATGCAAATCGTTACACGCCGCTTACCTTGGAGAAAACCACTTATTTACCCAAGGTAACGCATGTACGACGAAACAAAAAAATGGTGAAATTAGTTTGTAATTCAATTAGAAAATAAATTAAATTTTCGCCTAATTCTGTGACAGCAAGTGTCTTCACGTGCATAAGAGGACATTACATGTATGTGAGGAAAAAAATTACAATTGTTTACTGGACACTTCGAGGAGAAAAAATTATAGATAGTGGATATTTAATAAGTTTTGATTTAATAATGAAACGATATGAAAAATTTCCAATTTTTGTGAACCATGTCGAGAATAGCTTTAAATTATTTAACATTAAAGTATCAACCATTCGAAATTCTATTTATCGCGCAGTTTTTATTTTAGTGAAGAGAGTTTGATATGAAAACAATGCTTTGTCATTTCTTTTTAAACAGGCTCAGCCGCAGCATCTTTCAGTTCCTGTGGATATAAAAGTTAGTTCTCGACGAAAATTGAAGCAATATTGCAGAATTTGACGAATTTGTAACAGTTAAAAGTAGATGCTTTTACAAATCATAATTTAAAGAGCAACTGTTTATCCGAATCTATAGAATAGTTGCAGTGGACACCATTATTGGATCTTCGAAATAAAATCCTGTGTTGTCACCTTGTTCACTTGGGTCAGGCCAGCTGAAGTAATTGTGCGCTTTATACGTCATAACATCGATTTCGACGGGTTTGTTTTCATCGTTTCCACCAAAAAGTATATCTATATCACTAATAATAATCACCACAAATTCAATATCCGATACGGCAGAAAATGTTGCATTCTATATGTTGAATATTCATGTGAAGGCTATTCACTGCCTGAAGAAAATGTACTAATTCTAGGACTAAAGATCAAGCTAATTATAGTGATCACAGATGTATTGCTTTTCTTTCCTTTAATTTTAGAATGCCGTGTTTCCATGACCATCAGTCAGTAGGGAATCAAGCATTTGTCAACACTCTTTTCATGAAAGAGTGGGTTTATTTTCTCCTACAAGTTGATAATTTAACCACGCGTGTGCTGGGATGGCTGGGATGCAAGATGCATGCTATGGGGTAGCAGCAATGCATTTGAGTTCTAGTTTTGTTTTGGAGATTTGGAGAATTCTACACATTGTAAATGGACCATATTCTTACATTACGACCGCTCCGGTGGCCTAATGGTAGAGCATTCGCTTCGGATGCGGTAGGTCGCGGGTTTGAACCCCGGCCGAGTAATACCAAAAAACTTTTTAAAAAATGGTACTACTAGCTGCCTCGTTTTGCGCTCAACATTAAGTCTATTGTTAGGACTGGTCGGCCTGGTGTCTGGATAATGTGACTGGGTGGGACATCATACCACATGTATGCGGCATGATGCCCCATGCTGACATCGTATCGATATGACTGAAAAATTGTTAAAGCTAGGTTAAAATTCTAAATCACGCACAGACATACGAGACCACTAACAGGCGCCTTTGTGATAGTCGACATTTTTTCTCTAAATTAACTGGGCTACCAATTGAAAAGCGATCGCCATATTGATGATACCGGAGCAAGGAGTAATGAAAATACTACGCAAGAATTTCACAGGTTTATTTGGTCCAATAAGAGTCAAAGGAAGTGATAATGTTAACATGTTATAAAAAAATATTCCATCACAAAAATTGTGTACAAAGTGTACCAGCTATATGATAATTATGTTCGGACAGAACCTGATCATTGTTGATCTCTCATATCAACATTTATATGTTAACTTACCGCCAAGCGTTCAGTTTAGATTCTTTCCGAAACGTGTCGGTGTTACAGTTTGAAGTGGTTTTGCCATGTAGTGGAGGATATCGCAGCGAGCAAAAAAAAAATTCAAAATGTCTATTTGGCTTATATGATGAGATTATTATGTTCAAGTTTTATGAAAATCCATCTGTTTTATTTTTTTTTTCGAGTTTTCACAATGTTTATTATAATTGTCTTGTCAGGTGTAACTTGCCATGAATTTTCTGGATTTCCGTCAGTTACATTTTTGCTGAATATATTTTTAATATAAGTTTGCACCTTCTCGCATGCCCACTTCTTTCAAAAGCATTCTTTCTGACCTATTATCAACTTTGCAATGCTGCATGCGATTCATGCACTTGTAGGAGGGGATTATTTCCACAAAAAAAAAGAATTGTTAAAAATATACGATACTGTAAATATGTTAAAACAAAGTTTCATATATTGAAACACACATATTATGATTTTCATGGATAAATCATCTGATTCTGGAAAGGCAGTATATATTTGTAATGAAATAGGAAAAAAACATGTTTAGTCATTTTGAAAAATGCATGCCTCAACTTTTGTTAACATAATTAATGCACTGTTTGTCATGTGACCGCTACATGACCTGGTACATGACCAGTTCGTTTACCATCCATGCAGGTCAGACCCAGGTGAATATTACTTACCACGAATAGGTACACATTCGGTCAGTTGCATTAGGTTGAGAAATAAATCTCTAATGTAATTCGCCGCTGTGGATAACTACATTCGGAACTGCTTTTGTTCACATGGGACAGTAAGTCACAATCGGAAATTTATCTACCTTTTCAATTGAAATCTATAAATTGAAACATTATGGGGAGTTTCTGTCGTATGATTAGAAGTTTATTCCGCCGGGGTGAACAGAGGCGTAGCTAGAGTGTTTCGAGCCCGGGGACAAGATTCATTTGTACGCTCCCCACCCCCGCCCCCTTCAACTCTGAAACCCATTATTCCAGACACAACCCATTTCAAAGCCCATTTTGGTGCGCCCACTAGTCTGGCACCAGGGAACATATTGTCCCTCACCACCACTGCCTCTCCCCCCCCCCGCTACGCCTCTGCGGGTGAATCACAAAATCAATCAAATGACGAAAATAGGCAAGTGATCGTGCATAAATTCAGAATTTGTATTTGGAACAACGATCTTCCCTCGAAAAAGTTGATATGTCCATTTCTATCACATATCTAGGCTTTACGACTTCAAATGAGCACAGCAGAAACTAAACACTATTGTTAATTGTCACTGATATGAATACAGTATGATGTATAACACATACGTACAACTATATAATGAATTGACACTAGAACAATCAGTCTTATTGCGGTTTTTTTTTAATTTTGTTTTGTTTTGTTTTCGTTCTGTTTTTTTATGGTTTTTGGTTTGTTTTGGGAACGTTTTGTTGCTTGTTTGATTTGTTTCTTATGTTTTATTTTAGTTTCGTAAACTTTATTATAATTCATAAAAACAATTTAAAGATAGTTTCAAACAAGTCTTCGTATCCCATCGATTATATTCAGACTCTATTGGGTACCTATGCTACGGCTTCAGTTTAAAGATTTAATTGAAATGTTTTAGAAAGTGAACATTTTGAACATTTTCATGAAGATTTGTAAAGTACAAAAACTGTAATTGATTCTTTTGGTAGCAGTCTTTTCTTATATCTATAATTACATTAATTTAATATAAGGTAGTCAAACAAGAGTAAAAAGAATATGCACAAACCATGATATTGTGGGAGTGAATAGACTCGGGCGCGGCTGCGTAATCGACAGAAGAGCAAAGGTTCCAAAATTTGAAAAACCCACTCGATTTGAAACCCTGAGACATTACATTTGTGGTAGCTATGCTTTCGTAGCTGCCACTGATGGCGTGACATGTTAAATTGGAGTGAATAGGTTGATGTAGTTCTAACAATATATTGTCCAGGTCCTAATTGCAAAATTGGTTGTTTAGTGAAATCTCCGAAACATCTTCAGACCAAATAAGAGTTGTTGACATTGTCGACCGTGTGATAGCCATTTACAGTGGATGTTGACTGGCGATAAGAAAGATCGTGCTTACGTATACAAATGTAAAGTATTTGCCAATCATTAATGAAATTCCCCTCCGAATCTCATTATTATTGTATGCAATGGCGTAAGCGCCAATGGGAAGGTAAACAACTACCCAGAATATGACATCCGTAAAACCGAACGAGTTATTCGAAGGAAGACCCACAAACTGATGTTAGTATGTATATGTAATACACACATAACAACGCTAGGGTGTTCTTGAGTATGTGGGATTCATCTGCGTTAATTAATGAAGACAAAACCAATTTGAATTCTAGTTTCGTTGAGGAGATCAGATCAGATATTTACCAACACAAATACTTGCTATGATATATAGATCCTACTAAATTCTCGCGATATTTTGCGGTGTTTTTGTTTTTTATTCGGATATACCTTGATTGTGATTGTATCCATTGATGGCGCGACAAGAATGCATTACCTCCCTTAGATTTTTATATATATTATGAGTGTTTAACGTTTTTTGTTTATGATTGTAGATTATTCTTTTATGTAATGGTGGTTCGTAATAAGGGTGTTGATATTACTAACTTTTTACCATGATTGTTGATTGTAAATAGCATATTAACTTAGCAATTGCGTTTTAATAAGTATTCCAGAAACATACTTTTATACAATTTTCTATTTGAAGGATAAGAAAATAAATCAGACTCTAAGGGTATAATTTTCCCAATTATATTAAATCTCTCACTTGCGAGATGTCATGTGAGATAACAAAGGTGTTGCGGCCCTTGTGCTATCGAAAACGCTATCATGCGGTCCGAGGGGTGTTAAGTTTGAGACCCCCGCTATACAGTAATATTCATGTCCAATGTTTATGTTAATGTCTCGGACAGTAAATATCTGGGTAATGGGAAAATATCCAGTTTTGTAATTGTTTTTACTTGTAAAAGCTTAATACATGTAACACCTTTGTGATTGTTATAGATGTTGTTATAAGTATTAATATTGTTGCTATATTACGTTCCTTGCATTCATTAATTTGGGTAAAAATTAGAAAGACAATGTTTATACCTCATACGAAGTCATGCATAATTTTAACTCATTTTGCATTTTAATTATTGATGTATGAGCATAAATATTGCAAGTAAAATATTGCATTTTATATTTTAACAATTAAAAACTCAAAAATATGGCCAATCTAGCGCTGAAATAAAGATTTAAAGTATCTACGTCTTACTGAAAACTGACTGGGCCTGTTTAGCTTGCCATCCTAAATTCTATTTTGTAACTTATTCTTTGCACACTAATCCACACCTCCAAATTCAGCTCTCCTATGTCATAGATTTTGCTGTTTGAAGTCGGAAAAGTTTATTTTCGCTATCTTTTGAATACTTGACAATCACTTGATTTTTCCATTTCTCGATTTTTTTTTTTACTTTACTAGCTCCAACAAATTTCGTCATTTTCACTGTCTTTTACAATTCCCTCTCACGAATAAAGGAATATTAGCAAGGGAGGGAACTATTAAGTATAAAATTATGACAGTCTATAATTTTTTCCCCTATTCTTTTAACCATCAAATATTGCTTGATTTTTTTGTTTCTTGTGTTTTTTTTTAATTTTTTTTTTTTTTTTTGGGGGGGGGGGGGTTCTACTTTTTAGCGGTGTAAATAGTGTATGTGTTCTCCGGCTATATTCAGTAACTGGAGAGTACCTAATTTTACTGTCAAGTCACAGTAAAGATTATGATTGGTTTCAGTAACAATACAGTAAAAAAAAAGAATTGGAGACAAGATTATGAGATTATGGTAAGGATTTTTAAATGGCTGGATGCGATTGGAGACGTAAACGCAAGATATTCAGCTTAAAATTGTCATTGTGTCACTCCTTGATATAAAAAGAAGAGATAAAGCAGTAAGTCTATCAGTTAATGGCTCATCAAAACAGTTGTCGAAAATTAGGTATAGGAATCAAATATTTACTAACACAAATACTTGTTATGATATATAGATCCTACCAAATTCTCGCGATATTTTGCGGTGTTTTTGTTTTTTATTCGGATGTACCTTGACTGTGATTGTATCCATTGATGGCGCGACAAGAATGCATTATCTCCCTTAGATTTTTATATCTAGTATGAGTGTTTAACGTTTTTGTTTATGATTGTAGATTATTCTTTTATGTAATGGTGGTTCGTAATAAGGGTGTTGATATTACTAACTTTTTACCATGATAGTAGATTGTAAATAACATATTAACATAGCAATTGAGTTTTAATAAATATTCCAGAAACATACTTTTGCACAATTTTCTATTTGAAGGACTCGCATGTAAGTCAAAGAAAATGTGTATTAAAAAAATGAAAAAAACTAATCCATTCCTATCTTAGATCAGGCTCTGGAATCCAGTTGTTATCAGTTGTGTTCACATTTAATTAGAGAGGCATCATCATAAAAAAGAAAATTTGACTTTTTCTTTTTAGTTATTATGTTAATTCCACCAAATTTCATGAACAATGATGATGGAAATGTTAATGATTCTTTATCTCATTATGTTGTGGGCATGAGATGAGAGGGAGATCGAATGAGAGGGAGTAAACGTGTCATTCTGAATTCCTTAAACGGCAGTATCACTCTAGCGATTTATATGTTACATCCTTAACATGTGCGAAGAGGTACTTGGATCGAACTGGAGAACAGGAAGTGGTTGTATAAGTGTACTGCAGCAATTATTATATTAAAATTAAACAAACTACACTAGATATAAGAGACAAATTACACAATTCATTAAAAATATATGATACAAAATGTTTCATTTAATAAAAGCTAACCAACTTCACACAATTCTAAAAATTCCGTAGTTCCGAATTACAGGCTAAATAAATTGTCAATAGTGTAAAAATTGTCAGGAGTAAAACTTTCAAATCAATACTGATGTTATTTTCAATCACTGTATCTGATTTAATCTTAATTATCAACTGGAAAAATATTTCCTGTAATTTCGAATAAATTATTTGCACATGAAATTGGAAACAAACAATTTCTACAAAAACCAAGCGTAATATTCTAAAATTAATTAAAAAAATTTAATTAAATTAAACAATCCAAGAAACCTTTAATTTAAAAATTAATATTGCATAATAATAATAATAATAATAATAATAATAATAATAATAATAATAATAATAATATGCTACAAGCCTTCCAGAGGTGGATGAAATAATCTCTAAACGTGTTTCAAAGGAAAATCTTTTACTAAAATTAATTAGATTAGAGTCACAATATGCCATGAATAATAGCATCTAATTGTTTTACAATATATAACTGTAATACTGATCGCTTTGTTGTAAAATCAGTTAATACAAAACTTCTTACAATAATTTTCTATTTCTTATGTGAATTTAAATTAAAAATTTCAAATATCATACTTTTATTAAAAATAACATGAGTTCAAATTACAAGAATTATTTATTTTAAATTCATTGAAATTTCTAAGCTCTCAGTGGCCTTGGACTAAACATATTTGTTTGGAATGTGTGAGAGATTTGGAATTTTAACGTAGCTTTAATAATTTTTCATTTATATCGCTACAATTTCTGCATTGTGGCAGTTTATAGTAATGTCTAGCACTGGGACATCACGCTGCAGACTTGTGTTACATCATTCTGAAACCGGGCAAAGCTAGGCAGCAGCCGGCGACCTCCCGCATCCACCTTAGCCACCGGAGAGGTCTGGAATTATTGAGAATCTATTAATATACATTCTGGATTGCATTATTGTGATAAATCAAGACATCAGAAATTATTGGAATTGATTCATGAACATTCTAAATTTTTGGACTTGTGATTAGACATTTAGGATTAATAGGAGGATTAATATGAGGTTTAGTAGGAATTTAATTCACAATACTGCAAGTTTCAATTCAATTTTCATTTTGTCTTTTAGAGAAAAAAATCTTTCTTAATTTTACTTAAATTTTTGTTTTCACGACTTTATTTACTGATTTTAACACTAATGAGTCGTAACGAAGAAAATTCGTGTAAGTTCCACATCAACAAATGTCGATGTGAATGTTCAAGCTGTCATCAATGCTGAAATCAAATCTCTCTGAAAACTTTAGTCATTTGGAAATTTTCAAAGCTACATGTATTTGTGTATTCAGGTGTTGCATGTTAATCATTAGTACAATTCTTTCCTGTACTCATTTTTGACAATGTCATTCATGTATACTTCTATTCTAATTTTTACACATCTATTCATTTTCGCATCTGTCATAAAGTTGATACTTCTATTTGTATTCGCATCTTTCGTAATCTGTACAATTCTATTCGCGTATACATCTATCGTAATTAAATAGTGTGCAGCTTTTGTCTATTCTTTGAATTCACCTATTTCTATATATAAACTTAAACAAACAATAACAAAAACCCTTGCCTTAAAAATAACGTATAATAGTTCCTTTTCATCTTTTGCAATTAGAATTTGCAGTTTATAACTTTTTATACGACTAAAGAATAATATAGGCGCTGACTATTGCAAACAGAAATGTATCTTAAAGGCAGTAAATGATTCTTTTACACAGTGTGGCACAGTCACGAACTAAATTATTGGGAGCACTTCGCTACAAATTACTGAACAAAAAGTGTGATTGATTGTCGTGATAAATTAGTTTAAGTTTGATCTGTATTGTTAGCTAAGAAGTAAACTATTCCTTGAAACTATTACAAACCCGATTTTAAATTTTACAAAATCATTATGCATAATTTAAAGAAATAACCTATCTGCCGACTAGTAAAAACCTGAAAATCTAATGTCGGTGTATGAAATGCACACCACAGCGCTAGAAAGGTATTCTTCCGATTGTAGATATTGTTAAATAGATTAAAATAAAGACATAAAGGTAGTTGTTGTGACCTATATTTTA
Organism: Unio delphinus; assembly: GCA_029339505.1. Taxonomy (NCBI): domain Eukaryota; kingdom Metazoa; phylum Mollusca; class Bivalvia; order Unionida; family Unionidae; genus Unio; species Unio delphinus. The sequence goes on from JAQISU010000049.1 coordinate 2,926,178, forward strand.
AGTAAAAAGAGTGATCCGTTAACAACGGACATCAATAAAGCCAAAGAAACATAAAATAAATAGGGTCATGTCACACGTTATCACTACGGATAAACCAAATCAAATATATCTTCAGTAAATCTGATAAGAGATTGGCAAGCATGGCAAAGCAAATGGATTAATATGTAGCTCAAGGCATAACGTAACCAATAATAACAATACTACTAAACAAGCTGTGAAAGGTACGATGATAGTAACATCAAAAGAATGACTAGTGTTATTTATATTAAAATTTGTATCATTTGTTGACGTTTCTGAATGATTATATGTTTTATATTTCTGTACTTTGTACTTGACCCTTGTCTAAAATAATGTTAGTGGCGTACCTGGCCAGTGACATTAATGTTGTAAACAGCACAATAAATAGCTAATATTTCTCTATGATTGTGGTTTAAATATTCAGATTATTATTGACTGTACTTTTATTTATTACAATTTGAGTTAAGGATATAATATTTATTCTGACCATAGACTATTCCGGAAAGGAACTTCCTATTTCATGGAATGGTAATTGCAACCTAGTGAAGTAGATAAGTATATAATCTTTTTAACCAAAGGAAAATTAATTATTGTCTTAACATCTGACAAAGAATCAGTCTTAATGTTGTGTTCAGCATTTTATTGATTGGATTTATTTTGTTTATTGAAATGTGTATTAACTGGAATTACGAAGTACTCAGTAATATTCATGGATTAAAACATTAATTTAGAATTGTAGTGAATGTAGTGACCTTTGTATTGTATTATTGTAATACATCAAAAGACTGTTTTCGACATCACAACACTACAGGCCATTTTCACACGAGCATATTTTCGACTACAGGCACATCAACACAATCAGTATTGGAACCTATTTGGAATAGCACTGGAATTCAGTTGAAACTCTCCTACATTTTGGACATGTGAAATCTGTATGGCTATTTGGAGCTTAATTCACAAATCTGTATTTTAAATTTAAAAAATTGTGACATTGTCTTTTAGGGAAATTAATTAATTGTTGAATTGCACAACAATTGGTGTTTTTGCTCTCTTTTGTTAACTTAGCTTAAGACAATAGAGTCGGAACACTAGAATGACTGAGACTACAACTATTTTTCATTTAAGCTAAATCAAGCCGAATTGTAAAATAACAAACAGTACGTAAACCAAGTAAGGTTTTTTGTTTGTTTGCTTGATTAGGATTTTTAACGTAGCTTTAACAAAATTTCAGTCATATCGCTACGCTGTCTGTGGTGAGGCAGTTTATAGTGAGGTCTAGCACTGAGGCATCAGGCCGCAGACATGTAACATGATTTCCCAATTGTCACATTATCCTGACACTCGGCCGACCAGTCATAACACTAACCTCTTAATTCTGAGCGTCAAAATATGCAGCTGTTAGTACAAAATGTGTAAGTCTTTGGTATGACTAGGCCGGGGATCGAACCTACGACCTCCCGTCTCCGCGGCGGACGCTCTAACCACTAGGCCACCGGAGCGGTAAACCAAGTAAGGTAGCATCGCGCACGCACTCACTTAGACACCAAACTAAGGGACAAACATATGGTAGTAAAAACGGGAAAAAAAATTAGTTTATAACAGAATCATCCCCTTAAAAATAAAGTATTCCAATCAGATGCGACATTATAAATTAGTTTGATCAATCTAGTGATGTACATGACAAACATTTGTATGTCTGTCTGTTTCTAAATGGGTTATAAGTGTTCAATTATTGTATTTAAGTTGTCTGCCTGACTTCCAAAACCTACACGAATCTATCAAAGTAACATATACTTGGACAGTGTAAATATTACTGTTTCTGGTTATGATTAATGGTTATGTTGCTACATTTTTTCTGCTCTTTAAGTTTCAAAAAAACATATCGTTTCGCACTTTAAATGACTTTAAGTATTCATATAGAAAAGATTTCAAATTAATTCTTTGTGTTTATATAAAAGCTGTAATTAAAGTCGCTCCACTATTTTGTTTGCATTAACAACAAATCATTTCTTAATCTTCAGGAATTATGCTTCGTATTTATAATAACATGGAACAGTTAAATCAATATTTCAATTAGTCAGTAAAATAGAAGAATATAAAACCCATGTGATGTTAGCATGCGATACACCAGTCTTTGTTTGTCGTAAAATGAAGGCAGTAGAGCGACGCGTGTTGCTACGTCTCAAACTCAACACTTGAATGCCGCGATATCATAAATAAATTTGATTTTATCGCTTAACATTTGTAAGAACATTTTTTTACTTAATCTCAAAATATCATTTAAGAAAAATGTAATTAAAATAGCATTTACATTTTAAAAAATACTTAACAAATAGTGTACCAAACCCTAATGTTGTTGTTTTCCTTCGAAAACATAACGTCCATTATGGGTTCCACTGGTGTGATATGCACACACACACACACACACACACACACACACACACACACACACACACACACCTTATAGGCAAAAAAAGGCGTACGATTGTATAAATTTTTCATTAATATTTATCCGATTTCTTGGCGTTTTCTTGCGAGGAGTAATAATAGCACTTCTTTACACCCATTATTATTCTGCAGAAAAACATATTCCCGTAATCGCTTAAAAATAATCAATACAGGTCCGTGTAATGGATTTCCTACTTTAGTTCAGGCACAAAAAGGAATCCTGAATTTGGATGGAGGCGGCATAAATCTTTTAGGGCAGTCAAATGAAGGCACTCCAAATGAGGCATAATTGCAGTGTTTTATATACGCCTTTCTTACATGTTTACATATTTTATAATTGGACACAAAGAGCGACGAAATATGAGGAGTACCGTACCAACTATAGAAGAAACCACTTGCATAAGACAAAATGAATATCGTAATCTCTCGAGTGTGGATTTATTCTTGACCAGGACATTACCCGCGAAGAGGAAAACATCAGTAGAACCATTTTTGTGTACTGTTATTGACGCAATAGCTAATAGCAGCCGCTGAAAATCAACAATATTTGTAATGATTCGTAAATTTATAATGGAAAAGACGAACTTAGGGTAATTTTACTTCGCAGAAGGTTTCATCGTAATCAGAGTATGGCATTCATCACAAGTCTGTGTTTAGCTTGAAGTAGCTACATGTGTTTACGAAAGACAAATTTCATTGACGATGGAAATCTATTAAATAATGTATGGGATTGGTATTTCTGTTCAACACGTAATCTGCCAATCTGTGAAAGGGTGGATGAATTTAACAATTTTACATTCAAACCAGAGGTACATTGGATGACTGTATGCTGAATCTTAACAAAGGTGAGTAGAGTTTTGTATTGATTCAGAACTCGGAAACCAGTCCTGTAGTTGTAAAATTTGTGTAAATAATAAATGAGTGGAATTAACATATGAAATGAGTGAAATATATACAACCCAACAACAACAAACGGAAAAAATCTCCTCCAGTTATAAAATGGTGCAACTTCCAAACTACATGCCCACACATTCTGAACAGCGAAGCAATGTGATATCCTTAAGTAAATCCTGTATTTAAAAAAATCCCTGTTAATTTAAGGAGGAAAACGTTCTTCGAATATAACTCCGAAATATATGTCAAGACTATTGCATCGTAAATATTTCTCTCATGGCCAGTTTTAGTAACTCAACGTTCCCTGTATCTAGACAAGGGATTAATTGTTATGTCCATTAGTTGTCCAGTAATATGCGAATACACAAATAAATGTATATTCTAATCGTTTACATATGCCATGATCAAAATATCGTGAATGTTGTTTATTTTTTATTTTATTCTAACAAGTACTGTTAATTTCAAACTATGCGTTGGGATGAATACGTCGTCAAACACGTCACGCGGATCTCTCGTATAGCACGTGATGGCTGGTATACCCCGAGTTGCTTTAAAGTCCATAAGCGAAGGCTCGAAGCTGGTAGCCACTCGGACTTGGTAGCCACTCGGACTTTGTAGCCACTCGGAATTTACTGTTTTGTATTCGTGTTGGCGCAAAGTTTTATCCATCTGGCTATAAAGAAAACTTTTTCTTTGATATATTCGGTTGTTTTGCTTCAAGTGTGTGTGTGTGTGTGTGTGTGTGTGTGTGTGTGTGTGTGTGTGTGTGTGTGACGATGACTCCTGCTGTATTGTTCATGGTTTATGATTATTGTTTCAAATAATGTTTTTTCTTTCTTCTTTTTCTTCCTTTTTCTTGAAGATTGAACCTTGCAAAATTACTTGTCGTATTTTAAAATGATAATTGATGCTGGAATGGCAGAAATGCAGTTCAAGTGCTATTTTTGGTTATATAGGCTTATTTGGCTGTTTCTTTCAGTTTCGTAACAATAGTACCTTGTTCTTCACAGTCTATGGTCCAGCCGTTAGCATGCATTATTATTTGTAGCTGCCGTAGTCTCTAATTGATAAATTTGGATTTCACCTTGAATATCTTGAATAATATGACGTTTTTTATTTCCCTATAATGTGTCATAAATGCGTTTTCTCGGGTTATCATAGAAGTTTCGTGAGTATTAATTACATTCTCATTGAGTTTCGTGAGTATTAAATACATTCTCATTGAGTTTCGTGAGTATTAATTACATTCTCATTGAGTTTCGTGAGTATTAATTACATTCTCATTGAGTTTCGTGAGTATTAATTACATTCTCATTGGCGCCATGCATTGAATGTCGTGTGATCCTTTTAGACGAAGTGCTATCAAAGAATCCCGAATGTTTGGATGAAAGACTCGTCGATCCAGTATGTGCCACAACTTGTTCCTCAGCAATTTGTTGACGTTGAATCAGGCGGTGTTAGAAGTCATTGACCATCTAGTATTCTATACGCCGCTGGCACCAAGTGACGCGTAAGGGGGCGTGTGTCAACGAATATTTACGACTTAAGAAACGAACCTTCCCCCTTGTTGTTCGCAGTATATGTTGCTACTCAGAGGGTAGTATTTGCGGCTGATACGTTTTCTCGAGCCCAGGTAACCAATCACGTTACCAGATGGTCCTATTCTTAACTTGACCATCCCGTCCCAAAACGGCCGATTTTTGAATAAGATTCGATGCTGCTTCCTGCTGTATAGTTGAATCCAGTAAATCGGCCATCTGTAGCTCTTCATTGGAAACAAAATAGTTCTAGTACGGGTGGGATTCGAATCCACGCGGACATTTGTCTATTGGATCTTAAGTCCAACGCCTTAACCACTCTGCCACCGTACTTTCGTACCTTCGTATTAGTGATCAATAGTAATAAAAGTTACTAAATATAATCATTGTTCAGCATCATTAAATTAGTGCATTAGTGTATGATTTACTAATTAAGAAGTAAAAAGAAGTACGTTGTTGTCATATATATATATATATATATATATATATAACGCTTCACCAGTCTGTCAACGTTAAACATCTTTTAAAAATAACCCAATTTCCAGACTGATTTAATGTAATGAGTAATGGATTGGTACCATCTCTAACTTAATTCCAGAACTTTGGACTGTCGCCTGACTTATACCAGTTTCTACGGTCAAAGAAGCATTCTGTATATATATATATATATATATATATATATATATATATATATATATATATATATATATATATATATATATATATATATATATATATATATATATATATATATTTATTTATATATAACTCTGACATGACGTTGGTCTTAAGTCTACTTCTAGTTAAAAGTTTGTTGTCCGATCATGTTCAGCCAAGTCCGTACATATAAACCCTGGTAGCCTTGTTTCAACAAGTCAGGCATTTTGTATATTTGCTCCTTACGTATTTTAGCTCGAGTGTATGTGTGGCTGCAACTGAGATTATCTCCCCGGAACACGATATGTTAGACATATATTGTACTTTTTCCGTTTGACGTTTGTATTTTGCGAGTATATTGAAGGCGTTCCTTTCGATTCTGTATTTATATCATTTCGTGTAACTCTAAGAAATTGCATGCGATTAAATAGTAAACCTTTCATCCTATTCACATAGTATGTATAAGTGTCGACTTGTTCTGTTCACTTATTACGTACATATGTTGCCTCGTCCTATTCATACAGTATGCATATGTGTTCCCTCATCCTATTCACATAGTATATATATATATATATATATATATATATATATATATATATATATATATATATATATATATATATATATATATATATGTTGCCTCATCCTATTCACATAGTATATATACATATATATGTGTTGCCTCAATCTATGCATACAGTATGTATATGTGTTGCCTCATCCTTTTCACAAAGTGATTTTATGTGTTGCCTCATCCTATTCACATAGTATGTATATATATGTTGCCTCATCCTATTCACATAGTTTATATACATATATATGTGTTGCCTCAATCTATTCATACAGTATGTATATGTGTTGCCTCATCCTTTTCACATAGTATATATACATATATATGTGTTGCCTCAATCTATTCATACAGTATGTATATATGTTGCCTCATCCTATTCACATAGTATGTATATTTTTGCCTCATCCTATTCACACAGTATGTACATGTGTTGCCTCGTCCTATTCACATAGTATGTATATTTTTGCCTCATCCTATTCACATAGCATGTATATGTGTTGCCTCATCCTATTCACATAGCATGTATATGTGTTGCCTCATCATCTTCACATAGTATGTATATGTATTGCATCATTCTATTCATATAGTATTTATAGGTGTTGACTTGGGCAAGATATATTAGCGATATGCATGGATTCATATAAATTCCTTTAGATTTCAAACAAGGATTTCTGTCAAAATTGGATTGCATCCAAAGAAAATGTTGCTACTTTAAACGGATATTTTATATTAGTTCACTTGTTAAAGATTTATATCCGAGGAAAGGGGTTTACATGGATAGTACAATACATAGTCAATGGAGGTGGTATGCCAAGAAAGCATAGTATCGTCTGCATCGTCTAATATTTGAGGTAGAGTAGTTTACCAGAATACACCGACTTGTATGAGAGTGCTGGCTATGTCAAGCTGCTAGTAAGATACCATTTACTATAACTAGGACGTGGGTATCCTAGGACAGTAAGATACGGTCTAATGTGACAGGGAGGTGGGTGTACCATGATACTAAGTTTGACAATGTATATGGGTGGGGTAGGGTGCACCCAAAATTTTATTTAAGCTATTATGGAAGTCCCACCCAGGCTCTACTTTGTTCGAAGTTAAATGTAGTAAACACATATGCAAAGCCCCGAGCCCATATTTAGCACTGTCCACGGTTAAATGGTTAAATTTAAAAAGGTTGAAGTTCATTTAATAAGAATTTAAAAAATATTCAATAATCAGATGACTCTTAGTCCAGATTACATTCATTTAACTCTACCCTTTAATAGGCTTATTATATCAATTGATTTGCGGTCTGAGATTGATTTCCACCTGTCCTTGTACTTCAACTCATCTGTTGTATCCTGGCTCTTATTTTTTCTCCTCTTAATCCACGACCTTTCTCCCAATCCCTTCTCCTCCTCCTGGATATTATGAAGGCTCAATCTCCTCCTACTTCATTTTCTCCCCCACGACTAGAGTTCTGTCGACTTTTGCTGTTTTGGCTACAATCTCAATTCCGTCTCAAACTCTTGGAGAATCAGGGCCCAATAGAACCGAGTGTTCTCTGTCCCCTAAAAAGCTTCATGTGAAAAGGAGCACAACGAAAGAAATATCTCTTACCTCAGCCCTCTCATCTCACACTCCACATAGCCTGTCCTCGGATAACGGCTAATAAATTTCTTCGGTCACGCATTCGTTCACATCTAGATACCCATGCGTTCTTGTATGGCAAAACAAACGTCATAATACAGCACGGGATCAATTACTTCTTATACATACATCAATAGATCCCGTCACGTCAGTCAAGTTATACTAAGCAATATTACAATAATCAGACGCATTTCTTTGGTTTACAACTCATACACAATACGCAAATATTCGAATATCCATGCTCTGATATCTGCATACGTTCATAGTAACTGACTGCATACCCCAAGCATGCTTACAAATTCACAATTCAAGCCTGTGTAAATTCTAACACAACACATGAACAGATGACACTTGTTTACAATGAAGTAACGTAATAGTGATTTACAAAATTAATTCTGACCACACTCTAACAATCTATATAACTCCACCTCGCATAATTTCCCTACGTTAGGCTCTAGCCCATTTCTCAAACTATCATGTAAATGAAATATTACAACGGTACTTCTAAATGATACTAGTAATTCATTGTGTATACTACAAACAATTATGATGCCGTAATATCCTACGAAATCAAGCAAATAACTTACTAACCTTGTTGAAGCTTTGTCTTTCCTTCGAATCTACCTGTAAGTTTTACCGTAAATTACGAGTGCCCTTTTTTCTCAGAATAACACTATTGATAAGCACACCGAATACTAAATGAATCTTGCTTACAAGTTCGGAAGGTATCGTTCGGGTTTAAATTTTAATCACGCCCTCCATCTCAATGTTTGACTATATATCGCTGTGGACCGATCTAATCAAACAATGTCATTTTCGCTGTCTGCCAACGTGTAGACGGATAACAACACGCCTCGTTCACCCCATGGACTTCCTTTTGATCTTTGAAATAACTTTTAACATGTAGGTGTGAAAACGGCTAGCCTTTGTTAAGTGATGGGAGACTGGTCGCCTTGGCCAACTCAAGTTTCTGGTCTTTGGACGATCATGGTAACCTTGCGTAAGATTTAAACACTAACCCCACCGCACTGTTTAGATATCAACACAAGACCACGGTAATATTTCCAAGACATGTAGATTATAGTTTATACATGACTCAATAACTAGGGTGTAGCTAACGTGACAGTAAGATACCGTCTAATGTGTCATGGATTTGTGTATACCGTGATAGTAAGACACAGTACAGTGCGACAGGGAGTTGTGTATACCGTGCTAGTAAGACACCGTCGAATGAGGGTGACAGGGAAGTGGATATACCGTGACAGCATGATACCGTCTAAATGACAACGATTAGAAAGATACTAATATGACTGGGAGGTGGGTATACTAAGATAATAAGATACCGTCTAATGGGGAAGGGAGGTGGGTATACTATGATAGTAAATCATCTAATGTAACTGGGAGTAGGGTATACTAGGTATACACGGTAAAATATAAACCCCTTTATTTAGTAAATACATGTACTCGAGTGTCGTTTTCATGAACAGCTCTACCAGAAGTTGAGAAATGTATATTGTGTTTTATTTCTAAATGACGAGTTTGGTCCATCCTATGCCGCACGTGCGAAGTGCTATTGATGGGACGAACCGAATGCTTCCAGTGCAAAGATGATATATGTGCATAAATACCTCACCGTAGGTAAAACTATTTATGTTACGGATAGTCAGTCAGGGGTCTACTATAACGACTTGCACATCTTAATCTGTTTTGGTGGGGGCCGCGAGTGGCCGAGTGGTCTAAAGCGCTCATTACTACGGATCACTGCCATCTCACCTTTGTCTGCGTGGGTTCGAATCTCAGATTCGGCCAATGTGGGTATGTGAGAAAGATAGTAGCTTCTCGTGAGTCGATGGTTCTTTCCCTGAGTTTTCCGGGTCCTCCACCATTGATACTGGCCACCATGTATAGCCTATCTTATGCTGAAAATGGCGTTAAATCCAACAACATCAACATCAGCTGTAGATGTATGAAAGTTTATTAATTTATTGCATATAAGATGTAATTATAGTACTACCAGGTTTATTGTTTTATATTGTAGCTTTGGGTTACGCAGTATAATGCACACATTTATATTCTTGTTTGCAACTTAGCAACGGATTTATATTAATAACATAAAGCTACATTTTTAGGAAATATTTAGTACCGTGGCATTTTTATCGAGCAGGGTTGTGTTTACTTCTGAATTTGCTGTGTTGTAATTATTGTGCCGGTAATGTAATCTGCATAACTTACCGTATATAACGTTATTACATTTGTATGCCCGTGTCATGTATATAGTACACGGTGTTGGATATGTTTTCAGCTCTCCGGAGTGTCAGGGGTATATAGAGCTGTCCGGAGTATTCGGAGCGTGTAGAGCTGTGTAGAGCCGTTAAGAGTATCTGGACACTCCAGAGGGTCTGGAGTGTCCAGAGTGGCAAGAGTGACCAGAGTGACCCGAGTATTCAAAGTTATTGGAGTAATCGAGGTCGCGACATGGTACAAGCTGTAAAGCCACGGACAAGAATTAACCGTAACAGCCATGGATCTACAATAGCGTGCTGATGACAGAGTTTATCTCAAATATAATCTTTAGCCGGGGGCTAATTTTGGGGTTCATAAAACTCATTGTATCTATCGGGACTGTTAAAATAAATTGGATATATCTCCCTATTTCTTTGCATAACTTCACTATCTGATTGAATTCATTTTACTACATGAGAAAAATGCTTTATTGTTTACTAGCTGAGTAAACTATATTCGTCTTTTTATTGTGAAATCACTGTGAGTCATTGACCCCTTATCTTTCTATTTTGTGAAGTAATTTATTTGTATTTTTCATTATTATATTTGTGTGTTATTATGTTAATAATCCAATATTTATATTATATATTTATCCAGAGGGTCTGGAGTGGGTATTTAAGTCTAACATTCGAGGTATATGGGTATGCAAGGATAGTACACTAAGGTCTAATAGTCGAGTGATATCTAATATTTGGATCATATATCTATTAATAATCCAATATTTGAATTATATATACACGCACGTATTTTTAATTGTTAGCTTTTTAAAATCATTCATTATTACATATTGTATTTACATCATAGTCAAACGTATTCTGTTGTGAATCCGAAAATCCAACTCGGTTATCTTGTTACAACAAGGATAGTACATTAGAGTCTAATATATTCGAGGTATAGGGGTGTACAAGGATAGTACATTAGAGTCTAATATTCGAGGTTCAGAGGTGTACAAGGATAGTACATTAGAGTCTAATATTCGAGGTTCAGGGGTGTACAAGGATAGTACATTAGAGTCTAATATTCGAGGTTCAGGGGTGTACAAGGATAGTACATTAGAGTCTAATATTCGAGGTATGGGTGTACAAGGATAGTAAATTAGAGTCTAATATTCGAGGTTCAAGGGTGTACAAGGATAGTACATTAGAGTCTAATATTCGAGGTATGGGTGTACAAGGTTAGTAAATTAGAGTCTAATATTCGAGGTTCAGGGGTGTACAAGGATAGTACATAAGAGTCTAATATTCGAGGGTAAGGGTGTACAAGGATAGTAAATTAAAGTTTAACATTCGAGGTATACGGATATACGAGGATAGTACAGTACAGTAAAGTCTAATATTCGAGGTATATGGGTGTTATAAGGATAATATATGGATGTCGAATATTCGAGGGATGGGTGTGTACAAGGATAGTACATTAGGGTCTAATATCCAAGGTATATGGGCGTACAAGGATAGTGCATTAGTATCTAATATTCGATGGATAGCGGTATACCAGAATAACACATTAAAGTCTAACATTCGAGGTATAGGTGTACAAGTACAGTTCATTAAAGTCTACTATTCGAGGGATATGGGTGTACATGGATAGTGCATGAAAGTCTAACATTCGAAGTATATGGGTGTACAAGAATAGTACATTAAAGTCTATATATTCGAGGTATACGGGTGTACAAGGATAGTACATTAAGGTCTAATAGTCAAAGTATATGGGTGTACAAGGATAGTACATTAAAGTCTATATATTCGAAGTATATGGATGTACAAGTATAGTACATTAAAGTCTAATATTCAAGGGATAGCGGTATACCAGGATAGTATATTATCGTCTAATATTCGAGGGATCGAGTTATACCAGGATAGTACATTATTGTCTAATATTTGAGGGATCGACGTATATGCCAAGATAGTACATTATCGTCTAATAGTCGAGAGCTAGTGGTATACGAGGATAGTTTAGTATCGCCTCCATCAGGATAGTAAATCTAAAATTCGGGGGATATGAGCATACTAAAATTAGGACAGTATGAACTAAAAATCACAAGAAAGCATACTAAAATTAGGACAGTATGAACTAAAAATCACAAGAAAGCATACTAAAATTAGGACAGTATGAACTAAAAATCACAAGAAAGCATACTAAAATTAGGACAGTATGAACTAAAAATCACAAGAAAGGAGTACATCAGGATAGGTCAGTATTGTTTAATATTCGCGCGATATGTATTTCCCAGGATCGTACATTATCATCTACTATTCGAGGTATGGGGGATATAATATATTATAAAATACTGTCCGTGAATCTAAAATCGATAATACATGTGACATAAATGCTTTGTGACAATGTATCTACCAATTTCGATAAGGATTTTTGTATTTTATTATGTTTCATTGATTGATTTCATTTTAGAATCCTTATTGATTTAAATTTGGAGGATAGATCAATGTCTTTATTTATTTTTCTTAATGCAGTTAGTGTATGCTTTGTGAGCTGGGATAACGATGGTCTTAAAGGATTCTATCGCTAATCAGGTCTAACGATCAACTCTGATGTAGACGAAGCAATCGATTTGACATGCTTACTTCTAATTTGTATGAAAACTTTGTTAGCAACTATCGAATACAGAAATGTTTGTCTTGTAAGCATTTTATATACATTTGTATTATATTAAACAGTTTCAATAATTAATGCATCATGTGGACAGAAGCAATGCCCTGATATATGACTTCAACACGGCACATGGACCGCATTTTCTGTACATATAAAAAAATAAAAGGTTGAAAGGTTAAAAAGTAAAAGGTTTAAGCATTATAGCTGTTCCTATATGTTATGTTTTCTGGTATTTATATATTCTTGAATTGCAAGATTCTCTTCAAGAGCATTTTATTCTTCTAGAGACATATGTGTGTTCGCGCGTTCATGTGGGCTGGGGGTGCGGATATATATATATATATATATATATATATATATATATATATATATATATATATATATATATATGTGTGTGTGTGTGTGTGTGTGTGTGTGTGTGTGTGTGTGTGTGTGTGTCCCGGTATAATTTCCCCATGGACTCCTCGTGTAGATGTTTTATTTCACGAACAAGCCCATGCGTTCTTTTTAAATTTTAAACACCCATAGATGAAAATTACGGACGTCTCTTAGCAAAATTCAAGAAAAGTATCGATCTGTTGTCACTGGAACAAATTTACAACTGCAGTTGTTTTTTTTATAAATACCTTCTGACTGTACCTACCACTACAATGCAAGAGTGTACGTATCTAGTATACCTACCACTACAATGCAAGAGTGTACGTATCTAGTATACCTACCACTACAATGCAAGAGTATACGTATCTAGGATCTACCACTACAATGCAAGAGTGTACGTATCTAGTATACCTACCACTACAATGTAAGAGTGTACGTATCTAGTATACCTACCACTACAATGCAAGAGTGTGCGTATCTAGTACACCTACCACTACAATGCAAGAGTATACGTATCTAGTATACCTATCACTACAATGCAAGAGTATGCGTATTTAGTATACCTACCACTACAATGCAAGAGTGTACGTATCTAGTATACCTACCACTACAATGCAAGAGTGTACGTATCTAGTATACCTATCACTACAATGCAAGAGTGTGCGTATCTAGTATACCTACTACTACAATGCAAGAGTATACGTATCTAGTATACCTACCACTACAATGCAAGAGTATACGTATCTAGGATCTACCACTACAATGCAAGAGTATACGTATCTAGTATACCTACCACTACAATGCAAGAGTGTGCGTATCTAGTATACCTATCACTACAATGCAAGAGTATACGTATCTAGTATACCCACCACTACAATGCAAGAGTGTGCGTATCTAGTATACCTACCACTACAATGCAAGAGTATACGTATCTAGTATACCTATCACTACAATGCAAGAGTATACGTATCTAGTATACCTACCACTACAATGCAAGAGTATACGTATCTAGTATACCTACCACTACAATGCAAGAGTGTGCGTATCTAGTATACCTACTACTACAATGCAAGAGTATACGTATCTAGTATACCTACCACTACAATGCAACAGTAGACGTATCTAGGATCTACCACTACAATGCAACAGTATGCGTATTTAGTATACCTACCACTACAATGCAAGAGTATACGTATCTAGTATACCTACCACTACAATGCAAGAGTGTGCGTATCTAGTATACCTACTACTACAATGCAAGAGTATACGTATCTAGTATACCTACCACTACAATGCAAGAGTATACGTATCTAGGATCTACCACTACAATGCAACAGTATGCGTATTTAGTATACCTACCACCACAATGCAAGAGTATACGTATCTAGTATACCCACCACTACAATGCAACAGTAGACGTATCTAGGATCTACCACTACAATGCAAGAGTATACGTATCTAGTATACCTACCACTACAATGCAAGAGTATACGTATCTAGTATATCTACCACTACAATGCAAGAGTGTACGTATCTAGTATACCTACCACTACAATGCAAGAGTGTACGTATCTAGTATACCTACCACTACAATGCAAGAGTATACGTATCTAGGATCTACCACTACAATGCAAGAGTGTACGTATCTAGTATACCTACCACTACAATGCAAGAGCATGCGTATCTAGTATACCTACCACTACAATATAAGAGTGTACGTATCTAGTATACCTACCACTACAATGCAAGAGTGTACGTATCTAGTATACCTATCACTACAATGCAAGAGTATACGTATCTAGTATACCTACCACTACAATGCAAGAGTATACGTATCTAGTATACCTACCACTACAATGCAAGAGTATACGTATCTAGTATACCTACCACTACAATGCAAGAGTGTACGTATCTAGTATACCTATCACTACAATGCAAGAGTGTGTGTATCTAGTATACCTACCACTACAATGCAAGAGTGTACGTATCTAGTATACCTACCAATACAATGCAAGAGTGTACGTATCTAGTATACCTACCACTACAATGCAAGAGTATACGTATCTAGTATACCTACCACTACAATGCAAGAGTATGCGTATTTAGTATACCTACCACTAGAATGTAAGAGTGTACGTATCTAGTATACCTACCACTACAATGCAAGAGTGTACGTATCTAGTATACCTACCAATACAATGCAAGAGTGTACGTATCTAGTATACCTACCACTACAATGCAAGAGTATACGTATCTAGTATACCCACCACTACAATGCAACAGTATACGTATCTAGGATCTACCACTAAAATGCAAGAGTGTACGTATCTAGTATACCTACCACTACAATGTAAGAGTATACGTATCTAGTATACCCACCACTACAATGCAACAGTATACGTATCTAGGATCTACCACTACAATGCAAGAGTATACGTATCTAGTATACCTACCACTACAATGTAAGAGTGTACGTATCTAGTATACCTACCACTACAATGCAAGAGTGTACGTATCTAGTATACCTACCACTACAATGCAAGAGTATACGTATCTAGTATACCTACCACTACAATGCAAGAGTATACGTATCTAGTATACCTACCACTACAATGCAAGAGTATACGTATCTAGTATACCTACCACTACAATGCAAGAGTATACGTATCTAGTATACCTACCACTACAATGCAAGAGTATACGTATCTAGTATACCTACCACTACAATGCAAGAGTATACGTATCTAGTATACCTACCACTACAATGCAAGAGTGTACGTATCTAGTATACCTACCACTACAATGCGAGAGTATACGTATCTAGTATACCTACCACTACAATGCAAGAGTGTGCGTATCTAGTATACCTACTACTACAATGCAAGAGTATACTTATCTAGTATACCTACCACTACAATGCGAGAGTATACGTATCTAGTATACCTACCACTACAATGCGAGAGTATACGTATCTAGGATAAACAAGTATGACTGAATATGTGCAAGAATGCGAACGCAATACGTGAAGGTCTTTTTCACGCCTTCATCTCAAACGCAAAAATGCCGGGCTAATGGTCATTTATTGTTTTTCTTTTATTTCTGGAAAGCTATGGCATATTTCTTTGGTTTTCATCATTTTTCTGTTGACAGAATTCTTTCATATGCATATGCCAATACTGGTCTTCTGTCAACGAATAAATTAGAACAAACAGAACAGAAAGTCACATTCAGACATATGTGGCAATAGTCGTTAAGGTTCGTGATTAGAGAGGCATATTATGGGGGCATACTGTATGAGGAAAAGAGATAAACTGTTTCTAGTGATTGACATGCTTTGAACTTTAATCGTACCAGTTGATAACATTTTTTCTAACATGATAAATAGATAAATAAATACAATACCAGGTCTATGCTCGCATTTGTAATATTCATGTAAATATCCAGTCAGAAGTAACCAGCATGTATAGTAATATTCATTTAAGTATCCTGTAAGAAATATCCAGCATTTATAGTAATATTCATGTAAATATCCTGTCAGAAATATCCAGCGTGTATAGTAATATTAATGTCAGTATCCTGTCAGAAATATTCAGTATTTATAGCAATATTCATGTCAATATCCTGTCAGAAATATTCAGCATGTATAGTAATATTCATTAAATATCCTGCCATAAAAATCCAGTATTTATAGTAATATTCGTCAGTATCCTGTCAGAAATATCCAGCATTTATATTAATCTTCATTAAATATTCTGCCAGAAAAATCCAGCATTTATAGTAATATTCATGTAATATCCTGTCAAAAATATCCAGCATGCACAGTAATATTGATGTAAATATCCTGTCAAGAAAAAACAGCTTTTATAGTAATATTCACTAAATATCCTGTCAGAAATATCCAGCATGTATAGTAATAATCATTAAATATCCTGTCAGAAATATCCAGCATTTATAGTAATATTCATGTCAGCATCCTGGTAAAAATAGCATATACAATACTATTCATAAATACCTTGCTAAAAGCAATAGCTATCACGTGTATTACTATTTATCTCAATATCCTGTTAGAAATAGCATGTATAATAATGTGCATAAATTACCACACTAGAAATTGCGAGCATGTATAGTAACATTCATGTTAATATTCTGTTATAAATAGCCAGCATATACAATAATATTCATGTCCATAACTTGTCATAAATAGTCAGGCAGTACAGTAGAGGTCTCAGATACGCGGCCCGCCAAGCCATATCATGTAACCCGCAAAATGATTGATGGTACATGCTGTCATGTGCGATAACAAAGGTGGTGCGGCCCTTGTGCTATCGAAAATGCTATCATGCGGTCCGAGGGGTGTTGAGTTTGATAACCCCCGCTATACAGTAATATTCATGTCCAGTTTGTTTTTTCTTTCTTCAGAAACAGCCAACATATCAATAATTTATTTTAAATAGCAAACATGTACAATAGCATTCCTATCAATAATTTATTTTAAATAGCAAACATGTACAATAGCATTCCTATCAAAAATTTATTTTAAAAAGCAAACATGTACAATAGCATTCCTATTAATAATTAATTTAAATAGCAAACATATACAATAGCATTCCTATCAATAATTTATTTTAAATAGCAAACATATACAATAGCATTCCTATCAATAATTTTTTTTAAATAGCAAACATATACAATAGCATTCCTATCAATAATTTATTTTAAATAGCAAACATATACAATAGCATTCCTATCAATAATTTATTTTAAATAGCAAACATGTACAATAGCATTCCTATCAATAATTTATTTTAAATAGCAAACATGTACAATAGCATTCCTATCAATAATTTATTTTAAATAGCAAACATGTACAATAGCATTCCTATCAATAATTTATTTTAAATAGCAAACATGTACAATAGCATTCCGATCAATAATTTATTTTAAATAGCAAACATATACAATAGCATTCCTATCAATAATTTATTTTAAATAGCAAACATATACAATAGCATTCCTATCAATAATTTATTTTAAATAGCAAACATATACAATAGCATTCCTATCAATAATTTATTTTAAATAGCAAACATATACAATAGCGTTCCTATCAATAATTTATTTTAAATAGCAAACATATACAATAGCGTTCCTATCAATAATTTATTTTAAATAGCAAACATATACAATAGCATTCCTATCAATAATTTATTTTAAATAGCAAACATGTACAATAGCATTCCTATCAATAATTTATTTTAAATAGCAAACATGTACAATAGCATTCCGATCAATAATTTATTTTAAATAGCAAACATATACAATAGCATTCCTATCAATAATTTATTTTAAATAGCAAACATATACAATAGCGTTCCTATCAATAATTTATTTTAAATAGCAAACATATACAATAGCGTTCCTATCAATAATTTATTTTAAATAGCAAACATATACAATAGCATTCCTATCAATAATTTATTTTAAATAGCAAACATATACAATAGCATTCCGATCAATAATTTATTTTAAATAGCAAACATGTACAATAGTATATAAGGAACTTGTGTCAAACAACAGAGTAAATTTGCGCGCTTGAGTACAGAAGAAAAACGTATACATGTGCGTGATGTTTATTTCCCGGACGACACTGATAAATAATGTACACATTTTTAATTTAATGTGCACTGATTTGCATGGCATCTCCGATGGTTCAACATATTGTTTGTAGTGTCCTGAACGTGTTCAGTTTTTCGCAGTTTTACTTTTAAAGTATGAAAGGTTTGCCAGTATGAATTTACAAGGATTAAAGTTAGCGCAGCTGTCAGCATTTGTTAATATGGCAAGTACACGAAAGGCTATTATATAAACTAAGAAAATGTCAGGTATATGAAAGGCTATTATATAAACTATGAAAATGTCAGGTATATGAAAGGCTATTATATAAACTATGAAAATGTTAGGTATATGAAAGGCTATTATATAAACTATGAAAATGTCAGGTATATGAAAGGCTATTATATAAACTATGAAAATGTTAGGTATATGAAAGGCTATTATATAAACTATGAAAATGTCAGGTATATGAAAGGCTATTATATAAACTATGAAAATGTCAGGTATATGAAAGGCTATTATATAAACTATGAAAATGTCAGGTATATGAAAGGCTATTATATAAACTATGAAAATGTCAGGTATATGAAAGGCTATTATATAAACTATGAAAATGTCAGGTATATGAAAGGCTATTATATAAACTATGAAAATGTTAGGTATATGAAAGGCTATTATATAAACTATGAAAATGTCAGGTATATGAAAGGCTATTATATAAACTATGAAAATGTCAGGTATATGAAAGGCTATTATATAAACTATGAAAATGTCAGGTATATGAAAGGCTATTATATAAACTATGAAAATGTCAGGTATATGAAAGGCTATTATATAAACTATGAAAATGTCAGGTATATGAAAGGCTATTATATAAACTATGAAAATGTTAGGTATATGAAAGGCTATTATATAAACTATGAAAATGTCAGGTATATGAAAGGCTATTATATAAACTATGAAAATGTCAGGTATATGAAAGGCTATTATATAAACTATGAAAATGTCAGGTATATGAAAGGCTATTATATAAACTATGAAAATGTCAGGTATATGAAAGGCTATTATATAAACTATGAAAATGTCAGGTATATGAAAGGCTATTATATAAACTATGAAAATGTCAGGTATATGAAAGGCTATTATATAAACTATGAAAATGTCAGATATATGAAAGGCTATTATATAAACTATGAAAATGTCAGGTATATGAAAGGCTATTATATAAACTATGAAAATGTCAGGTATATGAAAGGCTATTATATAAACTATGAAAATGTCAGGTATATGAAAGGCTATTATATAAACTATGAAAATGTCAGGTATATGAAAGGCTATTATATAAACTATGAAAATGTCAGGTATATGAAAGGCTATTATATAAACTATGAAAATGTCAGGTATATGAAAGGCTATTATATAAACTATGAAAATGTCAGGTATATGAAAGGCTATTATATAAACTATGAAAATGTCAGGTATATGAAAGGCTATTATATAAACTATGAAAATGTCAGGTATATGAAAGGCTATTATATAAACTATGAAAATGTCAGGTATATGAAAGGCTATTATATAAACTATGAAAATGTCAGGTATATGAAAGGCTATTATATAAACTATGAAAATGTTAGTATTTATCGCTAGAGTAAATCAATGTAAATCAGTGCTACTGTTGATTATAGAAATGTGTATCGATACAGAGTTTTAGTAGCGATGATCTAGTAGATTTGGTGTAATGTTAGCCTATCAGGTATCGAACTATAGCACCTTCGTATACATTCATGTACTTGCGTACCTTTGATCAATTATCCTTAATCAAGTTTGTGTCGTTGTGGATAGATGTTATTATATCGAATTTATTTATCCTGAATGTGACGGATATAATTGTTCGACGTAATCGCTAATCGAGATTAGCGATCAACTATAGATATTGCCCTTGATTGACGACATGTTAGGCATCCATTTACGAACTGGTTGGCAGCTATCCCAACATATAGTTATATACAATTGTATTTTGTTTATATAGATCAAACTTTGTGCATAATGGTATGCATTCTAAACACCTAGCTAGTCAAAACCTATTAATGACAAAACGTTAAAATAGGTAATGCAGGCGAGCTCTTATGTACATTATTTTTTTTATTGAATTCTCTATTTTAAAATACCATCTTTGCAAAATACTAATTAGGTAATCTATATGTATTGTAAACAAAAAATATTTCAATTTGTGCCTATTTGCAGAATGCGGTGTTCGTGTATTTTTACATCCCTCTAGTGTATACCATTCTTATCCAAACTCTTTCCCTTTACCAGTATGTTACATTGTATTGAAATATTAATGTCAGGCTTCAATAATCGATATTAATTTATTTTATTGTGCACTGAGTATTAATCCATTACCGTTATTAAAGATATTATTTGATTCCTTAATATCTTCATAACCTTAATAAGTAAATTACTCGTGGTACATTTTCACACCTACAATCTAAATATTTTTGGTGGATTTATACAAATTTTAAAAAATGGATGACAAGCGGCATAGGATGAACCGAACTCATTATTCTCAAATACGACACAATATGCATTATTCACATTCGAGTATCGTTGTATGCCAAAAATGAAATGAATTTAATAGTACACTAATTTAATAAATAAATAAAGAGAAAATTATATAATACCGTGACAATACCCCACCTTAAAAATGTAGTAACACTTTTCGAAAAATCACGGAATGTGAATGTGAATATAAACCATTGTTGCAACATTCGACTTCGGAATACTGAAAGAAAATGATCTGAAATGTACGCCTTACGTAGAAGATCGGCACCCACATTTTTTGATCATATAATCGCCTCGATTCGGAAACTAGACTGTTGCAAAGACAACGCCCATCGCATCAATCTTGCGTTGACAACCTTTGCCTTGTTCAAATACAAGAGCAGCTAATGGTCCGTTTGTAAGGTAAATTCCCTCCCAAAAAGGTACGTATAGAATTTTCCTATCCCCATACTAAGGTTGGGCACTCCTCAAATACGGAGTAGTTTTGCTCTCTAGAGAGCAGTGTCATACTTGCCGTAAGCAATGGGCAATTTCGTCCCCTCTTGCTCCTGTACCAAAACAGTCCCAAGACCCGTATCGGACGCATCGGTCCTCAGCGCAAAAGTTTTGTTCCATTCTGGCAACTTTAAGATTGGTGCGCTTACCGATTTCATTTTTAAAACGGTAAATGTTTTTTTCCTGGCACCCTCCCCACCACCCTCACCCCAACCCCAGTGAACTTTATTTGGTTGCCCTTTCCTAGTCAAGTCGGTTAATGGGCTGGCAATAGCCGCAAAATCGGGGACAAATCTCCTGTAAAACCCAATCAAACCTAGGAAAGATCTTACCTGTTTTATAGTTTTTGGTCCGGGTTCAAATCTGATTGCACCGATCGTATATGGGTGATGTTGTAACTGGCCTAAAGCATTTTTAAGGTACCCCAAACATTTTAGACTAAAATACCCTATGCTACATTTAGTGAGACTAGCTGTAAGATTTGCAGTGTGAAGTCTATCGAGCATGTCCCTTAATATCTTAACATGTTCATCCCAGGTATGTGAATAAACAAAGATATCATCTGCGAAACTGTCGATGTTTTCCATACCGTTTAGCAGTTTGCAGTTGAGACGAATGCATGATGCACCGGCGTTGACTAAACCGAAAGACATGACTTTAAATTGATACAGACCTTTGGAAGTCGCGAATGCCGCTAACTCGTGGACATTATTAACGATTGGTATCTGCCAATATCCCTTGGCAAGGTCTAATTAAATTTGAAAATGTATGTATGGCCTGCCAACTTTGAAGAAACAAAATACCATGTCAGGCATCGGTTCTGTGTTGAAAACAGTAATTTTGTTCAATTGCCGAAAGTCAATGCAAAAACGGTTCGTCCCGTCTTTCTTTCCGACTAAACAGTACTCTAGTTATCCTTACCTTAGAGACCGTCTTCTGGTAAACATCGCACGAGCAACAAAACCGCGCTACATCGCTACTAAAACGAGGCTAATAAAACCTTAATACCTTAACGGTTGTTTTATTCGTACTCAAATGGCCTCCTGTACTCAACTTATGCGCGACACTGAGTACGTGTGCCCTAAATTTCTGTGGAACAACTAGCTGCAGGAATTCCCTACCTATAGGACCAGTATATACTCTATACATGAAACCTTTCCGAAATAGGATTACACTTCATCACGTTACCTGATAATGCTTTCTCTGCGGTTACACGTAGAGACGCATCACGTTATTGCACGTTCTGACATTCTTCGCGGAAGATGCAAGTATAGCTTCCAGTACGTTTAATTTACGCAAAGGTTTGTTTTCTTGCTTTACCTGAACCCTAGTTTGCACTGTTTGGATGATCTGCAATCTGAAGTCAGACATGGTTGGGAACTTGGGAGTCTAGATCACTTTACATTGCCAATCTAAGTTCGTAGATCAGGTTAGCTCTGCACAAAGCTTCCACGGTTCCGGTCAAGAAAGGTATTTCGATAACTATCCTTGCGACAGTAACGTGGTCGATTGTTGGTCTAATAGCATACATGGCGATTTAAACCTAAGCATTTGATCGTGGCGGGCTAGGCTCCATTATACTACTACAGCAGTTCACCCTGTGTCTCGTAAAACAGTCACTTCTTGTCCAATAACAGTGCCATTTGCCGTCGGAACCCTTCCCTCGGGGAAACTACACGTCCCGATCGATTGGCAGTGGAGTTGCATTGCGACCGATCTCGGCACGCGCCACTGGCTCATGTATTGCATCCTGCGTTGCCTGCTGAGAAACATCGAGATTTCGTCTGCCCTCAATGGAAACCGCGAAACTTTGGACTGGTCCCTTCCGCTTAGGACAATTGGGGGAGATATGACTCCATTCCTTGCAAGTGAAACATTGCTTGTCCATATGCCTTACCTGTTTAGCCCTGCCAGGTTTCTCAGGTTCCCTGGGTTTATGGTCCTTGACCCGATTTCCACCTTTTCTGTCTCGTGAGATAACATTTTGAGAACCTTCCAGAGCTTCAGTGAATGATTCCGTCTGTGTGGTCATGTCATACATATTCGTGAAGGACTTTTCGGTCAAGAACAAATATAACTCTTTGCCACAAGTTGTCAATAGCTGGTACCGAAGCAAGACACTAAAATGTCTTGACGACCACATTCCACCCATAGCTGCCAGTAATTGCACGTCCTACTGACGAACTGTCAGAATGTTTCGCATCTCGCGACTTTACTATACTTAAGCTTATTGTGAAACCATTGCTCAGTTAGCTAGTATTGCTTCAGCAGTGCGTCTTGCAAAGCGAGATAATTCAGCGAATCGTCTGCAGGTAAACACGAATAAATGTCTAATTCTTTACCCTTAATAACGCACTAAGATGAAGCGACCAATCTTCCTTTTTCCATTTTTGTGCAGTGGCATACCTTTCAAACCTATTTATATAAATATCTATGTTATCTTTGTAATTTTCAAATGGGGCAACTTTGGACCTCTCAATTTAAAATCATGTTCCCGTTAAGTTTGCAATAGCTCCACATTTCTTTGATATTCCAACTCCCTAGTTCTATCTACTAATCTACTGTTTTCCTAATTATATCTTCCTATCTTTTACTTCCATTAGCAGTTCTATATTTTCCTTTTCTGCTTCCCTTTCCCATTCAATCATTTCCCTTTCGACCTGCTTTTATAATTCTATATTTTCCCTCTCCGCTTGTATTTCTAGTTATATCTTCTCCTTTTTAAGAGTCATCTTTCTTTCTCGGCTTCCCTTTCTAGATTTCTTTCTTGGCTTCCCTTTCTAGTTTTTCCCTTTCGCTCTTTTTTCTAATTCTAGCTTTTCCCTTTCTATTTCCATGTCCTTTAACCTCTGATTTTGCCTAGCCTGTTCTTCACGAACGAAATTCCTTAATGGACTCCCACACGTAACCAAACTGTTTCCCCAGTTCAACATGTTCTTTCATTTGAGACATTTTCAAACGTTTGGTGTGACCAACTGAAAGTGCAGTATTATACCAAATGCGTACTTACTATTTCAACAAACCGTATGTTTCCTATCTCGAAAGGCAACAAAAACATGAAATGTTTACAAAAAATAAAGTAATGGTGTCTACGTCTGAACCACACAAAAGAGCATACAAACATAATTAAATAATATTGGTGTTCCGTTAAATCCGAAATTATCGCACTTTTGACACCATTGTAAAAAGATAACTGGGTGGAATCTTTCGGATTCACAACATAACACTTATGACGATGATATACATACAATGTTTAATAATGAACGACTTGAATAAGCAATTAAATTATGAATAGGTGTGTTACGTGCTTAGGCTCGAATAAACAGTAACATAGAAAGAGTGAAAATAACAAGCTTGTAAAAACTTAACAAACAATTTATTCAGCACAAATATTTTCCAGAAAAGAAAAAATAAACTTTCGGTTTTAAGAATCAATTCCAAAATTAATCCAAAAATAATTCAAAATATTATCCACTAGAGAAATTTCAAAAGTCCTGGTAATAAAATGTCCAAATAATTCCATGTTCGAATCCCAGAGAAGTATCCAATATGGAAGACGATGTCACTTGATGCAGTCAGATCTTGATAAAATTCTATGAGCACAATTCTTTTCCAGATAAATAACAAAATAATTCCTCTTGATCCAAACGAATTGACATAATTTCCAGTACAAGGTAATTAAAAATAACTCAAAACGACACACAACTTAGTATTCTAAAAGCCCAACTTCTACTGAATATCTCGCTCCAAAACATAGTTTGTATACCTGTTTTACGTAAACAAAGAAAGGGGTCACGTGATCTTCTAGAATCTATTAGAACAAATTTACGTTCAAAAACTCACGTACCCACCGTATGACCCAACTAAAAATAAAAAAGATGTTTATATAAAGCTCCATAATGTCCTTGGAACAAACCAATCATTTTAAAAGCTTGTTTACAACTCTGAACCCAAGTCAGAAATGAGGTCAACACCTGGTAATTATTCTGTAAAGTACAGGTCACCCCCACCCCACCCACCTCAAATGAACGAATCTTAAACTTAAAATGCCTAATTTGAATCTAACAAACAAACAATAAAAATAAATATAAATGACTTATATCAAATATACGTAACAGGTGCGTGTATATCTAATCCAAATTTTGGATTATTAACATAATAACGCACAAATGTAATGGCAAAAAATACAAACAAATTACTCTACAAAAGAACACATGGCGTGAAGAATTTAAAGTGACTTAACAATGGAAAGATGGATATAATTTACTCAGGTAGCAAACAATGTAGACTTTTACTCATGTAATAAAATTAATTCACTCATAATGAAATTATACAAATCAAAAAGGACAGATATATTACTTATCTTTACAGTCCCGAAGATACAATGGGTTTTATGAACCCCACAATTAGCCCACGGCTACAAAAAGACATGCAAGGAGATGTACTCCGTTGTCAGAACACTTTATTCCAGCTCCACGGCTGCTAAGGTTCAGCTTTACATCTGCTACAATTCCTGTGGTTGGCTTTACAGCTTGCACCACGCAAACCTCGATTTCTCCAATATTTGGCACAGTCGGGTCCCTTTAGTCATTCTGGACAACACCTGACAACACCGGACACTCCATATACTGGACAGCAATATAGCTGGAGATGTGCGAGTCCTTATAGTAGACCGCCGACTTACAAGACAATCCGTAATATAAAGAGCTCTACATGCGGTGATGTATTTATACACAGGTATTGTCTGTGCATAGAAGGCATTCGGTTCATCTCATCAAAAGCACTTCGCTCGTTCGGCATAGGATGAACAGAACTCACTATTTTGAAATACGACACAATATACATTATGATGAAATGCAGGAAAGAATTGCAATCGTTTTACACAACTGAGTATTTCATGTGAATTTTTTAGTTTCCCACATCTTGGTGTCTGCTTAGTATTATCAAGCTCAGCTGTACTGAAAGTCTTACCACAACATGTCCGACTGAAAACCTCAACACAAAATGTTCACTTGAAAAACTAACAGCTGATTGTTCCATTGAAAAACAAAGCACGCAAGTTCTATTGACAAAGTAGCAAAAAATATTGTATTGAAAAACTCACCACAAATTTTCTGTTGAAAAACTCGCCACAAACGTTCCGTTGAAAAACTCGGCAGAGATGACCTGTTTATAATCTCTCCACAAATTTTCTGCGAAAAGATGCATCATAATATGTTTTCAGGGAAAATGTGCAACAAAATATTCTAATGGAAAAACTAACATTAAAAATCTAAATTTGACAATTTTCAACATAACACTTTGTCACAGCAAGTTGTATTAGACAATTTAAAATGCTCAACATAATTTTAAATATTTCAAGGCCACTTCTTATGCAATATAAAGTCTTCATGGTTCCCATGTGGCCTCATTTTGCAGTATAACATTTCTTCTAATAAAATGACTCTAAACAGACAAAACAGACATATCGTTTTAAGTAATACAGCCATTATATACTTTTTTCCGAAGTAAAGAAATTTGTTGATAGCGCATTAAATATAACTAGGTAAGTATAAGCTTACGCGGTGCTGAAGTTTATGCACGTAGTTTAACTTAAGTATGTTAGAATATTCCGTTCGTAATTCACTTTGATCAATATTAACATTGGAAAACCAGAAAGGACATTTCATACTAGATGAAAAATAGGATAAAGAAAAACTCATCATTCATACATTTAGGGTGATTTTTGTACCAGGTTATAGTGTTAAAATTTACGACATAATTTGCTTATTGGGACATAAAACAACGGTGAGCACTCCATTATAAAGTTTGAACAGCATGGGATTTCATCGCAATATGGATTATACATAAAATCAATTTTCTTTTAGTTTTGAATAATCGATGTTACCTTGTAGGGGCTCTTTGAAATCTAAACCCAAACAGTTTCTGCTCCAAGGGACATTGTTTGCTTATACTATTATAACATTGATGATCAATTCCGTTGTATTTCCAAACCTGTGATTTTTTAATCTAAACTAACACGCGATCTTATTGCATGTTAAATAAACTGACAAATCTTAACCTAATATTCCAGAGACATATGGAATTTGAGTGGCAGGGCTTAACCCTCAGGGCTGTTCATGCAAAGGTGTAATCTGGTCTATGTATGCTTTGCGTGGATGAATACATAAACAATGTGATATGGAAGTTAGGGGACAACACAGCAGTGGGATCTAATTTCTCTAATGCAGGCTATAAATAATAAGTATGAAATAAACCGCCCGGATTAAAGAACAAAATGTCATCTGTATTATCGTTCAGGTTTGTATATCGAACAACCATGCGGAGATTAATTCCGGTAATTCGGGATGTAATTCATGATTACTACTGATGCATGACCAGTTCCGTTAGTATACTATTCAGTTGTGGTTTGTAATCATCCATTCTGAAATCTAATTAGGACAATTTCAGACCGATTTGATGGATTAAAGGCCGAAGAAAACTACTACGAGAGACATATGTAGCATCACATGGTACGTATTTTCTCAAGAATGCATGAATGTAAACGTAGATGAAGGTCGATGTATGTCTCTGTATCTGGAGTCTGTGATGAATTTTATATTGCATCAAAGTTTTGTCCGCAGTACAAATAGGTTTTCTTTCCGAAGAGCGTAATTTATGATACCTTTCTATCTATTTTTATATATGATTACATATATGATTACATATATGATTACAGATTACATATATGATTACACATATGATTACATATATGATTACATATATGATTACAGATTACATATATGATTACATATATGATTACATATATGATTACAGATTACACATATGATTACATATATGATTACAGATTACATATATGATTACATATATGATTACACCACATTCCACTTGATTGATATCCATACAAAACCGTAATCTGATAATCAAGTCTTACATAACTCCATTCATTGTTTGGTCGCTACTAAATGAAGTCTACTGGACTGTTCTGTTTTCATCCTTCTATCCTTATCACATCCAGCCGTAACTTAACAGACACCAGAATAAAAGAAAATGGGAGATCTGGCACACTGAGGTTTGGGGGCAGTGAGGAGAAAAATAGAGTTTTGACAAACTTGTATTTTGAGCTTTTGTTGTTAATGAAAAAAATATACATACGGAAAATTAACATGATTTATATTTGTTTATATTACCTTTTCAAATATATATTACCTTTTCAAATATATATTACCTTTTCAAATATATATTACCTTTTCAAATATATATATATATATATATATATATTACCTTTTCAAATATATATTACCTTTTCAAATATATATTTTCAAATATATATATTACCTTTTCAAATATATATTGCTCATACAAAAGTTCCAATATGTCATAAATCTTCCACAGTCTTAACCACACATACCATAAACAGACATGAATTCAATGATAACAAACTACCAGATCTACTTAAAATAGCTGTCCAAAATTATCGATTTCTTCAAAATGTGCAAATGTTTCATCTATTAATTATCGATCGGTTTCGGTCTATATGTTATATGATAAATCGATCTAACGTTCATGCCGTCTCAAATTACGTGATTCATTTAGCTTTGCTATCATGCTAAATAACCTGTTTTTCTTTTCAGTGATGTGGTGGTCGAATAATTTTGTCTTCCATATTTACTTAAAACTTATCGAAATATTACTAGTTCAATAGTGTTAACAAAGTAATTGAAGTGTACATGAATGTATTTATAATTGATCCTTGATAAATAAATTATCAATGAAACTAGATATTACACTAGATAGAGCGATATCGTTTAGAGTAATTTGTAACAAATAAACCTATTCATGAATTTAATGTATTCATAAAAAAATTGAAACACCAAGTGCAATGCATCATGTACGTCTCGCAAAGCATTAGACTCGACTAATGTTGTATAAAACTTACGGGGAAAAAAATATAATTATTAAAGCACGAAACAAAAATACTGGCATTTAGAAGGTGTGCCTATCTTGTAAGAAATCAATATGCTTCCAATCAGCATGTTCTACCAGTTAGACTATATGTTTTTAAACAGTATGTTATAGCTAAGAAAAGACTTGTATATACAAGCTTTCAAACAGCATGTTCTAGCTTTACAGATTTAGACATGCGTTTAAACATCATGTTCTAGCTCATATATTAGACCTGTAGATATATACTTTCAAACAGCATGTTCTATCAGTTAAACCTGTAGCATTATGCTTTCAAACAGCATGTTCTAACAATAAGACCAGTCGCTAATTTTGCTCTGTAAATCAGGTTGATATATTACAAATTTTAACATTTTTGCTGTCACTGTATATTGACAAAAGTTAACGGCGAGATGGGTTTTTTTTTTTTGTATACTACCGGTACTTGTTTTAGTGTCCTTATATATGTTTAAGTACAGGGAGATAACTATTACATTATGTAAGCTCCACAGTTATGCACACCACTGTCCTATAAACTACGAGAGTTGAAAGCATAAGCTTAAACGTTCTATTCCCCTTAATATATTATAGGACATCCCATGTGTCTTCGGTATACTTAATTTGACTGTGTACAATATTGGAGTATTTCTCGACTTTATTAGTGATCGAATTGTTGTTAAATAGAAAGTTAAACATTGATACGAAATGTGATCCAGTAATCAGTTCTGTTTATTTTTGTATCTCATCTTCTGCAGAAATGGGTTTACTTTTTTTGAGTTTAATGAATCTGTCTCATTATGAAAGTAGCTTTCAACATTTTGAATGATTGATTGATTGATTGATTTTTTAAAAGCACACCAGCACTTTTAGACTATTTAGCGCCATACAATAGGTTGTATTTATACATGGTTAAAATAATAAAGGTTTAATATCGACCGGCGATATAAAAAAAA
The DNA here is from genome assembly GCA_029339505.1 of Unio delphinus. Lineage (NCBI taxonomy): Eukaryota > Metazoa > Mollusca > Bivalvia > Unionida > Unionidae > Unio > Unio delphinus. The sequence goes on from JAQISU010000049.1 coordinate 2,956,771, forward strand.
CAAATAGTTCAATATAAAATGGTAAGATGTTGGTAACAGTAAAATATGAAGGTTTCGATCATGAGTGGTTGTTATTCAAAGTACTGTGGATATTCACGATGCTGTGTCTTCCTCTAGAAAACACAATCTTTCCTTTTTGGCCTAGAGCAAACTTGGTCATGATTAAAATAAACATTACAGTTTTAATTGTATTAAATAAACATTACAGTTTTAATTGAAACTTAATCCGACCTTTTACCTATCCAATTACCTCTTACTTATTACAGTTTATTATATATATATATATATATATATATATATATATATATATATATATATATATATATATATATATATATATATATATATATATATATAAGTGTGAAAACACTAGCGCCTACGTATGTAAATAGTTACACCCAAGAACAGTGTAGTCAAATGTCTACAAAAATTCAACCTAAAAGAATGATAAGTTAAATATTAGTTTAATCGTAATTCTAAAGTTAAACGGCTACCACTTTGAATGGTCTGACATGCACTATAGTTCTAATGAGTTGTACACCGTCTTGACATAAAGGAGTGACATCTTCAGATCGATGGCTTTGAGTCAAATACTGTGAATGCCCAAAGCATCAACCTTTGAAGAGCGTTTACTTTTCTGTTGTTTTGGATCATTTTTGTTCATACATTTCAAGGTCAGTATTCTGCATTTTAACAAGCATCTTAATGTAGGAGCTTTACTGGAAAATTATATCCCAATTTCAAACGTTTATTGAAAGAATTGCCATTTTAAAAAATCACTTCCAAACGTCACGAAACATGCAATAAACGCACAAACAAATGATGATGGCCTCCTTACAAACAAAGGGCCAAATGATGATAGCCTCCATGCAAACAAAGGACCAAATGATGATAGTCTCCGTACAAACAAAGGACCTAATGATGATAGCCTCCATACAAAGGACCATATGATGAAGTACCAAATGATGATAGCCTCCTTACAAACAAAGGACCAAATGATGATAGCCTCCTTACAAACAAAGGATAAAATGATGATAGCCGCCGTACAAAGGACCAAATGATGATAGCTTTCGTACAAACAAAGGACCAAATGATGCCGTTACAGAATCATTAAAGGGTCACTTTTTCTAATACTCACTGAAAAAATGAAATATACCTTGCCAAACTAAAAAAGTTGAAAGGGATGAAACTCAGCGCTCCTCTTGTCATCTTTACAACGCTTCCAGTCACCCATTTTGCTCTTTGCTTGAGCAATGGCACAAAAGTACTTTTAAAACTTCAGTAAAACCACTTAGATCTTTACAACATTTCCAGTCAGCCCTTTTGCTCTTTGATTCAGCAATGGCACAACAGTAGTTTAATAACTTCAGTATAAACACCTAACTGACATTGTTTGCAATAGCTATAAGAATCATCGTTAAACACCTATTCTGCTAATAGTAACCAGTGACTATATTTCATATACCTCATAAGCCGTGCATTATTCCAAACATATACGAAAATTACCAACTACAACAAGAGAAGGAATGAAGATGACCGTAATATTGTTTGTAAAATGACGTTTAGTATCCCTAATGTAAAGATATTTTTGACACTTGAAAAATGTCACCTTCTGTTAGACTTGTTTTTTAAAATGTTATTGCAAAAATAATATTTGGACAGAGTTTAGTTAGACATAGACATCTGACAACGTGCGGCTTTCTTAAAACTAAGACAAACATTTAGTCGTGTCCCCACCCCCACCCCGATATCACGTCTCATATGTTTTGACCTAGATCCGTAAAAGTTAATAGCTGACCACTACATGTTTGTCTCTCCCCTTTCAAAACCACCCCTGATGGCTTCTAGTTTTAAAAACATTCTCTATTAGTACGGACACTTAGACTAGCATGACTGGGGCTTCTGATTTATATGTAAGCTCTTATTAGTACGTACACTTAGACTGACATGACTTTAATTTGTATTTATCATTAATGAAAAATGTACAACCATATTTATCATATGATAAATGAATAAATATCACATAATGAAAAGGTATGATAAATGAATGAATATCACATTATGAAAAGGTATGATAAATGAATGAATATCACATTATGAAAAGGTATGATAAATGAATGAATATCACATTATGAAAATTTATGATAAATGAATGAATATTACATTATGACAATGTAAGATTTTATTTATCACATGATGAAAATTAAGATAATATTTATCACATGATGAAAATTAAGATAATATTTATCATTGATGAAAATTAAGACAATATTTATCATTGATGAAAATGTACTATTTTGGATCATGTGTTGTGTGAGAGCAACGCTATATCAAATATGATTTCAAGTTCATTTTTAAAATAAAATTCTTAACCGATCTAGTTATGTTACATTACTTACTGAAAGCTGTCTAAATTATATTTTACATCATGAACAATTACTTCTTGGATATGATATAGAACTCTTACATATTGTTTTTGAATTAGTTATGTATTACCTTTTGGAGAGGGGTGATATGCAGTTATATTTTTTGTACTTTATTTTCTTTGCTTTGCCTTTTATAAATATTTTTTTTTCTTTTGGAAAGAATAAAGAGAAATATTTCTTAAACGATTAAAACACCTTGTCACACATAAATTCTATTCTTAGTTGTTTCACAAGCCAATACTTTTCTCTCTTTACATATCATCAACTTAAATGGTCCCCATTGAGTATGGCCTCAACTATTGTGTTTTTTTAAACATAATTTCATCATCATCATTTTACTACGTTTTTAATTTTATATTTTCTGTTTCTATTTCTATTCTATTTCTATTTATATTTCTATTTCTATTCTATTTTTGTGCTTTGTTTTAATATCTTTTTCACCATCTGTTCTGTAAAGATGCGGGGTTTCTTTGAGCTAGTGGGGGTTAAAGGAGCAGGACGACTGGTTCTCTTACAAGCAATAGAGGTATCACGGTACCAAATGTTTTTCCATAGGTCCTCAATGCTAATGTTTTGTGAAATAAATATACTTTCTATCCTACTTCAGCATTGCATCTCACACATTGTCACAGAGAACAATCTTAGATTATCAATTTGATAAGGAGAAACCCTGGTACTCTATTGCATTTAAGAGAGATAACTCTGCTGGAACTAGTGAGGGCTAAGAGTTATCTAGTCACAACAGACCCAGTTTCACCCAGGTGTCCCCCATTTTAAAAAAATCATAAAAAAATAAAAAATATGATTTAGATATGAATTAACTTAATCTCACATGTTGTCAAGAGGCTTAACTTTTTTTTAAAGCCTAACAGAAAGTACAACTCTTGCATAATGACAATCATAGCTAGTGTTGTTTATTTCTCAATGCATGGTTCCCTACACTTTAAGCTCCGCCTACCTGGGGTTGTACAATTGGTACCGTTATACCTCAGTGATCGTTATTTATGTTTCTAATATTGTCGGTGCAATAAAGGAAAGAAGAGTAAAGAAGAACCAGGGGGAAATAACTATCCTGTAGTTTAGTTTCGAGTGGTCGTAGTCTCCTTTAAACAACCGAAATACGTTTCTCTCTAAGACGACAATCATGACTGCTAATGTAATATATATATATATATGTGTGTGTGTGTGTGTGTGTGTGTGTGTGTGTGTGTGTGTGTGTTATTGTTTCTTTTCCTATTATTATTATTATTATTATTATTATTATTATTATTATTATTATTACATTATTATTATTATTATTATTATTATTATTTTACAGGTGTCTCGTAATAGGATTACTCGGAAAGGACAAAATATGCCTGCGCTCTGATGCTAAGTGTTACCTTATAAAATGTGAAGTTCGAAATAACAAAAATCAAACATTAAAAATTAATCGAGTAATTTTTTAAAATGGCAAGCATTATAGATGAGCTCATTCGGGTAATTACTAAACCATCATTTAAAAGGACCGAGGCTGATATCGAGGCCGTGTTACCATGGTTACGAAAACAGAGTCAGCTGCTACACGATCTGGACAATAGTAAGTATATTTACGACTAATATGAATACAATTGTGGTAGTAGTGGTAGTAGTTTTTGTTGTTGTTGTTGTTGCTCCTGTTGTTATTGCTTTTGTCTAACGTTTACACAAGCTATGCAGCACTTGCTACAAAAAGGATCAAATTTTACTACCTTGGAAGTATGGGCGTCAGTGGCGGAAGTCTAGAAGACTGACCTTTGGAACCAAACGTCATGGGCGATAATGAATAGCTTGGTTATCTGTTGTTTTTTAATTATGATTACAAAATTATATCCCAGTATCTAAAAGAAGCCAAAAACCACAATGACAGGGTAGAAGTACAACAACCTTTGATTTTCAAAGATCTGTAAAGACGCATATAAATGTACCCACGTAAAACAATGATCTCCTTTTAATGCTATAATAACGGTGTGTAAAACGTATTCAATTCGATCAACCGTTCAGCTGATTTTTACATACGTAACCCAGCCAAAAGTATGTATGCCTGAAGAAATTTTAAACAGACATGTCTAAGAAAGACATCTAGACAGTATTTATATATTTGGAATAAATATATCTGTACCTGTACAAATATCAACTTCTGACGTTCGTTTATCTGTGTATGTGTACACATATATATTTTTGGCATACGTTTATATGTATATATGTATAAAATATATATTTTGGCATAGTTTTATATGTGTATATGAACAAGTATATATTTGGGCATACGTTTATATGTGTATATGTACAAATATCTATTTTGACATACGTTTATATGCTGAACATGCAAGAATTTCATTTAAATACGTTGTCACGGGGTGTGGAGGATTTGTATAATAATAATATAATAAATACTAGTATATATCCCACCCATTTGGTACTCGGTATCTTAGAAATGACCGCCCTCGATAAAATTAAATGAATTTATATCAGATAATAAAGCTATTAATCGTCTACTCATGTCCTAAAACTACCCTAATTAGTCGAATGGCTAATTCGTTATGCTTTGACCTTACTTATTAACGCACCAGGATTGGGGTTCTGCCAGCCTCTATTTACACAGCAAATGAATCGAATACATTACAGCCTTTCAGTCAATACACACTTACTCTTAATCATACGTGATATCATCTAAATTCGGAGAATTCACACGGATTCTCGTACTCATATAAACTAATGTAATGCATAAAATTATTAAAATCTAATTACTCTGCAAACAAGAATACAAATTCAAACAATACGTCAAACGTATGTAAACAGTAATGTAAGACTTCTTATGCACAACTCAACCTAGTGTCTATGCAAACACGACAACAAATTAAACAAATCGTCAAACTTATCTAAGAATTAATGTACGACTTCCTATGCATAACTCAACATCTCTAAAATTCAAAAGCACATTAGTATATTATGTATTAAACACAATTCATGCAATTGATTCACCAAAGCATTATATATATCGCATCAACAAATTACATAGAATTGTCACACTACCTTTTTGTACTCGTCAATCCAAAACATTTTGGCGGAATGCTTGGACCACGCTTTTTTTAGGAGGGAATTTCTTACAAATCCCACGGAGTCTCTACTGGTTATTTTCTCTTGCAGAATAAAACTTAGACTAATTACAATTCTCGATTATACGATATAAAATCTAGGTAATTTTTAATTGTGAACAACCCCACCCTCCACCCTAACTAGAGTAACCAATCAGAATAAAATATCTAGCCCCCCCTCCCCCCTTTTCAGAGGCGCCAAAGTGGGGTAAGCTTGACCTGGCAGTTTGAGTAACAGAAATTCTTCCTTTTCTCAGTTTTGACAACTTAACCATCAAAATGAAGTTTACCGTGTCCCTAATAGTCCGTCTGGCTACTGGATAAATAAATGTTTAATTAGAAACAAAATTCACTCTCTACAGGACCTTACCGAACACCGTAGTATAGTGATATGATACGCGCTTGTCTCCATAAATCTAATTAATGGTTATCTGGTCTCAACTAATGTATTCTTGTTAGATCGCCATACATTTGCCCCTTCACATACTTACTGTTTTCAAAGTTAGTTTTCATTCAGAATTAAACATGTTACACATATAAAAAATATCATTGTGTGCACTGCATATATACAGGTATGTATTGAATGTGTAAACTTTGTACTACGTACAGACAGGTATGGATTGAATGTGTAAACTTTGTACTGCATACAGACATGTATTATTGAACGTGTACACTGTGTACTACGCATAGACAGGTATGGATTGAATGTGTAAACTTTGTACTGCATATATTGAGGTATGTATTGAATGTGTAAACTGTGTATATCTCATTTTTTTTAATCATAATTACCACGTGTATTAAATTTACAAGAAATAAAAACACGCCAAAGACCAAGTTTTATGTAAGGCCATTCTAAATGTAAGTACATCTAATTTCATTTTAAATAGCTTATGTTAGACCTGATCGACATCCAGCTTTATCTATAGTTTAAAATGTTTGGAGTGTAATGTTTCAAGTAGATTTCATATCAGCAGTGTCTTTATTTGCATTATTGATATCAGGCTTTATTCCTAATTTGTACATGTTTTTTTCACACCGTCAGCGTTAATAATTTCTTCACAGAATAGCGATATGGAGACAACTCTTACATTATATAATAGTTCAGTTCATACGAGTTATTGTCCTTATGAGCTACAACCAACCTCTATCTCCACCCCAACTGCCCACCCACCCAGAAAACCAAACATAATGGTCGCAAAAATTACTTTGATCAAAGACACGTTAATTAAATACCTCGGTATTATTCGTAAACAGGTGTTCCTGTACACATAATGAGACAGAGATACAAGTAATATGTAAGTTTGATATTAAAAATAAAAAATAAACGCTGAATTAATAGTCATCTACACCTGGTAGCGGTTCTTTTACCAAAATACTGTAGCTGATAGGTAGACGACAGTCTCTCTCTCTCTCTCTCTCTCTCTCTCTCTCTCTCTCTCTCTCTCTCTCTCTCTCTCTCTCTCTCTCTCTCTCTCTCAGTTTTATTTGACAACCAAGTCTAAGAATGATGACGTTAGTTGTGATAACTCTTTATGTGGTTCTGTCTTAGTTAGCATATCAACCAAATGTGATTCAACTATAAGAGAATATTGGTTTAAGCTTTAGAGTATCACTACAAATATACATCGACGTAAATGTACTTACATAGACCTAGATCAATCAAGATAAATGCTTTTCAAATTATCCATCGCAATTTTTTTAATTATTCATCGTAGTTTTTTTCAAACAAACAGGCCAATGTTGCAATGATAATTTTTCATTTACGCATGCTTCTAGTTGTTTCTTTTCTGTGCCATTCTTCAAACTTCCATCCCTATTCGTATGCTTCAAACTATTAATGCGAGTTCGATAAATCAACTTTAAGCAAGGCTCGAGTATAATCACTCACGAGAGCTAAATGGAGAATAAAACTATTCAACAATCTCGAACATGATGAAACGTGCTATCCTTGAGAAAACGTTTTAAATATTTTGAAGTGTACTTGAAAATTTTGTGTACCTGTCAATGAACCTATCGGGTTTGAACATTAATCAAGAGTATTAAGGAAAGTCGAAACATCGTATTTTATACAGCCTTGATACTTTGCATTTGTTAACAACTGCGTGTATACTATTTATATCTGTGGTTAAGTAGGCGTATGAGAGTAAAGTGTCCTTTTTTCTTATTATTCATATTGTACTACTGCTACTTTCACCACCACCACCACTAATACTGTTGCTACCACTGATAGTATTAGTAATATCATCACCACCATTACTGAAGAAAATGGTAGTGATGGTGAGTAATGTAAATATGAAACTCAATTTTGTCACAAATATATAAAAAAAATCTAGAAATGGACGGGTACCCGCCATTCCCACAAGGACAATGCCGGGTTTTGTACTACCCGGTAAAAACCTACATGGTCTTTTACACGGCAAAATTTCCCTACAAGTCCAGTCATTTATCAAAGCCATACTTGCCGTGTGTACTTTACGGCCGCTTAATTCACAGATATTTCCTCTTGACTAATATTATAACCGCCTTAGCTATACATACATACATACATACATACATACATACATACATACATACATACATACATACATACATACATACATACATACACACACACACACACACACACACACACACAGACAGACAGACAGACAGACAGACAGACAGACAGACATACATACATACATACATACATACATACATACATACATACATACATACATACATACATTTGGAGTAAGCGCATTTGATAGCGCCCCGTTTTTAAGCAATTCTTAGATTTTTTTGTGTGATTATTACGATTCGGCGACATGGAAATATTCCTAGCCCGAAATAATTAGCCAGTTATTAGGAGCAAACGTCACGGAGTCGAATGTTAGTGAGTTTGAACCATGCCATGGTTCGCTAGTAGTCAATTTAGGTCCAAACGGAATGACTGTCCTTGTGTAACATGGTCCATATTAAAATCTAGTGGTGTATAATAGTGTTGTGGTTGAGGTGGCAGTATTTTTGGTAGGAAACCAGTAAATTACACAATGGAATCAATAAGTTAGGACTTGGTAGATACCGGTTATGGGTCCATAGTTGAAAATAGGCGTAATTGTATATGCGTGATACGCCTGTAAAAGTGTTTATTGACTGGCCTAGGGTGGCGCAGTTAAATAGTTCCCAGTGAGAAAGGGAATACTAATGTATTTTCTATGGCATAACCGGCTGACGGTACGGAAATCTGATGATAATGAAGAAAAAAACATGCAAAGGTGCGGTTAATGGAATTTTGGGCAAGTTGTTTTAACAGTGGTCTCCAATCGATTAGAGCAAATATATTATATAAAAGCAGATACGTCTGACTTTTCAATTTACAACTCAAATTGTAACAGAAGTCTTTGGAAATTTGGGGAAAACATATGACTTCCAGCGGGATTCGCGCCAAGGGTTTGACACGGCTCGGTCAAGTGAAACCCCTCTGCGTGTAACAATACATACATACATACATACATACATACATACATACATACATACATACATACATACATACATACATACATACATACATACATACATACATACCAGGTGTAGTTATAAGATTATCACTTGTTTATTTAATACGTAACTTTTCGTATGGGTGACTGGAGATACCAGTAAATTATAGGAAAGGTTTGGATAGGTGGTTGGGGATACCTGTACATTATAAGGAATTTTGGATGGGTTTCTTCAAAATGAACATACATTATGGGGAATTTTTGAATTGGTTGTTTGAGTATGCCAATTTCATTGTTGAGAGTTATCGGATGAGTTGGTAGGGGATACCAGGATTTTAAAAGAAATCTATAAGTTTCGTTACCGCACCGTCTGCATTTACAATATCCATGTCCTAAACAGACTGAGTGACTGAGAGACAAAAGTGAAGACATACAGACTTCTATTTTTTTTAGATTATAGACGTAAAGGAAACGTATTTTTTTTTCAAATTAATTGATTCATTAATTGTAATAGAACGCTTTTAAAAGTTCAGTGAATATATTACTTGAATAAGACATTACACTAGAACTCATTCTCATTACTCGTCTTCATTGTCCTTTGAAAGAACAAGTAATGCTCTTCTCACTTCGTTTACCTTAAAATTATGTAACAGTATCTTAAAATGCATTCTTATATATGTACAGTTATTACATTATGTCACAACTTCCCACTGGCAATAGCTAAAAAGTACGTTCTTAATACGGTACAGTTATTAAATTATGTCAAACATTTTCACTGGTAATAGCTTAAAATACGTTTTTAGTACGGTACAGTTATTAAATTATTTCACAACTTCCCACTAGCAACAGCTTAAAACACGCTGTCAGTGTCTCATATAGGTATTAAAACACGCTGTCAGTGTCTTATATAGGTATTAAACGGTAAATTTTCCCACATACGGTGACAGTGTCTTAGCTGTACTATAAGTATATAAATTAGTGGTTTATCCTTCGGGGGTTGAAGTTTATCTGGTTTATGTTTACTTACAATCAAGGTCACGTCTGGATTACGTACACTGTAGGCAACAAATGTATTTACATACATGTGTGGCACCAGTACGAAATGGTGTATTATGGAATACACAATATGACTATACTATTATTTGTTGTTATTTTGTTTTAGTGAGTGTAACAAATTCCGTCGTGTTGCCTAGTTATAAACTTTTAGAAAATATAAGAAACTTTTGATAACTGCCAGAAATAAATGACCAGGTGTTCCATACAAAAGTTCAATTCAAAGACTGGGAGAAAGTTATATTGTTCTTTTCTGAGTGCAGAGGAAATTCATTCGGGAGGTAAGAATTTGATGTCTGATACCTCGATACTTTGCTCTCTGTGATTGATTTTATCAACAGACAGACAAACAAATGTATGACCAGATTAAAGTCACTAATGAATATACATAAATGAAACATGAGTCAGTCCCATTTAACATTTTTGATGCAATCTGACATGACGTCACTAATTTATTGGCTGTACGAGTTAAGAATCGGCTTGCTATGATATTTTGCATAAATATGCAGTATTGAAAGTCGCAACATTAACATATGTTGTTCATAAGTTGTATTCATCACGGTGTTGACCAAACTAAACTCGTCATGCCTGAGTATCAATTGGCTCTTGTTCGAAAGTACATTTAACAATTGATGTAAATGCGATCTGACCGGTCTTTCCGTCTGGTATTAATGTTAGATATAAATCATGTCCACTTTCCAACAGTGGCACTCACATCGGATAAGATATTTTACAATGACTGTCAAACTGTCAAAATGGCCAGTCCATTGTACACAAAAAGCAACACAAACTTGCTTTGAACAATGATTACATCATGCATTTAAACATATTTATGGTACCTGCCTCTCGTTCCAAAAGGAACATTGACTGTATAATATTTGATCTATACAATAATATTATTAAATGATAGCACGACAAATTGTCAAGGGTCTTCAAAGCGCTCGTATTTATTACATGTAATAATTTATCAAAAAGACAGTTTAAAACGAAATACTATTTGACGTGAAGCTAGTGAGTGTACCTCAAATCACAGAGCATTGTGCTTGATCATTCTCAAATTAGTAAATACTGCAATGACCTTCAAGTGAACAGGTTAGGCAGAACCGTTTTGATTGAAGTCATTATGACATGGTGCATAAAAACAAAAATATAAAAGACCTGGAAAGACAGACAAAACGACGTACTGTTTATATCCTAGAATATTGACCAACAGCAAAATAAGTTTAAATTATCATATATTATATATATTGCTCAGTATTTATATTTCACTTTAATGATTAGATATCAAGGTCTTGTTACGATAACTGTATTCAGTAGAATACGCTGTTTGTAGGTTTTGACCTTTACATTCCTTAAAAAAAATGTCCTACCTATATTCTCAATTATTTGCTTACCTGCACAAGTAAACATAATCTCAGATTGATCATGCTACACATACGTAATTGGTAAAATCTTCGAAATAGGTATCACAAAGACAGGTGAATAATTTTTTCTAAAGCAATAAATATACGCTTATTACGAGATTTCTATCTTCATGATCATAGGTTGTTCATTGGAAATAATAAAGTTTGTTCGCCTACCGACTACTATGTATAAACTGCATGTTTTAGCCCATCCATACATTATACAAGTAACCTAGAATAGTAAGTATCGATAGGTTTTAAATGAGAGCAACTGTGGCGAAGCTGACTGTAAGGTAGGTATAAAATATACGTATAGCACAGTCGCTTAAATTAGAATTAATGTATTAGAAAGCTTTGTCCGAATTAGGTTGTCACGAATAATAAGTGTATTGGAAGAAATAAATGATTACGTTGAATCTAAGCCGTTGCAGAAATATAATATCTTACATCAAACGTAGCTGAAAATTAGCGTGAACGTGATAGAATTATGTTGGCTAGGTTTAAGAGACTCTTCCCATAACTTCAAACGATGAAAGAATCCAGAAGCGCGTGGATCTACTAAACAAGGTAAATGTGCAAGCCTAATCGCATACAAAAGGGCCAAAATTGTCATCCAAAACTCAGGAAACATCTCTCGGACGACGTCTGACTGTGCCTGCCGATGGAGGTCTGTATACATGAATTTGAAAATCCACTGCTTTAAAACAAAGGAGAGTAAATGTCGTCGTCAACAGGAGACTTATGTATGTATACAGTATGCTAATAAGTTTCATATTAGATGTCATGTAGGTACAAGTCCAAGCAGCATATATTTGATATTTTGTACACGTGCAGACGAACTGTCCCACCTTTGTTGGGACTATTCCATATTTAACTGACATACATATTTACATAATGACAGAAGGGAACCGGTACGTGTTACCAGACCAGACGCGGTGTTAGGAGTACCTTGGGCCTAGAGTAGTCTGGTTCCCTGCTTAGTATGCTCTCTGCGTTGCACTCCGCTATACTAAGTCAGGCGAACACCGACGCCATATTGTCACATGATCAAAACAAATGGCCTCCTATGGAGAGATAAAGTTATCTAACAGCTACACTTTTATTCCCTTAATATTCCCTTTCTTAGTGACACAATGTGAACTTTATTAGTACTTTTGATTTGAACTATAGCAGTCATTATATTTTGTTCAAGGTTAACCACCAATTAGGTCATATCATAATTTTTACAAATATTTTTACTAGCAGGCGAAGATGAAAGAAAAGCGTACGCAAAACGATATTTTGTCAATATTGCTCAATTTATACAGCGTCATCTCAAACATTCCTTTTCCAATCGATTCCTTGATTTATTCTACATCGATATTGATATGATATGATGTACGAAAGCTTAAATATAGTCTAAGATTAATACGAAAATATCACCCCTCTTTCGCGAGGGGATGAGGGTAACGGTTGTTTAGTAAATATTGCACACATCGCACTAAGTCAACTAATATATTCTGGTTGCAATAAATGACCTGATCATTTTACTTCGATGTAGCGTTCTGGAAAGGTTGGGGTGGGGTACTTCCAAAATATTAATTAAAATATTATAGAAGTTCCACCTGGCTCGTGAATTTAAATTTAGATTAAAGACCAAATAGGTATACGGCTCTGAGCCCCCAGTTATATATATATATATATATATATATATATATATATATATATATATATATATATATATATATATATAACACGAAGATGAAATTCAACAATAACAATTTAATGAAACCTATAAAGTTAAATGTCACATAATCACTTGTCCTCTAAGTGATAGCCTATTTCATCTTATGATTTTCAGTGTGAGTTCGATTTTCCACCTGGCCTTTGGTTGTACTCATCTATTATCCTATCCTTCCGCTCTTCCTGAATTTCACCTCTCCCGATTTCTCTCCTCCTTTCACTTTCTTTCCTTTCTTTATCACAGCAATTGGGGACACTTTTCCTGGTCTGTCCCCGAAACTTCCTCTTCAGATTTCCCTCTTTCCTTCTCTTCCTTCCGTCTATAACGGAGACACTGGGACCACTCACTAGTCTGTCCCCCGAAGCTTCCTGTGAAAATCACAAGGCGTTAACATATGGTTTATCAAATCTCCCCTCACACTAAATCATCCATTAACCATCAGATAAGGCTATTACGTTTTAGGACACGCATACATACACATCGAAATTCCCACACACTCTTACAGGGAACCAATGGGGTAATAGCACGATATCATATATCCATACATCATATCACATAAGTATATATATATATATATATATATATATATATATATATATATATATATAATCTCGTTGTACTACGACAACCAGATGTATGTCTGTACACTACACTCCCACAAGCATACACAAATATTCAAATATTCATATTATTAATTTCTCACAGTGAAATCATTTCAAAGATAACAATCAATTTCTATAATTACATGGATAATGTGCTATTGTACTATAAAATAACCACATAGCAAATTATAATAATATTAATTCTTACGACGGCTAGCAAGCAATACGATTCTTTACAAATAGGAACTCATTCTTCAAATATACAAACATATCAACATCACAAATAATTATTCCTACTACGATTTTAGTAATAATACGTATATATAACGATCTACAATTAAATGCAGTAGCAGAAAGCAAAGATCAAACAAATAGCTCACTGACCTTTTTAGAAGCTATACTTAGAGTTCTGGATCTAAGCGTTTTCCGCCAATTAACGTATGGCTACGGAGTTCCAATTCTTTACAGACAATCCTCCTTAACGGGTAATCGGAAACTAAAGCTAGCCGGCCGGTTAAAGATATTATATTTTAAAATAAATCAGGGTCCCACCCCTTCCTCGATTCTGATTGGGTAGCGCTGGGGCCCTATCCACTCGACGTATTCAATCTGGCGGTCAGTCAGCGTATCCAGAAGATAAGGCACGCCCACTCCTTCTGGCAGCTTCTTGATGTACAAAACATTATCCCAGTCCAAGGGTGCTAATTAAACTTCTGACGGGCTTTTGGTCAGCTTCCTCTCTTAACTATGGTAACTTACGTAAGGGATGGTGTTAGCCTGCGGTCATGTGCAACAATAAACAGTGGCTTGTCCGACTTACTTGATAACACATGGTTCTAATTTAATTTTGAGTCGGGCAACGCCACATTCGATATCAATAGCTCGCTTTACATGACACATCAGACTTTACCAAATATTAGGATTGAAAAAACAACACTATTCGTGGGCGGAGCCCCGAGTGGCAGTGTTGTCTAAAGCGCTCACTGAAACGGATCACTGCCATCTCACCTCTGTATGCGTGGGTTCGAGTCTCGGATGCGGCTAATGTGGTTTTGTGAGATAGCTTGCCAGTAGCTTCTCGTGGGTCGGTAGTTCTATCTGGGATTTTCCCGGGTTCTTATTCCACCATTTATACTGGCCGCCATGTATCGCCCATCTTGTGCTAGAAAATGGCATTACACTCTACAACAACAGCAACCATATTCCACAAGCGGATGAATGTGACGATATTTGGTTCAATATTGTGCCTTCGTACGGCACTATGTAATTTCTAAAAAAAATATTCCATTCGCAATCAATTCCTTGATACTTTTTACATCAGAATAAATTTAAGGCGACAAATGACAAATTTTGTTTGCCAGATATTAAGACCAAATGATATCTCTTTAATGAAGTTAGGGGGAAGGGATGTTGATTGAGTTTTCTGTGTGCCCTTTGTGCCGTCTGGTTGAACCCTATTCTACGAAGTGGTGAATATGACGATATTTGGTTCAATATTGTGCCTTCGTACTGCACCATGTAATTTCTAAAAATAATATTCCATTTGCAATCAATTCCTTGATACTTTTTACATCAGAATAAATTTAAGGCGACAAATGACAAATTTTGTTTGCCAGATATGAAGACCAAATGATATCGCTTTAATGATGTTAGGGGGAAGGGATGTTGATTGAGTTTTCTGTGTACCCTTTGTGCCGTCTGGTTGAACCCTATTCCACGAAGGGTGAATATGAAGATATTTGGTTCAATATTGAACATTCCGACTGAATCATTTAACAACATTAATTGCTATCAATACTTTTCACCTCAGAATTGACGTAAGGCGACAGATGACAGATTTCATTTGCATAATATAAATAAGACCAAAATACCATCTCTTCTATATAAAAGAGGAGTGGGCTGACGGTATTTTGTGAAACAAGTGCTTCTTAGATTACATCATCTGATAGTTAGATTTGTAGTTATTCTTTGATCAAGTGTACTTTGATATTGATGTATATCGTTCATGACAATCCAGATTCTGACAAACATTACACACAACACCAACCATCTTCATACCAAATTCTTATCAAATTGGTACTAACAGCAGCCTCGCTAGGTACTCAGCATTAAGAGGTCAGTGTTAGGACTGGTCGGCCTGTTACCATTATAATGTCCACCTAATGATGCCCCAATGCTAAACATCACCATAAACTGCTACACTTCAGACATCATAACGATATGACTGAAAAGTTGTTACAGCTACGTTAAAAATCCAAATATATATATATATATATATATATATATATATATATATATATATATATATATATATATACACACACACACACACACCATCTTCTATGAGGCAGTGAGGCTGATAATTTGTACAATATTTCTGACTGTCACCTAAACAAATTCCGTTTGCAGACGATTCCTTCACGAAAGTCGCTTAGTTACGCCCAACCTACCCTCAAAATTAGCAATTGGAGCTAATATTACCATTAAACAACCTTTTTTACGGGGGGTGGGGTTACCCTAGACTTAATTTTGGGTGGAGTAATATTAGAATTTCATGTTATGAACTACTTCTTAAAACATTTTACATTGTTGTTGATATTTTTTTTAAACACAAATTATATTCATTGTGTTATTAGGAAAAGCAGGTTACTTGCCTCAACATGACACAAATTGCATTGTGCTGCTGTCTTTTTAATTAATTTTAAATTAATTAAATTAATTTAATTAATTAAACATACACTAATATTAAAATTCTTATTTATACAAGTGAATATTTAATTTTGTTAAACTTAACACCGTGAAGATTTGATTCCAAATTATCGCATCGACGTGTAGTGCTATTTAATCATTATTGTTTTGCCTAGACAACCCACTCCAGGATCCTTCCCCACAACCACCCGCCTTGATAGAAGCGAAAGTATTTTGGTCTTAATCTTTGGCAAGCGAAAGCTGCCATCTGTCGCCTTAAATCAATTTTTATGTAAAATATATCAAGGGATTGATTGCAAATGGAATCTTCAACAAATTACGTGCTTAAGTTGGAATGTACAATATAGGACCAAATATCGTCACATTCACCACCTGATGTAATAGCCTTGTCACTTCGATCCTAATATTTGGCTAAGTCTAAGGTGTCATGTACAAAGAGACTTCAATCTCAATATTAAATAAATCAAGTTGTTTATTGCAACCAGAATATATTAGATGACATGGTGTGAAGTGTGCAATATTTGCAAAGCAATCGGTACCCTCACCCGCTCGTAAAAGATGGTCGATTACTTTTGCCTTAATCTTTGGCTATATTTAGGCTGTCGTACATCATCACATATCGACTTCGACGTAAAATTTAACAAGGAATCCAATGGAGAAGAAATCTCGGAAACGAAACTTTGTAAAATTACAATATTATCAAAATACCGTTATGTAAACCCTTTACCTTTATTTTCGCCTGCTAGCAAAAATATTTGTGAAAAAATATTTGACGAATTGGTGCTTAAGCTTGTACACTATATAAAGACTGCTGTAGTTCAAAGCAAAAGTGTTAGTAAAGTTCATATTCTTTCATTAAGAAAGAGAATATTAAAGGAATAAATGAGCCACGTGACAATATAGAGTCTGCGTTCACCTGACTTGTATAGCGGAGTGCAACGCAGGGAGCATACTAAGCAGGGGACCAGACTATGCCTAGTGCTGACCATGACTGCGCGGGGCCAATTTACCGGAGAATATAGCTTGATAAACTCATAAGGACGACCTTAGGCCTGAAGAGCGGGCCCTCCTCAAAGGCAGGGCCTTGGACAGTCACCCCCCCCCCCCAATACTGTCACTGTACCAGAATAATGTAGACGTACTTGAAATCAAAAGAATTCTTCTACGCTAAGCTCGAGATATCATTTTTTTGTTGTTGCGAATTTGGTTGAATCAAAAACTTTCGTGCAATTCATTTTATGTTCAGTTAGTCCGAGTTTCATCTGACCCTTGCCACCCAATTTTGGATATATGGACATTTATATTGGGGTGTAGGTTCAGAGCGCATTCCTTGTAGAAAAGTTGAAATTTGCCTACACCAGTTAGTAACGGCATGGGGTAGCCGCTTACTTGCTAACCCAGCAATCTTGAACGATCTTTCATCAAGATATACCTGCATGAAATCGATAGGAATATGATTTATTTTCTCAATAATCGTGAGCATATAATTCGTTATGTCTTTAATCCGCTAGCAGACGAGACGAAATCACATCGTTGCTGAAATTTGACTTGGATCTGGCCATCTGCATTCTGAGTCACGTGACTATACAAATCTGGCAACCTACATGTCAATGACATCAGATGTCATACAATCACGTGATATCAACAATGCGACATTTCTAGTGTTGCTGTAGGAAAACAAATATGTGGACATCCCAATGTCACGCTTGAGCAGGACAGCAAAGCAGATGCCGAAGAACGTGGGGTCTAGGACGCGATCCTGTTTCACTCCGCTGCGGTTCGGACGTTGAGCTATCGTACTGCACTGTGACTTTCATAACAAAGAAGGACTGAATCATGCTACTCAGCTTTGGAGTGCATCCGATCTTTTTCTCGGATTATGAAGAGTCCGTCTCTGCTGACCAGAGTCTGTCTCTGCTGACCATATCGAATACCTTGGTAGGGTCTATAAAGGCCAGGAAGATGGGTTAGTATTGTTCTCTGCATTTCTTCTGTACTTGCCTGACGGAGTGACCGAGAAGATCATGTTGATTGTGGAACTCTCTCCGTGGAACCCGCGCTGCCGTTCTGGATACACTCTGTCTGCTGAGAAGGGATATGCCCCTGTAGTTGTTTCAGTCATTACTGTCGTTTTTGTTCTTGTACACGGTTACGATGTTGGCGTCTCTCATGTTACGAGGCACTGCACCCTCATCATTTATTGGGGCTATACCTAAGGGCAATTTCTCTAAGGCCTTCTTTAGTTCTGCTACAGTACGTTTCTCATCCAGTTCCACCATGAGAGGGATGTTTTCGATGAAGATGAGAGCATCGTTGGTCACGCGGTTCTGTCTGGAGTACAGCTCAGAGTAGTACTCCACCCAACCCTCCGTCAGCTTGCCATTGTCGTGGATGGTATTGCCTGTGATTCTATCACGTTCTTCGGGATACACATTGCTTTCGTTATGCTATTGTACATACCTCTGTTGTTTCCGATATCTGCTGATGACTGGATGTTCTGACAGAACTGATCCATCATTCGTTGATGCACGGTCGTACTAACCGCTGCCTCTTGCTTGTGGTAGACCTGTATGCCTGTTGAGTCATCTGGCATTGTGATAGTTTATATTCCAGGTGAGCACTGCGACGTTTATCTGTGACTGTCGTGAGTGTGGTGGAGTTAGCCTTAAACCAGTCGTTGTTCCTTGACTGCTTCTTATCAAAGATCCGTGTGTCTGTGCTGTACACAGTCTCTCTGGTGTGATCACATATCTCCTTGGCACTGACGGTGGGAGGTTCTGAATCAAACATCTTGGAGAGGATATAAGTGAATTCCTGTCTTGTCTGGATATGACGTCTAGCTCACATGAATGAGTGGTTTAACCTCTTGCCAAGAACAGTGTATCTTCTTTGGCTTCATTTTTCAGCATATCAGCGAGTGGTCAATGTGTCAGTCAACGCCGTAAAAGGTATGGATAAGAGAAGCACGCCCTTCATGGCAAGCCGTCTCGTAGTGATCAAGTCCAGCTGGTGCCAGTGTTTGGACAGGAGATGCGTCCAAAACACTTAAGGATGTGGCTTTGTCTGAAATAATGAATTGGTGATGCTGAGGTAGTGGTTTGAGCAAATCTCAAGGAGTCACTGCCCCTTCTCGTTCATCTTCCCAATGCCAAACTTGCCAAGAGTCATGGTCAGCACCAACACTAGCGTTGAAGTGGCCCAGCAATATCAAGTTCTCTTCCCTGGGAATTGTGTCAATGAGCGAGTTTAATTCGTCATATAGCTCATCATTGGTATCTGTGTGGGAGCGTGAACACTGATCAGGTTTACAGGAACGGTTGTGACGTAGAGTCAAAGGGATAACAGTTTTCATTTTTCTTCTTGGCAGTGTTCTATAATCCTCAGGAAAGAGTTCCTGACGGCGAATTCATCACCAGATTATCAACTGCCTGGCTTTGTCAGCGCCCTTTCCTTGCCAAAAGAACATATAGTTCTCTTCTCCGAGGGACCGGTAATCTAATAGCCGTGTTTCCTGATGTCAATCCGGAGTTTTGCAAGTACGTCATTGATGACAGACGTCTTTCAAACATCGCTGATTGCCTGGAGGTCACCTGATTGTCTAGCTAGAGGATTGGAGGTTTCCTTGTTGCTTTTCGTGTTTATTTCTTGCTGCAATAGTTAGAGTCAGCTTTGTCAGGTACTCGCGTACCTTAAGCACTACGCACCCAGTAAGGCAGACGAACTGTAGCGGAACAGCACCTTATTGTCTGGGTCTGGCCAGCTTGAGGCGGGCGGTAGCTGTCCTAAGAGACCTGTTGTTCTCTCCAACCGTCGGAAAAAAAAAACCTGGCGTCTGACTCTACGCCAATCGAGCGATGACTTATAACCGGTAAACTGCTGCTTCGCGTGTTGTGTCGACGATGTAAAGCGTAGCTGGAGTATCCTCTCCAGAGCGCACGCCTGGGCAGGGTGATATGGAGAAATAGTTGCTGCCCATGCAGCTGATTCCTACTCTCCACGTAGCTGATGGATCCGTGGGAAAGGGCAAGCTAATATTTTATGGCACAAGCGGTGTCGCAGGCATCGCCGAGATGACACTGAAAACAATACCGTGTCGCCTTAGGGACTCCGTATCTGGATTTTCTGTAAGGGCTTACTCCCATAGCCTTTCCCATGAGAAAATATAGTCGCAAGGCAGCGAAGGTTTGAGGTCAGAGTTTACCTTCTCCTAGATGGGCGACCACCCAAAATTAACGAGCTCCTTCTACCCGAAGCGCCTGGTTTTGAGGCTCCAAAAACTCGCATGTCATACCTTCTCCAGTGCGTTTAAACAGGTTCCGACGGGCTTAGTTAAGCTACTCGTTAAGGCCTGGAGCTGGATTTGGTTGCCAGAGGCTCTATGCAAGCCATTGTTATATTTTCCCCACATCCACCCAGGCGATAACAACCCTTTGAACGTTTCAGTCATCGTAGCGATGTGTCTGAAAAATTATTAAAGCTACGTTAAAAATCTAAATCACACACACACACACACACACACACACACACACACACACACACACACACACGTGTCTATCTAGAAGTAAGTTACAGTTTTTGTTCTAAGATCTTGTTTACTTAAAAGTGTGTTACTTTTTATTCTGTCAACATGTCTAGATTTGAGTATGTTACATTTATACACACAATGTCGTAAATAACGCGAATTATTACAGAAATTTCGATATACTTCTGAAAATTAAATAAACACCACGGGTGCTTTTTAAAAAATATTTAATTGATAACAGTTGTTTTTATACTTGCTATTAAATCAATTATTGAATGCTACATTTTAGATACATTTAAATAAAGATATAACTAGTATGTCCTTCTCAAAGAACTAACTACTCTATCAATCAAGTGCTTCCCTACGCCATAGCATATACGTTCTTTTATGCTCTCATAATTTATCCCAAATTATTTCATTGTTTTTGAGAGTTACTTATTTTTATTTTAAATGTGTCATTGTGTTTCTTTGAATTTGCAAGATTTCTCTCGAAGGTCTGTGGACATTATAACACAGTAAAGGAAATGGGGCCGTATATATAACGTAGGTATCTAGTAGATCACACTATACATGTGGGAGGGGGCATATATTTTCTTATCGGCAATAATGTAGTCAATATTCTTTTAGCAACGTTACATTTATTCCTATCATAATTTGATAATTTCTTAATATTATGCCAGTCCCATCTCTCTCTCTCTCTCTCTCTCTCTCTCTCTCTCTCTCTCTCTCTCTCTCTCTCTCTCTCTCTCTCTCTCTTATATCAGTGTTGTACCGATCCTCTGGGTCAAGTGAGACAGTTTTTCTTATAAGTCTAGTATGATGGGAAAATACTAATGGTATAGAGATATTTTTGGGTCTTCGGGTTTGTGTAGATTTTAGGTATACATTGTGCTTCACAAATACACAGAACTAGTCATTATAACATTCATTGTGCTTAACCTACAATTGACACACGGTCTCACTTTACAATACATTTACCTTCGGTTCTAAATTATGCGTTATTAAAGGTGAATTCACTTCGTCCCTCATAATGACTCTTTGTGTACTGCCATCAATATCAGTATAAAATTATATTTCTCTTCAAATAAAAAGGATCTCGTACATTAAAATCATTTAACTGCATATTAATCATAAGATTGTTTAGATAAGGGAAAGCCATTCGTGTCACAACATATTCAGCCAGCAGCAGAGATCAAAATTATGTTTTAGAAAAGCATGGTTTGGTTGGTTCGTACCATTTTGTAAACTTCATTTCTATAATAGAAGTGACTCATACATAACAAGGGCAACTAGTATTGGATTAACCTTCATCTGGCACAGAGATTAAACGGGAATATAAAGTTCTTTTCTGGTTTTACGATTGTATGGAGCGAAGAATGAAAATGGCAAATCAAAAAACAGTTTAAACGACTATTGGCGATTAAACACGGTCAGTTATATTTTGAATTCACCTGAAATAGCTCTATGCACTCTGTATTTCATGAAGAAACGACACAAATTTATATGTTTGATGTTTCATGTACGTGTTCTGAATTATATACATTCCTTGGGTTCATGAATAATTGAATAACATACGACAGGCGATTAAAATATTATCGAAGGTATGTCTTTCATTTATGTAGCTATAGTACTTGATTTTTCTGGTCCCATAACTATGCAAGTTTATTCCACTAATAATCTTAATCATATATATATATATATATATATATATATATATATATATATATATATATATATATATATATATATAGTGTGACCCTTTAACAAACGGATTTTTGCTTCTGCACATTGCGACAGATTTTCAAGCTTATAGTAATATTTTTTATCCTAACAAAGAGCATCGATCATTTTGTTGAGTTTTATTTTGTTAATATGTTTTTAATCTATGTTAGTTTTGCTCTTCAATTTTTTATTATACTTTATTAAGTTTATTGTCTTGTAAAAGTCAATACAATTGTATTAGCTTCACATAACGACGATGTGCAAGAGTCAATACAGTTGTATTAGCTTCACATGCTGTGTATAACGACGATGTGCAAGATTCAATACAGTTGTATTAGCTTCACATGCTGTGTATAACGACGATGTGCAATAGTCAATACAATTGTATTAGCTTCACATGCTGTGTATAACGACGATGTGCAAGAGTCAATACAGTTGTATTAGCTTCACATACTGTGTATAACGACGATGTGCAAGATTCAATACAGTTGTATTAGCTTCACATGCTGTTATAAAGACGATGTGCAAGAGTCAATACAATTGTATTAGCTTCACATGCTGTGTATAACGACGATGCGCAAGGGTCAATACAATTGTATTAGCTTCACATACTGTGTATAACAACGATTTGCAAGAGTCAATACAGTTGTATTAGCTTCACATGCTGTTATAACGACGATGTGCAAGAGTCAATGCAATTGTATTAGCTTCACATAAGGACGATGTGCAAGAGTCAATACAGTTGTATTAACTTCACATGCTGTGTATAAGGATGATGTGCAAGAGTCAATACAGTTGTATTAGCTTCACATGCTGTGTATAAGGACGATGTGCAAGAGTCAATACAATTGTATTAGCTTCACATTCTGTGTATAAAGACGCTGTGCAAGAGTCAATACAACTGTATTAGCTTCACATACTGTGTATAACGACGATGTGCAAGAGTCAATGCAATTGTATTAGCTTCAGATAAGGACGATGTGCAAGAGTCAATACAGTTGTATTAGCTTCACATGCTGTGTATAAGGACGATGTGCAAGAGTCAATGCAATTGTATTAGCTTCACATAAGGACAATGTGCAAGAATCAATACAATTGTATTAGCTTTACATGCTGTGTATAATGACGATGTGCAAGAGTCAATACAGTTGTATTAGCTTTACATGCTGTGTATAACGACGATGTGCAAGAGTCAATGCAATTGTATTAGCTTCATATGATGTGTATAACGACGATGTGCAAGAGTCAATGCAATTGTATTAGCTTCACATGCTGTGTATAACGACGCTGTGCATACTGTGTATATATAGAGGCTCCTAGTGGCCGAAGTGGTCTAAGGCGCTGTCCGTTACGGATCACTGCCATCTCACCTCTGCGTGGGTTCGAGTCTCAGATTCGGCCAATGTGGGTATGTGAGAGAGCTTGCTGGGCCGGTGGTTCTTTCCAGGAGTTTTCCGGGTTCTCCCTCCACCATTAATACTGGCCGCCACGTATAGCCTATATTGTGCTGAAAAATGGCGTTAAACCATAAAAAATAAAAACATACTGTGAATAACGACGATGTGCAAGAGTCAATACACTTGTATTATCAATAAATATTGTGTTTAACGACGATGTACCACGTGTGTAAAATCAACAAGGATACCGTTTTATTTAAATTGATATTATTATTGTTCTGCTTTGTAAGGGGGGTTGGGTTAACGTGGATAGAGTGTGAGAGATCAGAAAGCATGTACGGTAATAGTATAACAAGAAAATAGTGCTGTATTTTATCCAAACCAATCGAGAATGTCAGTACCGTTGTATTAAAAGCGAACTAGCTAAATGATACGAGTGTATTTGATATGATATGACTGTATTTACGACTGTATTTTATATAATACGGCTGTATTTTATACGATACGACTGTATTTACGACTGTATTTGATATGATACGATTGTATTTGATATGATACGACTGTATTTGATATGATAACACTGCATCTAACACGTCATTTAATTGCTTTACATATACAGTGTATCACACTTCCAAAGTCTAAGTGCATATACGTAAACAGCATGCATGTTATAATGCTTAAAGACGTAAAGAACTTCCTTTTTATTCTATTATACAAAACTTTCCAAACAAAAAAAAATCGTGAAAAAAAGTTTATCTCAACTATTACCCTTGATTCTCTACCCGCCATACGGGTCGTGCATTGTTAATGTACAACCTGAACAGGTAGGACAAAACGAAGTGACTTGCAAGCAACCAGTCTATATGCATCACTGCACGATAGATAACTCCACCGTGGTAATACGGGAATTTCGCTTTGTAATTGCACCTAATTATCTTTATTTAGTCTTTGAAGAAGGTTAAAGCATTATGTTGTTGAAAGTCAACTTCGTTCTAAAATGTCATTCGGTGATAAAGTAAACTCTATATATCTGGTAGATACAAGTTTAGTTTATGTAAAGTGAAACTTGATTCATGCGTATTTTGTATTTGCTTTTAACTTTTGCAATAAAATCGAACAGGCAGCTCTTTTGAAATATTTTACGCCCGATGACTTTTTGCCGAGATTAAACCGATGAAATTCAAAACCATCCTAACAGGGTCTGTTGATCGTCAAATCTGTATGAGCATCACTCGTCTATGATTTCCCATTTGGACATAAAACATACAAATCCTCTTAGAATTTCATTTATCCATACTATCACGTGACTCAGAGAACTGTACATCCACCTAGAACTTGGTAAAGTTCTGTATAATATATTTATTCAACAGGTATCACTCGCTTTTTCTTCTTTCCGAAAAAATAAACCATCTAAACCGTAAAATCCATCAACATTCCCGTGCGGAAATGCCATAAATATATTAAAGCCGTAGAATGCATTGGTATAAAAAAAAGGCATTGCAGTGGTGTAACAACCACCAAAGAAGAAAAAAAAATATTAATTAGGTGGGGACAGAATTCCTTGCTACTCAAGTGATGTTGTTCGTATCCTCTGGAAAACAGTGTCGCAGTCTGACGATTAGTCCGAGTTTCCTCTAATCCCTGACACCCCATTTTTGATATTTGGATATTTATGTTAGAATGTACAGTCGTTACGGCAGATGGGGGGGGGGGGGGGGTGCAACCGGGGATATATACCTGATGACATGGCCCGTAAGGGGGCCCAGGTTGAATAGCACTTTTTTAATTTTATAAAAGAAACAATTTGCTTGACCAGGAACTAAGAGAATCCATGTGTTTCTTACCCCAGGGCCCGTTATAGCTCTCAACGGCCCTTTGTAGGGTCAGAGTTCACTATTCTATATGACTTCTGATGTCATTGACATGTAGGGTGCGAGATTTGTATAATTATATGATATGGGGTGCAAATGGCGAGATCCAAGTCAAATTTCAGCGACGATGTAGTTTTGTCTCGTCTGTCAACGGATTAAAGATATGATGAATGCTATGCTGGCAGGTTTCTGGGAAAATTAATCATATTCCTATTCATTTCATGCAGGTATATCTCAATGAAAGGTCGTTCAAGTTTGCTGGGCCATCTAGAACGTGCCTATCCCTATGCCGACATCAAATGGTGTCGGCGAATTCCATAGGCAGTGGACCCAGACCCTGCACCCCAACATAAATGTCCAAATATCGAAAATGGGGTGGCAAGGGTCAGAGTAAGACTGTCTATTGTTGTTTTAGGGTTTAACGCCATTTGTCAGCACACGATAGGCTATACATGGAGGCCAGTATTATTAGTGGAGGAAGAACCCGGCAAAACCCTCGGAAAAAACCACCGACCCATGAGAAGCTACTGGCAAGCTTTCTCACATAACTTCATTAGCCGAATCTTAAAAGATTATCTGACGATCAGCTGATTTTTTTCCTGTATAAGCGACAACCTGTTTTACCAGAAATATTTTAAGTATTCTGTCCAAAACATAAACAAATTATGTCATTTTTTAATGTATGCGACTAACCACCCAAACATTCAACCATCTTAACGGATTTTGGTAAGTCGCGCCATTAGTGTTACAACCGTTTGTATAGACATTACCATACCATTGTATTTGCAGGCAACTGTGCCATACTTCAGATGATTTCATCCAAGATAACCTGAACCTAATACCTTTGGGAAAGTACGGAATCCTGTACTTTTTTTCTCACCTTGCACCGTGACCATTACTCTTCGCTTCGCATGACCCTTCTATAATTTCCCCACACGACAAATTAATCGGGAGACATTCTACTAGTTATCGGCATATGCTATTGGATTGCCAGTCTAGGCAGGGTACCAATTAAAACGTTGTATAACATACTGATCCATGCGAGAGGTTTTGTTAATCGAGACTAAATTTCTTCCGAACCTTTTACCCAAAAGTGTGCTCGTCATCTGCATTCGGGGAACACTGGCTGCATGGAGAGAGAGAGAGAGAGAGAGAGAGAGAGAGAGAGAGAGAGAGAGAGAGAGAGAGAGAGAGAGAGAGAGAGAGAGAGAGAGAGAGATGCTAGTTGTTTCTTATTACAATTTTCTCTAAAAGGGTTGCTATGTATGTTTTTCTCACATATTTAGTATTTCTAAATTATGTCCCTCCTGCACTGTATTGAGCTCATTATTTTTCCATATCAAAGAAGCACCGTCCTCACCCGATTCGGAATACACACCAGTTTGCTTGTTACTGATTTTCTGAGTCTGCTTCATTCTTAGCAAGTAACCAGTTGCTGTAAGCATTTACCATGTACAGGTTAAGCGAATCTTCTGATAAATATATACATAACAGCCACTAATGGAGATATAAAAAAAGAGAAACATTTTCCGTATAAACAAAAAAGTCTTACCAATCGTATACAACCACCGACTATGACAAAATTGATATCGTTTGATATGTTCCTCGTCACTGTAAATCTGTTTATGCAAATATAAATGTGTTAAACTGCAAAATAAAAAGTTGGTATGTTTTTCTCAGTATCGCTAATGTTAGTGGAGATCAAAGAAAAGATAAATTATCTTCAAACGTTCCATTGCTCCCTTTATAGATGTGATGATTGACTGTAAAATGTGTACACTATCTAAATCAATAACCTTTTAAAACTATTCACAATTATTCTTTCTTCAAATCGTTTTTATCAATAGATTACTAATTTAGAAAATTCGTCTTTTCAGCAATATAATTTGTTTAGTGTTTTGTATTATTGGCTTTTATGCGTTACACATATTAAACAGTCATGTTGCTGTCTACAAAAATACATTTTACGTTCGTATTTAGTTCTCTCGCTAAATTCATAGAACATGTACAGACCTGAAAATTGTATGATTTGCAATATATCACAAATGTTCCAATACTTAAAATACTGTATAATTTGCAATATATCACAAATATTCCAATAATTAAGATACTGTATGATTTGCAATATATCACAAATGTTTCAATACTTAAGATACTGTATGATTTGCAATATATCGGAAATGTTCCAATAATTAAGATACTGTATAATTTGCAATATATCACAAATGTTCCAATACTTAAGATACTAATTGATTTGCAATATATCACAAATATTCGAATACTTAAGATACTGTATGATTTGCAATATATCACAAATGTTCCAATAATTAAGATACTGTATGATTTGCAATATATCACAAATGTTTCAATACTTAAGATACTGTATGATTTGCAATATATCGCAAATGTTCCAATAATTAAGATACTGTATAATTTGCAATATATCACAAATGTTCCAATAATTACGATACTAATCGATTTGCAATATATCACAAATATTCGAATACTTAAGATACTGTATGATTTGCAATATATCACAAATGTTCCAATACTTAAGATACTGTATGATTTGCAATATATCACAAATGTTCCAATACTTAAGATACTGTATGATTTGCAATATATCACAAATGTTTCAATACTTAAGATACTGTATGATTTGCAATATATTGCAAATGTTCCAATAATTAAGATACTGTATGATTTGCAATATATCACAAATGTTTCAATACTTAAGATACTGTATGATTTGCAATATATCACAAATGTTCCAATAATTTAGATACTAATCGATTTGCAATGTATCACAAATGTTTCAATACTTAAGATACTGTATGATTTGCAATATATCACAAATGTTTCAATACTTAAGAAACTAATCGATTTGCAATATATCACAAATGTTTCAATACTTAAGATACTGTATGATTTGCAATATATCGCAAATGTTCCAATAATTAAGATACTAATCGATTTGCAATGTATCACGAATGTTTCAATACTTAAGATACTGTATGATTTGCAATATATCACAAATGTTTCAATACTTAAGATACTGTATGATTTGCAATATATCACAAATGTTTCAATACTTAAGATACTGTATGATTTGCAATATATCACAAATGTTTCAACACTTAAGATACTGTATGATTTGCAATATATCACAAATGTTTCAATACTTAAGATACTGTATGATTTGCAATATATCACAAATGTTTCAATACTTAAGATACTAATCGATTTGCAATTTATCACAAATGTTTCAATACTTAAGATACTGTATGATTTGCAATATATCGCAAATGTTCCAATAATTAAGATACTAATCGATTTGCAATGTATCACGAATGTTTCAATACTTAAGATACTGTATGATTTGCAATATATCACAAATGTTTCAATACTTAAGATACTGTATGATTTGCAATATATCACAAATGTTTCAATACTTAAGATACTGTATGATTTGCAATATATCACAAATGTTTCAATACTTAAGATACTGTATGATTTGCAATATATCACAAATATTCCAATACTTAAGATACTAATCGATTTGCAATGTATCACGAATGTTTCGATACTTAAGATACTGTATGATTTGCAATATATCACAAATGTTTCAATACTTAAGATACTAATCGATTTGCAATATATCACAAATGTTTCAATACTTAAGATACTGTATGATTTGCAATATATCACAAATGTTTCAATACTTAAGATACTGTATGATTTGCAATATATCAAAAATGTTCCAAAACTTAAGATACTAATCGATTTGCAATGTATCACAAATGTTTCAATACTTAAGATACTAATCGATATTATTTTTTAATTTCAGATGTTCTTATTGATATTGTACAACACTGTGCTTTCCTACGAGTGAAAGAGGACGAGCTGATCATTAAACAAGGAGAAAAAGGAGATTGGTAAGCACCTGTCACGCGCCGTATCTACATACCGTAAACGCTCGTGTGCTATTATGTATAAAGCTCATTCAACTGTATGCGTTCATAAAGCACCGGCAGATTAAGGTCTACGTTATTTGTGCTATTTAAGATGTCAAGCGAATATCATACAGCCTGATCTGTCGGCCCCATTTTTCACAACAAATATAGGTCTAGGTACTGATATGTGAATAGCTTATCCATGATAACGATGGATTTATGGTGTAGGTATCTGAATTTGCTCTGTAATGCTAGAATTGGATTCGCGTTATACACGGTACTTTTGTGTCTATAATAATGGTAATTTAAAGCGCGTTATACGTGGCAACTATAACTATCATGCTGGTACTTAGAAGAGCAACTCAGGGTCGATAGGGCTGCTTTTTGGTAAAGCTCTCGTTCTATAGTATTTATGTACCGGTTAAGTACGGCAATTCTTGGTCTATCTTGTCGATATTTGAAAATGCATTATGCATGACAGCTGTGATCCTTCATATTGAGATGTGGAATAGCGTTATACACAGTAGCTCTGGTCTAAAGCGTTGGTATCTGGTGCTGCTTTAAGCACGGCAGGTCTGTTTCTATGCCGTTCGTGTTTGGAAATGAGATAAGCATGGCAGCTCTGGGTGTATGCTGCTGGCACTTGTAAACGCGTTATGCACAGCAGCTAAGTCGTGTTGATAATTGGATATGCATTGCGCATTTCGGATCTAGATCGTAAATGTTGGTATTGGGAAGCGCCTGATAGTGTTGATATTTGGAACTCATAATGCACGGAAACTCCTGGTCTGAGATGTTGTTTTTGATACATGTTTTACACTGTTAAATACTGCATTTTGCTGCTTATATATGCTGCTGAATATATACCTTTTACTTTACACATCTATTCCTCTCATCTAGCTCTCGGTCGGAGCGTCTTTTCACAATTTAGGCATTTAAATGAGCGGATTCGGGAAAATATGTGGCGAGTGAATCTATCTATCTATCTATCTATCTATCTATCTATCTATCTATCTATCTATCTATCTATCTGTCTGTCTGTCTGTCTGTCTGTCTGTCCGTCCATCTGTCGGTCTGTCTCTCTCTCTGTATGCATGTATGTATGTATGTATGTATGTATGTATGTATGTATGTATGTATGTATGTATGTATGTATGTATGTATGTATGTATCATATTTTTTACTGGTAAATACAGTATGTACGTATATACACATTCAATTAATTGATCTTGTCGAAATCATTTACAAAATAAATGAAGTGAATGGATTCAACACTATTAAAACACTTCCTGGTCGATGGAGAATGATAAATTAGGAGCCATACAGCGTGATATGTATATACTTCTTATTGTAATCATGGGATTAAATACGTTCTCTTTAAATATGTGTTCAGTCAAATTCTTAGCTCAAAGTCTTTCGCTTCAGTAGCGTCAAATGCGTCCATCGTTGCGATTCATATCGATTTAGTACGTGTCTAATTCCATCTTCTTATTCATAAATATTATGGAAACGGATTTCGAGTAATTTCAACAACGGTAATGGATCTAATACATTACAGGTAAATATAGATTATTTTTTTAAAGTACTCTAAGAGTTACAAATTATGTCTTTATTTATTCAGCTGATGTATTCCTATAAGTACGTAAGAAGCTTTTGTAACGAATAATCTTCACTATTTTTCTGACTGAAATACACATTCAAAAACAAGTTGAACTTGAAGGAGTTCTCAATAGGTATATTTGTTTAGAATTAAAGCTTTCTTTAGATAATCCATCTAGGTATTATATGTGAGTACCCTAAGAAGTTCTTGATGAATAGATTCTTTCAATGTTGTTGGCGATTAATAAATTCTGTTCTTTTAATCTCAAATGACAAATTTTAAATTTGTTTGTAACCCTGTGTACATTTTAATCTGATAATATTAGTTTATTACACTCCATGATAAATAATATTGTTTGCAATGCTACTTAGTGTTAATTAGAAATCGAACCTTCTCTTCCGATTAACTTAATTAGAGTAGGTAAATAATGTCAATTGCTTATATATATGTAATAAGCATTGAACACACAAATTCAGATCCCTCAGCAAAATTTATCTTTAGACGATCTAATTTCGCTGAAAATTTTCAATAAAGTAAGATTAACTACAAATGCATTTATACATTAAAGATATATGATGTTAAAGTTTGTAAGTAATTTACTATCTCTCCCTCTGTCTGTATGTATGTCTGTCTGTCTGTATCTCTCTCTATATCACACACACACACACACACACACACACACACACACAGAGTTATTTATATATGTGCCTGCCTGTTTATCTATCCAGCAATATTTATGTATATCCATCCAGCATCTAACCATATATCCAACATTACACGTGTACACTATTCAGGGATGTTATTTATCATTTTTAAATTGGGGCACTGACAAGTTTTTAAGAACATACACGCGTACATAGGTCAAATTAGGAACTTATGAATCCTTCACACACTATTATTTTAGAAGAAATTACATAGAAAAGTTTATTGAACATTTGATTACACCAAACAATTCACATTTCATAGAAAACTTTAAGAATATTTAAATAATTCAAATTACAATAAAAGCAATGATTTGGATGCATTCGCAAATAAATCTCTAAATTCCTTTTCTATTTCATGCTAAAATGAATTGAATCTCCAGGTGGCAACCGGTTGACTCTAACTCTCATTTTCTACCATTGCTTTCCTTTGCGATCAAAATTGGCATTTAGCATTTTATTTTCTGTAAATAACAATATAAATGTAGACAACAATAAAAGATAAAGTATTAGGATTTATATAGTTTAATAAGACAGCTGCCCGTTTTAATTTAACAGCTAAATGTTTCATCTGCATTTTGATTTGACACATGGACAACTGAAAATATATTTCTCACATCATACTCGTCAAAACATTGTGTGGTGCATGAGAGAGATTGTGTAAATACAGTCATTTTGCATTAACACTCTGAAAGCTTGGATCGTATTATAAAAAATAACCCTCAAGTTTTCTTTTATTAGGCATCTGCATGGTACAATAGATCGCTTACTTCGCACAATTTGCGTTCCTGGGTTCAAACACAGGTTGTACCACGTGCATGGATATGTAGTCGTTAATATACTGTTATTTGCTGTATCTTGTTCAAGTAAGCGCAACTTGTACAATCCATTTCAATTTAGACAGAATTTGCATACTGGAGATGGGTTGTATGCTGTTTTATGTTTTGTCATTTGAATTAACAGTTGATACCTTTTAAACAGCTATATGGAAGACATGTGGTACGTATACATATTTTAATGACAGTTAAGAGTGTTTGCTGACCGCTTTGAATAAATTTTAATGAGTATATATATATATATATATATATATATATATATATATATATATATAATCAAGCAACCAATCACCCCTCCTGGAGCCTGACACAGTAATATATTTTTGAGATACGAATGTTTCTAATCAACTCTGTTTGAAACATCTTTCATGTCTATTAAAAAAATATTTTGTTAAACATTTTAATATAAAATCACAGCGACTCACCAACCACTTGTTACACCTTTCACCAGTTTCTCACGTTTTGAATACTAGTATGTTTAAGCACTTTTAGTTAAAATGAGTAGTTTCTCATAAGTCAAGTATACACAACGAAATATACCTGTAATATTGATTTCGCTAGACAGGGTCCGTTTATTACATCATTGACAAATATGAAATCTTACTGGCAAACCTAATATATAAATTTAACTTGCTGGTAATCCTACTTTCACAAATTGGTTATCTAAATTACTCTGGAAAAATGTTCTTTTGTGTCTTTCCCTGAAATGTATTCGTCCATCCGTATGCATATCCGTACATGCGTCCGACCAATAGGTTTTGCTAACAGGTCACTATCGGGATGCATTCGTTTTCCATGATATATTTATAACTCTTAACGACACTGAAAGACAGCGAAGTCTGCAAGTATAATAGCGTTTAATCAAGTTTTACAATTTTGTGTCGTTTTCACTAACAATCTTTGTTGGTTCACCATGGATGGCATTTACTGCAAAGAACAATGTTTCCCTTCTCTTTTCAGTTATATGTTTTCATCACCATTTTAAAAGAACCTCTGTCACCTCTGAGATAATTTGTCACAGTCACATCATTGCTGTGAATTTGAACGTTGAGATAATTTGTCACATCATTACTGTCAATTTCAATGTTGAGATAATTTGGCACAGCATTACTGTCAATTTGAATGTTGAGATAATTTGGCACAGCATTACTGACTATTTGAACGTTGACATAATTTGGCACAGCATTACTGTCAATTTGAATGTTGAGATAATTTGTCACATCATTATTGACTATTTGTACGTTGACATAATTTGGCACAGCATTACTGTCAATTTGAATGTTGAGATAATTTGTCACATAATTACTGACTATTTGAACGTTGAGATCAACATTTATTTACATGTATGAATGCTCCTTGATCTTAAGTGATACAGTTACGTTATGAAAGATCAAATATCTAGTGGGGTTTTTTTTGGTGAAGGATATTACACGTGTCTTTATTTACTGTGGAATTTATGAAACTAATTTTAAAATGTTATAATAATAATAATAATAATAATAATAATAATAATAATAATAATAATAATAATAATGAGGACTTTGTATAGCGCCTAATCTTTCGAAGCTCTAAGCGCTTTACACCATCAATAATGATATGACTACACTACAGAACAACAAATGACAAAAACAATGAAATTGGACAACATAAAAACATGCTGAAAACATATAAGATACAAAACATGATTAGGTCGCTAAGTTTGTCCCTGCAGTCGAAACAGGTGAGTCATAAGAGCACTCTTAAAAGGGACCACTGTGTCTTTGTGTCTAATTTCAATGGGCAATTCGTTCCACGTCGCCGGGCCCTGGTGTGCAAACGAACGTTGTCCATATGACTTTGTTTTCACCTTGGGAACAATGAGTATACGATTATCAGAAGAAAAGCGTAAGGATCTAGCTGGTGTATACACATGGGTGAGGCTGGATCGGTATGTTGGACTGGTGTCTGTCATTGAAACATAGCACAAAGAACAAATTTTGTGTTTGATTCAGTATCGAATCGATAGCCAGTGTAGGGTACAGAGCAGTGGTGATGTGTGCACTGATCGAGGTACTCTTAAGATGATCCGTGCAGCTGTGTTTTTAACTTTTTGAAGTTTCTGGAGTAAATATTGTGACGAACCAGACAGAATTGAGTTACAATAGTCCAGTCTTGAAAGTACTAATGAACACACAAGTGCTTTAGTGGCATCAACTGAAAGATATTTACGAATGGAACTGATGCGTCTCAATTCAAGATATGCAGCCTTGCATATGTTCATGACATGCTGGTGCAATGTGAGAGTACACTCTAGAGTAACACCTAGGTTCCGTACTGACTGTGAGAATTTAATGTTGGTGTTGCTGATATTTATTGTCTGAGGTAAAGGATGTGAATGAGAAAGTCTTTGTGTTGTGATCAGAATAGCCTCAGTTTTATCATCATTCATCTGCAGCTTGTTACATGTCATCCATGATTTCACATCAGAAACGCACTTCTCTACTCCATGGATGGTAGCATCAACATCAGTTGGGTAGCTAGACTTGTATATTTGGGTGTCAACAGCATACAATTGGTGCGACACTGGGTGATGATCTATGACAATTGAGAGCGGCTGAGTATACAGAATGAAGGAAATAGGTCCAAGAATAGATCCCTGTGGAACACCACAACATACGTCAACTGGGCTGGAGTATATTCCATTTGCAGATATAATATGTGTCCTGTTGACTAAGTAGGACTTTAACCACTGTAAGGTTATATTCTGAATGCCAACTACATGCTGGAGACGGTGAAGTTATATATCATGGTATATTGTGTCTAATACTGAAGATAAATCCAGGAGAGTGAGGACTGTAATCTTTCCACTATCCAAAACAGAGAGAATGTCACTAAATACTTTCAGAAGAGTAGTTTCCATACTGTGGCAAGGGCGATATGCATAATGTACATTGCTAAAAAGACTGTTTGAATTAAAATGAGATACAAGTTGAGTTAGAACAACTTTTTCTAATATTTTTTATATGAATGGGAGATTAGAAACTGGGCGGTAGTTGTTTAAATTGTTATGGTCCAGTGTTAGTTTCTTCAGCAGTGGCTTTACGATGGCAGTTTTGAAACATTATGGGAATTCCCATGATGAGAGAGAGATATTAATAACATCAGTTAGTGAAGGCAATATTGGGTCTAAGCACTCAAGCAGCAGTGATGTCGGAATTGGATCAAGTTCACAAGACTTTGGTGTACTTTTCATCACGATTGTCCGTACTAAATCAATAAAAACAGGTTCAAATGCTCCTAACGGTTGTCGCTGAAATTCTGCATCATAACTGTATGGTGACGAATCAGTTGAAATTGTGCTGTCAAGCGAATCTCTAATGGTTTATATTTTGTCATCGAAGAAATTTGTAAATTGGTCTGGTAGGTCTAGTGGAGAGAA
This sequence comes from Unio delphinus, assembly GCA_029339505.1. Lineage (NCBI taxonomy): Eukaryota > Metazoa > Mollusca > Bivalvia > Unionida > Unionidae > Unio > Unio delphinus. Next base: position 2,993,302 of record JAQISU010000049.1, read on the forward strand.
GGTTGTTGGAAGTGGTGTACATTTGTTCCTTGACATTAGTTTGTTAGTTATCTCGAAGAGCTCTTTGCGGCTGGAACTCTCCGTCATCTTAGTACTGTAGTGGGATGATTTGGCTAAATGGACTATGTTTGTGACGTTCTTCTTAGCGGCTTCGTAGATTATATGCAACGAGAGGCACATGCAGAAAGCAGACTAATGTATTATGCAATGACTTTCTTCAATGTAATGTCAAATGAACACGTTTGTTACATACTACTGTATAATTTAATGCCAGATGAACACATTTGTTACATACTACTGTTACGTGCTTAGGCTAGAATAAACAGTAACATAGAAAGAGTGAAAATAACAAGCTTGTCAAAACTTAATAAACAATATATTGAACACAAATATTTTCCAGAAAAGAAAAATAAACTTACGATTTTAAGAATCAATTCAAAAATTAATTCAAAAATAATTCAAAATATAATCCACTAGTGAAATTGCAAAAGTCCTTGTAATAAAATGTCCTAATAATTCCCAGTTCGAATCTTAGTGAAGCATCCAAGATGGAAGACGATGCCACGTGATGAAGTCAGTTCTGGTCTTATGAAATTCAATGAGCACAATTGTTTTCCAGATTAATAACAAAATAAATCCTCTTGATCCAAACGAATTGAAATAATTTCTAGTACAAGGTAATTTAAAATAACTCAAAACAACACAACTTAATATTCTAACAGCCCAACTTCTACTAAATAGTTCGCTCCAAAACATAATTTATATACCTTTTTTATGTAAACAAGAAAGGGGTCACATGATCTTCTAGAATCTTTAGAACAATTTACGTTCAGAAAATCTCGTGCACACCGTATGACCCAGATGAGAATCAGTTATTTTTACTCGCAAGAACTAAAAATAGAAAGACGTTTACAACAAAGCTCCATAATGTCCTTGGAATCAGCCAATCATTTTTAAAGCTTGTTTACAAACTCTGAAGCAAGGTCAGAAATGAGGTCAACATCTGGTGTTTATTTGTAGAGTACAGGTCATCCCACTTTTAAAAAAAAATACCTCCCAATGAATGCATTTTAAACTTAAAATGTCAAATTTGAATCTGACAAACAAACAATTAAAATAAAAATAAATGACTTAAATCAAATATACGTAACACTAATCTACAATTTAATGCCAGATGAACACGTTTGTTACATACTAATCTACAATTTAATGCCAGATGAACAAATTTGTTACATACTACTCTACAATTTAATGCCAGATGAACACGTTTGTTACATACTACTCTACAATTTAATGCCAGATGAACACATTTGTTACATACTACTCTACAATTTAATGCCAGATGAACACGTTTGTTACATACTACTCTACAATTTAATGCCAGATGAACACATTTGTTACATACTACTCTACAATTTAATGCCAGATGAACACGTTTGTTACATACTACTCTACAATTTAATGCCAGATGAACACATTTGTTACATACTACTCTACAATTTAATGCCAGATGAACACGTTTGTTACATACTACTCTACAATTTAATGCCAGATGAACACATTTGTTACATACTACTCTACAATTTAATGCCAGATGAACACATTTGTTACATACTACTCTACAATTTAATGCCAGATGAACACATTTGTTACATACTACTCTACAATTTAATGCCAGATGAACACGTTTGTTACATACTACTCTACAATTTAATGCCAGATGAACACGTTTGTTACATACTACTCTACAATTTAATGCCAGATGAACACGTATGTTACATACTACTCTATTAATTGAGTGTGCAATGGTTGCGTGTTAAATTTGCTTTTATGGGAGAGAGCAACTGATGCCGTGCTTTAGTGTGTTTTGAGATTTCTGCTTCTTAACTGTTTGAGAAACTTTTTTTTAAAAGCTATTGGACATTGCTTTTTATTAAGGAGAGTTGCTGGACGTATAGGTCATTTCACTTTCATCTCGTGCATGTTCCACACGTTTGTTTAAATTACGTACCCGTTTAGTCTTATGCTGTTTCATGTCACATAATCACATAACCACATTAGAATTATTTAGGTGTCTTCGCTAACGTCTGCGATATATTTAGACGCACCGAATCAAAATGTTACAAAGTACAATTTGCTTTAATTTCATTTCAAATTGTACAGTTAAATTATTTAGAATTTATAAAAGCAGAGGGTGGTAATAGAGACAAAACCGCATTTGTGTTTTGTTCTAAAGCAGGAGAAAGAATTAGTTTGATATGATATACGAATACGTCTCAGTCTAATTGCAATAAAGTTATACCGATAGAATAAATTTTCATCATATAATCGAGTGGCTGATTACACATGTCAGCTACACCTGGTTGCGAGTCTTTGGACAATCTAGTTAGAAATATGTTGTTGTTGCCGGAGCTAAATTTTGTTTGTATCAGAAACATAGAATGTCTAGATTTACCAGGGGGATTTCTTAATACCTTGAATTACTTCAGGGAACACACACCCCTCATGTAGTTAAGTCAATCAATTGCTTTCTCTAACTTCCAAACTTTTAACTCCACATCGAAGTCAGAATAATCTTGTCTGCATTTATTGATAACACTTCTTTACCATATAATTTGTATGACAACTGTTTCAAATGACCCGAGATTTCCAAAATGTTATGTTTTGGCTTGATTCAATTGTGTCATTTTCCGCTAGTTGATCTTACTTTGTCGTTATCGAACGGACTCTAATTAAAATTCAATTCATGCCCCGAACAGAGCAGATCCCATCCCTTGCAGTCAGTAATTTACTGTGAGTCTAGTTTATACGACTAACTTAATGTTTGCATGTCACGCTGATCATGACAGAATGTGCTGTTAAGTTGTTTGCAAACCTTTGCACCATTACAATCTTGTTTAAAGCATTGTACAAATTCATGGATTATCATGGAAAATGCCTTTTATACAACTAATTATAACCGTTTTTAAAGCCCTGTATAATCATGTGTGCAACCTAGTCTAAACAGGTAAAACCATGAATAAATCTCGTCTAAAGTTGCGTATAATACAATAATGTCCTCTATAGCTCTATAAATACTCGTAAAATACCCGTATGATACTGCATAAAGTCTCGTATAAACCTTTGATTAACACCTTATAATCATCGTATAAAAGGACCCAGTATAACGCTCTCTATAGCCTCATATAAAGACTGATCCGACATTACATTAGCTACTGTTTTCAATACGTAGACCAAAAACACATATTCAGGCAGTTAAATGTAAGATCTCGCGACTGTAACATTATACCGATTAATAAAAATGTCCTTGAAAAATGTTATTACTGGCATTTATATAAGCCCTACATCAGTCATATTGGCCCACATAAAGTTACGCAGGCGTTAAATTCTCGGGTCAATATGATTGACCTTAGATCTATCACAAAGTCAATCGGAATATACTTTTGATAGTATTATAGTCTCACATGTTATTCCTTTTTGTCGTGAACAACCCTTCATCATGTCTGAATGCATTCGGATTTGATTCTAAACGTCCCCAAAACTTCATATATCTTTAAACTAAACCAGAGTTGTGGACTCAACCGAAAATCAAAATCATTTGACACCAGAGGAACTTAACCAAAAATTAAAAACTTCTTGTACCTAATAGTTCTGTTGACAGATGCCCTCAATCGGGATGATCACGACATTTTCTAAGCAGTTAGCAACGGGAAAAGGGGATACAGAGATTACGCTCGGGGAATTTTATGCATTTCATATTAAGCTGTTTCGTCTTTGATCCTTCCGAACTTTGATACGTTTAGAAAACACACACACACACACACACACACACACACACACACACACACACACACACATATATATATATATATATATATATATATATATATATATATATATATATATATATATATAAGAAAACCTCTGCATAATGATATTTCCGCAATTATCCGCAAAGCCCTTAAACTTACATTTTGCGGGAAAATCTGCATACGGCAATCATCCATTCTAGCGCAATCTGCTCCTTTACTGAAGTCGAACATTCTTTCAAGTAAAATGGTAGTAATGATATGCCTTCCTTTATCGGCGTAAAGTTTAAAGCATGACGTCTGAATTAGAAGTTCTGTACTACGAGTCAAACATTTGCGGTCAAAGGGCAGGGCATTAGGCAGGGAGAAATCGTTCATCCCGACCTCTGTAGAAAGCTATTTGTTGTTTCATACAGATTGTCACTTCGGGAATTCATTGAGATGTCAAGGTGTAGAGAACATACTAAATGTTTTGGAAGCTATTGTAAGTCAAGATTTATGTACGTCTTTTTTGAGCCACTAATCAGCACTATTTGAATGTTTTTTTGTTTTATTTTTTTATTTTTGCTTCTAAGATTATTCATTAATCAGTAAATACTTTTTTGTGCTGCTTCTTGAAAATTCTGTGAAACGACAAGATCAGATTTTATTTGCTTCTTCACTGTAATTTGGATGCTTAATAATGTCCCGAACATACTGAAGCTGTAAAGTAGCTTTCTATCTTAAAAGATCACTCAGAACATCTTCGCACAATGTCGATATATAGAAAAAGAAACCTGGTATGTAACTGATGGCCATTAGGAAATATATTCTTAACTACATTTGTTAACAGCCAACAAAACAGTCAAAATCGGAGCATTGTCGGTCTTTGTGACACATTTATTGTCGCTCCACCAAACCCATCCTATTTATGAATATTCCCACTACCATATATGAGGCGGTAAATCAAACTTACTGAAACGGCCGAGCGATGTTCCGATTCTTTGAAATAAATATATATATATATATATATATATATATATATATATATATATATATATATATATATATATATATATATATATATATATATATATATATATATATATATATATATATATATATATATATATATATATATATATATATATATATATATATATATATATATATATATATATATATATATATATATATATATATATATATATATATATATATATATATATATATATATATATATATATATATTTCAAAGAATCGGAACATCGCTCGGCCGTTTCAGTAAGTTTCAATAGTTCCGGTTCATTAGTTTACCTCACCATAAGCTACATATGTTGTATGATGAGCAGCAACTGGGGCATACCATTGTTTTTTAAAGGTGGCACAGATTACTTGGCAGGTTCGAAAAAAAAATTCTACTAAATTATCAAAGTTTTAAAGGAGCCATACTGGAACAGGGCAAATCATAACTATCAGCGTCGTTATCCTAAATAAACGTAAATTTCAATCAAAGCACCTATCAATCTCACAGCCGTATATGTACGATTTGAGAGCATTTTCGGATCAATTCTTAGATAATACTCTGACACATTTAACAAATTGATGAGGCGGTTACGTAATTTGTCCCATTAATCTTGGACTTTGATTAATCAATGCTTTTACTCGCTTTGTACAGTTTTTACGTAGTTTTGAAGGGATCAGTGTCAATCTACATCGACCCTAAACTTACGGGAGAAATGGACCATGGTTCTCTCTCTGCACAGAAACCATCAAAAGACGTGCCGAAAAAGAAACATAAAACGAAGGACAAAACAAATGGCAAAGCGGACGAGGAGAAGGATCGTAAAGAAGACTCTAAGGAAGGTCAGGATGAGAATGATGCAAGAGAAGGTGAGAGCAAACGGGTCCAGACTGATGAGGAGAAAAAGAAACTTGTACCTTTGGACAGAAGCAAATATGGCAAATTGATAATGAAATATGGTAAGAAAAGTCTATTAAAATATAAGCAATATTTTTCTTCATTCCATTAAATTTAATAATAATTCACAATACACATTATTAATTACATACATTTTGATTTCATCTCCAAGGACATTTCAAGAAGACCTTTAGCTTCATATGGACAACCAGGTTTAATTTTCTTTTCAGTTTAATGTGTTTATTCTCCATATGATAATCGATATATAATAATCGATACATAATAATCGATTTATAATAATCGATATGACCAATCCAGTAATAAATCTAAAAATCTGCACATTTTGGATGAATCCTGCTCGATATTTTAATCTTTAACATAATCAGACGTATGTCAATCATTATCCTGTATTTCATCCTTTCTTTTTGTCTGTACAATGATAAGATTTAATTTATTATTTCTGTTTTCTTCAGTCTTTTTATTATTTGTTATTCTGTACATTTCTCTTTTTCCCGTTAAGTGAATATTTGTCATGTCACCAAGCGATAAAATCTTTCAACTGTATTGTTCTTATTTCAAGAACAAGGAAAGGCTTTCGGAGAGGTAGCGCTGGTGCATAGGGACTCTATTCGCAATGCTACTATAATCTCTGATGAAGAGGTGAATCTGATGGTCATCGGACAGGATCTTTTTGACAGGGCACTCAGGGTAAAATTTTAAAGTGATTATTGGGGCAATAAAAGGGTAATTAAATGAGACATTGCATATAAATTGCAAACAAAAAAATAGATTTGTAATATAATGTTCATTAACTCTGAAAGATCAGTCATTTAAGCGCCACTAGTAACAGTAAGTTTTACGCATCATCTATGACACGTGTCCTTTAAATCGCTCCCGACTACATTTCACTAATACTAGACAGGATTATACTACCTACCGGTGGAGGTGGGGGGTGGGGTTAATCGGTCTTTACTGCAAAATATTTAAATTACAGTTACTTTTAAAAAAAGTCTTCATAATAATAATAATGAGGACATTGTTTAGCGAGTAATCTTCAGAAGCCCTTAAAACTTTACAACATTAGACAACACCTATAAAAGACATATATAATGATATGATTACAAGAAACAAACACCATGAAATTAGACAAATAACATAAAAACATGCTGAAAATATTTATGGTAGGAAACATTATTAGGTCTTTAAGTTTGTTCTTGAAGTGGACATTAGGTGGGTTTTAATAGCACTCTTGAATGAGATCAATGTGTCCTTGTGTCTAAGTTCATTGGGCAATTCGTTCCACTTTGCTGGGCCCACTTGTGCAAAAAAATGTTATAAAAATGACCGTTTAAAATGGGAAAAATGACTGTAAGATTGTCAGAAGAGGGGTGAGTGTATCTTGCTAGTGTGTACACATGAGTGAGGTCGGATAGGTTTGTTGAACGGGAGTCCGTAAGTGAAACTTGGCACAGAGAACACATTGTTTGACTCTGGATCAAATGGATGGCCAGTGTAGGGTACAGAGCAGAGGGGATGTGTGCTCTGATCATGATACTCTAAAGATGATCATAGCAGTTGTGTTTTGAAGTTTTTGAAGTTTCTGGAGTAAATATTGAGACGAACAAGATATAATTGAGTTACAATAGTCCAGTCTTGAAAGTACTAATGAACAAACAATTGTTTTAGTGTCATCAACTGAAAGATATTTCTGAATGGAGCTGATACGTCTCAGCTCAAGATATGCAGCCTTGCATATGTTCATGAAATGTTGGTGCAATGTGAGAGTACTGTTACAGAGTAACACCTAAGTTTCTTACTGACTGTGAATTTATGTTGATGTTGTTGATATTTATTGTTTGAGGTAAAGGATGTTAATGAGAAAGATTTTGTGTTGTGATCAGAATGGTCTTAGATTAATCATCATTCATCTGCAGCTTGTTACATGTCATCCATGATTTTACATCAGAAATGCACCTCTCCACACCCTGAATGGTTGCATCAACGTCAGTTGGGTGGCTAGATTTGTATATTTGGGTGTCATCAACGTACAATTGGTGAGACACCGGGTGATGTTCAATGACACTCGTGAACGGCTCCAAAAACATGCTCCTGTAGAACACCACAATATAGATCAATTGGGCTGGAGTGTATTCTATTTACGGACACAATTTGTGTCATGTTAACCATGTAGAGTTTGAACCACTGTAAGGCTGTGTAGTGAATGCCAAGTAAATGCTGGAAACTGTGAAGTAATATATCATGGTCTATAGTGTCGAACGCTGCAGACATATCCAGGAGGGTGAGGGCTGTAATCTTTACGCTATCCAAAGCAGAGAATGTCATTAACTACTTTTAGAAGAGTAGGTCAGTAAGGTGGCAAAGACGATGTGTAGAGTGTGCATTACTAAAAAGAATTCTGAATTCAGATGAGATGCAAGTTGTGATAAAACAACTTGTTCTTCGATTTTTTGTACCAATGGGAGATTAGAAACTAGGCGGTAGGTAGTTCGTTAAATCGTTATGATCTAGTGTTGTTTCTTCAACAGAGGCTTTACCATGGCAGTTTTAAACAATGTTGGTGGGGTGGGGGTGGGGGTGGGGATGAATTCCCCGAATGAAAGATAGGTGATAATAACATCAGTTAATGAAGGCAGTATTTGATCTAAACACTCAAGCAGCAGTGACGTTCGAATCATCAGAGGCACAATTACAAAAATCCCTCGGGGTAAATTATTAAATAACTCATTTTCAGTTCAATCAATTACTTATTGATACGCTTTGATCCTTATGATGTGTGAAATCACAAATATATTATATTTTTTAATATATTTTTTAAGTAATATACACGTCTTTAACATTGAAATTATTTTTTAATTTTAAGAAGTACGCACATAAAGTTACGTCTAAGTACAGCAATATTCCATTTATTTTATTATTTCAAACCCATGCTTTTTCTCTTATTCATAACAAAGTTCAAATCACAATTTAATTTACAAGATATTGCCATTACAGTGTAATCGTACAGTAATTATAGATACATGTTGATTGCAGAATACCACGTATTTTGTTCTGTAATTGCTTAAATGATAATTGCTTGTAATTTAAGGTCGAGCAAGAAAAAAAATATGCTGAAATTCGGGAGTTTATTGACGCTCATCCATTCTTCTGCCACATGACTCCAAAAATCAAGAAACTCCTGGAAATGAGTTTGAGGAAAGAGACATTTATATTTGATACAAATATAGTGCATCAGGGAGAACCTGTTACGGGTCTTCGCTTCATAATTAGGTGAGTCATTGCAGTTATATGTTGTACGGGCTTACACCAACATGTTGTTATCTGTGTCCATTTCCGGTGTATGAGAACCATTGATTATTCCTCTTTTTGAATCTTGAAACACTATTTATCAGTATGGTATATTTTACAAAGAATATCGATCCCGTTTGGGATCTAAATAATTTGATCTGATTGAAGATCAAAACAGCAAGGCCATCGACATTTTTTTTCTGAATTGACGAAAGGTGTGTAGTATTTATATAGCGATAGTTTGCTGAACTCGGTGTTTTATACTTATGACTTTCCATTAGGACCCTAAATTTAAATTTACGACGACAAAAAAAATTGTTTTCCACATACTGTGATCTCACAAAAGTAAATCTGACCCATGTAATTCTAAACTCATCAACAACTCTGACCAGGAAACGGAAATTTACACACATTTAATTCATAAATGGGGGAACATTGAGAGTTTTAGAGAAGAATATTCTTTCCGATAGTGGTATTATTTTTAAAAGAAAAAATATCTCCGTTAAACGTTTTAGTTGATATGCTTGATATACCGCAAATACAAACTTATCGAATTAGAACCATATCATGTCCGCATTCCTGGTTATTAAGGATGGAAACTTTCGTCCTAATTTAACTGCTCAAAACACTTCAAACGATTCCCAACTAATCTTTTCTTCAGTTGTCACGTAATTTAATATCTATCTCCGCCACATAATGTTCCACAGGACGCAGTCATATTTATTTTGTTTTCTTAGAAAACCTAAAGATAAAGTGCGCCATATTACATTACAATGGTATGAGGTACATATCAGTGTTGTCTGGTGTGCCCAGAATCCACCTCTGTTATGAGTGTATAGTACACGGAAATTCTGTGCAAATTCGGCTTTTCCAAAAACTTTCCACAATATTATTCTCCTTAACCATACAGTACCGGAAACAACACAATGATAGCCTATTAGCATATCACATGTCAGGATTGTCATCTGTCCTTTGATAATATCGCTACATAGTTCTGTAAATTACAGATATCTTCCTTTTAAGCTATAGTAACCAATCTGCCAATCTGATTAAAATCAGCTGTTACGTACTACGACACTAACATCTGAACTAACTCGATACGGGGTCATGTCCAGGCGACCTTTGCATGATACATACTAATTAAAATTTCCACCAATCGGATTGGACCTTTCATACATCAGTTCGATAGCGAAGCAAACTGGACTTCTGAGCATCCTTTTTGTGATGGATTTTCGTTTCGGCGAAGGCAGATTTAAGAGTAAAGTTTTTTAAACAGTTTCTGCGGATTCTTTTAGCCTTTTCTTTACCTCTAAAACTTCCTTTTCTGACCTCAACACTTTTTCAACTGATCTGTAACATTTTAGGCACACTCCACTTTCGTCATCTGCAGCGATTCTTACTTCAGTAACTCGCGCGATGTTTTCCACTCGTTCCGAATTTAACTTAAGTTTTCTGTCCAGAAATTTCTTTTCAGTCTCGCTGCCGTCTTCAAGCCTTTCTATCTGGATGAACGAAAACCCGCACAAAACACAAATATTTCCAAGAAAATACGTTTTTATTGGTGTTATGATTTGCACCGAGGGGGTTTCCATTTTCTATTGTCTTTCGATATCTCTCGGTTTCTTTCTATCCGACACGATGTCTGCGAAATGCTGTTACTGGTTTGCCAGTCGCGTTTTGATTGGTCAATGCAAAGGTCGCCTGGACATGACCCCGTATCGAGTTAGTTCAGATGTTAGTGTCGTAGTACGTAACAGCTGATTTTAATCAGATTGCCAATCTGCCGTCGCGGAAGAAACCGGCGACTGTCGATGTCTCGAAGCGGAAGAATATGTTGGCGACCTGTCTGGGAAGGCAATTAGTTTGGACAGTCTGTGTGTTTTTATTTAAACAAAATGTCTGAGTTGATCAGTTTGGTAAAAATCATCATAGAAGTAAGGTCTTTTCACAAGGTAGCACATACTAGTTTATGCTTAAGGCCGCGGTTGGTGATGTTCGCTCTCATATAAGGCAGTGAAAATCGTGTTCCATCTAAATAGCACGTTAATAACCCAGAAAATACTTTAATGCCCCAGATAGTACTTTAATGACCCAGAGAATACTTTAATGCCCCAGAGAGTACGTTAATAACCCAGAAAATACTTTAATGCCCCAGATAGTACGTTAATGGCAAAGAGAGTACTTTATTGACCCAAATAGTACTCTAATGACCCAGATAGCAATTTAATGACACAGAGTCCTCTAATGAACCAGAGTGTACTTTATTGACCCAGATAGTGCTTTCATGACCCAGAAAGTTCTTTAACCCCATGACTAATCTGTAGTGAACAACATTATTTCCAGTATAAAGGAGTGATATTTGCGTCTCAGATAGTATTTTAATGACTCTGAAAATACTTTATTGATCCAGATAGTACCTTAACGACCCAGACAGTAGCATAATGACCCAGAGAGTACTTTATGGACCCAGACAATACTTTATTGGCCCAGAAAGTATGTTTAATGACACAGATAGTACTATAATGACCAAGAGAGTACTTTCTTGACCCAAATAGTACCTTAATGACCCAGACAGTACTTTATTGGCCCAGACAGTATGTTTAATGACACAGATAATATTATAATGACCCAGAGTGTACTTTAGTGACCCAGATATTACTTCAATGACCCAGAGAATATTTTAATGACCCAGATAGTACTTTAATGACATAAAAAAACATTTAAGGGCCCAGAGTGTACTTTAATGGTCCAGATAGTACTTTAGTGACCCAGAAAATACCTTAATGACCCAGAAAATACTTTAATGACCCAGAGAGTACTTTAATGACCTAGAGAGTACTTTAAAACCTAGAGAGTTCTTTAATGGCCCAGATAGTACTTTATTGACCCAAATAGTACTTGAATGACCCAGAAAATACTTTAATGACCCAGAAAATACTTTCATGACCCAGAGATTACTTTATTGACCCAAATGGTACTTTAATGACCCTGAAAATATTGTATCGACCCAGATAGTACTTTTAACAGAGAGTACTTTAACCCCATGACGAACTGTAGTGAACAAAGATTTTTCACATATAAGTGAGTGACAATCGCGTCTCAGATAGTAATTTAATGATATAGACAGTACCATAATGACCCAGGCAGTATGTTAATGACCCAGAAAGTATGTTAATGACCCAGGCAGTATGTTAATGACCCAGAGAGTATGTTAATGACCCAGAGAGTATGGTAATGACTCAGACAGTACTTTAGTGACCCAGACAGTACTTTTAATGACACAGATAGTACTATAATATCCCAGATAGTACTTTATTGACCCAGATAGTACTTTAATGATCCAGATAGTATTTGAATGAAACAAAAAATATTTTAATGAGCCAGATAATATTTTAATGACCCAGATAATATTTATTGCACAAGATAGTACATTGATGACCCAGATATTACTTTAATGACCCAAAGAGTACTTTATTGACCTAAAGAGTACTTTGATGACCCAGAGAGTACTTCATTTACCCAGAGAGTACTTTAACCCCATGATGAATCTGTATTGAATGACATTATTTCCCATATGAAGGAGTGTCAGTTGCGTCAAAGATAGTACTTGAATGAACCTGAGAATATTTTAATGACACAGATAGTAATTTAATCACACAGGTAGTACTTTAATGACCCAGATAGTACTTTAATGACCCAGATAGTACTTTATTGACCCAGAGAGTACTTTATTGACCCAAAGAGTACATTAATGACCCATAGAGTACTTTAATGACCCAGATAGTACTTTAACCCCATGACGAAGTGAAACAACATTATTTTCCATATAAAGGCGTGACAATTGCGTCTCAGATAGTACTTGAATGACCCAGACAGTTCTTTGATCACCCATGTAGGACTTTAATGCCATATACAGTATGTTAATGACCCATAGAGTATGTTAATGTCTCTGAGAGTATGTTAATAACGAAGACAGTACTTTAATGACCCATAGAGTATGTTAATGACCCAGAGTGTATGTTAATGACCCCGACATTATATTAATGACCCAGAGAGTATGTTAGTGACCCAGACAGTACTTTGATGACCCAGACAGTACTTAAATGACCCAGACAGTACTTAAATGACACAGATAGTACTATCATGACCCAGATAGTACGTTAATGACCCAGAGAGTACTTTAATGAAGCGCCAATTGGACAATGAACTAATTCAGCACAAAATCAATCAGTTTAAAAACAGAGCTAGACAAAATTGGCAGGTCTAACTTTAATATCAGACTTTGCTCACATAAATGCGTTTCTGCACTCGAATCGTTCCTTGTACGTTACACGACATCATACGCTATGGACAACACAGTAAACAACGAGGGAACAACTTGGAAATCAAGTATGAATCTCTCGTCAATCAAAATTTAAACATTAACCAATCGAACGAAACCATATAGTGTGATCCAAACTGCTCATAGTATGACGTCATGAAAACTGCCTCTCCACATCCGTTGTTAACGTTAGCATCCTGACTGGAAAACCGCTGCTGTAATGTTAGCAATGAATGTTTGATGAATATATTGATAAAAATATTTTGACAATGAGTAATCTGCTAGTTTCCATTACATTTTATATTGTAAGCAGTCAGTACCTTTTGGCAAACTCCTTCAAAATCAAAGAGTAAAAAATCTCTTTCTGCAAGTTCATAGTAAATTTCATCTTTCGGGTGTAGTTGCGTTACTTGAGATGTCAGAGGAGGTAACTTAGTGTGATGCGTATGTTCTTAACCAAAATAGTACCCAAGTACGACCATATCGTTCAAAAATCTAACTGCTTCTCGTGCAAAGTAAGTGAAAAATGTAACACACACACACGCAGATTCTCTCTCTCTCTCTCTCTCTCTCTCTCTCTCTCTCTCTCTCTCTCTCTCTCTCTCTCTCTCACACACACACACACACACAGATTATCTCACACGCAACTACCTACACACAACCATACACACACACACACACACACACACACACACACTCAAAATATTTATTGGAAATATGCAAAATCAAGACCAGACATTCTTGCAAAATTATGGAAGAAATCAAGCTCGCGTACAATCGACATTTTGAAAGAAGCTATTGTACCTTCCTTGAAGCACCTCACCCTGCAACTGGTGTGACTCAATATTCTGGCTCACTGCCCACCTCGGTCTAATGTGTCTGCGCTTTTCATGGCCAGATTACTGCTCACCTCGGCCCGACATGATTTTGACTTTGTGGCCGGATTACACACGCATTACGTTATTTGCTTTTCTCTTACAGTGGAGGCGCCAAGATAATTGTAGAACCTAAGAAGCACCAGAAACAATACCAGAACCTTTGGCCTTTCGAAGCTAGTGTGGATATCATCTCCATGGAATTCGAACATCTAAGGTAAAACTTACGCAACAATTCCAATCAATATCCTTTTTTACGTATACATACATTAACTTAAAGTTTTGAAATATGTTTAGGAAAAGAAAGTTTTATCAACATTAATTGTGTCTAGGTCCTTACATATCACATAATGGACCATTTCATACAACTATAAACTTCACATGGATTCATACAATTCGTAAACATCATGCATCGACAGCTACGAGATTATTGAGAATTGATATTTCAGTTCAGGATAATATTATGTGAATTCATACACTTAAATTATTCTTAATTCTTTCACTTAGTTTTTATTGCATATTTTATTTAAATAAATTTATATTTAAAATGTGAATGCGTGTTGAGTTTACCTAATCTTGTTCCTTAAATGTAAGCCCCTAGACGTAACATAGATTGATATATTTGTTTTTCAATCTCGAATTTGTGAAATATGCGTCAATAGACACTTTGAAAATCAATGCTGTCTGATTTTTGTTCTTGCTAATTGTTCCTAAACTTTGGTTAATAATCTCAATGATATGCTGATAAGGTTCTGATTTTGACAGAGACCTGAGGCGTGCCGCTATTTTAAGAAAATATGAGGACCCTGCCGTGTGGGAGACAAAGTCAGAAGAATTGGTTATTCGGCGGACAGAAGGATACGCAGCCATCGAAAAGAAAATGCAGGAGAAGACCATTAACCTTTGTACCGTCCAGGGTGGGGAAGTAATCGGTGACACTGAACTTTTGATTGGACTTAACACTTACATGCAAACCGTACGGTGTACAGCTAACACAGATGTATTTGTTCTAGACACCAAAAACTTTGAAAGACTTGTTGGCAAGAAAAATCCAACAACTATCGATGTCATGCGCGAGTATGTCAAATCAAAGTTGAAGACTCGGATGGAAATGAAAAACGGAGATCTCATTCCCTTTCTTCAGTATCTGCATTGCAAACTCACCGAACAAAGTCTTCCCCCACCAAGAAAAATTGAACCTTTTAAAATGTCAAAAACGATTCCGGACGCGGACACTGAAATGCAGCACTTGATACGGAACTTCAAAGAAGGAAAGTCGGTTTTGATAAAACCAAAAGTACCGGGGCTTGTGTACTATAAAGAACTGATGCAAGAAAAAACGAAACTGAGAGAATCGATGAGGAAAGCAAGTAACGCGGGTGATGGCAGCAACGTACGTTCAGTTTACAAGACCAAACCTAAAAAGAAACCGCGAAGTATTCTTGAAATTCGAGAGTCCCTTAGACAAATGATGGAGGCGGAGTTTACAGCCATAGAAGCCAACAAAATGAAAAAGAAATTGACTGAAAAGAAGTTTCCATTGACTAGAGTACCTTCTGCACAAACTGAACCGGCACGTCCAAATTCTATGGAATCAATACATGGAGTCCTAAAGCAGAAATCAAAAGTAAAATCAAAATCGATGGACAATCTGACGAAAGTTCTACCATTCATGCTACCAAAACCCAAAGAAGAGAGTCAACCCTTACTTTTCTATTTGATCAAAGAGAACAAAGGAAGAAACAAAGAGGACAAGGAAAACCTACCGCCACCAAGTGCTGATATACTAGACATTTTAGATAAAAAGAAGCACAAATTGCCAAGCATTACAAAAGCTGTTGCTGGTGTACCAACTGATCCTCAAACTCAAAACGATGTAACGCTTCCGGTTATCAAGGAAGAGAAAACACAGGAAGAGATTATTATCAGGCATGAAAAACAAGAACAACAGAAGCAACACCTTCATCCACCAAAATTAGAAAGACATAAATCTGATACTGGATTCAAAGATGATAATTGCAGAAATGACGATTCGGCGGATGCGCCAGTTATCACTGCCGTGCAGATATTAACACTTCCAAAACTTAAACAAACAGACCCAACCGCAAGATTTCCTGCTCCTGCGAAGAATGAGAAAGGCAAGAGTACTGACGTGGGGGAAACTGAACATATAGATGAATCTTTAGAAACAATCCCGAAATCGGTTATACATCAAGTTTTTAACTTGCCTGATGAGCAGGTAAAAGGCGATCAACATGAAAAAATAGAATCGGGGCCATCAAAAACGAAACCTGCTTTGACTAATGAGCTAGTAAATGACGAGCCACATGAAAATAAAGAATCGGGGCCATCAAAGTGGAAAGCTGCCATGAAATTTGTGAACGAAAAGATACAAAAGAGACTGCAGGAACGTGAAGAGAATCGTCTAAGTGAAATTGACTTTGAAGCCGGCAGCCCATCTCTTCGACTTCTGGAAAACAGAATTCAAGCTTTCCATGTGAAATATGGAGCAGGATCAATGACCAGAAACCTTCCACCTCTGAGGAGATATAAATTGCAAGTAAGTTTCTTCCTTACATTATTTATTATTAAATAATCGTTGATTTTCTTAAAGGGACTTTTACGTCATGTTATTTTCTTATTTTTATGCAGATATCCTCTGATATATAGGACGCCTAAATGTTCATAAATCCATTCCTAAAAACAACGGAAAGAAGCATTTTTATCGTCTTTACTACTGACTTGAAGAAGAAGAAGAAGAAGAAGAAGAAGAAGAAGAAAAAGAAGAAGAAGAAGAAGAAGAAGATGATGATGATGATGATGATGATGATGATGATTGCAGAATTGTATAGAGTCTTGATATGAAACAGAAATAACTAGTGATATTTTTGGGTGAAACTTATCATTGCAAGTTTGTATTTGTAATTTTTGGCCTCCAGATTCCTGTCAGAAATGTTTTTTTTAGAACACGAAAGAGAGAGATGGAGAGAGTATATATTTATAAACTGTCAATTAAAATAAAATAATTTTATTATACCACCTAGGAAGAAGATATGAATAAACTTCCAAAACCTGGTGGCAAAGTGTGGATCAAGAAAAGATCATGCAGATTTGCACACAGCGAATATATAGTCAAGGACCATCAACACACGCACTATTATATGGTGGAATCTTTACCAGAATTCAACAAAGTGGAAAAATCACGCGCAGTTGTGTCCAAATTCCTAGAGCAAATACCATCAGTTAAAAGTGCAAATTTCTGAATGGTTTGAAGACGTAGTTGCATAATCAGACAACGATACTATCACCATTTACATTATCACCATGGACACAATCACCATAGACGCTATTACCATAAAAGCATTCAATCCCATCTCGTGTACAGTTAACACGTCTACGATATATCAATTCGATTCTAACACTAGTTTTGGAAAAACTTATAAACTATTTATTTTCCGTCGTAACTTTATACTAGATTTCATGACCTATTTTCTCTTCTGTCGTAAATTTGTACTAAATTCAATGAACTATTTCTTTTTACATCGTAACTTTTTTTTCTAGATTTAATGTACGAGAGCTGTCTTCTAACCTTGATTACTAATGTAATGATTATTACTCCGAAACGATTCTTTCCTGTCTCTATTAAATTTGAAAATGTCAATAACCCATTCTTATATAGTTCATATGATGACCAAGAGGATATAATTGCAGTGAAACTTGATTTCTTATCACAGATAATTTGAACAATGCCTTGAATATGATTCTAAAGAATTGATTAATTTCTTCAAACAGAATGTCGCCCACAAACGAGATATTTCGATTTGTTTCTTCTGTACCTGATATATGGGATGATGTGTACGAATTTTATAATGTCTTCCAAAACCACATTTAAACACAGTTGTATGCTTTGGGGTAATATTGACATTTCAGTTACTGATATTCACTATAAACTTTGAAGTGTAGATGGCAACCATAAATCAGATTTCCAAATGAGAATTCTTATATACCATAAATATTATATGCATTGCAAGTCGCATTTTCAATTAGAAAACATTTCGACATTTTTAGGTCCTCTTAAATGCCGACTTGTATTGAGGTAAAGATGCATTTTACGAGTAATTTACTATTGTTGATTTCTTCACGAAACCTTTGTGAATGTTTTTTTTTTATATTGCAATGGGAACTTCTTAGCATGGAGGTTGAAAACCAGCTTATTCATCTTGAATAGTTATAATCGGTACCTTTATTTTTATACTTGATTTATATGCCAGAAATCGCAATTGACTGGTCTAAAAACAAGCCAACGTCAACATTCATCGAAAATGTTTGTACGCTGTTATATATAATAACTATTTTG
Source organism: Unio delphinus (assembly GCA_029339505.1). NCBI lineage: Eukaryota > Metazoa > Mollusca > Bivalvia > Unionida > Unionidae > Unio > Unio delphinus. Next base: position 3,011,870 of record JAQISU010000049.1, read on the forward strand.
TCATCAAACCACCTCCAAGTTTAACCTGTAATATGTTTGGGCACGTTGCACTGTTTTTTGACATTAAAGATGGTCAGCCATCAACCATGTAAATATGTTTTGGGTATGCAAAATAGAAAATGAAAAATCACCAAACATCATCTAACACCGGATGTCAGAAAACATATTTATCCACAGTCTTGTCGCGGGCGATGTATGAACCGTTACATAATTTAACGTCATGTGCTTATCTAAGAAGACGTATGACGCCCTAAAGGTTAAACACCTGAGCAGCTGTCACTTTATAACATGTATAACATGTATACATTCGATGGTTAATAACTTTGTTATCTTCTATCCAAATAACTGTAAACGTTTCATGATCAACTGTCTAACAAAGCTACAACGTTTCCAAGTGCAAAAGATATTTCGGTGTTAATGAGAAAGGTCAGCGAATCATTGATTACGGACATAATGGTTCTGGTCAATCTTCTTTTGACCTCTTTGATCTGACGAGTGCTAAACCCAATATTAGCATAGCTATTTTACAAAATTGATTCTTTCATATGGAATATATTGCGGTCGGTTGTGAAAATTTTCATGAAATTGAACAACATAGTTCTGTGATAAATATTTGAAATTTTATAAGTGATAGAGACAACATAGCCTAAGTGACAGACTTAGTTGGAGAAATTAGTTTCCAATGATATAGTCAAAACTTCCAGACTACTATCCGGGTAATGTTCACACGTGTCTAGAGGGGTTAGATCTGTTAGCTATTGGAATGAACGTTGTGCCATTGTTAATTTACTAATGCCAGTAGAGAGATCAGAAAATACCTTACAGTGTATAGAACTCTTGAACAGATATTGTAATCAAGATTATTTCCAATGTGCCAAAATATCAACTGCTACTTTAATTGAACTGCGACAGTATTCACTAAATGTATCTGTGATATGTAAATATAATTATCGTATGTATATACTACTATACATTACTGTGTCGTGTATTGACTAAATTAGTTACTGTATCGTGAATTGACTAAATTAGTTACTTTATCGTGTATATAGACTAGATAAGTCACTATTACTGTATATTCCGTCCTTTGGTTTGAGTTCACTGTAAATAAAGACCGTTTTTAAAAATAATACGCTACGCTCTGTACTTCTTCATGGAACTTAGCAGAGAGAATGTAAATGGCGTCTAACGTAAGTGAGAAACATATGTTATATGCCATGTAATGTATAAGAATTAGGGGGTCGAGTGGTCTAATGCGTTCACCCGGGGTTTTCCTCCACCATTAATACTGGCCACCATGTATATTGAGCTAAAAACAGCGTTAAACCCTATAACAACAACAACCATATCAACTAACATACGTGTTATATGCGATGTAATGTACACGAACCAACACACGTGATTATGCCATGAAATGTATATCAACTAACAAATATGTGATATGCCACATGATGTATATCAACTAACATACATATTAAATGCCGTGTAATATAAGCAAACTAACATACATGTTATCTGTCATTTAATGTATACACACTGACATTCACGTTATGTCATTTAATGTATACACACTGACATTCATGTTGTGTCATTTAATGTATGTAAACTAACATATATGTTATGTGTTATTTAGTGTATGCAAACTGATATACATGTTATGTGTCATTTAATGTATACAAACTAACATACATGTTATGTCATTTAGTTTATACAAACTAACATACATATTATGTGTCATTTAATGTATGCAAACTAATATACATGTTATGTGTCATTTAATGTATACAAACTAACATGTTATGTGTCATTTAATGTATGCAAACTAACATTCATGTTATGTGTCATTTAATGTATAAAATCTAACATACATGTTATGTCATTTAGTGTATGCAAACTAACATACATGTTATGTGTCATTTAGTGTATGCAAATTAACATACATGGTATGTGTCATTTAATGTATACAAACTAACATACATGGTATGTGTCATTTAATGTATGCAAACTAACATACATGTTATGTCATTTAGTTTATACAAACTAACATACATGTTATGTGTCATTTAATGTATGCAAACTAACATACATGTTATCTGTCATTTAATGTATGCAAACTTATATACATGTTATGTCATTTAATGTATGCAAACTAACATACATGTTATGTCATTTAATGTATGCAAACTAACATACATGTTATGTCATTTAATGTATACAAACTAACATGCATGTTATGTGTCATTTAATGTATGCAAACTAATATACATGTTATGTGTCATTTAATGTATGCAGACTAATATACATGTTATGTGTCATTTAATGTATGCAGACTAATATACATGTTATGTGTCATTTAATGTATGCAAACTAATATACATGTTATGTGTCATTTAATGTATGCAGACTAATATACATGTTATGTGTCATTTAATGTATGTAAACTAACATATATGTTATTTGTCATTTAATGTATGTAAACTAATATACATGTTATGTGTCATTTAATGTATGTAAACTAACATACATGTTATGTGTCATTTAATGTATATTTGTTGTTGAGGGCTTAGTGCCATTTTAATTTCATGATAGGTTATACATGTAAGCCAGACGGAGGATGGGAGTTTTTTTTAAAGTTCGAATAAAAAGAAGACGCTCACGGACTAGACATGACACAAATACCACGAGATGTTTCGGGAACAGCAGAGGTATTGGTAGCCTTGAAAAGAATAAATCTGGAATATACTAAGAAGTTGTACTCAAGAAACCCAGTGGGATACAAGGGATGCATAGTAAGACGGAAGGGATAACTTGTACTCAAGCAGAGTACCGTACAATGAAGCCTCATCAAGAGAGTGGGCGCAAAGATGCAAAAAAAAAAGCGATAACCAAGGAAGTCAGCTGGGAGGTGTGAGTTATGTTAAATGTGAAAGTGCTCACAAAACTTGGATATTTTTTATTACATCTGCAAGTCTGTATTTTTCATTAGTTTATGTACTGTATGATTTTATTTTGTATTTAGATCCCTTAATACATTATTTACAGGGGAACTAATATCATATTGATAACTAAGATTGGCGTTTTGATCCAGAAATCAATCGTACTAAGTCAATTCCGGAAACACTATTTACAAATTCATAGGCTATACAGCAGGGTATTGTACTATAGTAGTGTGAACCCTGCTTACCTCTAATTTACAAACAGAAACAGAAAATGGCAGACATAGTCACGGTTGAAAGGGAACAACTGGCTGTGTGCCAATTGTGCTCGAAACTGAAAACGTATTTCAATACGGTTATGGAGGGTACTGAGGGAAGTGAGAAGCTGGTCGCCTATCATTATGAGGGGTGTCAGACCTTGGACTTTGAGTCATTTGCAGTGTGCCTGCGACAAGTGGAGATACGGACATCCCTGAAACTTCATGGGATAGGTATTGCAGACATTGATGGGCTGCATTTCATAGGTAGTAACAAATATGTTCTGTACCCAAAAAAGACAGCACCACTAATTAAATCCAAATCTTAGAAATGGGTGGGCAGCTGACCAAGGTGTCATACACTGCACCCATAATAATAGAGGTGAAGCCAAAAGTGGTGGACGTGGTAGTGTTTGGGCTCCCTCTTGACATAGATACTAGGGAAATAATGCAGAAAGGGAAATCCGAATTCATCATCCCAATATCAGCAAATAGAATGGGGACAGTTTACGGATTCACAACGGTGAAAACGGGAGACAGGATTTTGCAAGTACCCCGCCAGGAGGCCAGAAGACTCCCGAAGTACGTCTATGGCATGGGATTTCTCCTTAAGATATGGTATCTGGTATCGCGGGTGTGATAAGGAGAGGCCATGCAAGTAGTTAAGTGGGGCACTATAGGGCATATGATAAACATATAAGGAAAACAGCCTGGGGCACTATGGGGCAGTGGTATAATAGGGCATATTAGAACAAAGAAGGAAAAATAACTTGGGGCACTATGGGGGCAGTGGTCTGTTTGTACACCCTGGGTACGTATAGGGACAACGGAAAGTTAACATAGAAACTATATATTATGTATATTGGGCCTGTATAGGGACAAGGGAAAGTCTGACGTCTTGGTACCCAATGTTGCAACAATGTTACAAGTGGTTGACCTCAATCGTGGGTCAATTCCTAACAGGTATGCACTAGATTGACATGTCATAATCATTTGATACAAACGACTGAAAAAAAACTTCTAGGCAAGAAAGCAAATATTTTTTCGTGGCATATGAAGGCCCTGAAAAGGGCCTTTGCGTTTTTGGTTAACATTATATCATTAACACAGAGGGCGTCTCACGGATCTTCTTCTCTTCCACAAATTTCTGGTCTGTAGAGGAGAACTCTCTCCAAACAGCATTGTCTCTCCACATACATTCATCAAAAATTGTGTGTCCGTAATTCTGATCATAGTCCTTGATGCCCTGACATACATGGGTAAGTCAGAATGGTATAGCATTGACGAAACAAGAGTAGAGGATTCTACGTTGGCCACATCGTGTGACGATAACAGGTAAAGCGAATGTATAGTGAACCACAGTTATTTATATGGGAAGGTCGGATCGAAACGGATTGAGTTTATTAACCAATCTAAACACGTTTTACAAATGTGACCTCACATTCCTCCTCATCATCACCTCACATTCCCTATATAGAGGTACTAGCTTCTGTGCGCAGTCTATCCATGCGACATAGTTGTCAATGGCAACTAAGAAGACGATGAATTGGGGTGAACCTGCTGTGGAGACAGCAAGTACGGCATAGCAGCGTCTACCAAAGTCAACACAAACCTACTTCCAGAAGAGGTTGATTTTAGCTAGGATATTGTGGATTTTCTAACCTCACAAGAATTTGTTCCGGAACCTTCGCAATCTTCTCTTTCTTTTTTAGACGTCCATGATTTTGAACAGAGACAGAAAAAAGAATTGAAGCAATATTTACAACAACAAAAAGAAGCAGAACAAGCTTTTCTCCTTCAACAGCGGGTAGAAGAGGCGAGAATGCAACACCGGAAAGAAGCAGCAGAGAAGAAACAAGACCAATGACAGAAAGAGAATAGTGAAAATCAAACAGTCACTGTACTTATAGACATTTTAGCAGAGTTAAGGAGTCTAAAACAAATGTATCAGACTTCCTTATTACAACTCAAGAGAAAAAACAACAATCCAACTTAACTGTGACTACGTCTGTCAAATCACCTTTAGTGATTTCTACCAAATCATTGACAGGAGCCAGTCCAGAAGTAGGCCTTGGTTGTGGTAAATACTTAAGACAGTTAAAGTTGGTTTCGTACCGCTCCTGAGTTTGTTTTTTAAACAAACAAATACACAACGTCCTTTTCAGGGCCACGCACTTCACTCGAAAAGAGATACTATTTAAATTGCATAATTCAATGAAAACTACCCATGATGTACCTGTGAGTGAATGAGTGTTTGAGTGTAGGTCCTTATTCTATAAAATCAAAAGCAAGAGACACTTGCGTTTTTTTTCTGTCTGATGTATTCTGGTACAAATGTTACAATCCAATTTCACAACATAACACAATACAGCTTTGAAAAGTTAATAGATTTCTTCTGTCTCTTTGTTCACTCTTTGTTTTTTTTTTCAGTTTCTTCACTGTCACAGAGTTTTCATTTTATTCTTCCTCATTTTTGCCTCGTCTTCTTTTCTTGTCTTTGTGAATGTGTCGGGAGAAGGAGAGAAAAAAGAAGTAATCTTAGCAGCCGGATGACTTTCTTGCGGTCTGTTTCGTACGTGCTACTGTGTTTATAAACGCTTAGTTTACTTCTCAACAACAAGTATTAGAATCAACATGTATTCTTTGCAAAATGAAGTAGATCTTGATGTGCTTACTGAGCACTGGATTCTCCCGGAGCAACTCAATTTCCCAGATAATATCTTTGCAGAGTTTAAATTGTTCTGACTGTTAGACAATAAGCTAACGGTGAATTTTGAACAAAGGTTAAGACATACAGGGTTCAGGGGAAAAGCAATCTTATACAGTAAATTAAACTGCGTTAATCCTTTGTCGTGCGTTGGAAGCGAGAGTTGTATGATTGAAGGTAAAATGTAACGATAAATTTAAATATTTTATTTTCGGGGCACTTTTGCCATCAACTAATTTTCTTATTGCAAGTTAATCCGAAACAACAGAAGAAATGAAGGACGAGTTTGACAATATTCTATAGAGTAGGCATTCCCATAATTGAGGAAGACTTCAATGACCAGTTAACTTCAATGTTTAGCTCCAAAACGAATCGTATAACATCAAACGCTTATTCATTCCATAACTTGGAGGAAAACTTCGGCAGAAAAATAAAAAAGTATAAGGACAACACTCAATGAATTGTTATCGAAACTGCATAAGGCAGAACTAGTGGCTAATGTCGATATTGAAGTTATTATTCAAGACGGTAAAGTTTGTACATAACGCGGCTTCTAAGTTTATGCCAATCAAGAGGTTTTGCCCGTAAGCTAACCCCTATTAGAAACTACTAAAAGTAACAGCGTTCCACACAGATATGCGGCTGAAACGTATGGATCTAAAATAATAGGCCAAGAGGCTGTGAATATGTCATACGCGAACTATGAGAATGCGAAGAAAATGTTTGAACAATAATTATTAAAAGCTAATGGAAAGTATCATACGGAACAGATGAGACTGAAAAGACTGCAGAGCTCAATATTTACACTTTATATCAATTTATACGGAATAAAAGACATAAATATGATTACAATTACGAGACTGAATCAAACGGATAAATCGTACACGACTGTGACGATTTTACCCCAACCCCTTGTATGTAGGTATAAGTTACTATAACTTGTGATTCTGACTGGCCTTGTACATGTATAAATTGTAGGTCTGCCTGACCCAGCTGTGATGTTTCCAATTGTTCTAAGTTAGCTAATTCCCTTACGTAAGATGGTCTTTGTTAGCTCTCGAGGGGAGAGGAGACTGTGTCCATCGCGGACGGGTGACGTAACCACATCAAAGGACAGGACAGCGTCAAATAAGAAGACTAACAATTGATAGACACACAGACAGACATTCGGATGATTGACAGTCGAACGACTGACCAGAGTCGATCGCCCTCCAATCGAAATGCGATGTGGGTGGGACTTGATTCGAAATTTTTTTAGATAAAACCCAATGTTTAGTAGGAATTAGTCAGTTCGCTCCAATAAGAATTGAGAAGAGATAGAACTCCGTACGGCCAGACGAAAATTGGTGGCAGACTCAGATTTTGGAAATCAAGGAAATCTTAAGATAGCTTCAAAGGTCAGTGTGATTTTTGTTTGATTTCTGCTTGATACGTCTGCGGAATGGAAGGATTCTCGTATGTATATTCATTTTACTTGTATTGTAGTATGAATAGTTAATTACGATATTAATATTTTGCATCTTTCGTGATGTTCGTTAGTACCTTTGCTTGCAATTGATTATATTGTAAATTCGTTGCATCTTCTTCATGATATTATATTACCCCTTATTTTGTGAGGTAAAATGTTGCTCTTTTGTTAGCAATAGGTGTGCATATTATTTCGTGAATTATTACGTTTACACCCTTTTGAAAGGACGATTTGTATTCGTGAAGATTTGTATTGTTTGCTAGCCGCTATAAGAATTAATATTATAATTCTTTGTATAGGTATATTATGGTAGACTAGCACTTTGTTTACGTAATGATATATTTTGCCACTGAGTTAACGGATTTCCGTTATTGCAATTTGAATGTGAATATTGTGGATTCGGTACGCCTGTGTAGGACATATATATAAATATATAGATAGTCATATTACTAATAGTAGTAATATTATAATACAATGATATTTGAAATATTTGTATGTATATACTGATAGGGCTCAGTATGTAGATATTTGAATTCTTTGTGAGATTGTGTTGTGGCGCCATTTTGTAAGCGGCGGAAGCGTATGGGAATTTCGATGTGTGTGCATGCGTGACCAAAAATGTCCCGCCTTAAACTGATGGTTCGATTCAGTGACTTAGTGTGAGGTAATATTCATCACCCTATGCTAATGCATTATACCTTTCAACAGGAAGCTTTCGGGTGACGTTGAGAGAATTTCGGGTGACGTTGAAGAGAATTCCGGGGAAATTCCGGATGACGTGGAAAGAATTCCGAGTGAATTTGAGAGATACCGAGTGAATTTCGGTGACCTCAAGAGATACCGTCGAAGAGGAAACGGAAGTAGAGGAATCGGAAGGAGAGAAAGACGGAAGGAGACTTATTTAGATGAGTAACACTCAAGAAGGGAAAATATTCCTCACACTGAAATCAAATGATGATCTAGGGATCATTGGGTCAAGAGTGACATTGATTGCTTAATATCTTTAAAATTTTCATTTATTAAATTGTTGTTTAAATTTCATCTTTGTATTTCTTTTAATTTAACTGTCGGCATTGCTGATTGGGGGCTCGTAGCCATATATAATATATTGTCCAGAAGTAAACATTCTGAATGCGGACCAGGGGAACTTCCTCATAATTCTTTAAAGTATATAGGAAGAACCCCACCCCTACTAAACGACACTTCACAACGACCATGACTCTATTATAGAGTTATGGGCAAATCATTTTTCAAATTTGTCACTACCTGGCAGTATTTATTTGTACGATGAGAATCATTACCACATGGTCTTTGCAGAGTTTATGAAACAGAGTATAGAAACCCATTGCCACTTTGATGAAGTTGTTGATAACATTCCCGCGAGAGAAGAAACCAGTAGTGCAATTCTCTTAATAAAGGTAAGGCATGCGGCCACGATGGTCTTGTTGCTGATCGTTTTCTTTTTGCGGACACTTCAAGCAGTGTACAGTTACTTGAAATTATATTCACATAAGTGTACGAGGCCGAGAAGTAACCGTGCCACTTTAAACATGGCTTGGTAATATCAATAGTTAAAGGAGGGGGAAAGAATAAATTAGATATGAAACATTACCGTGATAAAATTACAGTTCCAGTGCTTCAGAAAGTCCAGAACATATTATATATAATAGACTACTTATATTTCTAAACAGATCTCTTTTCCAAATACATTGCAGCATGGTTTTAGAAATAATTGCGGTAATATTACTGCAGCGTTCTGTATTAAAGAATATATTTACAAATATATGAATAAAGATACTCCTGTATATTTCTTGATAATGCTACAGCATTCAACAACATTTGGCACAATGGGTTATTCTACAAGTTCTAGGGTCTTGGCATGAAAGAAACGACCTGACACATCACAAAAGACTCGTTTGAGAGAGTAACAAGTTCTGTTTTATTTGCAGGCAAACTGTCATAACGCTTCAATATTAAGCAGGGTGTATGACAAGGCCGTATCGTGTTTGCCTGGTTCTTTATTGTAATGATAGATGATTTGATCACTAATATAGATCACACGTTACGCGGTCTAAAACTTGCCGATCTCCACCTGTCTTGTGTCTTATTATCGCATGACACAAATGTAATGTCTAATTTACATCATTCGATGCAACCTCTGCTCGATAAAATTTCTAGCAATGCGAATATGTGGAGATTAAAATATAACGCAGATAAAAGTTTGCTAACAAAAATATGACTGGTATCCCTTTTTTCTGTTCGACAAATCTCCATTTCAATTGTTAAAAGTAAAAGTATCCTAGCATACGTCTAAAATACAACTTAAAACCAAACGATGCGATGAAAAAATAAAAAAATAAAATAATGCATGCGATAAACGATGAAAAAATAATGCATGCGATAAAGGCAAATACTTGTTTAACTCTTTCTATTTTACTGCTATCAGAAATGCAGGAATGAACCCTTAAACAAGTCTGAAATTTTGGAAAAGAATTATTCTACCCTCGGTCCTTTTTTGATGTGAAATGTGGTTGGGTATCACAAATTCTAATATAGACGAACTTGAGTTATATCAGAGATATGCAGCGCGAAGTATGCAAGCTTTCGATAAATATTCGCCTACGGAGGCAACCCTTAGTACATTAGGACTCTGGTCAATGGAACATACATAGATAAGATGAAAGTATTCTTTTAAAACCGACTGTAATGGGGGGGATTGGATTTTGATCTGGAAAAAGATTTTCATTTTGCTCTTATGTCAGTATCTAAAACACACAATTTTCATTCCAGATATTGACAGAACTAAGAAACGTGGTATGGGAAGTGTTCTTTCAGACTTTGCAGAAAGATTGCAAACAGATGGCAAAATTGTTTCGAATCGGCATATTATTGATATTATTCGAAATCACGAAGAAGTTACCTGGAGAGCAAATATGGAACTAAGGGGGATTTAGTTCACTTCAGAAACATTCATTTGGGCTTAAAACCAAGTAAAATATGGCTTTGAGGCGTAGAAATCCATCCATGTTATGGCCTCTTACTGAAATAGTGAAACTATATAGCATGCCTGTTGGTAAAATGCAAACTCTGTGGTAAAGTGACTGACGATTGAGCGAAAGCTCTTATTGTATGTTTCTAAATGATACTTGAAAAGAACGAAACGTTTTCTTTAAGAGAGTGACTGACACATTAGAGATGAAAGACTGGTTAACTTGTTCAATCAAGAAGACAGTATGTCGTCTATTGACGATGATGTATTTGATACACTCCTGTTGGTGACGACAAACAGCATAACTCCATTCTAAAGTAAAATGTATGCCCTACTATCAACCAACATGTCCTAATGTGTGTGTGTGTAATAACAAAACTGACAACGAACGTGAAAAGCAAGTCGATATCGCCATCTTCTTTACCCTTCCGGTGGCCTAGAGGTTATAGCGTTCACTTTGGATGCGGTAGGTTGCGGGTTCGAACCCCTGCCGAGTCATACCAAAGACTTACAAAAATGATATTAACAGCTGCCTCGCTAGATGCACAACAGGAATGGGTTTAGTGTTAGGACTGATCGGCCTGGTGTTAGGATAATATGACGGGGTGGGACATGATGCTACATGTCTGCGGCATGATACCCCAGTGCTAGACATCACTAAAAACTGGCACACTGCAGAAATCGTAGCGATATGACTGAAATATTTTGAAACCTACGTTACAAATTCAAAACCACATCACACACACGCGCCATCTTTTCATTTATGTAAATTGGAGTAACCATAAATTATCTCCTGGTTTATTCGTTGTTTTATTAGTAATTAGAGGTGAGTGAATGACTAGTGAGCAAAATGAAAGAAATTTTATTTTCATGAAAATCTGCTGGCTTAAGCCGCTTGAGATCAATGTTCTAAAGCTGCGTATCAGGTAGGATATTTTACTTTCCTGGTTTCGGAAATCCAGTTGGCGTTGTGAGCAATTCCAATGAGTGTTTCATCAGTTAAGGAATCAGTGTGCTGCAATAAAAGCCCAGGGATATAATTTACGGTCACACCGATTTACATAAAAAATGCAACCCCAACTGGAGTTCCGAAACTTGGAAAGACAAAAGTTCGTATGTTGAGTTAGGAGTAGATACATTAACATAGTAGACAAGCAAATACTTGTTGAATTTGATGTAACACGTTATGCATATCTAATTTACATTGTGTGTTTACGTTTTGTCCATAGATGTAAGCTGGGAACAAGATGTTTACATAGCACTTTTTCCATGATTAAAAATTGTAAACAACATCTTTGCGTATCAATAGTTCAACGTCAGTCTTGCTTTCTGTAAGACTGTGTCTATCCTTTGGAAATCTTCGCATTCTTTTACGTTATAGGTCAAATAAAACTGTTTATAAATAGCCATTTGATAAACAAATAATGTATTTATCTGCCTGTGAGAAACCATGATCAGGGTTGTTTACAGTTGTGTTGTTTACAGTTGTGTTGTTGACATGAGATATATAATTCGAGGGGAATTATTTAATGAAAACATTCATAAGTATTACCAAATTGCTCATTTACTTTTGAACTATTTTCAACTCACTCAAAGACAATATGGATGGCATCATTGTTGTACGTCATGACATTCAAGGCATTGTAATTCATTCGGAGCATAATATAAATTTGGACTTGCGATAAAACAGTTATGATTATTTTGGATTAATTCACAATAATGTAAGTGTCGCTTTAATTTCCAGCTTTAATTGTAGAAAATTAAATGTCTTGTGGTTTTAATTACAAATGTTGGTTTCACATTCTTTCTGCTACAAAATTTTAGACCTAGAGCAGTTACAAACATTAAAGAAGTTGATACTTTTTGAGTTGGGAGGGGGGATAGACACAGTGACACAATAGACACGTTGCATATACAATGATACAGTTGATAAGTTGATACTTTTTTAGTTGGGAGTAGATGGAGCGACACAGTACACAAGCTTATTATTGTTATTTTGGGAATAGACACAGTGACACCGTGAACACATTTACAGTATTTGAGTTGGAGGTACCGGAAGGAATGGACATTGTATTAGTAAATTATGTACTATGGTCACTGATATTGTTTAAATTAATACAACTTTAAAGAAATCATTACAAAGTCAAATCCGTCTTAATTCTGTTCTTAAAAGAAACCATACATGGTGATTTGATAGTGTCATTCTCATATTTCGATTTTTTTAAATGTCTGTTAACAAATACACATGAAAATACAAATACCTCTAAATTAAGACCGCCGTGGTGACTGAGAAAAAGTGGTGTCAATTGGGGAGGTGGTCTAATTTCGGATAATAAGTTGGGTCCTTTGTTTGGCACCAAAATCTGTGGCTGCTACTAAAGACTGATGTTTGTTCTGAGAGTGGGGGATGTTCTTGTTGCTACTTCTGTTGTCTTGCCTACTTCATCACCATTAACTATGTTTCTGTATTCAAACTGTGTTTACATACGAAAAGAGACACAAAGAATGAATTCAAAAGTATGCAGTTACAACAAGTAACCATTTTTGTTGTATTTGTTGTTGATCTTTTTCTCTCTATGACCTATTTCTTTTCCTCTCTTTACATCGTTAATAGTCGAGTCTACCTCAGTAAATAATGAAGACTCGTGTATTGGGATATTTTTTAAAATAATGTAGACTCGTGTATTGGGATATTTTTTAAAAAGAGAAGAAAGCCTCAGGACTTAAATAGGGTGATGTCGAATCAAACCAGTTTGACCGCACGTCTGCTAATAACACCAATTACTTCTTTAAAAGGTGAAAACATTTCTAGAAGACCGTGTGTGTGTGTGTGTGTGTGTGTGTGTGTGTGTGTGTGTGTGACACAAATATCGGACTGAAGAAAACAGGATGATATGGTAAATATCACTCCCAAAAATATGTTCAGTCTGTCACAGCTGTATATCCATCTCGTAACTCGCAAAATACACCAATCATCATCGTACCTGTAAAAATGAAGAAAAAATGTAAATGAGAAGCAAAAAACAAAGCCATGAGATTAAATACATCTGTTATGCGTTGATAGTCGGGTCAGACAAAACAGTGTTTGACTAAAACGGAAATGCCTGTGATTAAAAGAGTTTTTTTCCGTTTATTTCATTGTATCTGGAATAAAATGTGCTAGTATACATACATACATACATACATACATACATACATACATACATACATACATACATACATACATACATACATACATACATACATACATACATAAATACATACATACATACATACTTCCAGATTTTGATAACTATATACGTTGTGATAATTGAATGAGCAGCACAAATCAAACATAATTTACATATCATTTTCTTAGATCCTTCATTCTGTAATATGATGGGGTAAACTGTTTTCCTTAATACTCTCTCTCTCTCTCTCTCTCTCTCTCTCTCTCTCTCTCTCTCTCTCTCTGTGACACTTACATATGTTCTATATACATCTGGATATATGGATTATACATGCTTAACCACCTGCATATGTTCTATATACATGGTCTATTTGATTTATCACTAATGTAAGATCGTGGGGTTTCTTGTTTATTTTTGTTTTGTTTTGCTGTTTTGTTTTTTCTTGAAAGACGAGAACAAGAACTTAGGTGAAATTGGTATTTATCACCACTAATTATCCCAATTCTCTCTATTGTCCTCCAGAGCGCCTTTCAATTTTCCTAAAATGTAATTACCTGTGAAAGCGTGGTACCATGGAGTTGATTGAAATGTTGGCAGTAATTGTACCTCGGACTTCACATTCCTTGATAAGTGTTTTAAAAAGCGAAGTAGATAACTAACAATGTTTAAAGAGGATGTTGCACAAATAAATCAAGGAACAAAACTGATATTATGATAAAATTAGGAATAACGGATAGTTTCCTCATTTGTGCAATAAGTTCACAACGAAATTTCCATTTTTAAGGTAAGTTTTCTATAGTTTTTTATTTGGTAGTTCTTTTTATTTCTAAGATATCATGGTCATGTCAATTTTTTCTCTATTAAGTAAAAATTGAACGAAGGGCTTATTAATTTCTGTTTAGATAAATCAATATTAACATCGTCATTATTATTTTTATTACTATTATTATAATAGTAGTAGTAGTAATATTGATATTATTTGTATTATTGCTACAACATTTTTATGACAGTTTCTTTTTTTTTACATATAAATCAACACAATTTACCATTATACCGAAGGTTTTTCTGTATATTACATCAAATTATCAAAATATTTCTCTGGTTAAAATTAAAACTTTTGAAAAAATTAAATAAAAACATGTAAATTGAATGATTATAATTCATTATATTTAATTAACGATTGATCTTTCTCCCAATTTGATAGAATTTATTTAGGAAGTGTTCACGTAGGCATGTGTAGAGTTGTTAAGCTTGAATGTCGAATGCACGACTTTTTAGCATAGCTTGCGTGTATGTGTATGTGAGTCGTGATCTTCATATTCTATCCCCCACCCCCCTCCAGCAATGGACCGTATGTCGTACACACACAAGTAGTCGGACATATAGATTTTAAATAAATGGGATGTATATTAAAACAAAATGTATACATGCATACATAAAATGGACTGTATAACTCATGCAGCAGAGAGAAGTTGAAGTGACCAGAATTTCAGATCGAAATGAGGCTTCCTACGGAATGGTGAAAAATTACAAGCGTCCATAACGCTAAGTAGAAGAGGGTAAACAAACCAATTGTATTTGCACAATAAAACCTTCCTACGACCTGTGGGGAAAAAATACAAGTGTAAACGATACCTCTAACCGTGTTATTTTTTTCTGTGTCAAATATATTTTACCTGGGTCATCAACCTCTCTGCTGTCACTTGTGTAAAAAAATTAATTGGCGTAATTAAATCAATATTATATCAATAATAAAATGAGTGATCTAGCAACTATGGAATCTCTCACAGCTAAGCTAGATCGGCAACGACTAGAGACAATTAAGAAATATATTCCCATCCGTGATTATGTCAACCAATAACTACAAGAGTGCCAGAAGTCTGTTGGAATTTACAAGAAAGTGCAGAACAATTATTTAAACCAATCGTCGAACCAACAAAGAAAATGAATACACCAGCTTAGACAGCACGAAAAGATCTTGAGATATTACCTATTTATATTGCTAGCCGTCTTCAAGCAGCTCAACCATCACCCAGACAACCTCCTCAGTGACAACCTCCTCCAAAAACTAAAACTAACATTACATATATATTTACTCATGAAGGCATTTCCGTTATCAGGGAACCAAACCAAATAATAAGTATTGCCGCGTTTGGCTATCGTTATAGAGATAATAATAATAATAATAATAATGTAAAACCCGACTATATTAGCACTCTGAAATCTGCCGATTGGATTAAGGATGTATATTGCATCGCTACTGATATTTCACAGATTAGATCTGAGAGAGGTGTTAATCAGTTTAACGTTTATAACCAGGCAGTAGATGAGTATATTGAACGATAAAAACAAGAAAGGATCCAAAGGAAAGAAGAAATGATGATGCAACTTGAAATGTGGAGACAAGAAAATCAGCTTTGAAAAGAAAAACAGACAAAGCAACTCTACAACCACCCTCGCAATCTCAACCATATCCAACGCCGCCGCCAAAAATAATAAATGTAATGGATAAGTTTACACCTGAAGGTATCACTGCTATCAGGGATCCAAACCAAATACAAGATATTGCAGCATATGGATATGATAAAAGAGGTTTATATTTAAACCACAAGTATGTTAAAAAATATGAAACCTGAAAGTTGGGTTTCCGGTTGATATATCGTCGCTAATGATATTCAGCGGATCATACTTAATTGATGGAAATTTTGTTAAATTCAAACAGGAAATGAACGAGTAAAGAAAACACAAAAAGAATAAGAAATTGAATCAGAAGAAAGCTTTCTCCTTGATAAGCTTTGCAGCTGACAACGCCGATGTCGAATATTTAAACGTTTGTAAATGCGAATTTTAATCTTGGATTATCAGCACATTAAAATCAACTTGATGCTCTGTGAAGATTTAGCTGAGTAATATAACTGTCACCTATCTTTGGTTTCAGCAGAAATGTTAGAAACGTTATCTTCGACGTAAAACATACAGTTGATCTCGTTCGAAAATCCACCAAAGACGATGTTGAGAAGGTTGATGTAGCTGAAACCGCGGCACTTCATGAAAATGTGACGCTGAAAAAACGTTTGTTGTGGAAGCCAGTAATGTCAGCTTCCCACGCTGAAGATCAACGGCTTCTCTCTTTAATATACAGTGACTGACACTCAACGCTGTCATGGATGACGATGACTACAGACTCTATCACGAATACAACTGTTGACACATTTGCATGGCAGTTCGCATCATAGCAGGGAGTTTCAGCACCATGACATGTATTTATAACGTTTCATTATATCTGACGACGGTTTCTCAAATACGAAATCATATGGTATTTGACCCACCTGAGGTTCGTAAGGTTTCTTGGAGGATAAATGAATATCAAGAACCGTCAGAAGAAATGTTGCTGAAATTAGAAAATAATCATGTTGCACGTGCTTGTCTTCGTTTGATAACATTCATGGGGTGATCAGAATCAGAGGCGTAGCTAGGAGGGTGGGACAGAGGGGGACATATGTCCCCAGGCGCCAGATTAGTGGGGAAGCCAAAATAGGCTTTGAATTAGGTTGTATGTGGAATAATGGGTTTCAGATTTGAGGGGGGAGGGAGTAAAAATGAATATTGTCCCCGGGCTCCAAACTTTAGAGAATGGAGGCGACTCAATCGTCACACTGCAATGTCGAAATATCATTTCGAGGGGGGAATGCTATCCTAATTAAATCAACTGCTTGAACAGCAGCCAGACGGACTATTAGGGGTACAGTAAAAGTTATTTTCAGGGTAAAGCTGTTACATTTGATACGTTGCAGAAACTATGTAATTATCAAACTACCAGGGACAAGCTGACCCCGAATTTTGGCGTCACTAAGAAAGTAACCGAAAGATTTGACTGATTGGTTACGCTATTTAAGAGGGCGTGTTCTCACCCAAAATTACTTAGGTTTTATATCGCCTCATCGAGAATGTTATTCAGTCTAAGCTTTTCCTGCAAGAGGACAAAGAGAAAACCAGTACAGACTCTAAGGAATTTGCAAGAAATTCCCTCGTAAAAAATTGTTTTCCAAGCAATCGAGCGAACTGTTTGGATCGACGTTTGTAGCAAAGGTATTGTGGCAATTGCATGCAATTTGTTGATGCGATATATATAAAGCTTTGCTGAATATATTCGTATAATTATGTGCTTTTTGAAGTATAACGATGATGCGTTATGTTTAAGAAGTATATTATTCTTTAGATAATTTTGACGAATTGTTTAAATTGTTGTTGTGTTTGCATAAACACTAGGTTTTAACAATTGAATGCATTAATTTACTTAATAGGATTTTACGAGAATCCATTCACTTCACCTAATTTAGAAGATTTCACGTATGATGTAGAGCGAGCGTGAAATGACGTAACTGATTGCAAATGTATCTCGTTTATTCGCGGTGTACTTATGGCGGGCTCAGAACAGCTAGATCTCGTGTGGTCTGTATTACTGAATGATGTTAATGCGTGACGAAATAGCCATTTGACTAACTAGGGTCATTATAGGACATGAGGAGTCGATTGATAGTCTTAGCATCTGTTTAATACTGATATAAATATCTGATAACGAGCAGGGATAATGTGAAATCCCCGGTATCATAAATAACAGGACATTTAGGCTGCCTCTATTTATATTTTGAAAGGGGAGAAAATAGTCTTGACGTACAATCTTGAGAGGGAATTTCAGAATGCATTCTGAGACGGGAAAAGTCTGAAAAGTGGAATACTATGACGTAATCGTGATACGTATAAATACTGAATATCCTGGACGGATTGTTGAGAGTGGAATCCGGAAATCCAGGCGCCTGGATAGCTACAGTGGAAGTCGAGCGAAAGGAAGAACAGGTTATGAAATCATACAAGGCGTTGACTTCGATTGTTCACTCGATCTTATGATGAACTAAATCTATTAGTAAACAGAACAACTATTTTATTTTAATCCATTTGTGTTTTCCTTTGTAAAGTTAGAAAGTTTTGTTTCTGAAGGCTGAGATATTTTTTAATGTAATGACTTCAGTTAGTTGTTTTATGTAAATGATTTAATTTTTTTTTATCGGCATGGGGGCTTGTGTTTGTTTGTTCTATATATCTGCTCAGATCTCTCTCTCTCTCTCTCTCTCTCTCTCTCTCTCTATATATATATATATATATATATATATATATATATATATATATATATATATATATATGTGTGTGTGTGTGTGTGTGTGTGTGTGTGTTATCTATAAGTTCCACCACTTATATTTACTTGAACCTGGGCAATTATAACGAGGGCGGACATCTCATAGGTACCGAATACCGAAAGAGGTGGTGCATATAATAACATTATATACGCCACCCCGTAACACACTCTAGCGACGCCTCTGATGAGAATATGGATTCTGGATTGTAGATATCTCAACAGGATTTCTCGACATTGTATCCGATCTACTACTCTTTGGTGTAACATCTATATTTGTTGAGACAGTCAGTCGTTGACAACCATTTTTGAACTCGAATAAGTGCCCAACCAGCCGGTGTTACTGATTATCGAACATTCGATGTCATACTCTCAGACAAAACAATGATGCTTGAAGGCATTAGTGGAAGAATCCGAATCAGGGATGTTCCAGTATATAACAAAACAATAACATGCAATTAAATCGATCATGATATTATAATATCATATCATCATGATAGTGTTACTGTGACTCTTGGTCAAATTAAAAAGCTACAATCAACATCCAGAAAGAATTCTGGAATAAAACTATTGCTGAAATCAGTAAAAATGCAGGTGGTCACTGACAGAACGTCAACTCAGGCACTTCAATGACGCCAAATGATCAAAGACCGGTGCAAGACTTAATCTTTCTTTGGTTGCCATCAAACACGCAGTAAAGGCGAGTGATATATTTCCACTTCTTGCAGCTACAAAAGCATTAATAGCTTCTGCAGCCCCAACTGTTACAAAAGCAGCTGCACTTTGTGCTATTGGAACGGCCGTTAAGATGGCATTAAAGAAAGTAGCAGGCCATGGCAAAAGACTTCCATAAATGGGCGAGGTCTATTATTGCATGACCCACCCACCCCAATCATGGCCGGGGACAAACTGTTGATACTTCTCATGTACTGAACCTGCTAAGAAATTAAACATCAAAACATTACAAGGTGTTTTTATGCGTGATCAATTACCAGAGCAACCAAATCGTGTTGAAACAGGTATCATTAATTTCGATCCAAATTCTGGCCCAGACACTCACTTGGTTGCATACGCGATTGATCCAGGTGGAGTTGTTTATTTTGTTTCGTATAGGGTAGTGCCAAAAAAGAGAATCTTTACGATATAGTGGTTTAGTCGGTGACATAACAGTATGGTATTCAACATTACCATCACAGACAATAACTGATCCGCCAATATGTTGCCGTGAAATACTCACTGAGCTCGACGATGTGTCAAGGTAAAAGTAAAAATTCTGTGGAATCAAGTCTAACACTCATGGATTATATTACTGGACGCATCAGAAGAATTGTAGATATTATGTATGACGATCTCAACACATGCAAAAATACAATTATCAATGTGAGAGAACCAAAATGAGACTACGGTGTGGCAACAACAATATGCGGAAAACAACAACGCAACGATAATAACTGAGATCAGGAACTTTGTTGCTATGATCGGTGATGTAATGTCAGGCGATGTGGCTAATAATAAAGTTACTGGTCTCAGAAAACTACAATCAAACGATGATGCTGCAACAAATAAATACGTCGACAACAGCAACATCCAGATGATGATTTCGTTAATGACAATCAATGATGGATTGACTGCATTTAAACCTGAATATTTTGATCATCTAACCGCATTTGTAAATTTTCGTTGAAACACAGAAATGATTAAGATTTACGACGAGGCGCTGGGCAAGGTAGAATATCCCTTGCTGTACATAAAATACGATACTATATCTCCCTGATTTAAATAATAATGTCGCACGAATTGCAGAACGTATGGTCGATAATACAACACCTACAACAGCCACGATGATTTCAACAAGCTCAACAAAACCTGCGTTTGATGTTAGTTTTCCAACTGCCATTGAATCCATTGAAATAGCACTAGCACAATTGCGAGTGTATCGTAGCCGACCAGATATTAGATCAAAGTCATTCGGTGGGTTGAAGGCAAATAATTCACTGGTATTTGCGTAAACCCAATGACACGCCATACTGGCTTTGTGAGTATACCTACAAATACCCAATGAAACGCCAGACTCTATTTTGTGAGTATACCTAGGGGCACTTAACGATGAATTAAGCGCATAATTAAATCTATCACAGGAAAAGAATCCAAGATCGCTATCAAGTTTCACGAACCAACGATACCTGCCGCGTTAGAAATATTAACGCCTAACTACAGCGTCGATAGTTATCAGTCGTCGATCCGATCTGTGTTATGATGCCGGAGATAGCACTTGTAAATAAAAAAACTACCAAAACATCAACGCGGCGACAACGCTTCAGACAAGCAAATATTTTATAACAACACACTTCCTACAAGAAACCTAGAAGATTGGAATTTCCTGTCGAATATGGACACGGTCGAGTGTGGAAACGGCCTAAGTACAATGATGGATGACGAGAGTTGTGATAAATGGACATTTACCAGATTTTAATTCAACTGGTTTTGCATGTTTAGAATCGTTTAAGTTTATTGAAAATTCCCATCCCATGGTTTATGTTTGGTTTGGTCGTTTTAGCAAAGGCGGTTAGGTTCCAATAGTGCTATTACGATATATGTTCGATGCTGTAATTTTAGTGTTTTTGTTGTAAATAAAGCAGTAATATCTTATCGTCCACAGAAACAAGTTTGGCTGCCTGTCGTTGAGATATATATTCTCGACTTGATATTTGAGCATAATCCTGATGAAATTGAATATGAAAATAAACTTGCAAAGAGTCTTGGCTTACTCAAGGTGGTTCACGTGTTCATAAACAACATTGCACAATATTAATTATCGACGATACCGACTTTACAATTGCAGAAACAACAGACAAACGTATATTTATAAGTCGAAATAATGTTTACTTGTCGGACGGAACGAGATTAGGTACAATTCCTAGCTGTACTCATGGCAATCCGACACAATTTGTCCATATAAGACCTTTGATGTTAGCTTATGTTTCAAAACACTTAGTATCGATGATCAACAGATTAAATGATACTGCAGTCACGAGTTGCCAGACTCATTTTATGAATTAAAAACATGCGGATTTGTTAAAGATTGGTATATCATGCATCATAGGAAAAATGGAGAATAGAAACAGAAAAATACTTAATTATTTTGAATCTGCTGATTATAATTTCAAGAATATTTATTATATTAAGAAATAGTCTTACGTCAGCGTTGTCATCAGCTCTGTCAGTGTACGATCCAGTAGCTAGAAATAAAACTGTTTATCTTAACAGGTGCGATGGTTCTGGTAAAACAATAAGTGCCATTGATATTTCGGAATTTTGATATGGTTGTTTTGAAGCCAGATAAATTAAAGAGCGAGGAGTGAAATTCCATACTTATCACAGCTTCTTTCGTTGGAAGGGAGATGTGTGGACTCCTAAGCGAATGTGCGAAACACATATTTCGAAATTTATTATTTGGGATGAAATATGCACGGTGTCGCTAGATGTGTTAAACTACTTTCTTGATTGGTTATTGTCTCGAAATACTGCTGTAATAATGTGCTGTGATCATGGTCAACCACCGCCTTTTGGTGGAATATCTCAGCATGACTGGCTGAAAATGTTCGTAGATTATTATAAGGAGATAATTAATGGTTACCGAACGCTTGATCCAGATTAAGAGAGTTTAAGAAATTAATCAGACTACAACTATATAACATTCAATGTGAAATAATGCGTGAAGTAATTCCAGAAACTCTTAGGAATGGTTTTTGGAGTGTGTGGAGACCAAATGATTTGATAGTTGCAAGTAGAAAGGTAGCTCGTCATTAACTTCAACAGCAATGTTTAATGTTACATAACAAAGTTTTCCGATCTACCTGTTGCACTGTCTTATCGCACAGCAGATACACGACGGCATATAGCTTTAAATAAACTGGATGCATAGTTATATATACACACACACAATTAGACAGGTATATAGCCAAAACATGGGTCGTATAGTCATGAACACACAGGTAAACAGGCACATTGCTAAAATAATGGGTATAGTAGTTATACACACATAAGTAGACAAATATATGACTAACAAAAACAGGATGCATAGTTACACACACACACACACACACAAGTAGACAGATATATAGCCAAAAAATGGGTCGTATAGTCATGAACACACAAGTAAACAGGTATATAGCCAAAAACATGGTCCGTATAGTTATTAATTGACAAGTAGACAGGTATATAAATCCAAAAATGGTCCATATAGTCATGAACACACAAGTAGACAGGTATATAGCCAAAACATGGTCCGTATAGTTATGAACATACAAGTAGACAGGTATATAGCCAAAACATGGGTCGTATAGTCATGAACATACAAGTAGACAGGTATATAGCCAAAACATGGTCCGTATAATTATGAACATACAAGTAGACAGGTATATAGCCAAAACATGGGTCGTATAGTCATGAACATACAAGTAGACAGGTATATAGCCAAAACATGGTCCGTATAGTTATGAATAGACAAGTAGACAGGTATATAAACTCAAACATGGTCCATATAGTCATAAACACACAACTAGACAGGTATATAGCCAAAACATGGGTCGTATAGTCATAAACACACAAGTAGACAGGTATATAGCCAAAATAAAGTCATACATACCACTAGGCAGACATACATCAAAAATACTCTGTAGAGTGATACACACATAAGTAGACAGCATATAGCAAAAATACTCTGTAGAGTTATACACACATAAGTAGACAGCATATAGCAAAAATACTCTGTAGAGTTATACACACATAAGTAGACAGCATATAGCAAAAATACTCTGTAGAGTTATACACACATAAGTAGACAGGCATATTGCAAAAATACTCTGTAGAGTTATACACACATAAGTATACATATAGCAAAAATACTCTGTAGAGTGATACACACATAAGTAGACAGGCATATAGCAAAAATACTCTGTAGAGTGATACACACATAAGTAGACAGGCATATAGCAAATATACTCTGTAGAGTGATACACACATAAGTAGACAGCATATAGCAAAAACACTCTGTAGAGTGATACACACATAAGTAGACAGGCATATAGCAAATATACTCTGTAGAGTGATACACACATAAGTAGACAGCATATAGCAAAAATACTCTGTAGAGTGATACACACATAAGTAGACAGGCATATAGCAAATATACTCTGTAGAGTGATACACACATAAGTAGACAGCATATAGCAAAAATACTCTGTAGAGTGATACACACATAAGTAGACAGGCATATAGCAAATATACTCTGTAGAGTGATACACACATAAGTAGACAGCATATAGCAAAAATACTCTGTAGAGTGATACACACATAAGTAGACAGGCATATAGCAAAAATACTCTGTAGAGTGATACACATATAAGTAGACAGCATATAGCAAAAATACTCTGTAGAGTGATACACACATAAGTAGACAGGCATATAGCAAAAATACTCTGTAGAGTTATACACACATAAGTAGACATATAGCGAAAATACTCTGTAGAGTGATACACACATAAGTAGACAGGCATATAGCAAAAATACTCTGTAGAGTGATACACACATAAGTAGACAGGCATATAGCAAATATACTCTGTAGAGTGATACACACATAAGTAGACAGCATATAGCAAAAATACTCTGTAGAGTGATACACACATAAGTAGACAGGCATATAGCAAATATACTCTGTAGAGTGATACACACATAAGTAGACAGCATATAGCAAAAATACTCTGTAGAGTGATACACACATAAGTAGACAGGCATATAGCAAATATACTCTGTAGAGTGATACACACATAAGTAGACAGCATATAGCAACAATACTCTGTAGAGTTATACACACATAAGTAGACAGGCATATAGCAAATATACTATGTAGAGTGATACACACATAAGTAGACAGGCATATAGCAAAAATATGGGCTGTATAGTGTTTCACACACAATCAGATCGAACTACAAGTAATCTAGGTTACACATAAACACAAACTGGGGCAGGTTGACCTATCCATCTATCGTGAATTACATTATCAGATATTTCAGACCACATGTGATTACTTAAATTGTAATATGATTTATGGAATTGTAATCTCTGTAATCTCGTTCAACCAGCTTCTGGCTTGGATCCGTCAAATCTCCACCATACTTTGGCAGAGATCTATCGAAGCCACAAGGGTGATTTGGTTTAACTAGATTAATGAAATGACACTCTCTTGTCCATCAGGGTGATTTGGTTTAACTAGACTAATGAAATGACACTCTCTTTTCCATCAGGATGATTTGGTTTAACTAGATTAATGAAATGACACTCTCTTGTCCATCAGGATGATTTGGTTTAACTAGACTAATGAAATGACACTCTCTTTTCCATCAGGATGATTTGGTTTAACTAGACTAATAAAATGACACTCTCTTTTCCATCAGGATGATTTGGTTTAACTAGACTAATGAAATGACACTCTCTTTTCCATCAGGGTGATTTTGGTTTAACTAGACTAATGAAATGACACTCTCTTTTCCATCAGGGTGATTTGGTTTAACTAGACTAATGAAATGACACTCTCTTTTCCATCAGGGTGATTTGGTTTAACTAGACTAATGAAATGACACTCTCTTTTACATCAGGGTGATTTGGTTTAACTAGACTAATGAAATGACACTCTCTTTTCCATCAGGATGATTTGGTTTAACTAGACTAATGAAATGACACTCTCTTTTCCATCAGGATGATATGGTTTAACTAGACTAATGAAATGACACTCTCTTTTCCATCAGGGTGATTTGATTTAACTAGACTAATGAAATGACACTCACGTTTCCATCAGGGTGATTTGGTTTAACTAGACTAATGAAATGACACTCTCTTTTCCATCAGGGTGATTTGGTTTAACTAGACTAATGAAATGACACTCTCATTTTCATCAGAATGATTTGGCTTAACTAGAATAAGGAAATGACACTCTCTTTTCCATCAGGATGATTTGGTTTAACTAGACTAATGAAATGACACTCTCTTTTCCATCAGGATGATTTGGTTTAACTAGACTAATGAAATGACACTCTTTTTTCCATCAGGGTGATTTGGTTTAACTAGACTAATGAAATGACACTCTCTTTTCCATCAGGATGATTTGGTTTAACTAGACTAATGAAATTACACTCTCTTTTCCATCAGGATGATTTGGTTTAACTAGACTAATGACACGACACTCTCTTTTCCATCAGGATGATTTGGTTTAACTAGACTAATGAAATGACACTCTCTTTTCCAGGATGCCTTCGAAACACCTGCAAGAGTTTGTGAACCTTATTTCCAAGCATCCATCGCTACGTGACATCCGGGATATTGAAGAGGTTATTCCTTGGCTTAGAAAAGAAAGTGCGCTGCTTAAGAATCTAGAATCAGGTAAAGTGTTACTAGGTTTATTTTGAAATTTGGTCAGAGTCTGATTAGCAACTAAATGTGAATAGTTCCCAAAAAAATATTTCAATATAAGTTGTTTCAAAGATTCAGTGGCGCCCGTATTTGAGAGCTGAATGCCATTGTTTGTACAGTTTTAAATAGTTTGATAACGTTATGCTGGTTGCGAAAGGCGGAAGTGTTTAGTAAGCCGCTTTTGAAAAGCTAAAATTAGCAAATGTGTACGAACGGACGGACGACGCACAATGGATGCAGGGTAATGGCATATACTCACTTGGCCTTCGGTCAGGTAAGCTAATATTGACGAGAATCAGTAAAAGCAATAAAGAAAAAGAAAGATTTTTTTTCTTTGCGAATATAAAATCAGTATTGTTTACATCATTATCGCGTGTGATCTCTTTGAGAATGGTTGGAAAGTTCGTCTTGCATTGTTAGTGTTTAGAACTGCAAAGCAAAGAGCATTGCTTTTGTTGTATACGGAAAACTGTATGTAGTCATTAAAGTCATCCAAAAATGTCGAGATTTCCCTGGCTACTGATTCTTTCGTGTATACTACATAGACGAAAAAAGAAAATTCTTCTTTATCATTTTAAGCATATTTTAATCGAAATTATTTTAATTCGGCCATTTATGAGCTGCTGTCATGACTCGTTTTCATTTTACATCGATCCATTTTCATAAATCCTCGATTTTAAGCGTGCAACATGTGCATTGAATTAAACCTTTGTTACACAATAACTCATTAAGCCTCGAGTTCATTTTTTCAGACGTTTTGGTGGACATCGTTAAACATGGTTCCTACATCTTTACCAAGAAGGACAGCACATTTTTCCGTCAAGGCGAATTTACTAGACAGTATGAATCTCCCCACCCCCCTTCTCTCTCTCTCTCTCTCTCTCTCTCTCTCTCTCTCTCTCTCTCTCTCTCTCTCTCTCTCTCTCTCTCTCTCTCTCTCTCTCTCTCTCATGACTCCAGTGAACGCCTTTTGAATTTAATCAGCTAACAAGTTTCAACAGATGCAAAATATATAATATTAGATGCTTAAGATAACCAAAACGAGGCTAGATGCTTTCGATATCCAAAACAAGGTTGTTGCGAATAATCAGTAATGTCCTAGAAAATGTTTATCAGAAGGTTTTCTTGTACCATGAATTTTGTTCGCATTTTGACAGAAGCCATTGAAGATGTTATATTATTTATTACATCAATTATTTCAATTTATGTTTCTTTGTTCAATTCATGACATTTTCTACAAATTTATGACAACGAAATATAGCTCATTCTGTTATAAATACTGCTGTATTTTAATTGATTATTAAACTAGAATAGTGACATCAATACGTGCTAATTAACAAGCAGGATAAATATACATGCTATTTGTCTTAGTTGGGTTTGGTGTTTAGGGGTCACGGCAGCTTAGGCAGGTTATTTGGTACCGAGGTAATTCGAGTAGAGGATATTGCCAAGAGACACATCACGAATTCGAGCCGGACTGGTCCGATGGCAGAACTCTGCATCCATTCAGTTTCGAACGGGGCAGGCTTACCACTGCACCACAGCAGCTACTGTCCCCATTCGCCTGTTCCAACGTACTTTAGGTATTGAAAAGAAATTATTCTACAAAAGTAAAATATGGTAAGATAGAGGGAGAAGAATAATCATGAAAACAATCAATTTTTGTCGTTAACACGATTCGATAAGGTAAATAAAGTACTAGAATTAAACGAAACTATAATTATACATTTTCACTGGATAGCATGCATTATTGTTCCTTTCACAGTTTACGTGGAGAGAAAAGATTCTTCATCATACTCTACGGAGCTGCAGCCCTCTATATAGATCCATCTATTAAATCCATGCCTCCCACACAAGCTCCATCGCCATACAAGCAGATGAAAACTCCATCCAGTTTCGAGGCTTCAGCATCACGCACCAATACTTCTGGTCACCTAACCAGCCTCCAGGTATCTTGTTGCGTTTAACCAGACACTCGCGAGACTCTCATAAAGCTCGAGTTTGGTCAAACGAGACTAACATGTAAAAGTAGTAGTGTGCTAATGGAATTTTGAAATAGGTGATGCAACTGGAAACCAGCTTTTATATTCCAGATTAATTTTTGCCACAGGGAATATCCCTATACACATGGATCCGCGAGTGTAGTCCGCGTGAATCCGCGTGAAAACGCGCGTCACGGGTTTCAGGTTGAGGAGCTTGTATTATTGTGTGCTCACAAACAAATCGATATGCACTGACAAATTTTTACTCGACTAATGCGCTAATGCAAGGTTTGCCACACCAACGTGGTCCCAACGGTTGATTTATATTTGTCCCTTGATAAGGTTATATTTCGGTGTGTATGGTGTCCGGCAATGCCGTTTTCATGCAGATATTGGTCGACATTAGGTACAGAGAAGCTATCGAAGTGTTGCATTCCCTGACAGCCAATCTAAGACCTCAGCTGTAATTTCCCCAATACCGTAATTCATGGCTGCTCACAATTCATCACGTGACTGTTCAAAATCCATCTCGTATATGCAATGATAAATCATAAACACAAACTCCAAAGATGATTAAGTGCCTGCATGGAAAGATATTGAGTCCATCGAACTGAATTTGATCTCCGCCGACCAACGACACTTACATAGTATATGTGAAATTTTTTGCAGCCTTTTGATTAATTTACCAAACTGGAGATCTTTGTCAATCTTGCCATAAAGTTTATCGCGCCAACCAATTTAGAGAAAATAAGTAAACAAATTGTTATAGTGGCAGATTTCTGCACATCCACATTAATGAAACTTGTCATCACTTTTTAACTTACAATTTTCTACAATAACTTTTTTAGAGTTGTGTATCTCTGCACTAAAATAAATCATTTGTTTTAATATTCGTTGTCAATGCAAACTATTGTTGTGCATACGTGTAAGTGCTGATTGTATTTCTATATATTATACACGAAAGGCATCTCTCCAATCGGTTTACCCCTGACGGTGATCTCAAAAATCTAAGTTGTCTTCGTTTTTTTTTTCGTCTTCACTGTCTTCGATGAATATTTCACTGCCTTCGGTGAATGCTTCACTATCATCAAGGTCCCCAACAGTTAAATCAGGTCAGTTAAATCAGGTCAGTTAATGCCAAGTTTTATTGTACAATATCATATAATGACTTTTCTGAGGTTTTGTTATATTCTTCACTTGGCCTTTCTCGTGCTCACTCCAGTTCAATCCCCAGCCTGGGTAATTTGTTCAGATTTTCCGGACACGACTTTGAAAACTTAACATCTTTCGGGCTTTTTGCGACAAATGGCTTCGAGGCGTTCAAGCCATATAATTATTTGATCTTTCTGTAACGTAACAAACTCATCACTAGTATGTTAAGTTAATTCCTGCACCCATGTGTGATTTCTAATCACATAATACAATAATCCACTGTAATTCTCTAAGAGTAAATCACCTACATGTTGCCAAAGTATATCGCTCTGTGTGGGATCTAAAAGCACTGCAGCTTCTCATCCCTGAATCCCATAGCTCTGGTTTCCATGCGGATTCACTAACATACGTTCACGAAGGCTACAACCGCGAATGCAAGCGCGTGCAAGGAAACATTATCGAGAATATAGTAGGGGTTTCGGCTTGGGAAACCCGGCATTAGACAGCCAGTCTCGAATCCCTATTAGTGCACTATTTAAGCACCATCAAAATTCAGTGAATCATACGAAGTCATTGATAATGTGCTTACAAAACTAATAGTGAAAACATTCGTGGTTGAATCGTAAAAATAGCAAATACATATTCATATTTCCCATCATGATTAACATAAGCTCTTGTACATTTATACAACGGTTAAAGTATTATTTATTGGCGTCTTTTTCTGACTGATATTGTTTTCTTTAAACTTCACGCTTATAAAAACAACATGACGTTTCTTTCGTTTCGATTTGTTTTGACGGAGTGATGTGTACGATGTCTAGGTTTATTTAAATGACTGCGAGACATTATTAGACACAGCGTGATTCTCGTATGAATACAACTATAAAGATATGCATAAACATTCGAAAACAGAATGACTTGTTATTATTTCATATTCATAAGGCACTCTGATGGATGACGTGTTATTAGTTCATATTCATAAGGCACTCTGATGGATGACGTGTTATTAGTTCATATTCATAAGGCACTCTGATGGATGACGTGTTATTAGTTCATATTCATAAGGCACTCTGATGGATATAGTATTACGTAGTGTTGCCTTGCCAAACTTGATATTAGCGACGAGAATAAGGTATAAGCTTGACTTCTGTAAGTTATAGTCTAATGAACAGCAACGATAGTGTCTACTTCAGCAATTATATTGCCCGAGAAATGCACGATTCTACTCCTCTGCTCCAAATGTACTTGCGATGTAACAAAATTGCTTGAGAATTGCGTAGTAGCATACAAATTTTCATCTAATATACACACATGATATAAACCGCAGGGACTAGTTGACGTAAGTCAGAGAGATGATTATTCCCGTCCTGTCAGCGAAATTAACCAAGAGCCCCAAGAGCAGATCAGAAGTGGAAGGAGCACCCCGCAGGGTGAAGACGAGACTCTAAAGAAAAACACGTTATCTGATTTCACCAAAAAAGTCACGGTGACAGTCAACAAACTTCAATCTCCGCGTCCCATCTACGGACGATTAGTTGTGAAATATGGTAAGATGTCACGTCCTTTTTATTTTTGAAACTTCTAGCAGAGACAAAAATTTATCATCCAAGATTCGGGTGGAATCTCCATGTGCAAGCAGTAATTATCTTTCAATTGACGAAGAACTCTATACAACGAATTTTCACATATATGCAAAGATAACAGAGTTTGTGTTTTTGCTGACGTTTTCTTGGGGTTTTCTGGGGGGTTTTTAGTTGAGCTTAACTCTGGTATCAATCCTAACATTTAAAGACTGTACTATTATCAGTAAGAATGGATGCTGCATATTTTTTTCGACTTTTTCCAAATACTGACTTCATTCACTAGCATAACTATGCACATCTCATTCAGCCACTATTCTATAGTATCGTCTCTTTTCTGTCAACGTAATCATTCAAAGAAAGTGTTGCGAAAATAAATTCAATGTGTTCAATTTAATATAAAACGCAAGCCGTTGTCATTCGTCTGATTAAAAATGCCGCTGTCTCGTCTTCTTGTAGGACGCGGGAAGTACTTTGGTGAGGCAATCGTTGTAAATGACAACGGTCAGGTAACGGCCTCAGTTGTCGCCGAGGAGGACTGTGATGTTCTTGTTCTCGAAGAAGATCTCTTTAATCGGACCATCAAGGTACAGATTATCCTCATATTATTCTAATCTGATTGTTTTATCAAGGTACAGTTTATTCCTAGATTTTCTAAATCTGATTACGTTTTGCAACAGATGGCACAGAAAGCTAGTAACATGTTTTGAGACTACTTGCATATGAAGGCAAAATACGTTTTAAGGTATGATCTATACTTAATCTATATATCGTTCTTTATTTATTAAATGTCAAATTAGGACCGATTTTTCTCACCAATTAAGGAGTAATCAATCTTTAATTTCTAAACAAAAATTCGATAGGGAGAGGCTTCTAATTTTGACTATGATGGCGAGGGATTTGTTACGTGTACCAGATGTTTGTGTTGACTGTATCTTGTAAGAATTACCGAACGGTTCTTGTTTCTAGCCGTAAATGGGGTATGCTGCATAAACGTCTTTATTCAAGCGTCCATTAAATGTATATATGCCACTCAAAGAAACCTAAGCTGAAATCAAATGGTTCCACTATTTGCTGGGCCTTTGAAAGATCTTTTTAAAGTTTGTAAATAACTCTTTTTTGTTACACTTTTTTATGTTTATAGATTTCACTGACGATCAATGTTTTATCTGGATTCATTTAAAGGAACATCATGACAGAGAAGCCAGAGAGCTTTCTGATTTCGTTGACAACCACCCTTTCTTTTGTCATCTTGACCGAGAAGTAAAAAACGGGCTTCAGATTTCCCTGCGACGGGAGACCAAACCAGCTAATACCTTCATAGTTAAACAGGGAAACCCTGTGAAGAAAATCTACTTCATTATAAAGTAAGTTAAAATGATTGATCTTTGATATCGACCAATCTTGGTTATGACCAAGGTAGATGCCAATAGCCTGCCGATTAGCCTGCCGTAGTAAGAATAAAACAGCAGCATGTATGTTGAACGTTAACTAGACTGAGAATTATACACATGATCATTCGTAAATTGCACAAATAGTAAATTAAACACATGTATGTTGGTAAATCACACACATGTACATTGGTAAATTACACACATGTACATTGGTAAATTACACACTGGATAATTACAGTTATGTATATTGGTCGATTACACAAATCTACATTAGTAAATTAGACACATGTACAAAGGTAATTTACACACATGTGCATTGATGAAACAACTGAACAGTCAAACTGCAATTTCAGAATGTACATTCACTGTATGTGTTTACTCATGTTGGAAATATTTATACCTTTAAAGCAATACATTTCAAATGAATCAAATGTATACACCCCTTGTCCAAAAAATATAAAATATTGATTATTCTCAGATTTAATAAAAACCTGCCACAGTTTGATTGATAGAATATATACCTTTCGGTGTTTATGTTACAGCTGACAAACTTAATGCAATTTGCGAATTTTCGATTAGTTCAGGATGTAAGTTTTTATCACATTAACTAAACATATGCATCCAAAAGAACTCGGTGGTGACAATTTGACGACTAGGGCTGGCAACGCGAGACAAACGTAATGTTGCTCTCTGTGCCAAATTACTTTTGTAATCAATATACATTTGTCTAGTCTTTTATTTGTACAAGTTTTGTGTTACGACTCTATGATCTGAAACTAAGTAACATACAAAAGCGAAAACCAAGAAGACTTGTTACATACAACAAATAGTCTATTTCCCAGGAATACAAGGAGAACATTTAAAATAAACTTACAGTATTGTAAATTAAATACCAGTCGTAAAAGTTCTAGCATAGTCCAAATGTTTTGATTATTCCGAAGGAATTTCAGCAAGTGTTCCGATAAATTCTAATATTAAGCGTACGGATCTTCCGATAGCTCTGAATCTGATAATGTGTCAACAGTCTTTATGTATTACAATGATATAATCAACAATGCTCTTGAATGGATTTACACTAATCCCAGAAGAGTGGTTTAGTCCTAAAAGGAATTCCAGTGAATAAATTAAATTAAAAAATCCTTCCCAATACTAACTGAAATGCAATTTAAAATGATTCCTAAATTCCTAAGGAATTAATATTTTTTGTTTACTTCTCCATTATATACAAGCATTATACAAAATGAGAAAACTAGGATAAGCGTAATTTCTACATCGTTTTCTGGATATTCTGTGTTGTAAACAAGGTTAGTTTTCTTACAAAATATTTAGTAAAGAACACGTAAAACAGCAGGTACTCCAGAAATTTAGAATGTTAATAGCAATGTTCTAAATTCAAACTTAAGTATACATGTTTACCACCAGTATTAATGATCGGAATATTTAATATATAATCATAGAGAAATATTAATTATGTAATATGATGTTCACAAAATAACAAAATTTATGTCCGTTTGGCTCTAAACCCAATTACCGACCAAGGTCAAACACACAATATTGATAAACATAACATATACTCATGGAGTAAAGACAATACACAATATAAATATACATAACATATAATCATGGCGGAAAGAAAACACACAATATCGATATACATAACATATAATCATGGAGGAAAGATAACACACAATACAAATTAAATAAACATAGCATTTTCTTTATGTGGTCCAGAAGCTTTAGCCAATGGCGCGGTTAGGTTCTCCATCATATAGACGTTTCATCACTCGTATGCATTTTTGTGAGTCGAACAATAACAGCAAAAAAGATGAAGAATTTTAGGATTTCAAACTACCACCTGGTTACGACATTACAGCAAAGTCAGAAGGTATTCAAATGACATGGCTTAAACCCAGCATGTATTAATTCTGCTTGGAGTATACGTATCATATCGTTCCGTGATTTCAGTGGCTTAGCAGAGATGATTGCAGAGCCTTACGCCCACAGAAACCAGTATCCGGATTTGTGGCCCTTCGAAACCTCCACGGATGTGTATTTCAATGAATTTGAATGGCTGAGGTGAATAATTTCACTATATTGTGTAGATTAGTAGTATGGGGATAGTCTATACTTACCTATTTTCTCAATTGCAAGGACTTGTCTTGCAGGTTTTCTCTTCAAAGAAATTATCAATGATCTTTTTCCGCTTTGTAACTATCATTTATTGATTGGCGTACTTTCTACTTCATATTGTCTACAATCGGAGAAACTATCGTCTTTCTCGCCATGAAATGCAGGCTTGCAAAATATTTTTTTGAAGAAATCCGTCTTTCACTTTCAATATCCCTTTTTGCTAGAACATTACTTATCATCGCAAGGTCGTGGGTCTTGCAGCCGTTTTAAATAAATTCCAAGAATGAAAAAAAAGCGATTAATGGCCAACTGATCCTGGATGATTAGCTGCATTCTTTCCCAATTCAAATTTTAAACTACTTTAACAAGCATACTCACATCTTATGTGAAACCACCAAATTCAACCCAGATATTAAAATTCCACCATTTTAATTTATTGGAAACCTCTATGATGCAAAAAAAATTAAAGGAACACTGATAACGTTGAAAAAAGTTGACATTTATGAACACAATACTTACTTTGACCAGATTTTAAAGAGACATTGCTTAATATCATTTTGTTTTTCCATTTT
Organism: Unio delphinus; assembly: GCA_029339505.1. Taxonomy (NCBI): domain Eukaryota; kingdom Metazoa; phylum Mollusca; class Bivalvia; order Unionida; family Unionidae; genus Unio; species Unio delphinus. Next base: position 3,046,862 of record JAQISU010000049.1, read on the forward strand.
GTATAATACCTTTTCTTGATGCAGAACAGGTTTTGATTTTGGATCAAATCGTTGTTGCGTAAATGGTGGCCGAATAGGGTGTGGGACAGAACTCGTATGGAGGCCCAGGTGATGAAGCACCCGCATTAATAGCATTTCCAGAGAATAATTTTAATCATCTTACTATAAAGAATCGTATTTGTACAAGAAAAATGTTATGGTTGTTTCGAGCTCATTTGTTTAAGGAACGGGGGGGGGGGAGGGGGTCGCTCAGCCTCCCCCTTTCCGATTCTTACTTTTCCGCCTACCTTGGATCCGCATTTTAAATCATTCTTTCATCGTTCTCCATTTTGTTTTTCCATTGTGTATAATATCTTTTGCTGATGCAGAACAGGTTTTGATTTTGGATCAAATCGTTGTTGCGTAAATGGTGGCCGAATAGGGTGTGGGACAGAACTCTTATGGAGGCCCAGGTGGTGAAGCACACGCATTAATAGCATTTCCAGAAAATAATTTTAATCATCTTACTATAAAGAATCGTATTTGTACAAGAAAAATGTTACGGCTGTTTCAATCTCATTTTTATAAGGAGCGGGGGGAGGGGGTTCGCTCAGCCTCCCGCCTTTCCGATTTTTACTTTTCCACCTACCTTAGATCCGCAATTGAAATGATTCTTTCATCGTTCTCCATTAGGGAAAACGTGAAATCATGTTTTGATATCAATTTAACATTGGTACAGCTTTAATGTGTGGACATAGTAGGTTTTGGTTTTATCTTAGGTATATATCATTTTTATTTTTCGTTAAATTGAAAACGTGTTTATTATCATAAATATTCTAAGCTTAATAGTTAAGTAAATTTTCGATCTTTCATAGACATTGATTTTACTTCCTTTAGCTGTTTGTATCCATATTTTGGTAATTTACAACAAACCCATGTATTGTTACTTGTGAGAGTTGATGTTCGATGAAACTGCACAACATTCTATATTTCAGTTTCACACGCCCAGATTGGAACAACTTAGGTTCCTTCTCTGACGTCCACGCATCGATATTATTAGACTCTTCGAATCGAACCTTAATAAATTTTATTTCCTTTTGAATTTCAGTAATACTGTTCAGCCAAAAGTATTTTAATAAGAATGAAAAAGCAGATCTAATAAATTCAAAACTGCATTCATGCTTTGTTCCTAGGAAGAAAAGTTGATATGGCTATTCAATACATCGAGGCCTTTTGACCTCATCTTATCGATTAGGCATGTATAATAACTCGTTCTTTCCACCGACCCGCAACACAACATGTATTTAGTTTTTAGCAATGTAATACCGAATTATACTCGTTAGCGCTTAATTAATAACAGATATATCCTTTCCTTAGCGTGACGTATTGTTATAAAACTTTGATAATCATATTAGTGCTGCTCGTGAAATGGGCTCTCACGTATACTATCGCGTGAAGTAGTTACGATACTATATGCAATTTATATAATTCACTGATGCGCGATGTGCTCGGTTTCATAGGTCGAGTACAGCACTAGTCTTCTGTGCAGGAAGCATATTACTGTTTGTCACCTAGAACTATGTAGCTAAGTGGTTCCATTTTGTCAACGATGTTGTGTGGCCAACTGGTCCTACGATATTGTGTGGCCAACTGGTCCCATTTTGTCAACGATATTGCGTGGTCAACTGGACCCATTTTGTCAACGATGTTGTGTGGCCAACTGGTCCTGCGATATTGTGTAGCCAACTGGTCCCATTTTGTCAACGATATTGCGTGGCCAACTGGTCCCATTTTGTCAACGATATTGTGTGGCCAACTGGTCCCATTTTGTCAATGATATTGTGTGGCCATCTTGCCCCTTTTGATCAGTGCAAGTTATGTGTCTATTATTCAAAGTAGACAGAAAAGGTAAAACAAATCAAACAGCAGAAGACTGAAAATCAAATAAAATCAGGATCACAGAAACGCGAATTTAAAGTGAAAAAATTCTTACTGTGGTCAAATATAAAGCTTTTGAGCGACCGACAGCTGTTGATACTCTAATTTAAATCTCCATACATTTAATGCATGGTACTCTTAACAGCTTTCTTATCACATGTTCAATGTATACTATCATTCATGTTTAAGAGATTCCAGAAGAAGAACCTTCATCAAAAAGTACGAAGAAACTGAAAAAGTCCAGAGACATAGATCTGATTTAATCATGACAAAGAAGCATTTCCGTCTATGCTTCGTACAAGGCAGGGAAGTCATTGGGGAAACTGAAGTAATGCTCAACCTCAGAACATCCATGCAATCCGTGAGATGTGTCACTACTACGGAAGTGTACGTACTGCCTCTACGGAATTTTAGACGTCTGATAAGGCGGAAAACCTCAGACATTTGCGAAATGATCCGCGCATACATTCACACCAAGCTCACCGTCAGGCTCCAGAATCCGATAAGTTCAAAGATCCCGCTTATAACGAGTCTTTTACAAATGGTGACAAAAGAAATGCGTACAAAATCCCTGAAATATATGACCGTCAATACTCAAAAGATTGCAAAAAGAGAAGCAGAGATGTTGAACCTTCTGGGATGGTTTAAAGTCGGTAAGGCACCCTTAGTGCCGCCTCTAGATCCAACAATTATGGAATTGAAAGAGGCTATGAAGAAAAGAGCACGCATGCGTGAAAAGCTGAAGAAACTTGAAAACGCTGAACCATATTGTCGACCTGGTAGAAGAAATGGGAGAGAAGTGCGAGTACCAAAGAGCGTTCTTCAGCTCAAAGCAATGACCTTGCTGGATGACTCTGAACTTCAAGAAGTACTGAAGGTCGAAGTTTCGAACTTTAAACACGCTGATGAAATGAATATGTTTTTGAGACGTTTCTCTGTGCGGTCCAGTCTTCTTAGCTCTGAGATCTCTTCATATGCTAGTACTGTTGCCCAGGAAAAGCTTTCGGTGCTTGAATACCATGAGAAAAGTAACAATCTAATAGCTAAATTCAAAACCCTCTTGGCAGCTGACCGAATGACAAAACTGACTCGGGATGAGTCGATCATGTCTGAGGTTTTGCTTGATACTCCGAGAACTAAGGTCATCTGTGGTTTAGACGGTGATACAGAATATTCATCAGAAGAAGTGGACTATGAGGAAGAGGTAGAAGATGAGGACGACAAAGAGGAAGACGAAGGTCTTGAGAGCGAAGAGGACGAAGAAGATGAAGATGGGGATGATGACGATCTCACCATAATTGAGGTAGTGCAATTTTAGGCGCACAAAACATATCTAGAAACGTGTTGGTATACCTATTTTCATACATAAACCACTCTCAAGTTAGCAATCATGAATGCAAAACTGAAATTTATTTTAATGCATAATGTCTCATTAAACCAATCAAGTATATGCAGGATAAATGAAATTCATTTTAATGCATAATGTCTCATTAAACCAATCAAGTATATGCACGATAAATGAAATTAATTTTAATGCATAATGTCTCATTAAACCAATCAAGTATATGCAGGATAAATGAAATTAATTTTAATGCATAATGTCTCATTAAACCAATCAAGTATATGCACGATAAATGAAATTAATTTTAATGCATAATGTCTCATTAAACCAATCAAGTATATGCACGATAAATGGAATTAGTGACATATCGAAGCACTGAAATGTTTTCATTTTGTTTTTGAAACAACATAGTTGTGTCATTAACTTCGGTTACTTGTCCTGTCTCCACTGCCTTTCTCTGTTTATATTTTTTTTTCTTTTACACTTTGTTTTTACACGATGAATAACTATACTTATGTACATATATTTATGTTACTGATATCTCTATCTAGTTTATATACTGACTGTTTTATACCAACAAAATAATAATATTAAAGGAAACATTATATTCAATAAAATATTATAAGAATTTTGTTTCTTTTTACATCTTCTCTAAATTACATCGAGGGCTATTTAGTAGCCATATTCCAATACATGCTTTGCTGAATCGAATCGCAACAATCAAACAAAACAATTAATTAACCCGGCATTTGAAAAGAACTATTTCTTACATTGAATGGTCATTTCTTGTCTTTCCAAGGAAGAAGATGTTGATGATGCATCACGTAGCTCTGACTCATCCGCAAGTTCTCAGCCTCGTACAAGACGGACGAGGTTCAAGCTCCCCCGAATGAATTTCCGCGAAGACCGGGGAATGACACCTCGAGCGCTGGAAGATAGGATAAAAGATTTTCATTTAAAATACGGAGGTACCGAAGCAGCTGTCAAAAGCCTCCCATCCTTGAGACGTTATCAGGAAAGTGTAAGTTCATTTATTTATATTTAATCAGTAGAACTACGTAAGCGAATTAACCAAAATTTTCACATTTAACAAACAGCAAGTATGGGGTCGAATTAACTATAACTTTTACATTTAACAAACAGCAAGTATGGGTCGAATTAACTATAACTTTTACATTTAACAAACAGCAAGTATGGGGTCGAATTAACTATAACTTTTACATTTAACAAACAGCAAGTATGGGGTCGAATTAACTATAACTTTTACATTTAATCACTAGCAACTACGTAAACTAATTAACTATAACTTTCACACTTAATAGCAATCACGTAAACTAATTAACTATAACTTTCACTTTTAATCAATAGAAACCAGGTAAAAGAATTAACTATGACGCTCACATTTAACCAATAGCAACGTCATAAAGGAATTGACAATAACGTGCACATTTAACCAATAGCAACGTCATAAAGGAATTTACAATAACGTGCACATTTAACCAATAGCAAAGTCGTAAAGGAATTAACTATAACTTACACATTTAACCAACAGCAACGAGATAAATGAAATAACTGTAACTTCTCTACCATAAAAGTTTCGAAAGTGTTTAGATTAGTGATACACGATATTGTAATTTGCTTAAGCTATATAAAATACAAAGGAGATTCAAAGTAGTTGGATTTACATGGAACCTCCCTAGAAACACGGAAAACTAATCATTATAAAATAAAAATATTTACTGGACCAGCACCTACTGTACGGAATCCCATTCAAATGAAGATACACAATTCAGCTTCCTTTGCTTCGTTTATAATATCAGTAAAGAAATTCTTTCTTGACAATCTGGAATGACATATTAATAGCTCTGAATATATATATATATATATATATATATATATATATATATATATATATATATATATATATATATATATATATATATATATATATATATATTAAAGATAGTTTATTATTAGCAATAGTATTAGTATTGGTATTATTAATGTCTGCACAGTTTCCGTTTATTGTAAACATCCAGTTTCATGCTTCTTCAATTAAGAATAAAGTATCAAACGTTTTCATCCATTTTCATTTGAGTTGTTGAAAATTCCAACAAATGCAGCCTTCGATAAGAAAGCATATTTACGGAATGAAAATTGGCCAAACAAATAGTCTATAATTCTGAGTCATAAGCTTTAATGTTTCATATTTTTATTCTCAAATACGAAATACCATTATTTACTTTAATAACATTTTAGTGAGAGGAATCCATCACTTTTACCAAACACTAATATTCAGTATGATCTGTTTTCAGAAGGACAAACGAGAGAGACCTCTACCTGGCGGCAAAGTGTTCGTCACAAAAATGAAATGTGTGTCGTGTGCTACAGACATTAAGTTCAAGGACCACGAGCATGTACACTGCCACATCATTGACTTTCCCATCAGCAAGATCAGACGTTTTCGAAGGCTTATGCCGCGATGATATATATCATCGACACGGACTGTCACGGTCATGATATATATCATCGACACGGACTGTCACGGTCATGATACATATCATCGACACGGACTGTTACGGTCATGATACATATCATCGACACGGACTGTCACGGTCATGATATATATCATCGACACGGACTGTCACGGTCATGATATATATCATCGACACGGACTGTCACGGTCATGATACATATCATCGACACGGACTGTCACGGTCATGCATACGATACAATCTGATTTAGATGTTACCTTTAGTGAAAATATATCCATTCTATGTCATAAACAGTCTCATGCCAAAAAAAGACAATCCATCATGATTGATCAATACATTGCCTCCAGTCAACTGTAATTAGTGTGACGACCCTGAAACCTGTTTCAATCCAAATCTGTTATCAGAATCCACCTTATGTCGCAGTGACAATAGTTAATGTTTCTTAATTTAGTTTGTCGTCTGCATGAATATGGTTATGTCCCTGAAGCCCGGATTAGATTATAAATGTACTGGTCTTTAGCAGAAGCTGTTCTCGGGAGAACCTTCTTTTGTATTCGTGCGGTTCAGTGTGTCAACTAAACTTAATTTGTCATCTCTATGCATGCATATTTTTTATTTTTTGTCAGCATCTGATTTTGGTCATTTCATTACAGTTATGAAGGGCCCTGACTGAATAAATATCTTTAAGTAAAACATTGAGATAACTCCATCCCCACGTATTGTTGCCTCTCCTGTGATTGTCATTTTCAGCACCATGTTGGGAAACAGCTTTTAACCCTTTACTCATAATTTCAAAAAGATATGGGATGTGATTCTTCATCCTACTACATTGAGTATAAGCAAGTGTCACATATCTAAGATCATTCAATAGTTTGAACTGCTCTAAACACATTTTCCAGGGTTTTTCTTCATAAAAGCGTCAAAAGGAAGATATACCATTTTTTTTACTGCCAACCATGAGAACTTTAGTCAAAAATTTATTCCTGTATCCATGGATAACTGATGATTTTTTTCCAAAAATATTTTTGCTGTTCGGAATAAAAGTATTTTGTCTGGATGTAAGTTTATGACGTCAACTGAACATCATGCGTATCATTAATAATTTCTCTATAGCCAATGATCTTCTTATATCTGATGCCTTTACAATTAAAATAAAAGTGTTACAAAGTATGTGTACATATTCTGGCACAGGTCGGGTTCGAACCCACGCAGACGCATGATGATTGCATCATAAGTTCAATGCATTGACCACACAACAGTCGTGCTCTTAAAATGTGAGGAAAACAACGGACGTAGGTACGTAATAATAATACTATATATATATATATATATATATATATATATATATATATATATATATATATATATATATATATATATTGTACTTCATTGTACTTTACTCATGTCACAGAATTAGGCGAAAATTTGAACTGATTTTTGTTGTTCTTCAATTGCAAACGAAACTCACCATTTTTCTTGATTTCGTCGTACACGCATTACCTGGGGTGATTAAGTGGCGTGTAACGATTTGCATGTGCCAATTTGTAATTTACATGAAATCCGAAATACTCGTTTTACGTGGTGTACGGCAAGCTCGATGTGATTTATGTTCACCTATTGAGAGTATATAAGGCTTAGGATTTATCATAAATTTTTACGGGAACTAAAATATCTAATCGAAGGATAGATAACCTCGTCTTGCAAATCTCCAGCCAAAGGGGTGAGTGTTAAATTTACATTTCGTTTTATTGTGAATTTTATTCAGATTATCATTTCGTATAATGATGCTTTTATTGCAATTAAACGTGGAATATTTGGAATTACTAGTCACTTTTAGACTTTAAATACAATATCGTAATCTACGGCTTAGATTATTTTTGAGACAACTATTATTAGTCTGGTTTTGTTTATTATAGCTGATTCAGTCTGATTCCAGCTGATTCCGTCGTTGATTCCGTCGTTGATTCAGTCTGATTCCAGCTGATTCCGTCGTTGATACCGTAGAAGTTCATCACTGATAGCGCATCTAATAACATCGTTGATACCGTCTCTGATACCGTAGCTGCTAACATAGTTGTTACATTGTTTCTGATACCGTAGCTGCTAATAACATCGTTGATACCGTAGCTGCTAATAACATCGTTGATACCGTAGCTGTTAAACACATCTGATACCATCTTTTGATAAACGTCTTTGAAATCGTTTGATTTGTTGTGGGACATCTATTGTTTGTTCTGGAACATCTCTGTATAAATATCTGAATGTGATTATGCCGTTAATTTGTGCAAACGGAATTGAAGTATCTGTCTGTGTGTCGAACTGTCTGTTCGTCAATATCTGTGTAACATGTAAATATCCGGAAAGCTAGAAGTCCGAGTGTCGGAGCTGTCTTAGAGTTGTAAAACGTCCGGGTTGACATCTAGGGGAGTGAGGAACCGTTGGTTCGGGTAGATGTTGTATGCTGTCTGAACGTATAACTGTGGTGGATCCGTGTAGGGAAACGTCCGATAATAGTATTGGTCAACCCTCGGTTCTCGGGGAAACTGGGAGACGATTCAACTGTTGCTGAATCGTGCGGTTATACAGGGGAGACACATAGGTGTATTGAAATTGTGATATAATTTAATACATTGTTGTATTTGCATGTTTATGTCAGATCGCAATAATATTTCAAGTGATCACATAGATATCAATAAAAGCTAGCAACTTGATTGAATACAAGTATATGATCGTGCTAGTTATCGCAATCCATCGTGCGATAGATAGTTTGTCGTTTGTGTTTATTTTTTTCGTAAATCATACTTGCATTTATTTAACTTTCGTAAAGGATTCTTGGATCTGTGTATAATCCAAGAGATCCCTTTACATTTGTGATTCCTTTTGTATTGTTATTTAATTTATTCATGTATTGTGAATGGTTGTGAGTGTAATTGTGGGTTGAGCGCGTGAATTATTGTGTTGTTACATCTGTATTTTTTTCATTTATAATTTATTACATAAATTTATATTTTCTTTCACAAATTGTGTTTGTATTGTTCATTTAATCCACCCTCCTCTCGGTAACAATTCTGTTACAACTCACGTACTATAAAACAGTTCAGGTGGACTAGTGGATTTTTTAACAAAAATCATTAAAATTAATATGTTGAAGTCGACATTCAGTTTAAATTTTACTTTCTGTATTTCACTGTTTCTGCTTTGTATTCTTTGATTATGAATCATAAATGCAATTTCATGAAATTGATGGTACTTTTCAAATAGTTTTAATTTAAAATCTGAGTTGCATTTTTAATACAATCTAACAGTTATCATATAGCATGCAACAATAAAAACGCATACAGCTTGCAAGTAAAACATGAACATTTCGTCCATGGAATTTTCTATGTGCGACAACATGCTTTCTTCTAAATAGAAAAAATAATGGCTTCAATAAACAAGGACATAATTAACAAGTCACAGAAAGATTGCGGCAGATGCTGCCATTTACGTGAAATAATGGTAGAAAAAAGTTTTATAAATTCATCAGCTCGAGACATAAACATTAAATAACATTAGAACCTTGATGATGCTACTGTGTGGCATCAAAGCCATTTTAGAATATTAATGAATTATTGTGTAACACCAAAGCCATTTTTGGAATATTAATACTGCGCAGCACAAAAGCCATTTTTGGAATATAAATACTGCGTAGCACCAAAGCCATTTCGGAACATTAATTTACTATTGTGTAGCACCAAAGTCATTTTGGAATTTAATACTGAGTAGCACGAAAGTCATTTTGGAAAATTAATTTACTACTCTGTAGCACTAGTGTCATTTTGGAATATTAATGTCAGTGTAGCACCAAAGCCATTTTGGAACATTAATGCACTACTGTGTAGCACGAAAGCCATTTTGGAATATTAATTTACTACTGTGTAGCACCAAAGCCTTTTTGGAATATTATTACTGCGTAAAACCAGAGCCATTTTGGAATATTAATACTGCGTAGCCCCAAAGCCAGTTTGGAACATTAATTTACTACTCTGTAGCACCAAAGCCATTTTGGAATATTAATTTATTACTGTGTAGCATTAAAGTAATTTTTGAATATTAATGTCAGTGTAGCATCAAAGCCATTTTGGAACATTAATTTACTACTGGATAATACCAAAGCCATTTTGGAATATTAAATTACTACTGCGTAGTACCAAAGCCTTTTTGGAATATTAAAACTGCGTAAAACCAAAGCCATTTTGGAATATTAATACTGCGTAGCACCAAAGCCATTTAGGAACATTAATTTACAACTTAACAATACCAAAGCCATTTTGGAACATTAATTTACAACTCTGTAGCACCAAAGTCATTTTGGAATATTAATTTACTACTCTGTAGCACCAAAGCCATTTTGGAACATTAATTTACTACTCTGTAGCACTAGTGTCATTTTGGAATATTAATGTCAGTGTAGCACCAAAGCCATTTTGGAACATTAATGCACTACCGTGTAGCACCAAAGCCATTTAGGAATATTAATTTACTACTGTGTAGAACGAAAGCCTTTTTGGAATATTAATGTCAGTGTGGCACCACTGACAAACTGACAGAGTTTCACATCGCATAAGCCCAGTGATAAAGTTCAATGACCACCTAAACTGTTTATTCATACACGCATACACACGCATACACACACGGTATGTAGGTAGTTTCCGACAGTAGGGAATGTTTAGCATATGTCACGTACGCGAACGCTGTGGCCAAACGGAATGTTGTGAGAAAATTAGGGGTTAAATCCATATTTTAATTTTAAAAACGTCGGAGACAAAACCATAACTAAAAACAAAACCATACAAACATGTCATTTTTGTTATTTGTTTTTTTTTTCTTATTTACTAGCATTCGTAAATGAGCTGCGTGTATTTATTTCTTTTAAGACTCCTACAATCATCAGCAATTGTTGTCTGTCTGAACTTGACGTAATTTCTCAAGTCTGTTAAATATTTGCCTGTATTTTTAGTAATTATGTTTATGTTTGTTGGCCCTCTGATACATATCGTGTCTGAGTGTTGGCATCCCAGTCACAGTTTCCCTGTCTACTATGTAATATCCCCGTCAAAGTTTCCCTGTCTATTATATGGCATCCCAGTCAATGTTTCCTGTCTATTATATGGCATCCCTCTCAAAGTTTCCCTGCCTATTAAATCACTAGCATAGCTAGAAACCTACAGGCTGAGGTGCTGACAATCCTTCCTATTTTTTTTAAACAGGATTTATAATGTCAGCACAATGTATTCACAGTAAATGTTTTAGTGTAAGCATAATTATCCCATTTGTTAGTTTTAGATTACAACTTATATAGCAAGTGACAAACACAGAAAAAACGCATCTACTTATCGGATCTGGCTATTAAATTCTCGAAAAAGTATTGGGTTGTGATTTTACTCTTGAGCTGAAATATTTTCTTTCTTACATCGCAAGATAGTTAACATTTTTTCCAAATATGATGATGCAATAAAACATTGTGTTAGTTTGCTAACAATCAGAGCAGCAAATATTGTAGCAGCAGAGAGGGTGAACCCTACAACGTTTTTGGACAAAATTTTGATTGAATCATTAAAACGAGCCTTCCTACGATCTCATTTTAACCAAAAAAAATGTCTCAGGGGCAAACCCTATAACGTTTCAGACAAAAAATTGATTGAAATCTTAACGAGCCTTCCTACGAAATCTCATTTTAACTAAAAAAATGAAAACGGAGACTTTTACGATTTTTTAATCAATTTTGGTCGCAACTTGTTGTCATCCGCCCTCTCTGCTGCTATGGGTTAATAAAAAATAATAAATGATTTGATCAAGTCTTTAGGATCTCACAAACAGACTAATCGCTAACACCTCTTCTTGTAGATCAATTAGATTATTGGACTGATCTGTGAGTTTGAAATTAATTCTCGTTAACGAATTATTATGGCATCGCATGTAGACAGGATTAACCGGAGACTCAATTATTAAAAATCCTGGAGGAGCTGTTGGTGCAAACGAATAAAGAATATATCCTTGCTGAGCTTGATTTGATCGTTCGAGATTAATTTGATAGCTTCCTTCGATAACATCACATACTAAATTGAGCGCAATCACCGATGAAATATTCACGTTGAACGGAGCGATATGCCTACCGCCGCCATCTGGATCATTATTATGTTTGAGGATTTTTATTTCCTGTGATGCTGTTTTTTTCCATGCATCATGAATTATTTTAAAACCAACATCGATGGTGTCACTGAGAAGTTTTTTTAGTTCCGGTACGTTATATCCCGGTAGTTTGAATGTCGGAATATCTTTGACGGGAAAATTATATTTTTCTGCAAATCTTGTTCTCGATAGGGGATTATCGTCATCTAATATATCCTGAATAATTTTTAGGTTAAATGTTTCCATATCGTCGATAATTTTGTTGCATGTTTCTACGACGCTGATAAATTCATCTCGGGTGAGAGAGCCGGATTTAAGAGATATTAACAACAGCGAAAAATCTTTATTCATTGCTGTGAAATTTTTAACGATTTTAGGTTCGTCAACAAAATGATATCCCTCTATTCTCTCCCCTGGCTTCTCTTCTCCAGTTGGTTGTTATCCGAGACCAAAAAACTCTATAGTTATTGTGTGATCTTTATAACTCCTTATTGGATTATCGGGTTTTATTCTGTCGGTGATATAATCAGTTTTTTGTGGTTCTGGTAAATCAACGGTTTTTCCCCCTGGTGGTAATTCAGGCCATCCTAGTACGGTTCTAATAGAACTCTGATAGATATCTACGACGTATCCTTCTGTATTTATCTCAATTGCGGATGATAGTGTCGGTTCATGAACTGTTATAGCGATTTTTGACTCTACTCCAGTAATCGATTTTATTCTACGTGCGAATTCATTATTGATTTGTTCGATTTGGTATGACCCTGTTGGTATCGAAACAACTTTCCAGTCTGGAGTCCCGTCATCTTTATTCTTATTCGCAAACACTAAAGAATAATTCGGTTGTTGACCACCAAATGATTTTGATCTGATATTAGGCCAACTGTGATACACTCGTAGTTTTGCTAGCGCTATCTCCTTCACGGGGACTGGGCTAGGGAAATTCACACTAAACTCGGGTTCCGTTGATGTTATTGATATCATACTTGTTTGTACTGGGTTCGTGTTCTCCACTATTTGTTGAAGTAATTCCATCGGTGTCGTCATTGTTATTATACTCATGTTGTCGCTCTAATTTTGACACCGCGGAATCATAAATACTGACCATCACTGAGAACTCACAATTTGGTATGGTTGAGGTTATTGAGATCATTCTGGTTTTTGGGTTCGGGTTTTCTAATTCCATCGGTGTTGTCATTGTTATTATATTCATGTTGTCGCTCTAATTTCGATATCGCGGAATCAAAAATACTGACCATCGCTGAGAATTCACTATCTGATATAATTGTATTATCGAGTGACGACGATATCATCTATGATAATTGCGAATATGCGGTTGATGCAATATGAAATTGAATTAAGTAATTCTGCAGTTTACTCTGGCTGCATGATGATATCTTTTTTGCTATCCCGGTTGATATACCCCCGATTGTAGCCACCGCAGAAATGCAAATTGGAACTACGACCGGGGCAATCATTGTAACCGATGCAAGTATTATTCCGGCGCCAGCGAGAACGCTTGACACCGAGTACATAGTAATATCAATTGCGGTGATTCTTCGTCGGTATTTCTTCATTTTTATTTGATACTCCTCAGTGAGGGTTTTGAGTCTATTTTGAAATTCTCTGACCTGATCATAGCGACATTGAGTTGATGAAATCATTGTTATTTTAAAAACGCTAGCGTTTTCAATTGTGAAATCCGAACGATTTTTCTTTCAATTTAGTTATTTACTTAAATCCGCTACGAATTCCACATACCAGGTTGCTGAAACCCTAATCAAATTTTTATCAGTAGCTGTTATAGTGAACTTTTCAGTTGTATCCTTGTCGATGATCGTTGAAATCGTATTATTGACCCGGGATGAACTCGACGATGATATATTAAATTGAGTCAATGGTGTTACTAGTGTTAATCGATAAATACCTTTAACGGTTGCAGTGATATCTAATTTGTTGTTTGTAGGTGTCCACTCAAATGATCCGTGTTGGATTGTGTACACGACGTTGTTGGTTTTCTCATGAGGAATTTTTGTTTTTTCAATGATTGTTATCATCCTCGAAAAATCACCTTTGATGGCTTCGATGAAGGTTTTCGTCTCATCGATGGATTTTTTAATATCCGGGAGTTTTATTTCTATTTTATCCAACGGGGTTCCAATAAATTTATCAATGACATTTCTACGAAATGATGTAAACTGTTTTATGTGTTCTTCGGTTTTAGATTGAAGTGTTGCTAGTTCTAACAGAGAATTATCCAACTCATTGTCATGGGTAGCAATCTTATCAGTGATCGTAGACACAAGTGCACCTGGTTTAAGTCGTCCGTCGCTGGAATACAACGCAATAGAGTTTTCAGTGGCGTCTTGCTGCCGTTTTAAAATGTCATCCGCGGATATATTACTGGCTTTAAGTCGTCCACCGCTGGAATACAACGCAATAGAGTTTTCAGCGGCGTCGCGCTGCCGTATCAAAATGTCATTCAATGACACATCACTGGATTTCAATTTATCCTGTTTGTCTTGAAATACAACTATTTCGTTCGGGTCAACATTTACTAAATTTAACGTCTCAGCGATTTCATCTTTAATTTTTTTTTTTATATCATCTGTCGCAGTGTCATCGGGTTTGGGTTTCAAAGATCTCCCCCAAATATCAATCATGTTATTGTAAAACTCTTTCTCTCTCTAAAATCTTTGTTGACGACTTCGTTGAAAAATCTTCGATTTTCTCCAGCGATTACTAGTGTATTCATTCACGACAACATGTGGTGGTTTTCCGCTTGGGTTACTCAAGGAGTTAGAAATAGCGTCAAGGACATTTAATACTTCGCTGCCACATATTGGTGGGTCATTCATTTGTTGTGTTGGTAGCGTAGAATACCAAGTCTTCATTGGAAGGGTTTTTATATAACGCATAAACTCTTTTGGTGGGGCTAATCCATATGAATCGAAATAAACAATCCCACGTGGATCAATAGCGTATGCAACCCAGTGAGTTCCAGGTCCGGTGCTGTTATCTAAATTAATGATTCCGGTTTCAACGCTGTTTGGTTGATGTGGTAATTGATCTTTCATAAATACACCTCTGAAGTTTTTAATCGCGAGTTTTTTAGCAGCATCGAGTAAATCAAAATTGGACATGGGAACCATAGGTTCCTGAGTCATAGACTCTCCAATTAATAAATCGTTCCTGGTAGTCTTAGACCCTTTCCGCTGTACCACGAATACGGGGTTCCTGGTAGTCTTAGACCCTTTCCCTTTTTTTTATATCCTTTCCCAGTTGCCTTCTTTAGTGCCATTCCTGCTGCAGTACCAACGGCTCCTAACGCTGCCGCTTTAGCCACCGCTGGGGCTGCTGCAGCAATCAATGCTGGAATCGCAGCTAACAACGGAAATATACCGCCTGTTTTAATCATATGTTTGATAGCAGCCGCAGAAAGAGTAATCTGAACACCCTTTTTTGCTACTAGTGCATCATTGAAATGTTTCACCGGACGAGTTGTCAGCGATAGTTTATTTGCACCACCAGTCATTTGGTTGGGTTTCAACGTGATTGTGGTTCCACATTTTTTAGCTGATTCCGATTGCAATTTTTTTATTTGACCAGGAGTTAACGCAACACTAATATTACTATATGACATTATACATAATTGATTGATTCTAAATCGTTTACATGTTTTCCACTGGTGCATCTACCACTCTCATTCTTCCACCAACACCTTCAAGTAGCATTGATTTATCACTAAGAATGACAGCAACCGCTCTTTAATTAGCAATACCACCAGGACGGGTTACACGGGCTCTAAAGTGTATATCAACAACAGATTGTCTCATCAAATCGAGATGTTCCATCGAAAAGTAATAAATCGGATAGAGGCTTTTAAAATCCAATTGTGATATTTGCAAACCAGTATCCACATTTTGATCACGTGCCATAAACGACAATAGGTTATGATATACACGTGCAATATGGTTGTGAGTGTAATCAAGTTGTACATCTTCAGATGGTTCCTGTTGTCCGTTTATTCTCAGTGAGACCTCTCTAACACCTAACTGATCAAATATCATATGACTTCGTTGTTGATTACCAACTCGTGCATTATTCTGTAACGCCACAAATATATGACGTGGAGCTGAAACCCCTTGTTTTGATGCCAATTGCCAAGTAAATATATCATCAACATTGTCTTGTTTAATATCCGTAGTCACTGATAACCAACTCAACAATGATTTTCCTCCTTGGTCCATAAATGATAACAATTTTTCTTCTGCTGTGATTGATGGAGTTAACACTGGCATCCACAATGCTAGTTTTGTTAAAATGACTTTACCATCAGCAACACCAGCATCATGCCATATTGCATCATTATCAGTACCCTTTCGTACAAGCGCTACTGTGTGTTTAGCTCCATAAATAACCTTTCGGACATTTCTACAGAATCCAAAAATAGGATGCAGTGGAATTGCACATGAAAACTGTCGACGCTGTCCATGCAACGTTGCTACGCGTGTTGCAAACCCTAGGTTGCAGTTAGTAATATTATTTATGACATCAAAATCACCAGCTGGTCTTGTATATCCGGCTGGTGCTGGATTAACTGAAGAAGCATGTGTTGCCTTTACTCTAGAATACTGGTTGTGTTCAGGGTGATCAGTAATATCCTTAGAAAACATCATAGATGGACCAGTTGATCTTGTATAATCATCAGAGTATCTCGCTAACCCTATGATTGTTGTGGCCACATCAACTTGACGGTCAATGGATTCAATTTCCTTTCAATCAATGAGATATCTAGCGCTTTCAAATAACGCCATGATCCCATTATTAACAAAACCAACTTTGATAGTTGGGTTATTGTCATATGGTGGATCATCATGAGCAGCATCATTTGTTACAAGTTCTCCTTCGATTTCGATAAATGCCTCACACGGTAGAAAATATTTACTGGTATCATGAACTTGAAGTTCAATTCGCGATCGGAGATCTGGTTGTAATGCGTGATAAGAATAAAATTGAAAATCGCGTACAGAATCATCTTTACGCACTGGGGCATCCATATCAAATGCTGGATCAGGTGACCTTTTGAACATTTTATTCTATTTATGAGTCTAAATCGCGATTTCCCATTTCATCGTCGTGTTTTTTTAAAGCCACTTCCTGCTATCATGTTTGCTATCATGTTATTTTGGTCCCCTTGATTTATCAAGGGAGTCACCATCGACGCTAATTTTTCATCTACTACGTTATTTATAATTCTACTAACACTTGCAGGCATTTCCGCTGTAGACGGTAACGGTTTTGAAAATCCTTTGGATTTCATCCGTGATTTCACTAATGATGTTAATTTATTCTTAACAGTTGAAAACGCTTTTCCAGCAAGATCTCCAACAGCACCAATACCCTTATCACGAATAACATCAATTGCTTTCATTCCTAATTGTTTAGCCAACGGCATCACTTTTGGAGCCATTCTCGCAAATAACCCTAAAATGGTATTACCTAAACCATCTCCGTAGTATGCTCTATAAACCGGAAACCGTGAATTAACTACGTAGACGGGGGTTGGTTTATCATGATTGTAGTGTATGATCATTATTTGAAATCAGAAACAATTTTTCAATTGACTTTTCAATTCAGTCACTATGATACCCACTTTCCACTAACTCGCCAATGAAATCTCGATATGTGCTGATATCCATGATACCACCCTGAAATAATCGTCTACAGATATCAGCTGCTTCATTAATTATTTCCGGTGAGTTATTTCCGGCTCGTTTTCCTCTGATGAGAACCTCTAACCGTGATATATCACTGAGAACACTACCAGGACATGTCATGGTAGAGTCAAAGACTCCAGCGTTGAAATCCTTTGGATTTCCAATCGAATATCCTTTTCCGCTTGTTTCCTCAGTTGTACCAGTTGCGCCCTCACTATCATCAAGTAATTGCCTTTGTCGGCCTCGACCTTGTTGTTTTTGTATACCATAACTATCAACTCCTGCTTTAAAAGTTCTGTACTTAATTGTATCCTTTTTCAAATTACCAGTAATATCCTTGTTTATTTTATATAACCAATTAACCCATTCATCTCGGCTTATTTTATTGTTTTTATACTCGTCTTTTAAAAACTCTCCCCTTGAATAATATTTTTGGACAGCGAAAATGCCAAAATCTGCATAATCTTCGAGTTTTATTAATTTATGTTGTTTGATTTCTGTTATAGCTCCTTCGGTGAATTTGTCTATAAAGGGAATACCTTTTGGGGTGACGACATCAACAAGTTGTGGTTCAGGTGTGGAAACTCTTTGAGTTTCAGGCGCAGAATCATCAATATCAGCTAATCGTTCATACTCGCGCTGAGTTTTTATATCACTGGATAACTGTTGTATCCCTGCGCGTGTTTGTCCGGTCTCTGCTGCTATCTTTTCAAGCGTATCAAGCAGCGGCGCCTTCTTTACTCGTTCTCGCTCAGGAATATCTCCGTATATCACTGCTTCAGTTAACTTTTTCACATCTTTGGTCGCACTTGTTATCGGAGTAAACAGTTGTTCACTTGACACAGAAAAGTCAGTCTGCGCTTGTTGTCGTTGTTGCAGTTTATTCCGTACAGAGTCGCGAATTGGTACAAATCTCCTGATTGCATCCAGTCGTTCACGAGCCAATCGGGTTGTTAATGCTTCATTGACCATTATTTGAAATCAGAAACAATTTTTCAATTGCAAAACAATTTTTCAATCCGACCTAACACCACCGCGGAAGTGTTATTTCATCCTATAACAGCCTCTACGATCGGCGTGGAATCGGCACTTTTTCATATAATAATAAAATGTAATGTGCCGTTTTCACATTGTTGTTTTTATTGATCAATCTGAACCGTCCATCAATTTTTATTCAGTGTGAAATATTTTCACTGTTTTTGACATTGTCAATCAAAAAATACTAAAAAAAATTAAAATCTCTATGAGGGACGGTCACAATCAAATAATGATAAATGGTCAATCAAAATTGTTCATTTTCTTGAATTAACGCCCGTAGGTTTCTAATTTTAGAATTAACCTCCTTTTTCAATTCGTTTTCGTACCCCAATTCTTTTCGTATTCGTTCTACGATGGTATACAACGGAGCAAACACACTTACGTCACTGGAGAATGCGAGAGAGTCCCGAATAGAATTCTGAATTCTCTTGATGAGCGCATACTTCTTTGGTAGCATATACTTGTTAGTTCTAACTCCGTATTCTATATCCTGAAAATCAGACATGATTTGATCAGGATTTAACCCATCTGATAGTTCAATATCCCAACTTTTCAATTTTGAAATCTCGGATATGATGCTATTCATGTTTTCAGAATTCATTATTCTATAATAATGATATATTTCTAAATGAAAAATATGACGCATTAGACGTAACTAAATCGAATTTTCTGTCCAGTCCCCTTTGAAATAGCCGATCGATAAATCCCCTCTGCAACAAATCGTACTGAGGCTCTACAAATATCGAAGTGCCTACCGGCTTCATATAATGATTGAAATATTTTTTCTTCGTTAGTTGTTTTATTCAAAGATTTTACTGGTCTCGCTTTTTTTGAACAAGTGCCAGTCTTTCCTCGTTTGGTATTCTCACTTTGTGTGATAGCCTGCAGATTTGATAAAGAATTGTTTTTCGGATTAGAATCCTTGTGATCAATGACAGAATCATCCTCGATCAATCCATAAAAGCATTCAAATACGAAACGATGATTGAGATATCTCTTCTCCCCGCCAACAGTAAACATCAAGTACCCTTGATTATTCACAGAACCAAATGGTTTCTTCAGTCTACGATTTCTTACAACACCATCACTGGATGCTTCATAATTTGTGATCACAGGGTGTTGTCTGAATTCTTGGTTCATTCGTATACATAATACTATTGTTTGTCTAATTCATTGTTTGGTTTAATGATAAATCTTTCGATGTAGTCTTGAGGAGTTCTTACGATTTTATCCTTGATACTGACTTTGTCAGCGTCAAGAATACTGACTTTGTCAGCGTCAGGGTCATAATTTCTGATTGATTGTCCATTTTTTATTCTTTTATCATAATAACGCTTCAATTCCCTGTATCGCTTACCACCGCAATTTAGACACAACTGAGATTTTCCCCTGACCCCAACTCCACATAGAATACAAGGTAACGGACCAAGGCTTCCACGACGATAGCTTTGCATATGATACCCACAAAACTCATTTCTGCATGATTTGTTACACGGGGTTACTGATCTAATCATAAGCCACTTGCAGTGATTCATTATATAAAAATCTTTCATTTAAATGCTTGTTTTAATTATAGCATGAGGGAATTAAGGAGAACGCCTTTGAAAAATGCTGAATTCAATGCTGATAAGGAGTTTAAGAGATTATTGAAGATTAATCCTAAATTTAATATCGATAGACCCAAAAAACGTCCAAGAGACGGAAACATGAAAGAGTTTAAGAGATTATTAAAAATTAATCCTAAATTTAATCTCGATAAACCAAAAAAACGTAACAAAATTAATCTCAAACGTCCAAGAGACGGAAACATGAAAGAGTTTAAGAGATTATTAAAAATTAATCCTAAATTTAATCTCGATAAACCCAAAAAACGTAACAAAATTAATCCTAAATTTAATCTCGATAAACCCAAAAAACGTCCAAGAGACGGAAACATGAAAGAGTTTAAGAGATTATTAAAAATTAATCCTAAATTTAATCTCGATAAACCAAAAAAAACGTCCAAGAGATTACCATGGAAAGATGCTCAATTCAATCTCGATATAGTTTCTAATACACCAAAGAATACAATTCTTGATAAAGCCATGATTAGTAAAATCAGAGACTGTTTTAATGAATTCAAGCGTGATGGAGCATCTTATTGTTGGTCAACATTTCGAATTGATGGTGTTGTTGACGCTACCATGAATGATGAAAAAGCAGCAGTGATAATTTCACGTGTTGGGGAAAAACGGCATTTTTTCCGAATCAAATTCATTATCGAAGTCGATGGTAAATGGATTATTAGGGATAAATTTGAACCAATCCTCAAGAATAAAAAAGCTGTCATTGTGAGTAGAGATTCCAAACCAGGAATTCTAACCGGAATCGATAAGCCATACTACGAAAGATCTTATCCCGTAACAGCAATGGTTTATGGGATATATCCGTTAAATGATAAACCCGATATCGCAAAACTAGCTCCTATGAAATATTCGTCAGGGCTTAATTGTGTAGCAGAACGAATAATAGAACACTTCACAAATGCATCCCGAGGAAATAAACTAACTGATCTGCGACGTAGGAAAATAACCGAATGGGAACTGACTGTGAAACAGCATGGTGCAAAGATTTCTGATATAGCTAAATTAGAAACATCATTAAGATTTCCAATAACCGTTATGACGATAACCGGAGAGGTTTTATACGAACCGAAATATAACAAAAATGGAGCGCCAATACAGATTATTGATCATAACAAACACGCGTGGACACCTGCGGTAACAGTATTTCCACGAGAACGAACCGTGAAATATATACCTAAGGAGTTCGTCGGGGATGTTTTCTATGAAGAGAGATTATTCGATGCTATTCATGCGTTGTGTAAAGATGATCCTGTGTCAGTGTGGTTACTTAGAAGTGATGAAGATCCCGAAATAGGATTCGATCAATTTGTAAAACCAAATGGTGAATTATATCGCGTTGAAGAATTAGATAACAGAATGAGAAAAATCGCTAGTGATTTTTCACCGGAGAGTTTCCATGAAAAACTACTCACGGATAGTTTTACTATTCCATCAGTGGTAGCTCACTTCGCAAGAGAAAAAAACTCATGGCGTCCAACACGAAGTGATTTTCTCGAGGATGTTAAATTGAGTTGTGTCGAATTTGGTCATGGAGGACTGTGGAATACGAAATACTCACGTGATGGTATGATTTCAATTGATATAGCCGCGTGTTATCCCGGAAGTTTTCTCGGGTATGGGGAATGTGCTGAGTACTTCAAACGATTTGGACACCCCACGCATGAAATGACTCGTGTTGCGATTAATGGACCATTGCCTGATTTTGATTTAACCGGATTCGCTCGTGTGATATCATTTGAATTAGCGTCAGGATTACATCCGTGTAGTTATGTTTGGCTCGGTAGACACCTATATGAAAAACACTGGATGCCAATAGTGCTATTGAGATATATGATTGATTGTGGTATGCTAATATCGTTGATTGTTTCCGAGGCTATTATATGCTATCGAGCTCAGAAAGAAGTTTGGCTACCACAACCCGATCTAGATAGAATAATCAGCGAACAGCGAAAACAATTCCCTGATTTTAATGAAGAACAAATCATGAATCGGTCTAAGAAGTTATTTGAAATTAAAAAAGAACAAGCAAAAGATTTTGGACGAAGAATAATCGGTAAATTTACCCAGGGTGGAAGATACGACAATGCAAAATATTCTTCGCGGTTGATCATAGACGTCGCTGAATACGATTTTATTGTAACGGATTTAATGAAACAGGGAAAACTTGTATCCCGTAAGGATGCTTTTCTATCCAATGGTGAGAAATTAGGTACGGTTGTTACCTACTGTGATGGATATAATTCCCAGTATACACATTTAAGATCATCTATGCTAGCCTATGCTTCTATTAATCTATTTTCGATGATAAATAGATTTCCTAATACCGCGGTTAGAGTGGCCACTGATTCGATGTATATACACAATAAGTACAAATCAGCTGTAGCTAAATTCACAGATCCGGAGGAAACGTGGGGGCGTCGGCGATTTAAAAAGGAGATGCTACATGAGTATTGTGAATCCGCAGACGTTTCCATGGATGATAAATATCTTTGTTGTAACCGTATTGAAATTCAATCAGAATTTTCTAATGCACCACCGGTATCTGATCCAGTATGTAGATACAAGACAATTTATTTAAACGGTTGTGGTGGGTCAGGAAAGACCACTCGTGCAATCGAATTATTTCGTCGGTCAACCATGATTGTACTAACACCGACTCACAGACTCGCCAGAGAGATGATACAGCGAGGGGTAAATGCTTGTACTTACCATAGTTTCTTTCGATGGAAGGGTGACAAATGGACTCCCGAGCGTATGGGTGATAAATTCATTCCTGAAATCATAATTTGGGATGAAATATGCACAGTGTCATTAGATGTATTACAAACATTTCTCGAGTGGTTGTTAAACAAAAACACAAAAGTCGTCATGTGCGGTGATCACGGCCAACCACCACCATTTGTCGGTGCATCTCCACATGAATGGCTAAGGGGTTTTGTAGACTATTATGAAGAAATTACCACTGATTATAGATCAATTGATGAACGATTACGAGAATTCAAAGCGCTAATTATATTACAACCGGATAGAATCCAATGCGAAATAGCGCGTGAAGTGATTTCAGAAACTCCAATGAATGATTTCTGGGAAACATGGAGACCAAATGATTTGATAATTGCAAGTAGAAAAATAGTCAGGGACACACTTCAGATGAAGTTATTTGAATTGCATAAAGAAAAATTTGCAACGCTTCCAGTACCCCTTTGTTATAGGCCATCGGATACACGAAAACAGAACATTGAAGTTGATATTCCAGGACAGAGTGAAAAACAAATTCTCGTATTAAATGATATTGTGCTGGTTGATATCAATGTCGTTGAAAATGCATTGCGTGCTAATAAATCCCCGTGGACGCTAGGATACGCAGCGACAATACACTCTTCACAGGGATTGACTATATCGGATACAATTGTTTGGATCGTAGATAATCGCATCGAATGGTCGAATTTAGTCTATCTCGCAGTATCCAGAGTACGAAAAATAAATCAACTTCGAAGAGTTGTTTTCGATGATAATGACACAACAATGGATGATATTGATGTTAAAATTATTGATAAAAAACTCTCCGGTTACAAACAACAGGACAAAAAAAAACAACGAGAATTTGATATTGATGCTGAATTAATAATCACTTTGAAGAAACAACAGAATAATCACTGCGCGAGTTGCAATTGTATAATGCATTGGCAGTATTCGGATAAGGATCCTCGCCAATTCACCGTACACAGAAAAAATAACAATCTCGGTCATGTCAGAAACAATGTGATGTTGACTTGTCTTGAGTGCAATAGACGCAACGGTGCTAGTTAAGACCATGCGGTGGCAATTGAGTATCCTCGGGAATTACCTGTAGTTGTTGTCGAGTAAAACCCCGCTGAGGGGCAGTTGAATCCAGTTTATAGACTGGAGGTCTACCAGTTGATCGTGTTATACTAGATATCTTGTGTGCAGTAACACTCCAAATAGGATCAGTAGCCCTTTTTCTACCCCCTTCAAGCTCTCCTGGTTCATATAAATACCTAACAGTGACATTACTACCAAGAATTGGTTCTTTGAAATCTTTTTGTGGTTGTACGGGTATAGACTTCTTTTTAATCGCGTTGATAGGTTTCATGTTGATTGTTCTAGTAATCTCGTTATTCAGTGCAGTAATCACAGATGGTAATCTTTTAACCCATTCACGGGATCTTTTTTCTTGGATGAATTCTTTTGCGTATTGATATCCAAATAACCGCTCAGCAATCGTCCGATTAAATCGTTCTACAATGGCCTGATCGCGATGTAGCGCAGTATGCCCTCGTCGTATGGTGACATTATGATGTTTCATTGTAGATAACACTGCACCCTGAAATTCCTTGCCAGGATCAACCTGCAATAGATTTGGCCAGTGCAGAGGACCTCGTCGATAAATCCTTTCAAATGCAGAAGCCACTTCAGTGGCTGATTTTGTTTTTAACGGTTCTGCTTCTTTGTATCGACCTGCAATATCAACTACGGTTAAAGCGTATTTGTAACCACGATCATGTGGCAGAAATAATATATCAGCCTGATGAACTTCATTAGGAACTGTCACATCAAAATGCGAGAATTGAATTTGTTTAGGCGGTGGTAGATAAATTTGCCATAGTGCCTGTTTGGATAACCAATTAGCCGCAGTGGTTTTTTTCACTTTTGCAGCGCTAGCGAGTTTATGGACTGCTGATTTACCCCTCCAGTATCCTCTTGGGGAATAATAAATTGATTCCATATTATTAATTACCGGCACCTAACATCAATTTACTTTTCATAGCGGATTTTATTAAAAAGGAAGCCAATTTTTCTTTGAAGGATTTATCAGGAATAGCATTTAACGCATGAATTAATTTCACATCCGCGAGATGTCTGTGTTGCAGATTGCTGCTTTTATAAGCAACATCATGAAGGTGACAGGCCTTATCAATGGCGTTTATTGGTTCTTCACCGGGGTTGGGTTGATTTTGATTATTGAGTCTGATATCAAGTCTGGTTCCCGGTCCACAGTAGCTATATACTGGAAGGTGCTTTTCTCCGGGGTACTTTGCCCATGGGGTTCCAGGGAGCTTTGCCAATTTGGCTGCGATATCACCTCCTCGTTTTTTTTAAAAACATCTCCGGATTGTAAAATCTTTGATTTTGTAGAAACAAATCTGAACTTTTTAATACCACATGTTGCACATCTACCAGTAAGTGCTGATCTGTTATTTTTAGTTGTAACCGTCGTCAAGTCATCTGTGCCAGTACGCGTTTTACACTTCATACAGTATAGATCCATAATTTATGTATAGAAATATGGATATAATTGATTTTTCAGCGACTAAAACAAGAGAACCAGTTAAGCATCATGCAGCGCTACCAAACTCTATCCGGATGATTATAATCGGGCCATCTGGATCCGGTAAAACGCAATTGTTACTCAATTTAATAATGAGATGGATGAAGTGGGATAAGTTGTATTTAATTGCCCCTAGCGTAGATGATCAACGATGTTATGAAGTGTTAAAGGATTTTAACGAGAATGCATCAGAAATTAAGGGTGAGAACGCCATTGATTTTATAACCGATATCGATGAAGCACCGAGTATTGATGATATTGATGGAGATATTAACAATTTAGTCGTATACGACGATATAATGTTGGATAAACAAAAGAATCCTGCTAGAATATTTTCCCGTGGGCGTCACAAAAACACTGACGTGATATATGTCACTCAACGCTACACTCAGGTTCCAAAAGTGATCAGAGATAACTGCAATTTATTGTCTGTATTCAACGGAGTTGATACTCATACTCTTAGAAATATTTGGCAGACATGGTGTTCTGATATGGACTTCAATCAATTTCGAGGTTTCTTTAGTCATGCTCAGTCAACCCCGTACGGATTCGCAACAATAAATTTGCATGATCCTCGGACACGATATCGTATCGGACTCGATCAAATATTCGGTTAAAATCATTTATTATTTTTTATTAACCCATAGCAGCAGAGAGGGCGGATGACAAGAAGTTGCGACCAAAATTGATTAAAAAATCGTAAAAGTCTCCGTTTTCATTTTTTTTAGTTAAAATGAGATTTCGTAGGAAGGCTCGTTAAGATTTCAATCAATTTTTTGTCTGAAACGTTGTAGGGTTTGCCCCTGAGACATTTTTTTTGGTTAAAATGAGATCGTAGGAAGGCTCGTTTTAATGATTCAATCAAAATTTTGTCTAAAAACGTTGTAGGATTCACCCTCTCTGCTGCTATTGTTTTAGCTAGTGACCGATGGAAATTAAAGATAAAAGTTTCATATCCCTGCCCATGAACATTAAATACTTGCTGCATAACATAAGTGCGGTATACTGTGGTACGTATGCCGATTCGTTCAGAAATATATATATATATATATATATATATATATATATATATATATATATATATGTGTGCGTGTGTGTGTGTGTGTATATATATATATATATATATATATATATATATATATATATATATATATATATATATATATATATATATATATATATATATGTACAATTCAATATTGTCTCGCTTCTAATAAGTACAGACGATAAAATAAAAGTCTTGCTGAAGATAATTCGTCAAACGAAAACCGTTCATGCCATAGATTCAGGATGAATCTCAAGACGTACTCAACATAGTGCTTGTACCAGTATGACTGGTTACCATTAGTCCCAATGGTTTGTAACGCAAATTTCGATCTTTAAAAAAAAAAACATCCAAGTTCACTGAAATAATGATATTAGCAAAGGAGAGACACAACTTCAACAACGTTCCAGTTAATTGGTCCTTAGTGCAATGCAGTCCATGAATGTGAAAATGCTTGCCGTGCTTTTAAAATATGTTAACCCATGACTTGTCTATTGGAATGATCATGGCTTCTATCACTTAACCGGCTTGAAGCAGCTGTTCCGTTTTTAGGCCGTTTTTCACGATATATTTTGCTTGTTGTATGTCTTCATATACATTATTGTGTTTCATCATGCATTGGCTGTTGAGTTCGTAAGTATGATGGTAAAACTGAGGCCATTCTGATTATGACACAGAGACTTTCTAATTCATATCATTTACCTCAAAGAATACATATCAGTAACACCAACAATTTAAATTGACACAGTAAGTACGAAACTTAGGTGTTACTCTGTAACAGAACTCTCACATTGCACCAACATGTCTTGAACATATGCAAGGCTGCATATCTTGAGCTGAAACGCATCAGCTCCATTCGCAAATATATTTCAGTTGATGCCACTAAAACACTTGTGTGTTCATTAGTACTCTCAAGACTGGACTATTGTAACTCAATTCTGTCTGGTTCGTCTAAATATCTACTCCAGAAACTTCACAGACTCAAACAAAGGTGCTCAGATCATCCTTAGAGTACCACAATCTTAGCACACCACATCTCAACATCAACTCCAGAAACTTCAAAACGTTTAAAACACAGATGTTCGGATGATCCTTGGAGTACCACGATCAGAGCACATCTCCGCTGCTCTGTACCCTACACTGCTTATCCATTCGATCCAGAATCAACACAACATGTGTTCTGTGTGCTGCGTTTCACTGACGAACTCCAGTCCAATATATATATCTGGCTTGACCTATGTGTACACACCAGCAAGATACTTGCGCTCCTCTTCTGACAATGTATAGTCATTATTCTCACTATAAAAACGAAGTCGTATGGACGATTTTTATTTTCATACTAGGGCCCAACAACGTGAAATGAATTGCCAATTGATATTAGACACAAAACCACAGTGATCCCTTTCAATAGTGCTCTTAAAACGCACCTTTCTAGACCGGAAGAACAAACTTAAAGAGCTAATGTTTCCTACCTTACATATATTCAGCATTTATGTTTTCTAATTTCATGGTGTTTCTATTTTTTTTCTTCTTCTCTTTGTGGTCATTCCATTATATATGTTGTACAGCACTTAGAGCTTCTACAGATTAGGCGCCATACAACGTCCTGATTATTAAATATTATTCTTATTATTATTCTTATTATTATTCTTATTATTCTTATTATTATTATTATTATTATTATTATTATCTCTAGGATAGTTAAAGCACAGTAAATTCTATGTTCACCATGGCAATTGGTATATTGATACAGAAAATCAATCCACTCGTTCGATGATATGATATGAATTGTTAATATGTACCTTACGGGAATCAAACGTTTGGGTTCTAAGAAAACTGTTATATCCGTCGTAAAAAGAAATGTAGCTGCAAACCATACGTGTGATCATTGTACACGAGTACTGAGCCATCAACAAGTAAAGTGCATTGTCACATCCTACACCAAGAAGTTAAATATTTATCTTCTAGGACATTTTGGTCTTAACCACGGTGTCTGACACATTCTCCATTTCTTCCAATTGAGTATTGGCCCTGGATTTTCGACAGATAAATATCTAGCATTGATGCAATTCAACATATATATTTGTAACATAGATAGGTTTCAGCAAATACATATGTACCATTGATACATGTCTTATTTTTGCTCAGGTGTGATACATGAATTTTGGATGTCAAACTGACAGTGGATTTATCAAGGTCAAACGATTGTTCGGTTTACCAAATCCAACTTTAAAAGTATTTTTTCCCAAACCTTGGAACAAAAGATGTCACACCCATAACTATTCCATTAGTGAAATTCGCCAATAATTAAACCATATTTTTTTTACGATTTTTCTAAAATAGATTGGCTTATGTGCAATGAAGTAACTTAGGGGAATGTTTCACATCATGTTATCAAATGTTGTTGACTATTTTAGAGCGACATCATGTTGCTCAAAATGTTGTGTGTGTTGTTTGGTGTGATATCATGTTAAGTAATTTTTGTGTGTTCTTTTCTGACATATGTATACATTTCATTAGAATAAGAGTGCAGAGCTTTACATTTTCAAAAAAAGCCTAAAAATAAATTATTACCAAATTATTTTCTCACAACAGCTAGTTATGATTATTCTTCTTAGAACTGCGTGAAGCAGTTACCTCCCCTGTATTGTTTTTATTTGTTCGTACAGTAGATAGGAGAGATAGAAATAAATATAACGGAATGTAGTAAATGTAGTAAATGAGGACAAAGCAACACAATTACTATAAAGATAACTTTTAATAATAATAATAATAATAATAATAATAATAATAATAATAATAATAATAATAATATACGAGGATGACTGCTATGAAATTATTTATATACATAAATATATAATAAAAACGGCACTAAATACCAGTGAGTCTTTAAATGGTGTCCAAAAGTGCATGATTCATGGCGAGTTCAAAATATGGAACGTCGTGCATATTTCCTGAGCAATGTTAGGTTGTGTATTTACAAAGATATGTAATTTGTCCGTATTACTCAACACACACACACACACACACACACACACACACACACACACACACACACACACACACACATACATATATATATATATATATATATATATATATATATATATATATATATATATATATATATATATATATATATATATATATATATATATATATATATATATATATATATTCAAATCTCTCCTTTGTCATGTTGGATTGTG
Source organism: Unio delphinus (assembly GCA_029339505.1). Taxonomy (NCBI): domain Eukaryota; kingdom Metazoa; phylum Mollusca; class Bivalvia; order Unionida; family Unionidae; genus Unio; species Unio delphinus. The sequence goes on from JAQISU010000049.1 coordinate 3,076,774, forward strand.
CATTATTCTGTAAAGAAAATCTACACAATATGTGGTCTTAATTGAATTTTTCAAGACTAAATTTTCTACTCCAAAAGAAAACAGAAGCTAGATTTTGGATAAGCAAACTACGTACAAGCGTGTAAATATATTTGTGTTATACATTAACAGAACTCGTACAATTTGCCATCCACTTTTATAGACATAGCATTCTTCTGTTAAAATGAATGGATGACAATATTTATCCAGTCTAATGGTATTCTTTATATTATACAATTGTAGTTTTAGATATTTTCTGTTTACACCTCACGATTTGATCCATCTATCATTTCATTAATAGTTCTATAAGCAATGATCCGGTCCAAATTCGTATGTAATGTCCGGAATGCATGTATGAAACGTTTTCTGTAAAATATAGAGAAAACACTCAAACGGTGCTTATTTAGGGGTGTGAGAAATACTTACCTTATCAACTTCATATTTAGAACAGTAGATTTAATAAAATAGCTTTGATTTTACAAATTAGAAGTATTCAAAAAAATTATTAGTACGGGTGGGGTTCGAACCCACGCGGACATACGTCCATTGGATCTTAAGTCCAACGCCTTAACCACTCGGCCACCGTACTGCGATACAAAATGTCAGTTGATGCGGTTCCCCATTCATAATCAGTACTAGAATAATCAGCGTTTGATAGTTTGATTTAGCTGATAAATGAAGAATGTTAACCTTACTTGATTTCTGCATCGATATAATTAGTAAGTTGTGGAAACAGATATGACATACACACAAACAAATACAGGTAGGAATGGACAAAGGGTAAACACACTTAAAGAGAGATAGTCAACAGATGGATTCGGCCAAACGACATACAAACCACATGGTCTCGTATAGTTGTTTACAATTTACCTCACCACATTAGACCAACATATTGATCTCCAGCTTTTTTTTTTTTTTACTGGCGGCGAATTCGATCCACAAAAAAGGTGGAGAACAATGTGTTGCCTATTACAGACATGTACGATACAGGCCTACGTATAATAATAACTAGGGAAGACATGTATAGATAAGCTTACCCTTATCGTACAACCAATCATGAATCTACACTGCTATTCATTATCAAGGCCTTCTTGTGTAATAAAGTTGGTACTGTACTTGTACAGACAATTATACTGTCAGACCCAAAGCTGGAATCCTACACGTTTAATGAATGACAGACCTTTTTTTTTTTTACACATGCTTCTGGTTGACATGGTCGTGGTGACGCCCATTTAATATGAAAGTACAACGCACTTAATACTGCCCCGTTAATGGGCTAATGAAAATAAAGTTATCAAGTGATGCAGTAACGCTTTCACTGCTAGTCTTTGGCTATGCCTACGTGCATAATTATGGCTTGCCTCTAAAACCGGACAGATGCAGCTACTGTAGTCCGAGTTTCCTCTGACCCTTTCCACCCCATTTTTTTTATATTTGGACATTCATGTTGGGGTGTAGGGTCAGAGCGCATTCCCTATCAAAAAGTTGGAATTCGCCGACGGGTAGCCGATTACTTGCCTGCCCAGCGAGCTTAAACGATCTTTCATCGAGATATTCCTGATTGAAATCGATAGGAATATGATTTATTTTCTAAAAAATCGCGAACATAGCATTCGTTATGTCTTTAATCTGGTGATAGACGAGAACGTAGTCCTATTACACATGCCTTGTACAAAAACTATATTTTCTAATACGGGTGACAATCGAACCCAAGCTTAAAATATTCCATTGGATTATAAGTATCACGCCTTAACCACTCAGCCGCCCAGCCGTGAGGTCAGATTATTTAGAAATTTATGTGGACTGCCCCAAAAATTGTAATTTGCCCAATAAATGTGAAACCTGACCTTGTAAGCTGCTTCAGCCATCAAACAGATGCATTTAGTTATTAGAGTCGTTCTAATTTTGAAACAATTAATAATAACATTTTACAAAAACACACCTATTTAGTTAATACAGATGTATTTTGATTGATAAGAAATATGGTAATTCAGGATTTGAAAACATGGTTTTCAATACAGAGTATTGGTGAGCATATCACAAAATTTATTTAAATTCTTTTCTTTTCACATTTTGAACGATTAGGCTTAAACATAGTCAGTCTTTTCCCGCCTTGTACGTCCTCTATTTGGTACTGCACGTCTCTCCAAATAGAAAGCTAATTTATTTCTTCCTTTCAAAAGAAAAGTAAAATATCCAAAGTCTCTTGTTACACTGGTCCCTAGGTAGTTGATGTACCAGTGCCAACTTTTCAAACTGTGTCAAAACGTTGTCAGCAATTTCGTCCTTGTCGTTGAACATAGACATGGTGATCTGTATGGGTCGTCTGTCTTCCAAACGTCTTCTTGTGGTTCCAGGACGTTCGTTCAACTCTTCACCCCTCCTGAACTCGGCTTCGATCCTCAGTCTCTCCATGGCAAACATATGTTCCCTTTCTTTAGCTTTCTCTTCAGCCTGTAATATGCTAGCTTTTTCCTCGGCCTTTAATCTGGCTAGTTCAAGTTCTTTCTCCTTTTCTTCAGCCTGTAGCCGGGCTAGTTCAAGTTCTTTCTCTTTCTCATTCTCCTTCTCTCGTTCAGCTGTTTGTCTGTCTTTATCTCGTTCAATGGCTAACTGCTGCTTATGTTCTCTAAGACTACGCTCAATAAATTCCAATAGCTTTTCTCCCTCGTAACCTAACACGTCCTTGCCAATGGATTTAAATTCTCGTACTAATTGTCTGTCTGTCGCCATTATGACTTTTTAGAACTAAGTCCTTAACTTACTTAAAAAACAAATGCGAATTACCTGTCTGAAAATAGCTTTCGTACTGTAACGTATTAAACTCTCATACAATGACCTGACCGGGGTCAATCAGCCTCTCTTAAGCAGGCAAAATTCCAATAAACACCAGCTCCACGCAGGAGGGTACTTTTTCCTCCCAAAAATGAGTGAAGTGGCCTCAACTAACAAGACGTAAATTATGGCTTTCAAAATACAGTACTTGCCCAAATTCGCTCTTATCCCAAGAGAATAATTAGGCAATACCGCTCCTAGGCTTTTTGAATGACCTCACAACAAAGGTATGTATCTCAAATCCTTACAATAGTTTTTTAACCCAATGAGAAGAGAAGAAACTGGCAAGAAATTTGCATGCACAATAATCATGTATACAAAAATTGCAGACAATGATTTGATTCACTCTGATCCTTTCTTATAATAATAATAAAATTATCGCTCTGTTCAATATATGCTCAGATTATTTTACTCGTATAAAAAAAGGTTCGAATCCCGGACGAGATCTCCAACTTGTCCAAGTCTCGCGGGTCATGAGCGTTATTTGTATAATATTGTATAAACCCTACTTGTCAAAGCGTAAGTGTTATGTCCCACTTTGTCAAGGGGTATTGTACAACATATAATAACAACACTCTAACCCACTCCTCTCTGATACTCGCTATCTAGGAGATGACCGCCCACGGTATAATTGCCCGGTTCGAGTATAGAATGTATATGGCAAACTGAGCTAATATATTGAATAAAAAACTACGAGCCCCCGTAAAGATAAATAAACAATTTAATCAAATACATGCACTGTGCAATTTCCTTTCATTCGGAATACACGTGGTTTTAGAATTAATTTTCACCGAATTACAAATAGATTGAATATAGAATTAAAGAAATTTAGCCGTTCTATTACTGATAGTTAACTTCATCAGAGAATCGAGAGTTCGATCAAATTGATCCGCGTTGTTCGATTTTCATGACCTGTTATCGTCGAATTGCGTTCTCTGCTCACTCAAATATTGACCCAGAGGTTCCTGTCTCTCGAGATACTTTTCCCTCGTGGATGTTCCGCTCAAACTCAGACTTGTCCTCTGTATCGATGTATGCCCCTCGCAACTTCTACTTCACAATATTCTTTTCCCGTCTTGTACGTTCTCTATTTGGTACTGCACGTCTCTCCAAATAAAAGGCTAATTTCTGTCTTCCTTTCAAAAGAAAATTAAAATATCCTAAGTCACTTATTACACGGTAATAGCTGAGACTGTCCGTTTAACTGGTTCGAACAATCAGATATTACTATCAGTGGTAACAATTTTTACGGCTAGTAATTAACTACACATGTCTTCAGATCAATACAGCTAAACCACTTGTTAATTCGTTTTGCCTTGACCTAATACATTATACACTGTCGCTAAATTATCTACGACATAAAAATTCGGTGAATTCACATGTATTCCTGTAATTCATTAATTAAAGTAAGACATTAAATCTTAGAACGCAATCATTATTCAAACAATATGATAAATTCAAGAATTAACGTAACACTTTCCTATCCTAACTCCACATAGTGGTTTTTACGACATCAATTAACACTATGTCATTCTTAACTACGAATTAAGGTAAGAATTCTAATTCATAATTCAAAAGCACATTACTAAATTAAAGTAACAAATGAAACTAATCATACAAATGTATCAACAAATCATGCAGATCTGTAACGAAGAAACATTATATTAATTACATCATAATAAGCGTGGATTTGAAACAAATACCTCGTGTTTTTGGTGCGTCTCTTAACCGTTGGTTTTTGGCGGTCTTTCTGGTTTAATTTTTACGGAGGTACTTCTCTAAAATTCTCTCCGGAGTCTCTATTCCAAAAATAATACTACACTGTCCTCTCGTGCAGAGGAACTTTCAAGACTGAAGTCATTTTAACTATTGAGATATTATACTCTAAAGATTTCTCGTGTAAAACACACCCTTTATTCAACAGTGGCCAATCGGAACAAATATATTTTCTCGCGCTTTCCTTTGAAAGTCGCTTACATCAGCGTGTCAAGATGACACACTTTCGGTTTAAATAGCAACTATGCCTGTTCCAAATCAAACTCTGACACGTTCGTGTCACGGCGGTCAGTACTGCTCTAAACAAACACTAATTGGCGAACCGGTCACATTTCATTATACCAGTATCTCTCTGTGCAGAATGTGTCTCATAAATCTAACAAATGGCTGCTGGCTGGAACTAATAGTTATTTAAATAGATTCGACCGAAAATTTGGCACTTCACAATTTTTTTTTTAGCTTGACTCCGTGATTTTAGATTCTCCAAACTCTCAAGAATCTGCTTTTCGACCCTGACAAACTTGCCGTATCAGTTCGTTTCTCTGCTTAGATGTAGACTGGTATTTAACGTGCGCCAAAATATTTCTGTATAAAATTTTGAATTAGCATATTATGTTGTTAAATGTTCATGACGATAATTGGAGAATCCCCTTTTCTTGCTTCAGCGAAAATTGCGGGTCCAAGGCTGACTTTTACAAATTGTCTTAGCACTAAAAACCCTTTTCAAGTTTTGCGTGCTGTTTATTTTTTTAATTGGTTGGTTTTTTGGTTCGTCGGATGGATGGATGGACGGACGGATATACAGACAGGCAGACATACAACCATAGATAGATAGATAGATAGATAGATAGATAGATAGATAGATAGATAGATAGATAGATTGATTGATTGTTTGATTGATTGATTGATAGATTATAGCTCACTTGATCATGTCTGCAGCAAGAGATATTTAATTTGAATCAATAAATAAATGCTGATACTACTATATCTTGCCAGTGTTTCGACCTTCAGTGAGAATAAAATAATGTACATTATTATTTAACATACAGTAGGTTTGTGAAATAAACTGATTGCATTTAATACGCTATTATTGCTAAAGTTATCATTCAAATACCCCACCCATGTCTTAAGACAGTTTTAAAGACAGTTTCCGGTTTTTAAATTTCCGTTTTTATGTGTATGTGAATTTAATTAAAACCTGCTAATTACACTAGTAGCAGCAGAGAGGAAAAACAGACTTTCTCTAATTGGGGTATATTTTAAGCAAAATATTCTAAGTCTCCATTTGCCAAACTGAGACTTAATAATTTTAGAGCTCTGTTTGTCAAACGGAGCCTTCCTCAAGGGTAAAAAAAAAAGACGCCATTTAGTTGACGTTCACCTCCTCGGCTGCTAATGCGCTAACTAAATATTTGATCAAGTCCGATACGATATCTTGTCCGAGAGTCTGCTAAATTTATCGTTATAAATCCGTATGGGGCGGTTCTAGCCATACTAAAGAAATTTTTAAATTTATTAAAATCCATATCACCGTCACACCAGTAATTAAAAATATTTTGTAATGTGTATTTTCCAGTACCGTTAAATACGCATACTAAATTGCAATTTTCTCTTATTATACTTGGAATCTGTGCGTATTTTTGAGTAACATATATCACATCTATGTTTTTATGTCTGCCTCTGGAAAATATCATTGCTGGATTTGTTTGTCTTTCCAACATAACATCATCATATACGACTAAATTGTTAATACTTCCATCAATATCATCAATACTAGGTGCCTCTTCGATATCGGTTATAAACTCAATGATATCATCACCGTTAATTTCTCGCGCGGCATCATTAAACTCCTTTAGCACTTCATAACATCGTTGATCGTCTACACTCGGAGCAATCATGTACAATTTATCCCACTTCATCCATCTCGTTATCAAATTAAGTAGCAATTGTGTTTTGCCACTTCCAGATGGTCCGATGATAATCGCGCGAATAGAATCTGGTAACATTGCATGATGTTTAATAGGTTTTCGTTGTCGAGTAGCTGAATAATCAATTACATTCATAACTGTTATATATAAATTATGGATCTATATTGTGTGAAGTGTAGGACACGTACTGGCACAAATGACTTGACGACGATTACAACGAAAAATAATCGATCAGCGCTTTCTGGTAAATGTGTACAATGTAGTACGAAAAAATTTAGATTTACTTCCACGAAACCTTTAAAAAAAAACGAGGAGGTGATATTGCAGCCAAATTGACAAAACTCCCAGGAACACCGTGGGCAAAGTATCCAGGAGAAAAGCACCTTCCAGGATATAGCTACTGTGGACCGGGAACACGATTAGATATCAGACTTGATGATCAAAATTTACCCCGACCCGGCGAGTATCCAATAAACGCTATTGATAAGGCGTGTCATGCTCATGATGTCGCTTATAAAAGCAGCAATCTTCAACACAGACATCTCGCAGATGTAAAATTAATTCATGCGTTAAATGCTATTCCTGATAAATCCTTCAAAGAAAAGTTGGCTTCTTGGTTGGTAAAATCTGCTATGAAGGGTAAATTGATGTTAGGTGCTGGTAATTGAAAATGCTAGCATTTTAATATGGAATCTATTTATTATTCTCCGAGAGGATACTGGAGAGGTTACGCAGCAATTAATAAACTAGCTAGTGCATCAAAGGTGAAAAAAACTACAGCGGCAAACTGGTTATCTAAACAGGCAATATGGCAAATTTATCTACCAGCGCCTAAACAAATTAACTATTCGCATTTTGATGTTACAACACCTAATGAAGTTCATCAAGCTGATATACTATTTCTGCCGCATGACAACGGTTACAAATACGCGTTAACGTTAGTTGATATTGCAAGTCGATACAAACAAGCAGAACCGTTAAAAACAAAATCATCTACTGAAGTAGCTTCTGCATTTGAAAAAATTTATCGACGAGGTCCTCTGCGCTGGCCAAATCTGTTACAAGTTGATCCTGGCAAGGAATTTCAAGGTGTTGTTACATCTACGATGAATCATCATAATGTCGCCATCAGACGAGGACACACTGCGCTACATCGCGATCAGGCAATTGTTGAACGGTTTAATAAAACCCTTGCTGAGCGGTTATTCGGATATCAATACGCAAAAGAATTCATCCAGGATAAACGATCTCGTGAATGGGTCAAGAGATTACCAGCTGTGATTACCGCAATCAATAATGAGATTACTAGAACAATTAATATGAAACCTGTCAACGCTATTAAGAAGGCGTCTATCAAAATGGAAATCCAAGGAATTTCACAAAAAGAACCAATTCTTGGTAGTAATGTCATTGTAAGGTACTTATACGAACCAGGAGAGCTTGAGGGTGGTAAAAAAAGAGCTACTGATCCTATTTGGAGTGTCACTACGCATAAAATATCCGGCATAACACGATCTACGGGTAGACCTCCAATCTATAGACTGGATTCAACAGCTCCTCAGCGAGGATTTACACGCGAACAATTACAAGTGATCCCGGAAGATACTCAATTGCCACCGCGTGGTCTTAACTAGCACCTAAGGTGCTGTCACCTCGGCGTCTGTTGCACTCAAGACAAGTCAACATCACATTGTTTCTGACATGACCGAGATTGTTATCTTTTCTATCTACGGTGAATTGGCGAGGATCTTTATCCGACCAATTCCAACTCATTATACAATTACAACTCGCGCAGTGATTGTTCTGTTGTTGCTTTAGTGTCTTAATTAATTCAGCATCAATGTCAAATTCTCTTTTATTTTTTTTATCCTGTTGTTTATAACCAGAGAGTTTTTTTCTGATTATATTATCATCGGTGTGTATATTACTTATTGTATTGTCATTATCGTCAACAACAATTCTTCGAAGTTGGTTTATTCGCCGTACTCTGGATACTGCGAGATAAACTAAATTTGACCACTCAATATGATTATCTACTATCCAAAGAGTTGTATCGGATATAGTCAATCCCTGTGAAGAGTGTATTGTTGCTGCATAACCTAACGTCCATGGGGATTTATCAGCACCTAATGCATCTTTAACGACGCTGATATCAACCAGCACAATATCATTTAATACTAAATTCTGCTTTTGTTGTTGTCCAGGAATGTCAACGTCGATATTCTGCTTTCGTGTATCCTTAGGTCTATAACAGAGTGGTACTGGAAGTGTTGCAAATTTTTCTTTATGTAGCGCAAACAACTTCATCTGAAGTGCGTCTCTGACTATTTTTCTACTCGCGATTATTAAATCATTTGGCTTCCACATTTCCCAAAAATCATTCATGGGAGTTTCTGAAATTATTTCACGCGCTATTTCACATTGGATTTTATCCGGTTGTAATCTAATTAGCGCTTTGAATTCTCGTAATTGTTCATCAAGTGATCTATGGTCGGTATTAATCTCTTCATAATAATCTACAAATCCTTTTAGCCATTCATGTGGAGATCCACCAACAAATGGCTGCGGTTGGCCGTGATCCCCGCACATGACGACTTTTGTGTTTTTCAATAACAACCATGATAGAAATATCTGTAATACTGTCAATGATACCGTGCATATTTCATCCCAGATTATTACATCAGGAATGAATTTATCGCCCATTCGATCAGGAGTCCAATTATCGCCTTTCCATCGAAAGAAGCTGTGATAGGTACAAGCTTTTACTCCACGCGCTATCATCTCTCTGGCGAGTCTGTGAGTTGGTGTTAACACAATCATGTTAGAAACACTTGTGTTTCTATTACGAAATAATTCGATTGCACGAGTTGTCTTTCCTGATCCACCACAGCCGTTTAAATAAACTGTCTTGTATCTACAAATCGGATCTGATACGGGCGGTGCAGTAGAAAATTCTGATTGAATCTCTGAGATATTATGGTTACTTTTCAAGTATTTATCATCCATAGCAACGTCTGCGGATTTACAATATTCATGTAGTGTTTCTTTTTTAAACCTCCAATTTCCCCACGCTTCCTTAGGATCTGTGAATTTAGCTACATCTGATTTGTATTTCTCATGGATATACATCGAATCAGTAGCTACTCTAACCGCGGTATTAGGAAATCTATTTATCATCGAGAATAGATTAATACAAGAATAGGCTAGCATAGAACTTCTCAATTGTGTGTATTGACAACTTTTTCCATCACAGTAGGTAACAACCGTACCTAGTTTCTTACCATTTCGAAGGACATCATCTACCCAAACATTATTAGTTCCGCTCGCAGATTTGTAAGCTTCCTCATCTAATTCCCCTGATAGAAAAGCGTTCTTACGGGTTACAAATTTCCCTTTTTTTATTAAATCAGATATTATGAAATTGTATTCTTCATCGTCTATGATTAATCTCGAAGAGTATTTTGCATTATCAAATCTTCCACCTTGAGTAAATTTACCGATTATTTTTCGTCCGAGATCTTTAGCCTCTCTATTACTACCTTCGAATAATTTCTTAGACCAATCTATGATTTGTTCCTCGCTGAAATTCTTCGAATTTCCATCTAGAAATTGTTTTCGTTGTTCGTTAATTATTTTTTCTAGATCGGGTTTTGGTAACCAAACATCTTTCTGAGCGTTATAACAAATAATCGCTTCACTGACAATTAACGATATTAGCATACCACAATCGATCATATACCGCAATAGCACAATTGGCATCCACGCTTTTTCATACATATGTCTACCAAGCCAAAGATAACTACACGGATGTAACCCTGTAGCTAATTCGAATGATATCACACGAGCGAACCCGGTTAAATCAAAATCAGGCAATGGACCATTAATCGCAACACGAGTCATTTCATGTGTAGGATGTCCAAATCGTTTAAAATATTCAGAGCATTCTCCATACCCGAGAAAACTTCCAGGATAACACGCGGATATATCAATTGAAATCATACCATCACGTGAGTATTTCGTATTCCACAATCCTCCATGACCAAATTCGACGCAACTCAACTTCACATCCTCCAGAAAATCACTTCGTGTTGGACGCCATGAATTCTTTTCTCGTGCGAAGTGAGCTACCACTGATGGAATAGTAAAACTATCCGTAAGTAGTTTTTCTGTAGAAATGCTAGTGTTTCCTTCTAAATACTCATTAGCGATTTTTCTCATTCTAGTATCTAATTCTTCAGTTCGATATAATTCACCATTTGGTTTTACAAACTGACCAAATCCTATTTCCGGATCCTCATTACTCCTGAGTAACCATACTGACACAGGGTCGTCTTTGGTTAACGCGTGAATAGCATCAAATAATTTCTCTTCATAGAAATCATCCCTAGAAAATTCTTTAGGGATATATCGTACAGTTCTTTCTCGTGGAAATATATTTACCGCGGGTGTCCACGCGTGTTTGTTATGATCAATAATTTCAATTGGAGCTCCTCGCGATTGATATTTCGGTTCGTATAATACTTCTCCGGTTATTGTCGCTACCGATATTGGAAATTTTAATAATGCTTCTAATTTAGCTATATCGGAAATCGTTGCCCCGCGTTGTTTCACTGTTAGTTCCCATTCGGTTATTTTTTTTCTTCGTAGATCAGTTAATTTGTTTCTCCGGGATGCATTTGTAAAGTGTTCTATTAACCGTGTTGCTACACAATTAAGTGGCAAAGCCACTGATGATGAAAACATTGGAGCTAGTTTTGCAATACTTGGATTATTATTTATTGGATATAACCCATACACAACTGCTGTTACAGGGTAAGATTTCTCATAGTATGGTTTGTCAATTCCAGTTAGAATTCCTGGTTTGGAATCTCTACTCACAATAACAGTTTTTTTATCCTTAAGGATTGGGTCAAATTTATCTCTGATAATCCATTCACCTTCCTCTTCGATAATGAATTTTATTCTAAAAAAATACCTCCGTAGAAATTGCTTTGCAATTTCACCAAGGTGTGAAAGTATCTCAGCTGCTCTTATATCATTCATAGTAGCATCAATTACAGGTACATTGACATCTTCATCAATAATTCGAAATGTCGACCACGTATGAGATGCTCCATCACGCTTAAACTCATTAAAACAGTCGCTGATTTTACTCAATATGGTTTTGTCATCTACTAGACTTTTAGGTATATCAGAGATTCTATCGAGATTAAATCTAACATTTTTCCAAGGCTTAATTTTCGATAATCTCTTGAACTCCTTCATATTATAATTAAAACAAGTATTTAAATAAGAAAATTTTATATAATGAATCATTGCAAATGGCTTATGATTGGATCAAAGACTCCGTGTAACAAATCATGTAGAAATGAATTCTGTGGGTATCATATGCAGAGTGTGAGAAACGGTTCGGAGGGACCTCTACCATGCTTGCATTGTGGGGTAGGTGTAAGAGGCAAGTCGCAGTTATGCATTAATTGCGGGGGTAAGCGTTATAGAGAGTTAAAACGTTATTATGACAAGCGAAGAATCAAAAATCCTGACGACGTCAATAGCAAAATCATAAAAACTGCTCAAGATTACTTAGGCAGATTTGCCAATGTTATAATTCAGCCAATTAACGAATTAGACAAATAGATATATTATATATAATGAACCAAGAATTTCAAAGACATTCTGTTATTGAAAACTACGAAGCTTCTCGTGATGGTGTTGTTAGACATTGTAAAAATAGGAAATCTATTGGGTGGGATAATGGTATGGGGTATTTGACGTTTACTGCTGGAGGGAAGAAGTATTATAATCACCGTTTCGTCTTCGAAGTGTATAACGGATCAATTAAGGATGGTTTTGTTATTGATCATATTGATGGTATTAGGACTAATAATTCTTTGAATAATTTACGAGCTGTTACACAAAGTGAGAATACTGCATCTGGAAATACTGGTACTTATAAATCAATTGGGAAAAGACCTGTAAGATCGTTTAATACTGAAGATAACACGGAGGGAGTATTTCAATCAATAAACGCAGCTGGTAAGTATTTCGATATTTATCCGTATTCTATTCAATGCGTTGCTGAGAATAAAACCAAGACCGCTTTTTCAAAACGTTTTAAAAACAAAATTCGGTTTATTTATGTATAATACGTAAATAGAAATCCAACGGATTTTACGGGAGATAACTCCGTTAGGTATAACACGTGTGAAATCCGTAGGATTTCCACCAATGACAGAGTTACGGATCTTAAACACGGAAACGCTAGTGTTGGAAAATCTTCGATTTTTCATTGGCTGTTATAATTAAATAAATCCGAACAAAACACAATCAATTTTGTCTTTTTTCAAGTATTAACAGAACTGTTTTATAAACACGTCGTATTTAAACATTTTTTTTAATGTCTGTTTCAAGTATTATATGTGTTTTCAACGTTGTCAGTGATCGCTAATAAACAAACAAATAATTACAATCACTACACCTATTTTATATCACCTCGTCGTAATGAGTGTATATATACAAATTCGTCTTTATTATAATTGGGCATTAGCCGAAATTCAAGTGTAAACAAAACCACACCGTCACACGTGGTATGAACGTTATTATTGACATTCAAAACCAAAGTTTCGATTTTGCGGTTTTGTTTACACTTGAATGTAGAATAGCCCGCGTCATCCATTGTCATTGAAATCAATTCATTCATTGTTCACCTATAATCTATTGTTGTACCGTCGTCATTGTCATTGAAATCAATTCATTCATTGTTCACCTATAATCTATTGTTGTACCGTCGCATTGTCATTGAAATCAATTCATTCATTGTTCACCTATAATCTATTGTTATGTGTTTATCGGTTAACCGTTGAGCGCGCTGCTTGATGTATAAAACACCAAGGGGGTTTAAAACGGTAAATGTGCCGTCGTCATTCATTATATATAATCATAATCACCTATAATCGCATTAAGCTTCTGGGTATACTAAGATGATCAACACCTTAGTGTACCAGAATTCATTTTAAAATACTTTGTATTTGAAATACTTTGTATTTTTAATACTTTTAAAGAATTTTCATACTTTGTATTTAAAATACTTTGCATTTAAACAAATATATTTTTATATATATATGAATATTGAAAATCTCAAATTGATTATTATTGAAATCAATAAGTTGAAGGATCAAAATGTAAAATTATGTTCAGGTTTGGATTGTGATCAAATTATGACCAATTTCGAGGATATACAATTTGCAGAACAGACAGGAAAATATGTTCTATCTAAGAAATATTTTTTAATCAAAAATATCCAAAAGCTTATACGTGAGAGCTTAGTAAATACTGAAGATGTTAATGTCTTCGTACCATTATGTAGCATCGTTGAACGTGTACGTAAGCAATTAGGATTAGAATATGAACAAAAGAGACTTATTAATTGTAAAGTGAGACAATTAAAAACATTAATGGAAAACTCTGAAGGTGATGAGCCCACGCGTAGAGAGCCTCCTTTGTTTGTATAACCAGTACGGTATGAGGAAGTAAAATTATGTGTGTAACAACAAGGAAGTATTAAAATGATTTGCATTTTTAGGTTAGTGATTTCTTTCGAAATGATTTGCAATGAAATGCTTTGCAAAGAAATGCTTTGCATTTGAAAATTAGTGATACTCTTTTAATAATGATAGGACAATCATTAACTACACGGAACACTAAAGAAAGACTTGAAGCTCTTAAGAAAATATTACCCCTTCGTGATAGAATCCGTGAAAAACTTCAACAACGGCAATCAATGGCCACCGACTTCACAGAGGATACAGAACAACTCTTCAAACCGGTTGTCAAGGCAACTACAGATGTGAAAACAGCAACTGAACGGGCGATATACGGAGATGTCCCTAAAGAAGGTCCTAGAACAGAGAAGCCTCTTCTCCCTGTGTTGGAGAAAATAGCAAAACGAACTAAACAAACGAAACAAGCTGTACAAATACTTCCAGGTGAAATCGCAGGGGAGATGGAACTACAACGACAGCAAGAACGAGAAGAACTACAACGACAGCAAGAACGAGAAGAACTACAACGACAGCAAGAACAAGAAGAACTACAACGACAGCAAGAACAAGAAGAAGAAGAAGAAGAACAAGAAGGCGCAGTTTCCACTTCTCGTGGTGTTTCCTTTATAGACAAATTCACTCCGACGGGTATAATAGAAATAAAACAATTTCAATTAATGAAACCCAACGATTATATCGCCTTTGGTGATTTTGCTGTCCAAAGCTATTATTCAAGAGAACGTTTTTTGAAGGAGGAGTATAAAAAGAGTAAAATATCACGACCTGACTGGGTTGATTGGTTGTTTAAAGTGAATCAAAGTATTGATCGTTTAAAAAAGGAAAAACTAGAGTATAAAATGTTTATGAGAGGAATTGAAGATTATGACATACAACAACAACAAGAAAAACAACAAGAAGAAGAAGAAAAGCAACAAGAACAACAAAGAAAAAGAGAAGCAAAAACTAAAAAAAAAACCGGAAAGGGATATTCACCTATGGATTTTCACTCTAGTGTTGGAAACTCTAGTGTTGGAAACTCTTCGAGTGGAAATACAAGTATTTCTTGCCCTGGTAATATTCTTGGTGATATAGCACGATTAGAAGTACTTGTAGGAGGAAAACGAGCCGGGAATAACTCACCAGAAATAATCAATGAAGCAGCTGATATCTGTAGGAGATTATTTCAAGGTGGTATCATGGATATTGCAACATATAGAGATTTCATTGAAGAGTTAGCCGAAAATTCTTCGAATTTCTACGGTTATCATAGTGACTAATGTCACTGGAAATCCGTAGGTGGGAAATCGAAAATTTCCTGTGATTAGATAATTGGAAATGCTAAAGCATTTGAAAAAACACTAGTGTTTTTGTATAGAAGAATGATCATACACTACAACCATGATAAACCAACTAACGTCTACGTGGTAAACTCACGATTACCAAAATACCGAGTATACTATGGAGATGGTCTCGGTAATACTATAATGGGATTATTTTCAAGAATGGCTCCAAAAGTGGCTCCATTTGCAAAACAGGCAGCAATGAAAGCAATTGATGTTATCCGAGATAAGGGTATTAACACTGTTGGTGATCTTGCTAGTAAGGCATTTTCAGCCGCTCGGGATAAACTAACAGCGCTAGTTCGACGTAGAAATTCTTCGAATTTCCAATCAAAACCTGGAAACACTAGTGTTTCTGGAATGACTTCACTGCCATCTACTGCAGTAATGCCTACACAGGTTAGTAAAATAATAAATAACGCCGTGGATAAAAAACTACAATCATTAATGACTAACGCCCAGGATAACATAACAGCAAATATGATAGCCGGAAGTGGGCTTTCGGGAAGTGGCTTTAAGAAGATTCGCCGGAAACGTTAGAAATACAAGTATTTCCAGAAATATTTATTTGAACAGGATTTCCAATTATGATAGTTATTGTAGAAACACTAGTGTTTCTAATATTTGTGTCAGAATCACTTGTGATTCTATTTATTTGAATAGGATGCTCAGTTGTTATGGTTATTGTAGAAATATTTATGTCAGAATCACTTGTATCAGAAACATTAATGTCAGAATCACTTGTGATTCTACTAACGCTATCTTCATTATCAGATATTTTCATCATCATTATTAAAATACACCCAACTAAATAATTATTTTAAAAATTCTTTAGAATTTTGAAAATTATTTATAATTTGCTAATTTTGTTAGATTTTTTACTTTTTTTACTCATTTTTCTAGTGTTTTTACTCATTTTTCTAGTGTTTTTATGCAATTATCGACAAAATTTCATGAAAATCGAGGATGAAAACCCCAGGAATTCATTTAGAGAAAATCGATTTTGATCAGATTTTTTATCCTGTGAGGCTAAAATTATGTTGTTTTATCGAATTTTCGATGTTTTTTTTATTGATTTTGTATTGTTTTTTAGCTAATCCGTCGACATAATTTCATGAAAATCGATTTTCTCTAAATGAATTCCTGGGGTTTTCAAGTCAAAATTCCTTCAGAATTCTTTCAGAATTTTTGATTTAGACCATCGGATATATAATAAAAAATGTTCAAACAAAACCCTGATGTTGCATTTGACATGGAAGCCCCAGTACTTAAAGATACTTCTGTACGCGATTATCAATTTTTTGCTTATCACGCAGTACAACCTGATCTTCGTGGAAGAATTGAACTTCAGGTTCATGATACCAGTAAATACTTTTTACCCGCTGAAGCTTTTATTGAAGTCGAAGGTGAAATCGTGCAAAATATTCCACTTAATACAGTATATGGAGAAAATCTTCAAGTTGGTTTTGTTAATAATGGTATTATGGCATTATTTGAAAGCGCTAGATATCTCATTGATGGAAAAGAAATCGAATCTATTGAGCGTGAAGTTGATGTAGCAACAACAATACTAGGGCTAGCAAGATACTCTGATGACTATACTAGATCAGCAGGTCCATCTATGATGTTCACGAAAGATATTATTGATCATCCTAATGGTACTCCATATATAAGAAGAAGACCAAATGATCGTGGTGTTGGTGCTGCTGCTGCTGCTTTTGCTGGTCCTGGTGCTGGTGTTGCTGCTGGTATTGAAGATTTAGTTGTAGACGCTAATCCCAATTACAACCTAGGATTTGCAACACGATTAGCAACATTACAAGGAGTTCGCAGACAATTTTCATGTGCGATTCCGCTCCATCACATATTTGGATTTTGTAGAAACGTCAGAAAAGTTATTTATGGAGTAAAGCATACTGTAGCACTAGTGAGAAAGGGTAATGATAATAATGCAATCTGGCGCGCTGATGGCATTGCCGATGGTAAAGTCATTTTATCAAAACTATCACTGTGGATGCCAGTGTTGACTCCATCATTGTCAGTAGAACCGCGGCTGTTATCATTTATGGATCAAGGGGGGAAGAGATTATTAAGCTGGTTGACAACGTCCACAGATACCATGGATTCTAATATTGATGGTACATTTACATGGCATTTAGCAGCACGACAAGGTATTTCAGCACCAAGACATATATTTGTTGCTCTACAGGATATTACGAGATTAAACAATCAAGAAAGAAGTCATATGATATTTGATAAACTAGGATGTATTGAAGTCTCGCTGAAAATAAACGGACAACAAGAACCAGCAGAGGATATACAACTTGATTATGGAAATAATCATATTGCACGAGTTTATCATCGATTGCTATCATTTATGGGACGTGATCAAAATGTAGATACTGGTCTACAAATATCACAATTGGATTTTAAAGGTCTGTATCCGATTTATTACTTTTCCCTAGAACATCTTGACTTGATGAAACAGTCCGTAGTTGATATACACTTCCGAGCTCGTGTACATCCTGGTGTTCACCCTGCTGCTCCTCCTCCTGGTGCTGTTGCTGGTGATGTTGTTAATTACAGAGCAGTTGCTGTTATTCTTAGTGATAAATCAATGATACTCGAAGGTGTTGGTGGACGAATGAGACTAGTAGATGCACCAGTTGAAAATCTGTAAGATTTTCTTAATCCAAAATTCTTTAAAAATGACTCGCGATTTAGAATCAACCTGTTTTGTATAATGTCGTATAGTAATATCAATGTCACATTGACACCTGGTCAAATAAAAAAATTACAATCCAAATCAGCTAAGCAATGTGGAACCACAATAACGCTGAAACCTAATCAAATGAATGGCGGAGGAAATAAACTATCGCTGACGAAAACTCAAACTAATCATTTTAATAAAGCGCTGAAAGAAAAAAAGGGAGTTCAGGTTACTCTTTCTACAAGTGCGATCCGTAATATGGAAAAGACTGGTGGTATATTCCCGTTGTTAGGGTTGATTCCAGGGTTGATTGCCGCAGCAGCCCCAGCGGTAGCGAAGGCAGCAGCATTAGGAGCTATTGGTACCGCGGCAGGAATGGCATTGAAAAAGGCAACTGGAAAAGGGTATAAAAAAAAAGGAAAGGGTCTAAGACTACCAGGAACCCCGAGTTCATGGTACAGCGGAAAGGGTCTTCGAATTCCAGGAACGATATAGTTCCTATGTCCAATTTTGATTTAATTGATACCGCTAAAAAATTAAAAATAAAAAATTTCAGAGGGGTTTTTATGAGAGATCAGTTACCGGCACAACCAAATGATGTTGAAACCGGTATTATTAATTTAGATAACAGCGATGGACCTGGAACTCACTGGGTTTGTTACGCAATTGATCCACGTGGGATTATTTATTTTGACTCATATGGATTAGCGCCGCCGAAAGAATTTATGCGTTATATTAAAACCCTTCCAATGAAGACTTGGTATTCTACGTTACCAACACAAACAATGCTTGATCCACCAATATGTGGTAATGAAGTATTAAACGTACTTGATGCTATATCCAAAAGATTTTCGAAACCACCTCATATAGTAGTAAATGAGTATACTAGCGGTAGAAACGCTAGCGTTTCTCGGATTAGAAATCCATAGGATTTGAATAATAAAAAGATTTCTATAATAATGATTGATATTTGGGGACGACCTTTATCATCGCTGAAGAAACCTGATAGTGGAGTTGAAACCGTTGATAACAAGGATGTTAAAAAATTAATCGAAGATGAAATATCCGAAATATTAAACCTAGCAAATGTTGATCCTGGTGAAATAGTTGTTTTTCAAGATCGTCAGGGTAAGTTGAAAAGTAGTAATATCTCTCTTAATGATATTTTGGTTAAACAACGAGACGCAGCAGAGGATACTATCGCGTTATTTTCTGATGAGGGTAAACTCAAACCAGGTGTACTTGTTTCAACAATTACGGATAAATTAACAACATACGATAACACGGTGAATTCATTAAAATCGCTTAATGATAAGTATGATGATCATATAGTTGCATTTGATCAGTTTACTGCATTACAAAGAAATATAGTTGACAAAATTGATAAACCCCTGCTAGAATTTTTTGGAAATCCACCAGTAACCACACCAAAACTCACCACAATAAAAGATTCTATATTGGAACTAGCAACTCTTCAATCCGAATATGAAAAACACACTAAACTATTTATGACGTTTCGTAAAAACCTCATAGATAAATTTATTGGGAGCCCATTTGATAAAATTGAAATAACACTTCCCGATATTAAAAAATCCATCGATGAACTTAAAACGACCACTAATAACATCTTAACGGATGCAATAAGAATAATAAGCGTTGTTGAAAAAGTAAAAATTCCTCATAATAAATCTACTGTCATCAACGTAGTATACACGATTCAATACGGATCATATACGTGGACACCTAAAGATAACATTTTAAACATAACCGCAGCAGTCAAGGGTATTTATCGATTAACAATAGTATCACCGATTAAATTTAATATATCATCGTCGAGTTCATCTGAAGTTAACAATAATACAATATCAACGATAATCGACAAGGATACAATTGAACAATTCAAGATAACAAATGATGATAAAAATCTAGCCAAGGTTTCAGTAACGTGGTACGTAGAATTCGTAGCGGATTTAAGTAAACAGTTAAATTGAAAATACTAGCGCTTTTAAAATAAAATGACTCCATCATCGAATCAGTATCGCTATGATCAAGTCAAAGAGTTTCAAACTAAACTCAATTCTCTCTGTGAAGAATATCAAATAAAAATCAAAAAATACAAACGAAGAATAACCACAGTTGATATCACCGTGTACTCGGTGTCAGGAGTAATCACTGCTGCTGGAATAATACTATCTTCGGTTACAATGATTGCTCCGGTCGTAGTTCCAATCGCTATTTCCGCAGTGGCTACAATTGCTGGTATATTAACTGGGATCACAAAAAAACTATCATCGTGTAGCCAGAGTAAACTACATGATTATTTAATTAAATATCATATTGCATCTACCGGTTACTCGCAATTATCCTCGTTGATATCATCGTCGTTGGATGACACAACAATATCAGATAGCGAATTTTCAACTATGGCTCAATTGTATAAATCAACAATGCTGAAATTAGAGCAGAATAATAATAATAATGTCGTCGCAAGAACTACTTCAACAAATAGTAACAAATACAACACCAGTGAAAACAAGCACGATATCAATAACCTCAACACGTCCCGAATTTAGTGTTAATTTTCCAATTCCTGTTCCCGTGAGCGAGATCGCACTAGCAAAACTACGAGTGTATCATAGCTGGCCTAATATTAGATCGGTAGCATTTGGTGGTCAACAACCGAATAATTCCTTGGTATTTGCAAACAAGAATCGTGAAGACGGAACACCAGATTGGCAGGTTGTTTCTATACCAACTGGGTCATATCAAATCGAACAGATCAATGCTGAATTTCAACGCAGAATAAAATCTCTCACCGGAAAAGAATCAAAAATCGCTATAACAGTTCATGAACCAACACTATCATCTGCTATCGAGATAAATACAGAAGGATACGTTGTAGATATTTATCAGAGTTCTATAAGATCAGTGTTAGGATGGCCTGAATTACCACCGGATAACTCGCGAGAAAATTCGAAGGATTTTCCACCCGAACCTAAGAAATCCGATTATATCACCAACAAAATAAAACCCGTCAATGAAGCCAAAAATTATCAAGATTATACCCCCGATAAGTTCATAAATAAAAAAGTTTTTCATTCAATCTACCTCCCTCTCATCAACGGAAATTTCACAGTAATGAATAATGATTTTTCACGACTGCTAATATCTATTAAATCCGGCTCTCTCACCAAGGATGAATTTATCAACGTCGTAGAAACGGGTAATAAAATCATCGACGATATGAAAATATTTCACTCGAAAATTATTCAAGAAGTATTAAATGAAGAGATCTTACATGATAAGTTTGCGGATCTATACAATATTAATAAAACGGAGATTAAAGATTTTAAAATCCCTGGATATAATCCGGATAAACTAAAGAAACAACTTGACGATGCTATTGATATTGGGTTCAAAAGAATCCACGATAATTGGAAAAAATCGAAGAATCCCCCAGCAAATATTCTGAAATATAATAATGATCCAGAAAGCGGCGGTAGACATATTGCTCCGAATAATGTGAATATTTCAACGGTGATTGCGCTCAATTTAGTATGTGACGTTATCGAAGGAAATTATCAAATAAATCTCGAACAATCAAATCAAGCTCAGCAAGGATATATTTTATACTCATTTGCACCAACGGCTCCTCCAGGATTTCTAATTATTGAAGACCCAACTAATCTAGTCTATATGCGATGTCATAATAATTTGTTAACGAGAATTAATTTCAAACTCACTGACCAATCTAATAATCTGATTGATTTACGAGGTGAGGTTTTACAAATTAGTTTATTTGTGAAATCTTAAGGACTTGATCAAATATTTAGTTAGCGCATTAGCAGCCGAGGAGGTGAACGTCAACTAAATGGCGTCTTTTTTTTTTACCCTTGAGGAAGGCTCCGTTTGACAAACAGAGCTCTAAAATTATTAAGTCTCAGTTTGGCAAATGGAGACTTAGAATATTTTGCTTAAAATATACCCCAATTAGAGAAAGTCTGTTTTTCCTCTCTGCTGCTCTAGTAGTTCTCACGATTAAAGAGTTTAAAGAAATGGCACACAATCAGAATAGTCAATCAGTTAAAAGAACAATTCACGGTGGGCACATATAGTTGGCTCGTATTTTTTTGCATGCTAATACACCAAGTCTGCGTGTCATAGACATGTATTTAGTTTGGAGTTTGCATTACAAAGGCAAATATGAACAATGGAGTGTCAAGAAAATAAGCGTAGTTCGATACGATTTATAATTTGGTGAAGATATAAGCGACGAAAAAACTGAGCGGTTATTAGTAGAACTTGTAGCTTATTTGTTTATTTTTAAACATATTTGTAACGATAATAGACACGTGTATATTTATCTAGTTATTTGCGAAATTTAGGAAGAGTTTATAATTATTTTAATTTCCTTTTGCATATGATGGCTTGTGCACCCACCAACACTGCAACTTTTAGGCATGTCTTAAAATGTGTAAATGTCCCCCACACATTATTCAAGTCACTAGAACAGTGGCGGATGTTTTCACCTCGGCGGTCGTAACCATGTAAAATGCCCGGATGTGAAAATGTGCCGGATTCCCTACCCAACCTATGCCTGCGTCTCTCCAAAACTTGCTCTGGTCTATTCTGTGATGTCGTCAGTCAACTTTGTTCTCTATCTACCATTCCTCTTGCCACCCTGAACTCGGCCTTACAGTATTGTTGTGGTTAGACTGTTGGCTCTAGTGACATGGCCATACCATTTTAGCTTTCTCTTTTTGACAGTAGTGAGGAGGTCTTTACAATGTCCTAATTTGTGCCTGATGGTGTTATGCACTTCTTCATTTGTGATGTGGTCAATGTAAGAGATGCCAAGGATGGTTCTGTAGCATCTCATTTCAAGTGCGTGGATTCTTTGTTGTAATTCTGCTGTCAGTGTACAGACCTCACATGAATACAGATAGATTGAGATGACTATTGTTCTCAATAGTCTGATTTTAGTTTTCAGACAGATATTCTTGTCTCTCCAGATATGTCTTATCTTTGATATGGCTGCCGTTATTTGTGTAATGTTGATATCCATGTTGCTCTGCTGTAAATTTCGTTTTGTAATCCTTACCTTTTCTCCTGTCAGATTGGTAAAACTAACGGCTGATCAATACAGCCATATCTGCTATTGGCTAATCTGGTTCCGTCAGCTGGTTCTAATTACCTGCACGCTTTGGGAGATGAGTATATAAACAGAGAGCTTATTACCCCAAGAATGTAGTCGCATCAAATGTTAATGTTAATGTTACATTACGATATTCAAAATGCCCTTGTGGTAAGAAGTATTTAACTTAGCTGGAAAATAAATGATACTTACCAAGTTGAACTTTTGATGATCATGTGATTGAACTTGTAGCACCCTAAGGTATCACACGGCCATCCACATTTCAAGCGTCTCATCTTGTTTCATATGACTTCCTAAAATACCGTGCCAGTCTTGTGGATTATGCCTAGTCTCGTGTGATCCCAGTTAAGGCTTCCATGAATGGCAATAGGTAAATTTGTTATCATCTTGTTCAGGTTTGTTTTGATACTGGACAATGTTTCTTAATATTTCTCCTCTGACCACATTTGAAACATTTGAAGCGAATCAGAGGTTTAGAGTTACTATTTTCATAAGAATATACTCCAACATAAGTACTTGGAACTAATTCGCGCTGAGACGACGTTTGCAAGATACTTACTTTGTCTCGGAGCTCGCTGATCAAACAGCAAATGTTAAGTCGTCACTGATCATGTTAGTTTATTCCGTTCGTTTTCATCGGCTCCTAACTGACGATAGTAAATATGAGCACCGTTACGCTTATACGTGATCAAAGGCTTCCTATTCAACGGCTTTGTGTGTGGCGTCAATTAAACTATTTGGCCGCGCCTGTTGAATGCGGAGTCGAATACCCAATCTACTACTACGTCCATAAACTTTTCTTTGGTCAGAACATTACTGAAATCACATTTTGCTGTTTGATAGGCTAAAATGCACAACTCTCCTAATGCTTTGTCCAACTGCTTGAAGTGGTTCGCCAGTTCTTTGTCTTCTCTTTTGTATATGTGTTCTCTACAAATCCTATTGATAGAGCGGTGAAAATAGTTTCTCAAGCGCACTTAAAAGACGCTTATAATTCTATCTAGCGCAATATCTGAGGTTTCTGAGGACGACTTGCGCATGTCCGCAAAGGAAATTGGCGAGATACAAGCCATTTTGTTCGCTACTCCAACCATTAAAGTTGGCACAAGCCTTCAAATGGGATTTATAATTTAACCAGGAAACAGTTAAAGGCTGGTTTGATATATGACTTTCCTCTGACTTGTCTGATTTGGCAATTGATCAGTGGATCGCAGACATGGCTTAGAACATTCATCATGTGTTCTATATTTTTTTGCAGCGGCACCATGCCACCTGTTATATTTGATGGGCTCAAATACTGAGCTTGTGCAACTTTTAGGAGTGAAAAGCACGGAAAAAATGGCCGAGTGGTTAAGGAGTTGTTCTTAAGATCCAATGGACGCATGTCCGCGTGGGTTCGAACCACACACGTACTAGAAACTAATTCTCTTTTTTTATCTGTTCAAATGAAAACAGACGAGAACGGGATGTAAAAACGAGTGATTTACTGGGATGACTTTTGTTACTTGAGAAATTAGCCATTCTTGTGATGGAAACAGAAGCAGATTATTTGGTATTGTTGAATTCAGTATTAGATTTCGATGATATTATTTGCTCAAATTAATATTCTCTGGAATCACATAGTGTACAATAATATCATTAAGAAGAAAACTTTCTTTAGAATTAACATGGATTCAGACAAGGACAAAATGGATTTTATTATTGTAATTAATTGCAAGATAATAGAATATCATCTCGCTTTGAGCACACTGGTACAATGGTACAATGAATATAACAGACAAATCAACACATTCAACGCTGGATCTTATTTCTAACACCACTTGAATTAAAATAAAATTTCCTCGTTAGTACTGGTGATAGAACTTCTCAGACTATTTAGGATTTAATTCAAACTACTGTAAACGCTTCTTAAACATTCATTTTGTATTCTTAAGAAACATTGGTTACATTTTACAAAACGTTTCAGATTTTCCTATTGCTAACAATATTGATTGCAAGCTAATTCTAATCAATGCTCTGAAACAATTATAAAGTTCGGCACTTAGCTCACATAAGCTGGTTCAAAACCCTTTTAAATTGCCAACTTTTGTGTCAACTATCCCAGATATACTATTGCGTATTGCAGTTTTCAACGCACAATTAGTTGGACCACGGAAAAGTGAACAGAAATTGTTAATTTTATCAGCGATCAAAATATAGATGTCTTCTTCGAGAGTCCCAGCTGCAAACACCTCTTCGAGATTACTAACAAACTAATGTCAAGAAACAAATGTATACCACTTCCATGTGCCTTCTCTCCAGTAGACCTTCGCGACCTGTTTGCAAATTTCTTCCGTGACAAGGTACAAACCATTACAGATAAGTTTGACAACACAATTTCAATTGACTCGTCGTCACCATACAGTTGCAATACAGACTATTTTAGTGACAACCGTTGGCAGCATTTGAACCTGTCTCTATGGATTTAGTACGAACCATCGTGATGAAGAGTGCACCAAAGTCATGTGAAATTGATCCAATTTCAACATCATAGCTGATTTAGTGCTTCTCCAATGTTGCCTTCACTAACTGATCTTACTAATATCTCTCTCCTCCGGGCAATTCCCATCATTTTTCAAGACTGTCATTATACAGCCTTTGTCGAAAAAACCAACACTCGTTCATAATGATTTAAACAACCATGGCCCGGTTTTCTAATATCTAGTTTATATGACAAATCTTAGAAAAGGTGTTCTAACCCATTTTGTATCTGATCTGATCTGAGTTCAAACAGTCTTTTTAGCAATGTCAAATCTGCATATCGCCCTTGCCACAGAACTGAAACTATTCTTTTGAAAGTAGTTAATGACACTCTCCCTGCATTGGATAGCGGAATGATTACAATCCTCAACCTCCTTGATCTGCCTGCTGCAACTGACACAAAAGTCCATGATGTTTTACTTCACAGTCTCCAGCATGTAATTCTCATTCACAATACAACCGTATTGCACTTCAAATGTTACTTAGTCAACATTCCAAAGAGATAGATAATGGTTCAGCGGAATGGTGTCTATAGTGCGAGACCAGGTAGAAAATGCCTGAAGGCTCCTGCGTTGTATTCATTTCCACGACACCATTTTAACCATAAAACTGTACAGAAAACTCCGTCAAGGAAACGTTCCAGTTGTTTTGCGCTAATTTTTTGTGTGTTCGTAGAGTTAGGGTTTCGTTCACCCTTTGGACAATCTTCACTGTAGGTTTCGTTCGTGTTCGTTTATTTAATAAAAAAAATCTCAATTTCTATTCTTGTTGTTTTATGTTTGGGTTTTTTCAATTTTATATGTAGAATACTTATCGGAAACAAATTGTTGTTTTAAAAATATATGTTTATGCTAATGTGGTCTTAGAAATGCATTTTTATATGCATTTTCGGTTCCATAGGATTTTAAATTGGATGTATTTCAATGAAATATTCAATATTAGAACCCTGTTATTTAGTGTATAGTCGTGACGTCAGTATATATTAGTGATTATAACTGACGTAGAGTCGAATGCATAAATTAGGACAATTATCTAAGTAGTAATAGGGGGCACTATAGGGTCTATGGAAAACCCAGTCAAAAACAGCTTGGGGCACTATAGGGTCAAGATTTATAGGGTCAAGGGAAAATCCAGTCAAAAACAGCTTGGGGCACTATAGGGTCAAAACAGCTTGGGGCACTATAGGGTCAAGGGAAATGGAACAGGGTGGGCCTATAGAGAGTCAAGGGAAATGGAACAGGGTGGGCCTATATAGCGTCAAGGGAAATGGAACA
This sequence comes from Unio delphinus, assembly GCA_029339505.1. Lineage (NCBI taxonomy): Eukaryota > Metazoa > Mollusca > Bivalvia > Unionida > Unionidae > Unio > Unio delphinus. Next base: position 3,103,871 of record JAQISU010000049.1, read on the forward strand.
GGGTGGGTCTATAGAGGGACAAGGGAAAAAAAAGGGCGGCAAAGAAAGCTACTATCTTTTCGAGACCTATGAGTGGCCCTGAAAAGGACCGTTATGTGTAATGTTAACGTTGTCTTGTTAACACAGAGGACATCTCACAGATCTTCTTCTCTTCCTTAAACTTCTCCTTACTGTGGGTCCATAGAAGAGAACTCTCTTCAAGCAACCTTGTCTTTCTACATAGACTCTTCTCTTCCAATAGGCTGTCTCCGTCCTATGAATGACACTCCATGATGATCTGACATACATGGGTATGTCAGTCCTAAACAGCATGCTAGACACAAGGGTTGACGATTCAACGTTAGTCCACATCTTGTGATGAGAACAGGTGAAGCGAATGCCGTGAACTGCGGTTATTTATAGGGGAAGAGCGGATCGAAACGGATTGAGTGTATCGACCAATCCAAACACGCGTTACAAAAGTCAGGCACAGTCATCCAATCGGAAGAGAGCGGTCTGTGACGTCACCTTTTCTATATAGAGGTACTAGCGTCTGTGCGCAGTCAATCGATGAGACAGAGTTGTCAATCATGGCGGACAGTAAGAAGACGATGAATTGGAGTGAGTCAGGAGTAGAGACAGCAAGTCATGGGCCAACAGTGACTACTAAAGTCATGACAAATCTACATCCAGAAGAAGTGGATTTTAACTGGGATATTGTGGATTTTTTAACATCGCAAGAATTTATTCCGGAACCTTCGTTGCCTTCTGTATCTTCTTATGGACACGTCGATGATTTTAAGCAGAGACAAAAAGAAGCATTGGAGCGATTTTTACAACAACAGAAAGTAGAAGAACAAGCTTTTCTTATGCAACAGCAGGAAGAAGAAGCAAGAAGGAAACACCAGGAAGAAACAGTAGCAGCAGCAGCAGCAGCAACAGCAACAGAGAAGAATGAAGACCAAGGACAGAAAGAAAATAGTGAAAATCAAACGGTCACGACGGTACTTTTAGATATTTTAGCTGAGTTAAGGAGTCTGAAACAAATGTATCAGACTTCTTTATCACGACCGAAGAGAAAAAGACCTTCTCGAGCGAAACAACCCGATCTCTCTGTGACTACGTCTACCTTACCACCGTTAGTGATTTCTACCAAATCATTGACAGGAACCACCAGTCCTGAAGTAGGCCTTGGCCGTGGCAAAGGCTTAAGACAGCTCAAGAGGATTTCGTCCCGTTTCTGAGTTTGTTTTGTTTTAAACAATCAAAAACACCAACGGTCCTTTTCAGGGCCACTCCAATTATTTCGAAAAGAAATACTATGTCAATTGCCTAATTCAATGAAAACTCAAAAGTCCTTTTTATTATATTTTTTAAAATCCATGATGTACGTGTGAGTGAAGGAATGTGTGAGTGTAGGTAATTATACTATGAAATCAAAACCAAGAGACACTTACGTTTTTTCTCTCTGGTGTATTCTAGTACAAACGTTACAATTCAATATCACAACATAACATAACACAATACCATTTTTAAAAAGTTCATAAGGTTTCTTCTGTTTCACTCTTTCTGTTTTTTCATTTTCTTTACTGTCACACGTTTTTCTTTTTCTTCTTCCTCTTCACTTTCGTTTCGTCTTCTTTTCTTGTTTTTGTGAACGTGACGGGGTTCCTCTTTCTCCTCCTGTTCAGAATTTCTTTCCTCCTCCTCCTCCTCTTCCTCCGCCTCCTCCTCCTCCTCCTCCTCCTGCTCCTGTTGTTTCTTAGGACAGTTTGGAGACCAATGTCCTTTCTCTTTACAATAATAACAGGTATCTTGACTTTTGTCTCTATTGGTACCTTTTTTATTTTTGTCACGATCTGAACATTCTGTAGCCCAATGTCCTTTCTTCTTACAGATATAGCAAGTATCTTGACTTTTATCTCGATAGGAGGAAGAGTAGGCCGTCGGCTGGTCTGACGAAAACTTTCGTATGACCCCACGTAAAGCTCTAATGAGAAGTTCCACTTCTGTAGGTTCTTTCATCGTTCTGGTCAATGTGAGAGTGAAATGAATACTGAACCGTTAGACACTAACCCTTTATATATGCACGGATCGGACATGAATATATAGGGGTTATGGTCTTTAAAAGGTAGTCATTTGACTTTTTGCAGACAAGATGAAAAGACCACATCATGTTGTGGAGAAAGGAAAAGACAGTAAGAGACAGAAACGTAATGTATCGCCTAGCACAGTAGCTGAAGTCTTGGCTCAAATTCATGCCAGTGATTTTGAAGATGACATGAGTGAGCCCGAATCTACGCCTAAGCAATCGACGTCCAAGCAAAGTGCACCACCCTTAGTAAACCCTGAAAATTACTATCACATTCGAGAGACGGAAAAGCGTTCCTCTCGAAAATTTAGAACAACGGCTTACACGTATGCCGTAAAGTTTAAAGATTTCAAGGCCAATGTACCTTTGGAGAATACAGAAGGGTTCATTACCGAGGTGTGGGATTCTGTGTTAACTGCATTGAAACAGCAATGTCAAGCCAAAGAAGACGATCGCTTGAGACTTTCTATTCATCACGATAATTTAAAGTCTCCCGTTTGGATCGAGTTTACTAGCCCATCAGAATTAACACCTTCCAAAGTCATTGACAAAATTCAACATGTGCAACAATCCAACGACAAGTTTCACATCACCGATGGAAAAGCCACACTGTTCATGACCCACGTGTCTCTTCCTGAGGGGACCGGACGCAAAAAAGTGTTATTGGTGGACAGCCTTCGTAACATGAAGCGAAGCCTCGTTCGAATTAACAATCCTCAAGACCAGATGTGTTTAGCCCGTGCCATCGTCGTGGGACAAATGTATGTCAACAAGAACGAGACGATAGAATGGAAAAGAGCCTGGGAAACTATTCGACAATCGGACCGAGCCAAACAACGAAGTGAAGCAGAACTCCTGTTACAGCAAGCGGGGATATCCAAAGATACCCCTTGCGGTATTCCAGAAATGCAAAAGTTGCAAGACGTCTTGGCTCCACGTTACACTTTGAAAGTACACCCTCAAGAAGTGCGTGGTCCTCTTTTGTTTCGAGGCCACGATTTCAAAGACGGAAAATACATTCACGTCTATCATCACGATGGTCATTTTGATACCATTACCAGTATCACTGGATTTCTGAAATTCAGTTACTACTGTGAAAAATGTGACTATGGTTATAACAATCGAGAACAACACAAGCATTGTGGATCGAAGTGTGAGGGATGTTTGGCCTCTCAACCTTGTCTGGACAAAGGACAAGTACGAGTGCATTGCCCTGTGTGTCAGCGCACTTTTGTCAGTCTTACCTGTTACCAACAACATTTGAAGATGCAAGGTTCACAGCAGAAAAGTACTTGTCAGCTTCTGAGATTGTGTCCTACTTGTGGACAAGGCATACGTACCAATAGTGTTAAGTTACACGTTTGTCGAGGGAAGAAACGATGTCACATTTGTCGCCAAATTGTGGACTTGGAGCACGAATGCTTCATTCAAAAATATCAACCCCGACCAGAAGATACCCAGAAGAAAGGGAATTTTATCTTTTTTGATTTCGAATGCATGCAAGAAACTGGTATTCACATTCCTAATTTCTGCGTGGCTCAACGTGCGTGCGAGCAGTGCATCCAAGAACCTATCTTTAGTCATTGCCCTCACTGTAGCAAGATTCCTGGAGGACGTGAAAAAATCTTTCGAGGGTCAAATACGCTAGCCGATTTTGCCCAATGGATCCTAAACCCCATCGACGAAACGTGGAGTCCAGAAGACATCGAACGTTACGGCGAGTGTCATTGCCATGCCACAGTCATGGCCCACAATTTCTCGGGATACGATGGGCAATTTCTGCTTAGATACTATGCGGAACAAAGTACCGAACGACCTCAAGTGACTTTGAACGGAGCCAAAATCATTTCTATGCAAGTAGGACAAGTACAGTTTAAAGATTCGATGTGTTACTTGGCCATGCCATTGAGTCGCATGCCTAAAACGTTTGGTATGCCAGAAATGGCTAAAGGTTATTTTCCACACTTTTTTAATACCGAAGCCAATCAACATGCCATTCTACCCCATTTGCCTGAGGTTGACGACTACGACCCCGACAACATGCGCAACGAACAACGAGAAGCTTTCCATGCTTGGTACCAGACTCACGCCTCGGACCCCTTTGACTTTCAAGAAGAATTGTTAAAATATTGTCGATCTGACGTGGACATTTTACGACGCTGTTGTGGAAAATTTCGAGAATTGTTCATGGAATACGGAGGGATCGATCCTTTGAAAGAAGCTTGTACCATTGCCAAAGCATGTTCCTTAGTGTACCGAAAACGCTTTATGCCCGAAAATACTCTAGCGGTCATCAGTCCTCAAACGACGAATTTTGTCAAACGTCAATACTCGGTTAAAGCCCTACGCTGGCTCCATTACTTGTGCGACAAGGAAGACAAATGGATCCAACACGCTCGCAACGGAGGGGTCGAAAAGACCATCGGAACGTATTCGGTAGATGGTTGGGACTTAGAAAACCCTCAGATCGTGTACGAGTTTAACGGATGTTTATTTCACGGATGTCCCCTATGCTACCCTCAGCGTAACACCAAAAATCAGTTTTTACAACGAACCATGGAAGATTTGTACCAGACCACGTGTCAACGACGTTTGAAGTTAGAACAACAAGGATACCAGGTAGTGGAAATGTGGGAACACGAGTACGATCTGCGTTTGAAAACCGATCCCGAGTTTAAACGCATCGTAGAAAGTTACAAGTGGGTGGATCCATTGAACCCCCGGGATAGTTTGTACGGAGGACGAACGAATGCTACTTGTTTGCTGTACCAAGCGGATGAAGAGAAAGGAGAAGAAATCAAATACTTGGACGTGTGTTCGCTGTATCCTTACGTGTGCAAATATTGTCACTTTCCCGTAGGGCATCCAGAATTGATGACAGAACACATTGACTTGGACCACATTCGTCAGTACGAAGGATTGATCAAGTGTAAAGTCTTACCTCCCACAGACTTGTACCATCCCGTTTTACCTCACCATTGCCAAGGAAAACTGATGTTTCCTTTGTGTCGCACATGTGCCGAAACGTGCAACCAAGACCAACCTTGTCAGCACACTCAGGAAGAACGTGCCTTGACAGGAACGTGGGTGAGCGTGGAATTGTTTAAAGCACTGAACCTGGGTTACCAACTGTTAGAAGTGTACGAAATTTATCACTTTCCCAAGACACAACAATACCGCAAGGGCGACGAGACACAGAAAGGTATTTTTGCAGACTACGTGGATGCCTTTTTAAAACTAAAACAAGAAGCTAGCGGCTATCCGACCTGGTGCCACACTCCCGAAGACCAAAATATATTCAAAGAAAAATATAGGGAGCAGGAAGGTATCACTTTAGACCACATCGAGAAAAACGAAGGACGGCGATCGTTTGCCAAAGTCATGCTCAATTGTTTGTGGGGTAAAATGGCACAACGACCCTCTTTACCCAAGACGGAGTATTTGTCCGAGCCGTCTCGCTACTTCCAGATGATTCACGACCAAACCAAAGTCATGAAACACGTGGACGTCATTCGTGAGGACTTGATCTTAGTCAATTACGAAGAAGAACTAGACTTTGTAGAAGCCGACAAATTTGGAAATGTCATCATTGCGGCTTACGTGACAGCCCACGCTCGTTTAAAATTGTACGAAGTGTTAGAACTGTTAGGAGATCGTGTGTTGTATTTTGACACGGACAGTTGCATTTACATTCACCGACCGAACCAGTGTAACCCTGTCATCGAAGGAGACCGTTTAGGAGCCTGGACCGATGAACATCCCGACGACAAGATTCTATGTTTTGCAAGTGGCGGTCCTAAAAATTACGGCTACGAATACCGAGACCCACAAGGAGAAATGCACACCGAATGTAAAGTGAAAGGATTGACTCTCAATTATCGCACCAGTCGAGTGGTGAACTTTAACGTGCTACAAGAAGCCTTACAGTTGGGACAGGATGAAACGTTTCAAGTGACTACCCACGAACCGCACAAGATTGTCCGTTTACCCACACACCAAATTGTTAGCCGACCTTTGGAAAAAGTATATCAAATCGTGTACCAAAAAAGAGTACGACTTCCCAATCACTTCACTCTCCCGTACGGTCACGTCGAAATTGGGCAGCATATAAAAAGAGACATCGTCCAAGATCAATAGTTCATTTATCACTACAACGACCAAGCGAAAAGAAGATGAATCCATTTAAACAGACATCATTCAAATTTGGGAATTCTCAAGTGGAGTGCGATGCTAAACCTTGCGATTGTAGTGATGCCAGACGCTGTGACGTTAGCGATTCAGCAGGATATCGTGGGAACGTTGCTATGACTACTACCCCTATATCTACCCTGGAAAGTGATGCTGTGCGTGTCAAACCTGAGGGATGCGAAAGCGGTGCCACACGTTATCGTGGACTCCTAGGAATTTCACCGTACCTGCATCGAACAGAAGTGAGGAGAGTCGAATATTCGTTCCCGACGAGTTTGCCTGAATACTGTCACTTTAAAAGTCGATTTCAAACCTTCAAAGATAAATGGCCAAAATATCTGCCTGGACCAACTCCTGAAGAATTAGCCAGAGCCGGATTTTTCTACTTGGGCGAAGGGGATAAAGTCAAGTGTTTCAGTTGTGGTGTATCCATTTACGAGTGGGAACAGAAAAATTCCGCTTACCTGGAACATGCTCGATGGTCTCCGAATTGTCAATACCTACCTTTAGTGGGACCTAGTGATTGGAAGTGACACTACTACTCCATGTTGTGTAACACACCTAGACCAGTATATAAACCCTCTCTAAAACATTATATTCAAGGATTACCACACGAATTGCAAGAGAAAATCTACAAGGACGTTTGGCACGGTCTTGCTAAAGAAAAATCGCAATGGGTGACTGTAGAACTTTTGTGTCGTGAAATTCACAAGAGGCAAGTGACAAAAATTAACCAGCGTGTTAGATTTCTCTGGATTAAGGGTATTTTTTTGCTCTGTTACCAATTTACTACGTTTACCTCTGAAGATGCTGTGATCCTTCTTAACCGTTACCCTGAATGGCAGTGGGACGAAATTACACGTTATATTAATCACTTTCGCTTTTGGAGGAGATTTAATTCTGGGTTGAATCTACACTGATAGTCTTCGACCTAAAAAAGAAGTATAAAAGAGAACGACCATGCCACAACCTTTATCATTGGTGATCCAACAGATTCCGTGGAAGGATATCAATGAGAAGATTCACACGGTGAAAGATTACGAACACTTATTACAAGAACTATACCCTATGAATTGGGGTCGACGTGTCGTGTGTGTTTTAGTGACTTGCTTTCTGGGATTTCGTTTACCTGCCGATTCCTTGTGGACACTTTACGAACACTACCTATCAAAAAAATAAGACAGTATGGTGGTTCCTTTAAATGTCCACGAGAGACTTATTCTGTTCAAAGCCTTACGCTTTCATCTGGATACGTCTCGACCTTTCCAAGAAAAAAAGATTCGTCAACTTTTACGTACGGAAGCAGTGTACGAAGATGTGTGTGTAGCTTGTGATTTACACCCTCATTGGACAGATGTACGTGACTGGAAAAGTTGGGATTTTGAGGCTTGGACAAACGAAGTATCCCATTATGCCCAAGCGTTGTGTTCCTAAAATTCATCGTCGTGTGAAAAAAGTCACTTTTAATCCTGTGTTAGTAACAGTACCAGAAGAAGAAAAAGAAAAAGAATCTATCACCCAAGACAATCCTTCTGTTCAAGACAGAACTGTCATGGACATTCCCCCACAAAGACCCTTTCGAGAAGACACCTATGTGACTGTACCCCCTGTAGAGGAGACTATAAGAACATTACATACTACCTCTAGAACACCTTCGTTACCCAAACCACGTTGTACAGTGACTTGTTTATATTCCACTTTGATCGTTTGCCTAGGTATTTTATTCCTGTATTTATCCATTTGGCTTTTATGTTTTCGTGTTGTTCAAATTTAAACATGCATTCAAATAAACGTGTCTTGAAAAAAGTATAAAAACCTCTTGTCTTGTCTGTTTTTGTGTCAATACTGACATACCACTACACGACTATGGCTCACTCTACTCTTTCTACTACTCCTTCCTCCTCCACATTCAAAGTCATTGACGAACACTTAGATCAGGCTAGTTGGAAAGCCTTGTATCTTCGTCATCCTTTTAACATGTTAATTGCTGGACCGAGCCTTTCAGGCAAAACCGAATTTGTCAAACGTTTGATCGAACATAAACATCATTTGATCGATCGTCCACCTCAACGCATCGTGTGGTGTTACAAAGAGTGGCAATCGGCATACAGCCTCTTGCAAGAAAGTCAAGGTGATTCCATTGTGTTTGTAGCAGGCATTCCTAAAGAAGACGAAGGGATCGTGTCTGACCCTAGTCAAACTCATTGGGTTATTTTTGACGACATGTTAGGAGAAGACGAAGAAGAAATTAAACTGTGGTTTACGCGTAAAGGGCATCATCGTAATGCCAGTGTCATTTACATTACACAAAATTTATTTCAACAAAGTAAAGCCCATCGTACCATTAGTCTTAATGCTCATTACGTGGTCTTGTTTAAAAGTCCTCGAGATAAATCACAAGTGCAAGTTTTAGCCAAACAGTTAGGAACACCTTGGCTAACTCATGCGTACGATGATGCCACTCAAACACCACACGCCTATTTACTCGTGGATTTAAAGCCCACTACCCCTGATTATTTGCGATTTCGTACCGATTTGTTTCACAACTGGTGTCAAGACGGAGGACCTGTCGTGTACACGTCCTCCTCGTCGACATAACACTATGAAGCACTAAAAAATCTATAAAAACCTTGGGTTACTTTAATCTGGTCTCATACATCGTCAACATGACGACCCTTCAGTCTCATCTTCCGATCAAATTGATTCGTGCCTTGTACGGCATCAGTCGCGAAAAAAATCCACAAAGACGTGCTCACGTCTTAGAAGCCAGTCTCAAAGAAGTCTTACGATGGTTTACGGTGACAGCACGTCAAATACTGCAAGGCATCATTCACATTCCACATCAAACCAAACGTTTTTTGACAGAAACAAAGTAGCCTTGACGCAACTGGCCAATCCTCGCATTGACACTCACACCAAAAAGCAAATCATATTGAAACCTGGAGGTAGTGGTTCTCTAGGAGGTGTCATCATTCGTTCCCTTTTAAAATGGGATCCCAATACTCCCAAAGTTCACCCCAAGAAGAAAACAAAAAAAGCCAAACAAACCCCTAAGAAAAAGAACAAGGGTACCAAGACCAAAACACAGAAAAAGAAAAGTCCACAGACAAAAGCGGTCACCCGCAAGAAAGGCACTTCGGCCAGGACACAACCTTACCTTCGTCAACCACGACCTGTAAGAAAAGATCTACAAGGACGTTTGGCAGGGACTACGTTGCCAGTAGCCTCAGGGGCTGTCACTTCTCCGTTGCGGGTGATGCCAGCCAAACCCAATTTGACACCCGTTTTTCCTAATTTGATGAAACATTGGAAATCTGCGTCTCCCAAAACGTCTCCTCCACCGGTGACACCCTCGTCCACATTAGCGGCAGTAGCAGCTGCTCACAAAGTACCTGCCCCCAAAGTCAAAGTCCAAGAAAGATCTGGCATGTTAAAGAGTTTACTAGATTTGTCCAAACAAGAACTGTCCCGATTGAGTCCGTTGCGAACCCCTTCACGACGTGTGTTACCTGCCATGAAGTTGATACGACGCAAAGATAATCAGTGGCGTCGCATTCCAGTATAAAAATATGACTTGAAGACCACGACATCAATCAGTATTTTTCTGTACCACTGCTGAACACTCAAGGATGCTTCCTCAAAAACGTGCACACCACCACTACCACCCTCGTCGTTCTGCTGCCCAAAAAGGAACAGGAAAAAGACAATCTCGTCATCGTACCAAAGGCTTAAAAACCAAACATCGACGTCCTTTCCTCCAAAGACGTAGTCTTTTAAAGAAAAAGAAGAGTCACCAAAAAGGAGGATCCTTTGGTAATTTTGTGAAAGACATTGTTACCTTTTTGACGAAGCGGTAGTTCCCCAAAAAGTAGATAAAAGAGAGTGTGTACCAAGTCATTGACACTAGTAATATTGTGAAACGAACAAGCAAAGATGTCACCTCGCAGAAAACATTCTTCTTCACCCCACAAAGGAAAGAAAAGGAAAGGACGTTTAGCCAAACATCGACACGTTCATCGTCCAAAGGCCCAAAAGAAAATATCCGTCCGTCAAAAGAAAAAGATGCTGGTGCAACGCGGAGGATTTTTCCTACCCCATGATCTCTTTCCAGAAAAAGTGATACCACTTATAAATCAAGTGATGGCACAACAAAAAAAAAGATAAAAGAGGGTGTGTTTCAAGTCATGGACGTCAGTGGTATTGTGGAACGAACAAGCAAAGATGTCACCTCGCAGAAAATATTTTTCTACACCTCACAAAGGAAAGAAAAAGAAAGGACTACCTCCTCGTTTGGTCAAACACGGAGACGTGTTGTCTGTCCTGTCCAAAGCCTCTCCACCCATGCGAAAACAAATCATTAAAACGGCTTCCAAAGATGTCATCGATACCGTGTGCGAATGTTGTTTGAATGTCTTGAAAGGCACGATACCTTTGTCTTCACACCAGAAAAAATGCTTAGCCAAACATCGACACGTTCTTCGTCAAATGGTCGAAAAGAAAATACCCGTCCGTCAAAAGAAAAAAATGTTGGTGCAACGCGGAGGATTTTTACCTTTTCTTCTTCCTGTGTTGGGAGGATTAGCGAAATCCGGTATCCTATCCAGCATATTACCAGGTTTTTTACAAGGGATGACACAAGGGATGTCCCCAGGGATGCACCAAGGGATGGCTCCAGGGATGCACCAAGGGATGGCCCCGAGGTATGGGTAGCAATATGTATGATCCTTCCAGAAGATAAAAGGGATCCATGAAGCACCACGATCTCAGACGTAACCTTTGGAAGCCCATGGAAGGACGAAAACTGACTTTAGTTCCTTACAAACGATGGATGGAATACCATCGTTGGCAAGAACAACGTACCCCCCATTTACCACCCAATCCTGATTTGAACGAGATGTCCCAATTACAACACGAATTGCAATCCTTGCTGCATCGCCACGATTTGTCCGAAACCGAAAAATCGCAAAAGTACGGTCAACTTCTGCAACGACTACAACTCTTTCATCGAAAAGCTGTGGAACAAACAGCTCTACCCACACTGTCCGATTTGAAGGCACTAATGAATAATCCGTCGCCTTTACCCTCTACAGTAGCCAAAACAGACGTCACCCCACCATTACCCAAGGAAGAAAAAGAACCCCATGATCTCTTTCAAACACACACTGCTACTCCCATTCCGAGTAAGATTGCCGCTTCCTTATTGACCCCTTCTCCCACGCCCCAACGAGAAGAACTCAAAACGTGGGTTAAAAAGATGATGGCTACTCCTGCTTCAACAGAAGTGAAAAAGAAAGAAAGGAAACCAGAGGTGAGAAAAGAAAAGAAGACCAAAGCTATCTCATTACCTCCGCCACCACCACCACCAGTACCCTCGACGTCAACTCCTGTGGCACATCGGACACGTAAAACCGTTTCCAAACAACCCGCATTTCGTCCCACCCAAAGCAATATCCTCGAAGAGTGGGTCACTTATTAACCTAAACCATGGAGAAGGTCTTAGCCAGCATTTATTACGATCCAGCTCACCCTGCAGGTTACGGAGGCATTCAGAAATTGTATCGTGCTGCCAAAACTCGCTTGAAAAAGCTCCGTTTACCTACAGTACAACGATGGTTACAAGAACAAGCGACGTACACTTTACACAAACCCATTCGACGAAAATTTCACAGAAGTCGCACTCAAGTGGAAGGCATCGATCATCAATGGCAAGCCGATTTAGCCGATGTCTCTCATTTAGCCACCTACAATCGTGGCTACAAATATTTGTTTTGTGTCATCGACGTCTTTTCTAAATTTGCCTGGGTCGTACCATTGACATCCAAATCGAGCGGAGAGTTAGTACGAGCTTTGCAACTGGTGTTGAAACAAAGTGGTCGTCACCCTCTTCGATGGCAAACCGACAAAGGCACCGAATTTCTAAACCAAGCTTTCCAACGAGAATTAAAGAAACGTGACATTCATTTTTTCACCACCGAAAATCCTGAAACCAAAGCCAGTATCGTGGAACGTTTTCAACGTACCTTGAAAGAACGCATGTGGAAATATTTTACGCATCAACACACTCTCAAGTACATCGACGTCTTACCACACTTAGTCCAAGCCTACAATCAATCTTACCATAGAAGCATTGGACGTGCCCCACAAGAGGTGACACCTGACAACGAAGTAACTGTTTTTGAGCGTCTGTTTGGTACGTCCCGGACGAGGGCTGTCCCCAAGAAAGGTAGAGAAGTGTTAACCCCAGGAGATTGGGTACGCATTGGTAAAACCAAACGCACTTTCGACAAAGGTTACTTACCCAACTGGACCACCGAATTGTTTCGTGTTACTGGACGAGTGCGTGGTCGTCATCCTGCCGTCTATAAATTGGAAGACATGAACGGAGAAGTATTAAAAGGAACGTTTTACTTGCCTGAGTTACAACGTGTCACCAAAAAAGAAGACGACGTGTACGACATTGAAAGCATTCTCGAACGAAGAACCCGTAAAGTAGGAAAACGTCGTGTCAAAGAAGTCAAAGTACGTTGGAAAGGATATCCTCCTAGTTTTGATTCTTGGATTGACGCTGCCCAAGTCATCGACTATAAAAAGAAGTGACCATCATGCCCTTCAATACAGCTTCAGCAACCACAGTGACTTCTCCTTCACCCACGTCATCTCTGCAAGATTTACAAAAGCAACCCTTGTGGGTGTGGTGTGGAGAACGTGTCCCTAAAACCCAAATCGTCTTTTTCTGTCAAATCTTTGTGGTGTATTGTGTTATCGGTGCAGCCATTGCTAATTTGAGTTTGCAACAAGGAGACAAACAATTGTGGACTATTTTACTCAGCAGTTGCATCGGTTATCTTCTTCCCAATCCTTCCCTGAAATACTCTTACAACGGGAACAACAGTAACAATATTGGGAGCCTTGCGTCCAACGTTAGTCATTCTCCTGACAGTCCAATCACAATCCTCTTTTAGATACTCCTTTAACCTCGAGTGACTCCTCGGACAGAACAACATTGGAATTATGAACAACGCTATGAACCAATTTTACTTAACGTTACCCAGTGACAGTTCCATGAAGGTGTTTCCTAACAACACGTTGTGTTGTTACACAGCTAAATTACCTCAAGCCATGCATTTGGATCAAGATGCTCATTGGGAAGTGGCTTTAGTGGAAATAATACACCCGACACAAATCAAAAACATCGTCGAAAATCAAAACACTTTTTCAGTAGAAGTGAATGACGAGAAATTGCAAAAAGCCTTAGACACACGAGGTCACACTAGCACACTTCACCCCATAACTAAGCAGCCAACCTATGTGATCACCATTCCTGCAGGCTATTATTTTAGTGGTCAACATTTAGTGACTACGATTCAAAACAGGTTCAATGCTGTGTTTGGTAAAAGCCTGGAGAAAGAAAGTGTTACCTTTGAGTACCATAAAGTGGCTCGTCGACTCCTGATGACATTTTCAGAGAAGAAAATGATAACCATTACTTTTTGTCATGAATTGTATGATATTTTAGGTGGAGACTTCAGGTTGGTCAAGAAAAATGAGATACCAGGCATAAGCAGTACCATGGATTTTGCAAAATATTTTCGATCCCCTGTAGAATTGAACCAAGGCCTCAACTTGATGTTTGTGTACTCCGATGTGGTGGAGTACAACGTGGTAGGACACACCTCTGCACCGTTACTGCGTGTCATTCCTTTCAAAGTGGATTCTGTCACCGCTGACGAGGAAGGTGGAAATACCTATCACGTTCACCGTGAATTTGTACATCCTCATTATTTACCCGTCAGTAAGTCGTATTTCGACAGTGTCAACATTACTATAAAAGGAGAACTAGGACAAAATATTCCATTTACCAAAGGGAAAGTCACAGTGAAACTCCATTTTCAAAAACGATTCTCGAACAACTGAAAAAGTGATGTATCCTGTGTACCAAGGAGTCACTCGACAACGAGGACATGGTTTAGGAGATATGTTTAAATCAGCCTTTCGTTCTGTGGTTCCTGTTTTGAAACCGATGGTGACACGAGGATTGCACGCCTTAAAAGATGCCGCATTGACTCACGGCAAAGATTTTCTTCACAATGTTCTCATTGACAAACAAAACCCCAAAGAAGCTTTTTTGAGAGCAGGCAAAAATGCCTTGCTTCAAACGGGTAAAGAGATTCTGGGTCGACGAGAAAGTCCTATAAATGCCCTGAACGGTACCGAGTCTGACATTCCTGCTTCCCTGAGGACACAGCAAGGACAAGGTAGAAAGCGTCGACGAAGACACCCTTTCAAAAGTCTCCGCACCTCTAAAGTGAGAAAGACGAAGAAAAAAAGAACCGCTCGAGACTTAGACATTTTTGATTATTAAAAGTAAAAAACACATAGAGACTGAGAAGAAAAAATGATGCACCAAGAATCTTGTGCCTGTTCCAAGTCGGAACTAGATCTCTTTGCCATGCCACCCACCATGACGACCATGCAAGAAGCCCAATGGGTCGAATTTCATCCCGTCTCCTCTTTGACGGATTCAGCTCCCATCGAGTTTGAAATCAAAGGACAACCCGAAGATTACATCGATCTCAACAACAAATACTTGTATTTGAAAGTGAAAGTGGCCAGAACGGACAGCGCCGACCCGCTGGCAGCCGAGGCTCGAGTAGCTCCCGTCAACAATTTCATGCATTCCTTGTTCAGCGAAGTGGATTTGTACATGAATAACAAACTGATCAGCAGTAGCACGGATACTTACCCTTACCGAGCGTACCTCGAAAATCTCTTGACGTACGGAAAAGAAGCCAAGAACACTCATTTAGATGCTTGCGTGGTATGGAAACCTGATACAGCAAATAATAATATTGATAATGAAAATGAACATGATAATAAGTTTAACGACACAGCCTTGTCCGTAGCAGCCGAAAATGATAATCCTGCCGTTCCTCACAATGTGGGTTTTAACGAGCGTCGAAAGAAAATTCTGCGAGGACGTAGTTTAGAACTGTGCGATCGTTTGCATTTGGACATGTGGTTTCAAGAGAAGTATTTGCTGAACGGAGTAGATATTCGCTTGAGACTGAATCGAAGCAGTGCTGCTTTCCATTTGATGGCTGATACCAGCACATACAAAACCATCATCGAAGAAGCCAGGTTATACGTGCGTCGTGTGGAAGTGTTACCTAAAGTGGGAAATGATATCAGTCACACTTTGAGTAGAACGACAGCCAAGTATCCGATACGACGCGTGGAAGTCAAAACGTTCACCATTGCCGCTGGACTCCGATCTAAGATCGAAGATCATCTGTTTCAAGGACAGTTACCCAAACGTTTATTCATTGGTATCGTCAGCAATGCAGCCCTCAACGGTGTGCACAATCAAAATCCTTTTCAGTTTAAGCACTACAATGTATCCAAAATTGAAGTCAGTCGCGATGGCAAAACTTTGTGTACCAGACCCTTCGAACCCAAGTTTGGCGAACAGAAGAATTACTTGAGGTCGTACTTGTCACTGTACGAAGCCACAGGACAGTTAGGAACCAACACCAGTCACGGTATTTCCTACGAGGATTATGCAGGAGGTTACGCGTTGTGGGCTTTTGATTTCACTCCAGACCAAGGCAGCGACGAGGGACATTTCCACCCTATAAAATCGGGGCAACTGCGTGTGGAACTTCAGTTTTCAATAGCTCTTCCCCATACGGTGAATGTCATTCTGTATGCCGAATTCGATAATACCATAGAAATCAACAGTTTGAGAGAAGTCATTCTAGACTATTAGACATTATGGAAGACCCTTGTCCTTCTTTGAATAGTGGAGAATCCATGGAATGGGAGGTTACAGAAAAAGCAGTTCCCGAAGACCAAAAAGAAGAAGAAGTAGTGATCATGCAATCCAGATGGCCAGAACAGGAACAACAGTTAGTGGCTTGTTTTGCACAACACTTGGAAGATAAAATGAGAGACATGATTAAAAAAGATTGTTATGGATGTCAAATCGATCATCCCAGTCAAATTCAACACGATAAATGTATGATGATGAGTCAAGAAGAAAAATTGGATGATTATCTGAACGAAGCTTGGAGTCTCATCTCCGAAGAAGACGTGTTACTTCAGTGGTATAAAGGCTTACATGATCATTCCTCTCCTCCATTGTTTGCTCGAGAAATCGATAGCATCGAAGCTCTCTTGGCCAAAAGTAAAGAGACGAAGCAAACCATCAGTTACTTGTCAGACCGTTTCAAACAAAAAGTCTGGATTGAATTGATGACTTATCATCACCTGTGAAAAAAAGGAAAAAACACAAGGCTACACAACAAAAAATGGATACTTGGGAACTTTATTATCTTCTGAACCGTAGTTCGTACACTGCTTCTTGGAATCCTGTGGTGTGTGCTAAAGATGAACTACCTCATCGCAAACCTCAAGAGAATCAAGCTTATGTCATCAATACAGATGACAGTCATCTTCCAGGAACTCACTGGGTAGCAGTCTACTTTCCTCAAGAGGGTTGTGCGGAGTATTTTGATTCGTATGGATTGCCCCCTTTCGAAGATGATATCATTGACTTTATGAGAAGAAATGCCCAGACGACACGATTCAATAATGTGAAATTACAAAGCACAGATTCTATGGTGTGTGGACAATATTGTATCTATTATCTGCATCATCGCAGTCTTGGATATTCTTTAGAACATTTAGTGACTTATTTTGATCGTCATTCGTCTCGAAACGATGACAAAGTAGATCGATGGTTTTGTGACCATTATGGCTATCTGTTGTCTTTAGCTAGGAAACGTAGTGTACATCAATGGCCCAATGACTTCCATCAGTGGAAATCTCAATTTAATTCACAACGTTGTCAACCATGTCAAAAGAGAATGTATTAGTGTTATGAAAGAAAAAAATGTTTGTTATTTGAAAAAATATTTGTTCTTTGAAAATAATGTTTGTTAGTTGAAAAAATTGTGTTTGTTATTTGAAATAATGTTTGTTATTTGAATAAAAATGTTGTGTTTTGAAAACCAATGCGTCTGTCGTTTGTTTTACATTTGCATTCATATAAATGCTCTTTGACTTTTCTTTCTATCCCTCACATCAAACTATCCCAACGTTTCAAAACCCTAAACCGCAGAGGGGTGTTTTCCATCACGTCCGCGCTTGAACCATATAAAGCAGGGGTAGTCTCCAGTCTGGCCATCCATTGTTTGACTCATCCTACTACGAAGATGTGCTCAAGACTAGCTAAGCTGAACGAAGCTTATGTCACTCTGCATCGTATCAGACACAATCTGATGCCAAAGCCTGAAGAGATAGAGAATGTGAGAATGCTACAAGTAACGGAAGACCTCATAGAAGAACTCTTCAGAGAGGAAATTCAAAAAGAGAAAGATGAATGGACTGAGAAGTATCGACTTCAAAAGCAGCAGAGAGAGCAGAGAGAACAGCAGCAGCAGCAGCAACAGCAACAACAGCAGCAGGAACCAGACAGAAGTTTTGTTGACTGTCGTGTGGACACGAAAGAGTTCTCTTTCTCTTTCCGAAGAAGCAGACCCTATCGTGTAGCCAAACGAGGACGCAATCTTAGACGATAAAAGATTGCCATCCTTCCTCGTACAAACAAAAAACAGCCCTTTTCAGGGCTACCCAATATTCTCGAAAAGAATTAATCATTCAATTTGCTTATGGTATGTGAGGAAGTTAGAAAAAAAATTAGAAGTGAGTCTATAATCACTGTCTCTTTTTACTTTTGTTTTGAAGTGCGTCTATAAGCACAACGTATTTTTTTCAAAATAACTTGTTCAATTTATAATTAATAGGAGTCAAGTATAAAAGTGAGGGGTGTTTTCCATCATGTCCGCGTGTTTTTTGGTAATGATAGGGATACTGTAAGATTTTTGGATCTAGGGGGTGTTTTCCATCACGTACGCGCTTGAACTATATATAAAGAATCACTCGTCAGTCTGGCTACCCATCGTTGGCGCATCAAAGAAGATGAGCAGAGTTCAAAAGTTAAGAGAGCTTCAAATGCATCTGGAGAATGCTAGACGTCTCCTGGACGAGCTGGCAATGGAGGCCGAAGAAGAAGAGACCAGAATTAAAGAAGAGGAGGAGAGGAAAAAGAAAGAAGAGGAGAAGGAAATGAAAATGTCAATTTTGCCTCACCCCATGATGAGGCAAACTAGTCAAGTTAAACCTATGGTGAGGACACCTTCACCAGAACCAGTTCGTCCACTACAGGCACAGCCCCCACCGCAACAACCACAGTCTCAGCCGCAACAACCACAATCTCATCCACGGTTGCGGAATAGAGGAAGAAATGAAGAGACTTTCACTATCCCACAAAGTGAAGACTGGGATAGTGAAGCCACTCATTCTCCCTCTGCGCTCCCAATCACAAGAGTGAATTGGGAGAATGATTGGAGTAGGAGATGTGTGTGTGGGGCTAGACCTGGGAGATGCCAGCATTAACCAGGTGCATTTTGAAGTTTAAAAAACAGCCCTTCTCAGGGCTACCCAAATGTCTAGAAAAGAAATACTATGTCAATTGCCAATGGGTGTGAGAGAGGAGTAGTGTGATTATAAACACTGACTCTATTTAGATAGTATATCGTGTGATTTTGGATAGTATATGATAGGGTTTGTTTTGGCTGCTTCCCCGTGTGTGTGGTTAGTATAGGGTGTGATTTTGGATAGTAAATAATAGGGTTTGTTTTGGCTGCTTCCCCGTGTGTGTGGTTAGTATAGGGTGTGATTTTGGATAGTATATAGTATGGTTTGTTTTGGCTGCTTCCCCGTGTGTGTGGTTAGTATAGGGTGTGATTTTGGATAGTATATAGTATGGTTTGTTTTGGCTGCTTCCCCGTGTGCGTGTGGTTAGTATAGGGTGTGATTTTGGATAGTATATAGTATGGTTTGTTTTGGCTGCTTCCCCGTGTGTGTGGATAGTATATAGTGTGATTTGGGATAGTAAATGATATGGTTTGTGGATAGTATATAATATGACAAGTGAATGTAGGGGGTGTTTACTTTCACGTCCGTGCTTAAGATATATATACGCAATCGTCAGTCCTTGGAGCCATTCAATTTTGAACACATCAAGATGAATTTTGAATTGTTTATCCAACTCCGAGACAGCTGGTTTGGGATCCTTGATGCAGAATATGAAGTGGAAAGACTTGAGGAAGAATTTCAAAGTAACCATGGCTTTGTAAGCCAACTGAAATTAGCAAGAGATCTATTAGAAGGTATGATAGAGGAGGAAGACCAGAAATTAAGAAGACGTATTAAAAGAAAATATATAAGAATAGGGGATTTGAAGCAGGCACTTGATCATGTCATCAAAGTCAGGTGCTTTCTAGAAGAAACATTACATCTCATAGAGTGGGAATATGTGCAGTGGGGTCTAGACAGGCTAAAGAAAGCAGAAGCAATGATGAGAATGGTGATGGAAGAACAGGTGATCCAGATTAAAGAAAACTGGTCTAAGGAGAGAAAGGAAAAAAAGAACAAAAAGAAGAAAGAGGACTTTGATCTACTCAATCTAAGATGGATGAGAGTTCAGGAAAAGTTTCGAGCTATGGGACATCCTGACTGGATTCCCGAGGACGAAAAGAAGAAGAAAACGGGAATCATTGGTAAACTTAAAAGGTGGTGGAACAACGACAGAAAATAAAAGAAGTATCCAAAGGCCCTTTTCAGGGCCACTCATAGGTCTCGAAAAGATAGTAGCTTTCTTTGCCGCCCTTTTTTTTCCCTTGTCCCTCTATAGACCCACCCTGTTCCATTTCCCTTGACGCTATATAGGCCCACCCTGTTCCATTTCCCTTGACTCTCTATAGGCCCACCCTGTTCCATTTCCCTTGACCCTATAGTGCCCCAAGCTGTTTTGACCCTATAGTGCCCCAAGCTGTTTTTGACTGGATTTTCCCTTGACCCTATAAATCTTGACCCTATAGTGCCCCAAGCTGTTTTTGACTGGGTTTTCCATAGACCCTATAGTGCCCCCTATTACTACTTATCTACACTTACTTTACCTTGTACATTTGTTGCGTGCCATATATTTACAGCCGATTTATTCATGAATTATTCTGGTTATAGCAGGTGTCTTTTATAAAATATGCTAATGGTTGAGGCGTTAGACTTAAGATTCAATGGACGCATGTCCGCGTGGGTTCGAACCCCACCCATTACTAAAAACTATTTCTCTTTTTTTATCTGTTCAAATGAAAACCAACGTGAACCCACTGATTTACTGGCATGACCCGAGAACTTTAATAACAGATTTTGGCTTGTTGAGAAGAAACATTTCCGTGAATGGAAAATTCCATAGAGTAAAATACTATTTTTAGTAAAGGTAATTGAGAAAATGGCAACAGATGTTTTTTTACGCTTGTTACTTGAGAAATTATCCATTCTTGTGATGGAAACAGAAGTAGTTTGTTTGGTATTGTTATAGTCGATCTGAGATTTCGATGGAATTATTTACTCAAATTAATATTCTCTGGAATCACATAGTGTTCAATAATATTATCAAAAGACAAATTAATTTAGAATGAAAATGAAATCAGACGAAGACGTCATGGATTTTATTATTGTAATTAACTGCAAGGTGTTAGCATATCATCACGCTTGAGGACACTGGTACATTCAAGACTGCAGACACATCAACACCTTCAACGCTGGATCTTATTTCGAACAAAACTTGAATTAAAATAAAACTTTCCTCGTTAGGACTGGTGATAGAACTTCTCAGACAATTTAGGATTAAATTCGAACTATTTTAAGAACTTCTTTAACATTCACTTTGTATACTTTGGAAACATTAGTTACATTTTACAAAACATGTTAGTTTTAGTTTTTCCAATTGCTAAGAATATTGATTGCAAGCTAATTCTAATGAATGTTCCTGTCTAAAAGATTCCATTTCTTCTTTATTACAATATGTGGTATCATTATACGACAGCATTTATACGGTCTTTAAAGCTGGCCGCTACCGCTTAACCGGCTTGAATAACCTGTTCCATTTTGTGCTGTTGTCATGACATATGTGCCTGTTGTTAATCTTCCTCCACATTATTGTGTTTCAACATGCATTGGCTGTTCAGTTCGTATGTTTTTTCATCTCCTTGTCTTGCAAGCGAGTACAATCAGAATATTTATCAACTGTATTGCTCCACTTCTACATCGTCCTTTGTTCTTGAATGGACCGCCATTACGTAAACGCCAGTCAACACATTTATGCCATGAAGGACCTTCAATAATTGCTTTCAATTACCACTCCTTGGCTCTTCATACTACATTGTGTTCAAGACTAAATGAACTGGGACTACATTCATCAGTACTTATATTAGGAATTGATTTTTTGGTAAAATTAATAAGATTACTTTTTTCTTTAAATTGTTTTAAAGTAATGTTTTACTTGTTTATATTCTAAAAGATATTAAAGGTAATTTTATTTGTTTTTGTAACACAACTATATAGAATAGAAATGGTTGCTAAGCAAGTGGAGGAAAGGCAATGTATATAACTATACTCCATAACATCAGTAAAAATATCTAAGAACCTTCCTAATGTACAGTGTTGTGTGAGATTGTATAACATAATACATCAGCTACAGTTTCTAGGTTCCATCAGTAAAACTATATTTCGTAACCTAGACATTGGCGAATTCGGTTAATAAAGGTGGAGTAACCTTTCACTAAGAAAACTTCTGAACGACATTAAACAAGATGGCTTCCAACTAACGGATATCCATATTTGGTGTAACGTCGTCAAACGAATATAAATAACTACAAAACTAAGTCTTATGACGTAAGATAAATTGGATTTCACCTGTTGAAACTGATTCTTGCTTGGGGAAGAGTCAGCAATTTTCTGACTGGTACATGGAGGGTATGACCTTGTCTAACCCTGAGTCTGGCCGAGTGTGTATAAATACAGATGCACAATCAGGTCAGACTCAGTTCTCCATCCCAGAAGAAAATAAATGTTTGACTCTTCATTTGAAGTAAGCAAACTGTATATGTCGTAACTTCTTTTAGGAATAAGTACCTTTAATGTTTGAGATTTTAATTGTAAGATTGTTTGTTTGCAACATTGCAACTGAATTCTTTTATTTATAGTATATTGTAATAGAATGATTGGATGTTCTAAATAATTCATATTTCATTGTGTTTATGTAATTTTTATGGTAAAGGTTGAATTCGCTACCAACTTCATGTTTTGATTTAATGATTGAAATAAAGTATTCTTTAAGCAAGAAAGAGTAATATCTAGCAATATATTTTAAATCAATATTCTACTTTAAAATAAGTAAAATGTATTCTTTAAATTAATTGGTGCATTAATTACAATTATTATATTTCATACTTTGACTATCTTGAAATTGATTGAGAATTAACTATTGTATAATATTCTATGGTGCAGAAGTTTTAAGAATAAAATGAAGTTGGAAAGCTTAATAAGGAAAATGTAATATGTATTTCATGAATTTTTATTATAAAGCTTTTAGATGTGTTTCTAGAATGTAGTGATATATGTGTGTTGATTATTTAAATAAAGTCCTCCATACCAGAAGAAAATAAATCTTCGACTCTTCATTTCAGATGTAGTGTAGCTGTTTCATCATCGTGGCGGCACGCTTTCAAGAGAGACTTCTCTTCCTTCATATCTCTCTCTCTCTCTCTCTCTCTCTCTCTCTCTCTCTCTCTCTCTCTCTCTCTCTCTCTCTCTCTCTCTTGTTTTGACTGGACAACCAACTGTTTTCATACATAACACTTACATGTAAACGGAAGCGAAAAAAGAAACGTTCTCTCAAAGCTGGCACTCGTAGAATAGGATGAAGAATTCCAGTTATCTCACTTTTGCAGTTTCCGACTAAACAATTCAAAAGTTCGATCGTTAATTCAGATAAACTGATGCAAATCCCTATTAAATGGCCAACATTTGTGTCAGCTATCCCAGATATACCATTGCGTATTGTACTTTCCAACGCACAATTAGTAGGACCACGGACAAGTAAACAGAAATTGTTAATTTTATCAGCGTTCATAATATCAACGTCTTCGTGAGTTCCAGCTGCAACGACCTCTTCGAGATTATTAACAAACTAATGTCAAGGAACAAATGTATACCACTTCCATGTGCCTTCTCTCCAGTAGACCTTCGCGACCTGTTTGCAAATTTCTTCCGTGACAAGGTACAAACCATTACAGATAAGTTTGACAACACAATTTCAATTGACTCGTCGTCACCATACAGTTGCGATACAGAATATTTTAGTGACAACCGTTGGCAGCATTTGAACCTGTCTCTATGGATTAAGTACGAACCATCGTAAGGAAGAGTGCACCAAAGTCATGTGAACTTGATACAATTTCAACATCATAGCTGATTTAGTGCTTCTCCAATGTTGCCTTCACTAAAAAATCTTACTAATATCTATCTCCTCCGGGCCATTCCCATCCTTTTTCAAGACTGCCATTATACAGCCTTTGTCGAAGAAACCAACACTCGTTCATAATGATTTAAACAACCATGGCCCGGTTTTCTAATATCTAGTTTATATAACAATTCTAAGAAAAAGGTGTTCTAACCCATTTTGTATCTGATCTGATCTGAGTTCAAACAGTCTTTTGACCAATGTCCAATCTGCATATCGCCCTTGCCACAGAACTGAAACTATTCTTTTGAAAGTAGTTAATGACACTCTCTCTGCATTGGATAACGGAATGATTACAGTCCTCAACCTCCTTGATCTGCCTGCTGCAACTGACTCAAAAGTCCATGATGTTTTACTTCACAGTCTCCAGCATGTAATCCTCATTCACAATACAACCGTACTGCACTTCAAATGTTACTTAGTCAACATTCCAAAGAGATAGATAATGGTTCAGCGGAATGGTGTCTATAGTGCGAGACCAGGTAGAAAATGCCTGAAAGCTCCTGCATTGTATTCATTTCCACGACACCATTTTAACCATAAAACTGTACAGAAAACTCCGTCAAGGAAACGTTCCAGTTGTTTTGCGCTAATTTTTGTGTGTTAGTAGAGTTGGGCTTTGGTTCACCCTTTGGACAATCTTCACTGTAGGTTTCGTGTTCGTTTAATTAATAAAAAAAATCTCAATTTCTATTCTTGTTTTTTATGTTTGGGTTTTTTCAATTTTATATGTAGAATACTTATCGGAAACAAATTGTTGTTTTAAAAAAAATATATGTTTATGCTAATGTGGTCTTCGAAATGCATTTTTATACGCATTTTCGGGTCCATAGGATTTTAAATTGGATGTATTTCAATGAAATATTAAATATTAGAACCCTGTTATTCAGTGTATAGTCGTGACGTCAGTATATATTAGTGATTGTAACTGACGTAGAGTCGAATGCATAAATTAGGACAATTATCTACACTTACTTTACCTTGTACATTTGTTGCGTGCCATATATTTACAGCCGATTTATTCATGAAGTCTAATGATTATAGCAGGTGTCTTTTATAAGTTAAGCTAAGGTATGACAGTACGGTGGCCGAGTGGTTAAGGCGTTGGACTTAAGATCCAATGGACGCATGTCCGCGTGGGTTCGAACCCCACCCGTTCAATAAACTATTTCTCTTTTTTTATTTGTTGAAATGAAAACCAACGTAAACCCACTGATTTACTGGCATGACCCGAGAACTTTAATAACAGATTTTGGCTTGTTGAGAAGAAACATGTCAATGAATGGAAAATTCCATAGAGTAAAATACTATTTTTAGTAAAGGTAATTGAGAAAATGGCAACAGATGTTATTTGACGCTTGTTACTTGAGAAATTATCCATTCTTGTGATGGAAACAGAAGCAGTTTATTTGGTATTGTTTTAATCTATCTGAGATTTCGATGGAATTATTTACTCAAATTAATATTCTCTGGAATCACATAGTGTTTAATAATATTATCAAAAGACAAATTAATTTAGAATTAAAATGAATTCAGATAAGGACATCATGGATTTTATTATTGTAATTAATTGCAAGGTGTTAGCATATCATCACGTTTGAGGACACTGGTACATTCAAGACTGCAGACACATCAACACCTTCAACGCTGGATCTTATTTCGAACAAAACTTGTATTAAAATAAAACTTTCCTCGTTGGGACATCTCAGACTATTTAGGATTAAATTCGAACTACTGTAAGCGCTTCTTTAACATTCACTTTGTATACTTTGGAAACATTAGTTACATTTTACAAAACATGTTAGTTTCAGCTTTTCCAATTGCTAAGACTATTGATTGCAAGCTAATTCTAATGAATGCTCGTGTCTAAAAGATTCTATTTCTTCTTTATTACAATATGTGGTATCATTATACGCCGGCATTTATACGGTCTTTAAAGCTGGCCGCTACCGCTTAACCGGCTTGAATAACCTGTTCCATTTTTGTGCTGTTGTCATGACATATGTGCCTGTTGTTAATCTTCCTCCAGATTATTGTGTTTCAACATGCATTGGCTGTTCAGTTCGTATGTTTTTTCATCTCCTTGTCTTGCAAGCGAGTACAATCAGAATATTTCTCAGCTGTATTGCTCCACTTCTACATCGTCCTTTGTTCTTGAATGGACCGCCATTACGTAATCGCCAGTCAACCCGTTTAAGCCATGAAGGACCTTCATTAATTGCTTTCAATTACCACTCCTTGGCTCTTCATACTACATTGTGTTCAAGACTAAATGAACTGGGACTACATTCATCATTACTTATATTAGGAATTGATTTTTTGGTAAAATTAATAAGATTACTTTTTTCTTTAAATTGTTTTAAAGTAATGTTTTATTTGTTTATATTCTAAAAGATATTAAAGGTAATTTTATTTGTTTTTGTAACACAACTATATAGAATAGAAATGGTTGCTGAGCAAGTGGAGAAAAGGCAATGCATATAACTATACTCCATAACATCAGTAAAAATATCTAAGAACCTTCCTAATGTACAGTGTTGTGTGAGATTGTATAACATAATACATCAGCTACAGTTTCTAGGTTCCATCAGTAAAACTATATTTCGTAACCTAGACATTGGCGAATTCGGTTAATAAAGGTGGAGTAACCTTTCACTAAGAAAACTTCTGAACGACATTAAACAAGATGGCTTCCAACTAACGGATATCCATATTTGGTGTAACGTCGTCAAACGAATATAAATAACTACAAAACTAAGTCTTATGACGTAAGATAAATTGGTTTTTACCTGTTGAAACTGGTTCATGCTTGGGGAAGAGTCAGCATTTTTCTGACTGGTACATGGAGGGTATGACCTTGTCCAACCCTGAGTCTGGCCGAGTGTGTCAAACATTTAATTTCTACTGACATGGAGAACTGAGTCGGACCTGATTGTGCATCTGTATTTATACACTCTTCATTTCAGGTAAGCAAACTGTATATGTCGTAAATTCTTTTAGAAATAAGTACCTTTAATGTTTGAGATTTTAATTGTAAAATTGTTTTTTGGCAACATTGCAACTGAATTCTTTTATTTATAATATATTGTAATAGAATGTTTGGATGTTCTAAATAATTCATATTTGATTGTGTTTATGTAATTTTTATGGTAAAGGTTGAATTCGCTACCAATTTCATGTTTTGATTTAATGATTGAAATAAAGTATTCTTTAAGCAAGAAAGAGTAATATCTAGCAATATATTCTAAAAATGAATAATCTACTTTAAAATAAGTAAAATGTATTCTTTAAATTAATTGGTGCATTAATTACAATTATTATATTTCATACTTTGACTATCTTGAAATTGATTGAATATTAACTATTGTATAATATTCTATGGTGCGGAAGTTATACGAATAAAATGAAGTTGGAAAGCTTAATGAGGAAAATGTAATATGTATTTAATGAATTTTTATTATGAAGTTTTTAGATGTGTTTCTAGAATGTAGTGATATATGTGTGTTGATTATTTAAATAAAGTTCTCCATACCAGAAGAAAATAAATCTTCGACTCTTCATTTCAGATGCAGTGTAGCTGTTTCATCATCGTGGCGGCACGCTTTCAAGAGAGACTTCTCTACCTTCATCTCTCTCTGTCTCTCTCTCTCTCTCTCTTTCTCTCTGTCTCTCTCTCTCTCTCTCTCTCTCTCTCTCTCTCTCTCTCTCTCTCTCTCTCTCTCTCTCTCTCTCTCTCTCTCTCTCTCTCTCTCTCTCTCTCTCTCTCTCTCTCTCTCTCTCTCTTCTCTTTTGTTATGACTTGCCAACCAACTGTTTTCATACATAACACTTAAATGTAAACAGAAGCGAAAAAAGAAACGTTCTCTCAAAGCTGGCACTCGTAGAATAGGATGAAGAATTCCAGTTATCTCACTTTTGCAGTTTCCGACTAAACAATTCAAACGTTCGGCCGTTAATTCAGAAAAACTGGTGCAAATCGCTATTAAATGGCCAACATTTGTGTCAACTATCCCAGATAAACCATTGCGTATTGTTCTTTCCAACGCACAATTAGTAGGACCACGGAAAAGTGAACAAAAATTGTTAATTTTATCAGCGTTCAAAATATCAACTGTTACGGCTATTGGATTTAATTTTATTTATTTTTAATTATTAAGTCCAAAATTGTCATTTAGGATTTATTATTCATTAAATGGGAATTTTTTCTAGAAAATTCATTTGACCTGGACTTTACTGTAAACAAGTTTTGACCTTGGCTTACAGTGGTCTAGTTCCTGACCTTGCTTTGAACATTGTCAACAGGTCTTCAATTTCATTGGTTAATTTCAGGGACAACATTTTATAAGTGAATGATTTCCTTCTAGAACATTCCATTATTACGTGACTAGGTGAAGGTAGACTCTTCCTCTGACCTTCTATCAATTTCAAGAAAAGCGCGTGATTACTTGTTTACTTCAGAAAAACAATATATATAGCTGTGTTTTAGAAGCTAACTTTAGTAGAATATAAATTGGGCTTATTTTAAAGAAGTTGTGTATTTTCTGTTCGAGTTTAATATCTTGGTCTGGACTGTGTCAATTCGTTGGAAAAGAAGAATTATCCTATTTATCTGGAAAAGGACATATGTTTCATAATTTCATCTGGATGATTTAAAAACAAGAACTGCATCACGTGACATTGTCAGCCATTTTGGATTATTACATCGTCAAGATTCGAACCTGGAACTATTAGAACATTTATTTATCAGGACTTGAAATTCCATTAGTGGATTATTTTGTGAATTCTATATTTGTTGGATTTTATTCTCTAAAACCGTAAGTTTATTTATTTTATGAAAATAATTGTACTTAATAAAATCATTGTTAAAGTTATACAAGCTTGTTAGTTTTCACTCTTTCTGTGTTGCTGCTTATTCGAGCCTAAGCACGTAACATAGAATTGGTGGCTATCGTCTCGGGATTGAGATTTGAGATAAATTTGAATTTAAATTTGTATTTCCCCTAGTTTTTGAGAATTTTAAAACTTTAGTGAGGCTAACACGCTTGTATCAAAATGACATCTAAGGTAGAAATATTTCTTTCTAATCCTACCCAGGAGCAATTAGATCTTTTCAAAAAAGACGAGTTGGTTCAACTTGCCAGAAAATACGATCTTTCTGAAGTGAAGGCTTCTTTAACGAAACAAGATATCAAAAAGATTTTGGTCCAGTATTTGGTAGAACAGGATGTTTTTGAACAAAGTGCTTTGATTCCAGTCAGTAAGTCTACAC
Organism: Unio delphinus; assembly: GCA_029339505.1. Lineage (NCBI taxonomy): Eukaryota > Metazoa > Mollusca > Bivalvia > Unionida > Unionidae > Unio > Unio delphinus. The sequence goes on from JAQISU010000049.1 coordinate 3,132,827, forward strand.
CAGACTCTGACATTAAACTGAAGGAATTAGAATTAAAATTCAAGATGGAATTAGAGTTGAAGAAGCTGGAATTTCAGGAAAGGGAGAAAGAGAAACAAATTGAATTACAAAAAGAGCAGATGCGGATTGATAGAGAGAGGGAGGAGAAAGAGAAACAATTACAATCTGAAAAAGAGGAGAGAGAGACAATTTGAATTACAAAAAGAGCAGATGCTAATTGATAGAGAGAAAGAGGAGAGAGAGAGACAGGAAAGGGTTAAAGAAAGACAATTTGAATTACAAAAAGAGCAAATGCAAATTGAGAAAGAAATTAAAATGAAAGAAATAGAGCTGGCAGGTGAGAATCACCATCATACTTCAAATCAAAATTTTGATTTAGCAAGGAATATTAGATTAGTGCCCCCTTTTAAAGAAAAAGAAGTAGACAAATATTTTATTCTTTTTGAAAAAGTTGCAGAAAATTTAAAGTGGCCAAGAGAAAATTGGACTCAGTTACTACAATGTGTATTTACTGGTAAGGCTAGTGAGATTTACACTTCACTGTCTGTTCAGCAAAGTGGTGATTATGACGTAGTTAAAGAATGCATTTTAATAGGTTACGAGTTAGTTCCTGAAGCTTATAGGCAAAAATTTCAAAATTACAGAAAAGAAGCTGGACAAACTCATGTCGAATTTGCTAGACAAAAAGAGCAGCTGTTTGATAGATGGTGTTTCGCCAAGAAAGTTGAGCAAGATTATCAAAATCTCAAGCAAATTATATTAATTGAAGAGTTCAAAAACTGTGTTCATAGTGATGTTAAAACTTATCTTGAGGAGCATCAGATTGAAACCTTGGAAAATGCTGCTCGAGCTGCTGACGAATATTCTTTGACACATAAAGTTCCTTTTGTTAACAAGACTTCTACTAAACAATTTAATGGCAGAAAAGAATTTCCGCCTAATTCAAGCCCTTCTAAAACTCAAACTAACACAACTTTCAAAAATCAGACTTCAGAGAAGTTTGATTCTAGATCCTTGTCTCTTCCGACGTGTAACTTTTGCAAGAAAAAAGGACACGTTATTTCTGATTGCTACAAATTGAAAGAAAGGCAACAGAATCAAGATAGACCAGTTCCAAATGCTCTTATTTACAAGAGGTCAAGGTCACATTTATGTATTGAAAGCAATACATTTGTTGGGTCTAATAAATCCCAGTCTGATTTTGATATGGAGAATTATGAACCTTTCATATCGAAGGGTTCTGTATCACTTTTGGGTGATTCAGCCAATCCCACCCCTATTTAAATTTTAAGGGACACAGGAGCCTCTCAGAGTCTTTTATTATCAGGTACTTTGCCTTTATCTGAGAAGTCTTCTTCTAATGAAAGTGTTCTTATTCAGGGGTTGGAGTGCTGCTTTGTTAATGTTCCTCTCCATTGTGTAAATTTGTCATCAGACTTAGTGTCAGGACCTGTGACAATCGGAACAGTCTCGGTTTTACCTGTTGATGGAATAGATTTATTGCTAGGCAACGACTTAGCTGGAGACAAGGTTGTGGTTAATCCACTTGTAACTGACAAGCCTAATTTGGATCAGAAAGTTGATCCAATTGAAAAAGAAATCCCTGATATATTTCAAGCTTGTACAGTTACTAGAGCTATGGTAAAGAAAGCTCTTGAGAATGAAGTTGAAAAGGGCAGTATTCCCTTCGTTGACATATGCATGGGTCAGGCTTATGTTGTTGAGGGCAGTAATCCCTTATCTGATATCTGCGTGGGTCAGGCTTATGTTGAAAAAGCCAGTATTCCTTCAACTGATGCTTGTAAAGGTCAGGTGTTTGATGAGGACACTTTTACTCTTGGTTTAGATCAAACAGAAAGTATTGATCATAGTGATCCTCTTTTGACAACTCATTCTCTTTATTTTAATCAGGGTGATGATTTTGAGAGTGATGTTACAGAAGGCAGCATTCCTTCAACTGGCACTTGTATATGTCAGGTTTTTTTTATGAGATCACGTTTACTCTTGGTTTAGATCAATCAGAAGGTATTGATCATAGTGATCCTCTTTTAATAACTCATTCTCTTAATCAGGGTGATAAACGACAGTCACTTGTCGTTGAACAGGAAAAAGATCCTGAGATTTCCTGTTTGTTTCAAAGGGTCATAAATGAGACTGAAGTTATTGACGTTCCTGTCTGTTATTTCATTAAAAATGGAATTCTTATGAGAAAATGGAGACCTCCCGAGGTACAGGCTGGTGATGGATGGTCAGTGAACTATCAAATAGTAGTTCCAAAACCATACAGACAGGAAATACTTAATCTGGCCCATGAAAATCCTTTGGCTGGTCATTTAGGGATTAATAAAATGTATCACAAGATCTTGACTCACTTCTATTGGCCAGAAATCAAAAGTGATGTTGTCAAATATTGTAGATCTTGTCATGCTTGTCAAATGGTAGGAAAACCCAATCAGAAGATACGTAAGGCTCATCTGCAACCTATTCCTACGTTTGATGAAACATTCATTGGAATTATGGTAGATTGTGTGGATTCCTTACCCAAGACCAAGTCAAATAATCAATTAAAGTTAAAAATGAAAGTAAGGTTTGATAGAACTGAAAGGGAGAGAACTTTTGAGTCTGATAATGGAGTTATGTTACTCTTGTTCATTCTTCTTACTTTTATTCAGATTAGATATTATGGCCCGTACAAAGTTAAGAAGAAAATGAATTAGTTAAGTTATAGTATTAGTGCTCCTGGGATCTAAATTAATTATAGGAGTACCAGTGTATTGAAAGAAATAGCCATGTTAAATATGTAATTAATTTAGTTGTACCAGTCCCTCTTAGTGAAGGAATATCATCAGGATTCGACTGATATTGGAGCTACAAATTGTTGGAATTTAGAAATTGTAAAAAAATCTAGACCAGAAACTTTCACAGATGCAAGTGCAAGAAAGAAATTAACTGAAAGTTATTATTATACGAGCACTTATGTCCAGATATTTTTACCAGGACAAACAAAATTTTATGACGTTGAGATTGAGAATTCCATGCTGGACGAGTCCACTCAAACAGGAATATTTGAAAAAGGAAATTCAATATTTGCTGGAGAATGATTTTATCAAGCCCAGTAAAAGTGATTGGAGTTCACTATGCATATTTGTTCCTAAACCAGATAAAACTCTCCGTATGTGTACTGATTATAGGAAGGTGAACAGAGTGACAAAAACAGATTCATTCCCATTAACAAGAATTGACTATTCTATTGATAAAATTGGGAATGCCAAGTATGTCACCAAATTCTGACCTTCTGAAAGGATTTTGGCAGATTTCACTACGGAAAGAGCAAAGGAAAACTCAACATTGCGACTCCAAAAGGACTCTACCAATATAAAGAAAGTCCATTTCAACGTCTCATAAAAATGTTCATCACTGGTCTAGAGATTTGTGATGTCATCATCTACAACGACACCTGGAGAGAACATCTAGCAACAATTCGATAATTCTTTAACAGACTCACTAATGTATGTTTGACAACTAATTTGTCTAAAAGTGAGTTCTGCTGTGCTTGTGTGTTTTTCCTAGGATATTTTGTGGGACATGGACAAGTTAAAAATTTGAGGCTATTTCTTGATAATATAATTGTAGACACTCTTTCCAATGTATAATTTATCATATTGTGTAATTTTTAATTTCAGATGTAAATTGGTTTGTGATAAAAAGAAAGTTTTATCATATAAACCTTTCTTTTTATTTATGGGGGAAGTAGTTACGGCTATTGGATTTAATTTTATTTATTTTTAATTATTAAGTCCAAAATTGTCATTTAGGATTTATTATTCATTAAATGGGAATTTTTTCTAGAAAATTCATTTGACCTGGACTTTACTGTAAACAAGTTTTGACCTTGGCTTACAGTGGTCTAGTTCCTGACCTTGCTTTGAACATTGTCAACGGGTCTTCAATTTCATTGGTTAATTTCAGGGACAACATTTTATAAGTGAATGATTTCCTTCTAGAACATACCATTATTACGTGACTAGGTGAAGGTAGACTCTTCCTCTGACCTTCTATCAATTTCAAGAAAAGCGCGTGATTACTTGTTTACTTCAGAAAAACAATATATATAGCTGTGTTTTAGAAGCTAACTTTAGTAGAATATAAATTGGGCTTATTTTAAAGAAGTTGTGTATTTTCTGTTCGAGTTTAATATCTTGTTCTGGACTGTGTCAATTCGTTGGAAAAGAAGAATTATCCTATTTATCTGGAAAAGGACATATGTTTCATAATTTCATCTGGATGATTTAAAAACAAGAACTGCATCACGTGACATTGTCAGCCATTTTGGATTATTACATCGTCAAGATTCGAACCTGGAATTATTAGAACATTTATTTATCAGGACTTGAAATTCCATTAGTGGATTATTTTGTGAATTCTATATTTATTGGATTTTATTCTCTAAAACCGTAAGTTTATTTATTTTATGAAAATAATTGTACTTAATAAAATCATTGTTAAAGTTATACAAGCTTGTTAGTTTTCACTCTTTCTGTGTTGCTGCTTATTCGAGCCTAAGCACGTAACACAACGTCTTCGTGAGTTCCAGCTGCAAAGACCTCTTCGAAATTACTAACAAACTAATGTCAAGGAACAAATGTATACAACTTCCATGTGCCTTCTCTCCAGTAGACCTTCGCGACCTGTTTGCAAATTTCTTCCGTGACAAGGTACAAACCATTACAGATAAGTTTGACAACACAATTTCAATTGACTCGTCGTCACCATACAGTTGCGATACAGAATATTTTAGTGACAACCGTTGGCAGCATTTGAACCTGTCTCTATGGATTAAGTACGAACCATCGTGATGAAGAGTGCACCAAAGTCATGTGAACTTGATCCAATTTCAACATCAGAGCTAATTTAGTGCTTCTCCAATGTTGCCTTTACTAATATCTCTCTCCTCCGGGCAATTCCCATCCTTTTTCAAGACTGCCATTATACAGCCTTTGTCGAAGAAACCAACACTCGTTCATAATGATTTAAACGACCATGGCCCGGCTTTCTAATATCTAGTTTATATAACAAATCTTAGAAAAAGGTGTTCTAACCCATTTTGTATCTGATCTGATCTGAGTTCAAACAGTCTTTTTACCAATGTCCAATCTGCATATCGCCCTTGCCACAGAACTGAAACTATTCTTTTGAAAGTAGTTAATGACACTCTCTCTTCATTGGATAACGGAATGATTACAGTCCTCAACCTCCTTGATCTGCCTGCTGCAACTGACACAAAAGTCCATGATGTTTTACTTCACAGTATCCAGCATGTAATTGTCATTCACAATACAACCGTACTGCACTTCAAATGTTACTTAGTCAACATCCCAAAGAGATAGATAATGGTTCAGCGGAATGGTGTCTATAGTGCGAGACCAGGTAGAAAACGCCTGAAATCTGCATTGTATTCATTTCCACGACACCATTTTAACCATAAAACTGTACAGAAAACTCCGTCAAGGAAACGTTCCAGTTGTTTTGCGCTAATTTTTGTGTGTTAGTAGAGTTGGGCTTTGGTTCACCCTTTGGACAATCTTCACTGTAGGTTTCGTGTTCGTTTAATTAATAAAAAAAATCTCAATTTCTATTCTTGTCTTTTATGTTTGGGTTTTTTCAATTTTATATGTAGAATACTTATCGGAAACAAATTGTTGTTTTAAAAAAAATATATGTTTATGCAAATGTGGTCTTAGAAATGCATTTTTATATGCATTTTCGGTTCCATAGGATTTTAAATTGGATGTATTTCAGTGAAATATTAAATATTAGAACCCTGTTATTCAGTGTATAGTCGTGACGTCAGTATATATTAGTGATTGTAACTGACGTAGAGTCGAATGCATAAATTAGGACAATTATCTACACTTACTTTACCTTGTACATTTGTTGCGTGCCATATATTTACAGCCGATTTATTCATGAAGTCTAATGATTATAGCAGGTGTCTTTTATAAGTTATGCTACGGTATGACAGTACGGTGGCCGAGTGGTTAAGGCGTTAGACTTAAGATCCAATGGCCAATCGCGTGGGTTCGAACCCCACCCGTACTAAAAACTATTTCTCTTATTTTATTTGTTCAAATGAAAACCAACGTGAACCCACTGATTTACTGGCATGACCCGAGAACTTTAATAACAGATTTTGGCTTGCTGAAAAGAAACATGTCCGTGAATGGAAAATTCCATAGAGTAAAATACTATTTTTAGTAAAGGTAATTGAGAAAATGGCAATAGATGTTTTTTTACGCTTGTTACTTGAGAAATTAGCCATTCTTGTGATGGAAACATAAGCAGTTTATTTGGTATTGTTTTAATCTATCTGAGATTTCGATGGAATTATTTACTCAAATTAATATTCTCTGGAATCACATAGTGTTTAATAATATTATCAAAAGACAAATTAATTTAGAATTAAAATGAATTCAGATAAGGACATCATGGATTTTATTATTGTAATTAATTGCAAGGTGTTAGCATATCATCACGCTTGAGGACACTGGTACATTCAAGACTGCAGACACATCAACACCTTCAACGCTGGATCTTATTTCGAACCAAAACTTGAATTAAAATAAAACTTTCCTCGTTGGGACTTCTCATACTATTTAGGATTAAATTCGAACTACTGTAAGCGCTTCTTTAACATTCACTTTGTATACTTTGGAAACATTAGTTACATTTTACAAAACATGTTAGTTTCAGCTTTTCCAATTGCTAAGACTATTGATTGCAAGCTAATTCTAATGAATGCTCGTGTCTAAAAGATTCTATTTCTTCTTTATTACAATATGTGGTATCATTATACGCCGGCATTTATACGGTCTTTAAAGCTGGCCGCTACCGATTAACCGGCTTGAATAACCTGTTCCATTTTTGTGCTGTTGTCATGACATATGTGCCTGTTGTTAATCTTCCTCCAGATTATTGTGTTTCAACATGCATTGGCTGTTCAGTTCGTATGTTTTTTCATCTCCTTGTCTTGCAAGCGAGTACAATCAGAATATTTCTCAGCTGTATTGCTCCACTTCTACATCGTCCTTTGTTCTTGAATGGACCGCCATTATGTAATCGCCAGTCAACCCGTTTATGCCATGAAGGACCTTCATTAATTGCTTTCAATTACCACTCCTTGGCTCTTCATACTACATTGTGTTCAAGACTAAATGAACTGGGACTACATTCATCATTACTTATATTAGGAATTGATTTTTTGGTAAAATTAATAAGATTACTATTTTCTTTAAATTGTGTTAAAGTAATGTTTTATTTGTTTATATTCTAAAAGATATTAAAGGTAATTTTATTTGTTTTTGTAACACAACTATATAGAATAGAAATGGTTGCTGAGCAAGTGGAGAAAAGGCAATGCATATAACTATACTCCATAACATTAGTAAAAATATCTAAGAACCTTGCTAATGTACATGTTGTGTGAGATTGTATAACATAATACATCAGCTACAGTTTCTAGGTTCCATCAGTAAAAATATATTTCGTAACCTAGACATTAGCGAATTCGGTTAATAAAGGTGGAGTAACCTTTCACTAAGAAAACTTCTGAACGACATTAAACAAGATGGCTTCCAACTAACGGATATCCATATTTGGTGTAACGTCGTCAAACGAATATAAATAACTACAAAACTAAGTCTCATCACGTAAGATGAATTGGTTTTCACCTGTTGAAACTGGTTCTTGCTTGGGGAAGAGTCAGCATTTTTCTGACTGGTACATGGAGGGTATGACCTTGTCTAACCCTGAGTCTGGCCGAGTGTGTCAAACATTAATTTTCTTCTGACATGGAGAACTGAGTCTGACCTGATTGTTCATCTGTATTTATACACTCTTCATTTCAGGTAAGCAAACTGTATATGTCGTAACTTCTTTTAGAAATAAGTACCTTTAATGTTTGAGATTTTAATTGTAAAATTGTTTGTTGGCAACATTGCTACTGAATTCTTTTATTTATAATATATTGTAATGGAATGTTTGGATGTTCTAAATAATTCATATTTGATTGTGTTTATGTAATTTTTATGGTAAAGGATGAATTCGCTACCAACTTCATGTTTTGATTTAATGATTGAAATAAAGTATTCTTTAAGCAAGAAAGAGTAATATCTAGCAATATATTCTAAATCAATAATCTACTTTAAAATAAGTAAAATGTATTCTTTAAATTAATTGGTGCATTAATTACAATTATTATATTTTATACTTTGACTATCTTGAAATTGATTGAGAATTAACTATTGTAGAATATTCTATGGTGCAGAAGTTATACGAATAAAATGAAGTTGGAAAGCTTAATAAGGAAATGTAATATGTATTTCATGAATTTTTATTATGAAGTTTTTAGATGTGTTTCTAGAATGTAGTGATATATGTGTGTTGATTATTTAAATAAAGTTCTCCATACCAGAAGAAAATAAATCTTCGACTCTTCATTTCAGATGTACTGTAGCTGTTTCATCATCGTGGCGGCACGCTTTCAAGAGAGACTTCTCTTCCTTCATCTCGCTCTGTCTCTGTCTCTCTCTCTCTCTCTCTGTCTCTGTCTCTCTCTCTCTCTCTCTCTCTCTCTCTCTCTCTCTCTCTCTCTCTCTCTCACTTTTTCTCTCTTGTTATGACTGGCCAACCAACTGTTTTCATACATAACACTTACATGTAAACGGAAGCGAAAAAAGAAACGTTCTCTCAAAGCTGGCACTCGTAGAATAGGATGAAGAATTCCAGTTATCTCACTTTTGCAGTTTCCGACTAAACAATTCAAATGTTCGGCCGTTAATTCAGATAAACTGGTGCAAATCGCTATTAAATGGCCAACATTTGTGTCAACTATCCCAGATATACCATTGCGTATTGTACTTTCCAACGCACAATTAGTAGGACTACGGAAAAGTGAACAGAAATTGTTAATTTTATCAGCGTTCAAAATATCAACGTCTTCGTGAGTTCCAGCTGCAAAGACCTCTTCGAGATTACTAACAAACTAATGTCAAGGAACAAATGTATACCACTTCCATGTGCCTTCTCTCCAGTAGACCTTCGCGACTTGTTTGCAAATTTCTTCCGTGACAAGGTACAAACCATTACAGATAAGTTTGACAACACAATTTCAATTGACTCGTCGTCACCGTACAGTTGCGATACAGAATATTTTAGTGACAACCGTTGGCAGCATTTGAACCTGTCTCGATGGATTAAGTACGAACCATCGTGATGAAGAGTGCACCAAAGTCATGTGAACTTGATCCAATTTCAACATCATAGCTAATTTAATGCTTCTCCAATGTTGCCTTTACTAACTGATCTTACTAATATCTCTCTCCTCCGGGCAATTCCCATCCTTTTTCAAGACTGCCATTATACAGCCTTTGTCGAAGAAACCAACACTCGTTCATAATGATTTAAACGACCATGGCCCGGTTTTCTAATATCTAGTTTATATAACAAATCTTAGAAAAAGTTGTTCTAACCCATTTTGTATCTGATCTGATCTGAGTTCAAACAGTCTTTTTACCAATGTCCAATCTGCATATCGCCCTTGCCACAGAACTGAAACTATTCTTTTGAAAGTAGTTAATGACACTCTCTCTGCATTGGATAACGGAATGATTACAGTCCTCAACCTCCTTGATCTGCCTGCTGCAACTGACACAAAAGTCCATGATGTTTTACTTCACAGTATCCAGCATGTAAATCTCATTCACAATACAACCGTACTGCACTTCAAATGTTACTTAGTCAACATCCCAAAGAGATAGATAATGGTTCAGCGGAATGGTGTCTATAGTGCGAGACCAGGTAGAAAACGCCTGAAAGCTCCTGCATTGTATTCATTTCCACGACACCATTTTAACCATAAAACTGTACAGAAAACTCCGTCAAGGAAACGTTCCAGTTGTTTTGCGCTAATTTTTGTGTGTTAGTAGAGTTGGGCTTTGGTTCACCCTTTGGACAATCTTCACTGTAGGTTTCGTGTTCGTTTATTTAATTAAAAAAATCTCAATTTCTATTCTTGTTTTTTATGTTTGGGTTTTTTCAATTTTATATGTAGAATACTTATCGGAAACAAATTGTTGTTTTAAACAAAATATATGTTTATGCTAATGTGGTCTTAGAAATGCATTTTTATATGCATTTTCGATTCCATAGGATTTTAAATTGGATGTATTTCAATGAAATATTAAATATTAGAACCCTGTTATTCAGTGTATAGTCGTGACGTCAGTATATATTAGTGATTGTAACTGACGTAGAGTCGAATGCATAAATTAGGACAATTATCTACACTTACTTTACCTTGTACATTTGTTGCGTGCCATATATTTACAGCCGATTTATTCATGAAGTCTAATGATTATAGCAGGTGTCTTTTATAAGTTACGCTAGGGTATGACAGTACGGTGGCCGAGTGGTTAAGGCGTTGGACTTAAGATCCAATGGACGCATGTCCGCGTGGGTTCGAACCCCACCCGTACTAAAAACTATTTCTCTTTTTTTATTTGTTCAAATGAAAACCAACTTGAACCCACTGATTTACTGGCATGACCCGAGAACTTTAATAACAGATTTTGGCTTGTGGAGAAGAAACATGTCCGTGAATGGAAAATTCCATAGAGTAAAATACTATTTTTAGTAAAGGTAATTGAGAAAATGGCAACAGATGTTTTTTTACGCTTGTTACTTGAGAAATTAGCCATTCTTGTGATGGAAACAGAAGCAGTTTATTTGGTATTGTTTTAATCTATCTGAGATTTCGATGGAATTATTTACTAAAATTAATATTCTCTGGAATCACATAGTGTTTAATAATATTATCAAAAGACAAATTAATTTAGAATTAAAATGAATTCAGATAAGGACATCATGGATTTTATTATTGTAATTAATTGCAAGGTGTTAGCATATCATCACGCTTGAGGACACTGGTACATTCAAGACTGCAGACACATCAACACCTTCAACGCTGGATCTTATTTCGAACAAAACTTGAATTAAAATAAAACTTTCCTCGTTGGGACATCTCAGACTATTTAGGATTAAATTCGAACTACTGTAAGCGCTTCTTTAACATTCACTTTGTATACTTTGGAAACATTACTTACATTTTACAAAACATGTTAGTTTCAGCTTTTCCAATTGCTAAGACTATTGATTGCAAGCTAATTCTAATGAATGCTCGTGTCTAAAAGATTATATTTCTTCTTTATTACAATATGTGGTATCATTATACGCCGGCATTTATACGGTCTTTAAAGCTGGCCGCTACCGCTTAACCGGCTTGAATAACCTGTTCCATTTTTGTGCTGTTGTCATGACATATGTGCCTGTTGTTAATCTTCCTCCACATTATTGTGTTTCAACATGCATTGGCTGTTCAGTTCGTATGTTTTTTCATATCCTTGTCTTGCAAGCGAGTACAATCAGAATATTTCTCAACTGTATTGCTCCACTTCTACATCGTCCTTTGTTCTTGAATGGACCACCATTACGTAATCGCCAGTCAACGCCAGTTTATGACATGAAGGACCTTCATTAATTGCTTTCAATTACCACTCCTTGGCTCTTCATACTACATTGGGTTCAAGACTAAATGAACTGGGACTACATTCATCATTACTTATATTAGGAATTGATTTTTTGGTAAAATTAATAAGATTACTATTTTCTTTAAATTGTTTTAAAGTAATGTTTTATTTGTTTATATTGTAAAAGATATTAAAGGTAATTTTATTTGTTTTTGTAACACAACTATATAGAATAAAATGGTTGCTGAGCAAGTGGAGAAAAGGCAATGCATATAACTATACTCCATAACTTCAGTAAAAATATCTAAGAACCTTGCTAATGTACAGTGTTGTGTGAGATTGTATAACATAATACATCAGCTACAGTTTCTAGGTTCCATCAGTAAAAATATATTCCGTAACCTAGACATTGGCGAATTCGGTTAATAAAGGTGGAGTAACCTTTCACTAAGAAAACTTCCGAACGACATTAAACAAGATGGCTTCCAACTAACGGATATCCATATTTGGTGTAACGTCGTCAAACGAATATAAATAACTACAAAACTAAGTCTTATGACGTAAGGTAAATTGGATTTCACCTGTTGAAACTGATTCTTGCTTGGGGAAGAGTTCAATTTTCTGACTGGTACATGGAGGGTATGACCTTGTCTAACCCTGAGTCTGGCCGAGTGTGTATAAATACAGATGCACAATCAGGTCAGACTCAGTTCTCCATGCCAGAAGAAAATAAATGTTTGACTCTTCATTTCAAGTAAGCAAACTGTATATGTCGTAACTTCTTTTAGGAATAAGTACCTTTAATGTTTGAGATTTTAATTGTAAGATTGTTTGTTTGCAACATTGCAACTGAATTCTTTTATTTATAATATATTGTAATAGAATGTTTGGATGTTCTAAATAATTCATATTTAGCAGCAGAGAGGGTGAGCCGGACAACATTTTTAGACAAGTTTTCACTGAAATCACGCTTAAAATCAATGAAACCAATGACATCAGACCCAAAAGTCAATGACATCAGGTCCCAAATGTGTGTGTGAATCATGGATTAGGTCCCAAAAAAAATTATGAAAAAATCAATGAAATTAATGAAATCAATGAAATCAAAAACTTTTCAACTATTACATTTTTTGGGAAAAAGGGACTACAACATCGTTGTCACTCACCCTCTCTGCTGCTATGGGTTAACCGAATATTTGATCCAGTCCGATACGATATCGTGTTCGAGGGTCATGTAAATTTATTGTTACAAATCCGTGGGGGGCAGACTGAGCATGACTAAAGAAATTTCTAAATTGATTGAAGTCCATATCAGAACACCATGTCTGCCAAATATTTCGTAGCGTATGTGTATCAACGCCGTTGAATACAGCAAGCATATTACAGTTATCTCTAATCACTTTTGGAATCTGAGTGTAGCGTTGAGTGACATAGATCACATCCGTGTTTTTATGCCTGCCTCTGGAAAATATTCTAGCAGGATTTTTTTGATTATCTAACATGACATCGTCGTATACAACTAAATTGTTGATACTTCCATCGAGGTCATTCACGGATGGCGCCTCGTCAATATCGGTTATAAATTCAATAACATCCTCGCCAGCAATCTCTGAAGCGTTTTCATTAAAATCTTTTAGCACTTCATAGCATCGTTGATCATCTACGCTAGGGGCAATTAAATACAACTTATCCCACTTCATCCATCTCATTATTAAATTGAGCAACAATTGCGTTTTACCGGATCCAGATGGTCCGATTATAATTGCGCGGATAGAGTTTGGTAGCGCTGCATGATGCTTCACTGGTTCTCTTGTTTTAGTCGCTGAAAAATCAATTATATTCATATCTCTATACATAAATTATGGATCTATATTGCGTGAAGTGTAAGGCGCGTACTGGCACAGATGACTTGACGACGATTACAACTAAAAAAAACCGATCAGCGCTTTCTGGTAAATGCGTACAGTGTAGTACAAAGAAATTTAGATTTGTTTCTAAACCCAAGGAACCCAAGGAACCTTTAAAAAAAAACGAGGAGGTGATATCGCTGCCAAATTAGCAAAACTCCCTGGAACCCCATGGGCAAAATACCCCGGAGAAAAACACCTTCCAGGGTATAGTTATTGTGGACCGGGAACAAGACTTGATATCAGACTCAATGATCAAAATCAGCCCCGACCCGGTGAGGAACCAATAAACGCTATTGATAAGGCCTGTCACCTTCATGATGTTGCTTATAAAAGCAGCAATTTGCAACACAGGCATCTAGCAGATGTGAAATTAATTCATGCGTTGAATTCTATCACTGATAAATCCTTCAAAGAAAAATTGGCTTCATTTTTGATAAAATCGGCTATGAAAAGTAAATTGATGTTAGGTGCTGGTAATTAATAGCAACATGGAATCTATTTATTATTCCCCAAGAGGATACTGGAGGGGTAACGCTGCAATCAGTAAACTCGCTAGTGCTGCAAAAGTGAAAAAAACCACTGCGGCTCATTGGTTATCCAAACAGGCACTATGGCAAATTTATCTACCACCGCCTAAACAAATTCAATTCTCGCATTTTGATGTAACCGGACCCAATGAAATTCATCAGGCTGATCTATTATTTCTGCCACATGATCGTGGTTACAAATATGCGTTAACTGTAGTTGATATTGCAAGTCGATACAAAGAAGCAGAACCGTTAAAAACAAAATCGGCCACTGAAGTCGCTTCTGCATTTGAAAGGATTTATCGACGAGGTCCTCTGCACTGGCCAAATCTGTTACAAGTTGACCCGGGCAAGGAATTTCAGGGTGCAGTGTTATCTACAATGAAATATCACAATGTCGCTATCAGACGAGGGCATACTGCACTGCATCGTGATCAGGCCATTGTAGAACGATTTAATCGGATTCTTGCTGAACGGTTATTTGGATATCAATATGCAAAAGAATTCATCCAAGAAAAAAGATCCCGTGAATGGGTTAAGAGATTACCAGGTGTAGTTACCGCACTGAATAACGAGATTACTAGAACCATCAACATGAAACCTATCAATTCGATTAAAAAGAAGTCTATACCTGAAAAACCACAAAAAGATTTCAAAGAACCAATTCTTGGTAGTAATGTCATTGTGAGGTACTTATACGAACCAGGAGAGCTTGAGGGTGGTACAAAAAGGGCTACTGATCCTATTTGGAGCGTCACTACGCATAAGATATCTAGTATAACACGATCTACGGGTAGACCTCCAATCTATAAACTGGATTCAACTGCCCCTCAACGGGGTTTTACTAGACAACAATTACAAGTGATACCCGAGGATACTCAATTGCCACCCCATGGGCTTAACTAGCACCCTTGCGTCTATTGCACTCAAGACAAGTCAACATCACATTATTTCTGACATGACCGAGATTGTTATTTTTTTCTGTCTACGGTGAATTGGCGAGGATCCTTATCCGAATACTGCCAACGCATTATACAATTGCAACTCGCGCAGTGATTATTCTGTTGTTTCTTCAAAGTGATTATTAATTCAGCATCAATATCAAATTCTCGTTGGTTTTTTTTGTCCTGTTGTTTGTAACCGGAGAGTTTTTTATCAATAATATCATTATCATCACCAATGATTCCATCATCGCCAATGATTTCATCATCGCCTGACTCTGTCAGGACAATTCTTCGAAGTTGATTTATTTTTCGTACTCTAGACACTGCGAGATAGACTAAATTCGACCATTCTATGCGATTATCTACCATCCAAAGAGTTGTATCCGATATAGTCAATCCCTGTGAAGAGTGTATCGTCGCTGCATAACCTAGCGTCCACGGGGATTTATTAGCATGCAATGCATCTTCAACAACATTGATATCAACCAGCACAATATCATTTAATACTAAATTCTGCTTTTCACTTTGTCCTGGAATATCAACTTCGATGTTCTGTTTTCGCGTATCCGATGGCCTATAACAAAGAGGCACTGGAAGTGTTGCAAATTTTTGTTTATGCAATTCAAATAACTTCATCTGAAGTGTGTCTCTGACTATTTTTCTACTTGCAATGATTAAATCATTTGGTCTCCACATTTCCCAAAACTCATTCATGGGAGTTTCCGAAATTATTTCACGGGTTATTTCACATTGGATTCTATCCGGTTGTAATCTAATTAGTTTCTTCAATTCTTTTAATTCATTATCAAGTGATCTATGATCAGTATCAATTTCTTCATAATAGTCTACAAAACCCTTTAGCCATTCATGGGGAGATGCACCGACAAATGGTGGAGGTTGGCCGTGATCACCGCACATGACGACTTTTGTATTCTTCAATAACAACCACTCAAGAAATATTTTTAAGACATCTTCTGACACTGTGTCTATTTCATCCCACATGATGAATTCAGGAATAAATTTCTCTCCCATGCGCTCAGGAGTCCATTTATCTCCCTTCCATCGGAAAAAGCTGTGATAAGTGCAAGCATTTACCCCTCTCTGTATCATTTCTCTTGCAAGTCTATGAGTTGGTGTTAGCACAATCATGTTAGAAACGCTAGCGTTTCCACGACGAAATAACTCAATTACCCGGGTTGTTTTTCCTAACCCGCCACAGCCGTTTAAATAAACTGTTTTATATCTACAGATTGGATCAGAAATCGGTGGTGCACTAGAAAATTCTGAACACTGATTGCTTCCTAAGTAATTATTTTCAATGGTAACATCTGCTGATGGAATATAATCATGAATCATTTCTTTCTTAATTCTCCATGATCCCCATTTCTCGTTGCCAGTAGCCTTAAAATCAGCCATTTTGCTATTTATGTAAAATGAGTCAGTAGCAACTCTAACTGCGGTGGTAGGAAATCTATTGATCATTGAAAACAGATTGATAGAAGCATAACCAAGCATAGAAGCTCTCAAATGTGTGTACTGCGGATGGTATCCATCATTGTAGGTAACAATTGTACCCAATTTGGTTCCATCGGACATAAATGCGTCCTTACGATTGACATATAGGCCCTTATTCGTTAAATCCGCCATTACAAAATCGTATTCAGCGTTGTCTATAATCAATCGTGAAGAATATTTCGTATTATCATCTTTGCCACCTTGGGTAAATTTACCGATTATTCTTCGTCCAAGATTTTTTGCTTCATTGTTTCTGATTTCAAATAACTGTCTGGACCAATCCATGATTTGTTGTTCATTAAAATCAGGAAACAGTTTTCGCTCTTCGCTAATTATTTTTTCTAGATCAGGTTGTGGTAACCAGACTGATTTCTGTGCCCGATAGGATATAATTGCTTCACTGACAATTAATGATTTTAACATCTTACAATCAAGCATATACCGTAACAACACTATTGGCATCCAGTGTTTTTCAGACATGTGTTTACCAATCCAAAGATAACTACACGGATGAAGTCCTTCAGCCATTTCAAATGATACCACACAAGCGAATCCGGTTAAATCAAAATCAGGAAGTGGTCCATTAATAGCAACGCGGGTCATTTCGTGTGTAGGGTGTCCAAATCGTTTGAAATATTTCTCGCATTCTCCATACCCAAGAAAACTTCCTGGATAACACGCAATCATATCAACTGAAATAACGGAATCAGAGGTGTATTTTCTGTTCCATAATCCGCCGTGGCCGTATTCAAGACAGGACAATTTGACATCTGATAAAAACTCACTTCGTGTTGGTTTCCACGCGTTTTTCTTTCTAGCAAAATGCGCTGCAATGGATGGTACTGTGAAACAGTTTGCTAATAATTGATCGTCTTCTTCTCCGTCCTCAGAAAACTCACTAGCTAGTTGTTTCATTTGATTCTGCAGTTCTTCAGTACGGTATAATTCTCCGTTGGGCCTTACAAACTGATCAAATCTGCATTCCTCGTCTGAATTACTATGAAATAGCCACGCTGACACAGGATCGTTTTTACTCAAATGGTAAATAGCATCAAATAATTTCTGCTCTGAAAAAAACTCTTCGGTTTGGGATAGATATTTTACGGTTCTATCCCGTGGGAATATTGTTACTGCAGATGACCACGCGTGCGCGTTATGATCAATAATTTCAATGGGTTTTCCTTTTTTTGATTGATATTTCGGTTCTTTTAATACTTCACCGGTGATTGTCCTTACCGATATTGGAAATCTCAATGATGTTTCTAATTTGGTTATATCCTGAATTGTTGCTCCATGCTCTTTTACCGTGAACTCCCACTCGGTTATTTTTTTTCGTCTTAGATCAGTGAGTTTATTTCCCCGGGACGCATTTGTGAAGTGTTCTATTATTCGTGTTGCTACACAATTGAGCCCTGTCGAATATTTCATGGGTGCTAGTTTTGAAATATCAGGTTTTTCATTGAGCGGATAGATCCCGTAAACAACTGCTGTGACAGGATAAGATCTTTCGTAGTAGGGTTTATCAATTCCGGTCAAAATTCCCGGTTTGGAATCCTGATTCACGGTGACAGTTTTTTTGCCCCTGAGAATGGGTTCAAATTTATCCCTAATAATCCATTTGTCATCTTCACGGATAACGAATTTGATTCGGAAAAAATGACTTTTTTCCCCAACACGTGAAATGATCACTGCTGCCTTTTCATCATTCATGGTAGCGTCAACAACACCATCAATTCGAAATGTTGACCAACAATAAGATGCTCCATCACGCTTGAATTCATTAAAACAGTCTCTGATGGGTTTATCAAGAATTTTATTCTTGGGTGTATTAGAAACTATATCAAGATTGAATTGAGCATCCTTCCATGATGATCTCATGTTTCCGTCTCTTGGACGTTTGTTACGTTTTTTGGGTCTATCGCGATTAAATCTAGGATTGATTTTTAATAATCTCTTAAACTCTTTCATGTTTCCGTCTATTGTGCGTTTGTTACGCTTTTTGGGTCTATCGATATTAAATTTAGGATTGATTTTCAATAATCTCTTAAACTCTTTCATGTTCCCGTCTCTTGGACGTTTGTTACGTTTGTTTCCGTCTATTGGACGTTTTTTGGGTCTATCGAGATTAAATCTAGGATTGATTTTTAATAATCTCTTAAACTCTTTCATGTTTCCGTCTATTGGACGTTTTTTGGGTCTATCGAGATTAAATCTAGGATTGATTTTCAATAATCTCTTGAACTCTCTATCGGCATTGAAATTAGCATTTTTCGAAGTCAATCTCTTGAACTCCTTCATGCTATATATAAAACAAGCATTTAAATGAAAGATTTATGTATAATGAATCACTGCAAATGGCTCATGATGGGAAATGTAACCCCGTGTAACAAATCATGCAGAAAAAATGAATACTGTAGGTATCATATGCAAAGTTTTCGACGTGGAAGTCTTGGTCCGTTACCCTGTATTCGATGTGGGGTTGGGGTCAAGGGAAGATCACAATTATGTATTGATTGTGGTGGTAAGCGATATAGGGAATTGAAGCGTTATTATGATAAAAGAATAAAAAATGGACAATCCATCAGAAATTATGACCCTGAAAAAGTCTTTGACCCTGACAACATCAAGGATAAAATCATAAGAACCCTGCAAGACTACATCGAAAGATTTTCCAGTGATGTAATTATTGAACCAAACATTGAATTAGACAAACAATAGAATAGTATATATGAACCAAGAATTCAGACCACATCCAGTGATTACAAATTATGAAGCATCCAGTGATGGTACTGTCAGAAACCGTAGACTGAAAAAATCAGTTGGTTTTGTGACTAATCATGGGTATTTGATGTTTGGCGCTGGAAAGAAGAAATATTACAATCATCGTTTCGCATTTGAATGTTTTAATGGATTGATCAAAGATGGTTTTGTTATCGATCACAAGGATTCTAATCCGAAAAACAATTCTGTATCAAATCTGCAAGCTATCACACAGAGTGAGAATTTGAAAAGAGGGGAGACTGGAAAATACTCGAAAAAAGCGAGACCTGTGAAATCCTTGAACGAAGAAACAATTTTTCAATCGATAGCTAGCGCCGGTAGGCACTTCGATATTTGTCCGTCTTCTGTTCAAAAAGTTGCAGAGGGGATTTATCGATCGGCTATTTCAAAAAAGACGGGGCAAAAAGTTCAATTTAGTTATGTCTAATGCGTCATAATTTCCAATTAGAGATATGTCATACTTATAGAATAATGAATTCTGAAAACATGAATAGCATCATAGTTGAAATAGCAAAATTGAAAAATCAGGATATCAAACTATCAGATGGGTTAAATCCTGATCAAATTGTGTCTGATTTTCAGGATATAGAATACGGGGTTAGCACTAACAAGTATATGCTACCCAAGAAATATGCACTCATCAAAAAAATTCAGAATTCTATTAAAGACTCTCTTTCATTTTCCAGTGACATCAGTGTGTTCGTTCCGTTGTATACTATCGTAGAGGGAATACGAAAAAAATTAGGTAACGAATACGAATTGAAAAAAGAAGTCAACTCTAAAATTAGAAACCTACGAGCATTAATTCAAGAAAATGAACAATTTTGACTGACCGACCATTAATCATTTTTTGATTGCCCGACCATAATCATTTTTTGATTGCCCGACCATTATCATTCCGACCCTCATTTTTTTAGCCGACCCTCAAGGGGGATGTCAAAAATCGATGGACGATGTGTCAGATTGATCAATGAAAAAGTGGGGAAACTCACAGTATTATTTATTTTATATACAATTATGTGACTTTCCCCATCATTTATAGAAGCTGTTATAGGATGAAATAACACTTCCATGACCGTGTTAAAAATCATCCGACATGTCACTGATGTCAAAAAGGGAGTTGCACGATGGTGTTAGGTCGGATTAAAAAATTGTTTTACAATTGAAAAATGGTTTCTGATTTCAAATAATGGTCAATGAAGCATTAACAACCCGACTGGCTCGTGAGCGATTAGATGCAATTAAGAAATTTATACCAATTCGTGACTCTGTAAGAAATAAACTACAACAACGACAGAGTTTACAAACTGATTTTGCTCTGGGGTCTGAAGAATTGTTTAAACCAGTAACCACAGCAACGAAGGGGGTAGAGCGTGCTTTACTGGGAGATGGTCCCGAGACGGGAAAATCTGTTATTGGTGAACTTGAAAAAATAGCAGCGAAAACTGAACAAACAAAACAAATAGAATCAAAGAGAACAGTAGATGATTTACGCATGAGATTTAACGAAGAAGGGTTAGCAGCAATTGATGAGACTGATCCAACAGAAATTCCTACGCTTGTTGTTACGTCCTATGAAGACAGAAAAAAAATGTTGAAACCAGAACATCATAAGTTTGTTAAGAATTTCACTCACTGGGCTGATATATTCTATAAAATCAAAACTGGAAAAAGTCAAAAAAAGACAGATAGTGCATCATACATTGAATATATCAGGATGGTGGATCACGTGTATAATCAATACGAAGAGTTTAAACAACAACAAAAACCGCCAAGATTGCAAAAAAAGCGACAGCAACCTGCAAAGAAAATATCTTTTTCACCTAAAAAACAACAACTACCACCTGATGATGATGATACTCTTGATTATTTACAAACCACGGATACAGACAAACTAGATGAAGCAGCTGGTTATAGCGGAAGTGGATTAGGAAATCCAAGGATTGGAAACATTTGTCCTGATAGCGTTATCAATGATATATCACGATTAGATGTTCTCATCGGAGGAAAACGAGCTGGAAAATAATTCACCGGAAATAATTAATTAACGCGATTATCAATATTATTCTTATCACGCAGTACAACCAGATCTCCGATCGCGAATTGAACTTCAAGTTCATGATACCAGTAAATATTTTCTACCGTGTGAGGCATTTATTGAAGTAGAAGGAGAACTTGTAACAAATGTTGCAGCTGATACCCCATATGACAATAACTCAAATGTCCGAGTTGGTTTTGTTAATAACGGCATCATGGCGTTATTTGAAAGCGCTAGATATCTCATTGATGGAAAAGAAATTGAATCCATTGACCGTGAAGTTGATATGGCCACAACAATCATAGGGTTAGCGAGATATTCTGATGATTATACAAGATCAGCGGGTCCATCTATGATGTTTGCAAAGGATACCTCTGATAACGCTGATCACCTTCAATTCATTAAAGTGTTAACAGCACAGGGTACTGCAGAAGGCAATCAACAAGAAGCAGCTAATCCAGAACGTCGAACTAGACCCGGAGCTGCGTTTGATATTCTCGGAGGCGTTAATGGTAATCTCAATTTAGGATTTGCAACACGCGTAGCAACGTTGCATGGGCAGCGTCGACGATTTTCATGTGCGATTCCACTACATCACATATTTGGATTCTGTAGAAACGTCCGAAAAGTTATTTATGGAGCCAAACACACAATAGCACTCGTGAGAAAGGGTACTGATGATGATGCAATCTGGCGTAATGCTGGGGTTGCTCCCGGTAAAGTCATTCTAACAAAACTATCATTATGGATGCCAGTGTTAACTCCATCAATCACAGACGAACAGCGACTACTATCATTTATGGACCAAGGAGGAAAGTCGTTGTTAAGTTGGTTATCAGTGACCACGGATATTAAACAAGACAGTGTTGATGGTACATTCACATGGCACCTGGCATCAAAACAAGGGGTTTCAGCTCCACGTCATATATTTATTGCGTTACAGAATGCTGCGCGAGTTGGTAATCAAGAACGAAGTCATATGATATTTGATCAGTTAGGTGTTAGTGAAGTCTCGCTGAGAATAAACGGACAGCAGGAACCATCCGAGGATATACAACTTGATTACGGTCAGAATCATATTGCACGTGTCTATCATAACCTGTTGTCATTTATGGCACGTGATCAAAATGTGGATACCGGTTTGCAAATATCACAATTGGATTTTAAAAGCCTCTATCCGATTTATTACTTTTCATTGGAACATCTTGATTTGATGAGACAATCTGTCGTTGATATACACTTTAGAGCCCGTGTAACCCGTCCGACTGGTCCACCAGTTGGTGGGGTACCTCCTATCCTTATCCCGAATTATAGAGCAGTTGCTGTCATTCTCAGTGATAAATCAATGCTACTCGAAGGTGTTGGTGGAAGAATGAGAGTGGTAGATGCCCCAGTAGAAAATCTTTGAACGATTTTTCTCGATTTTTCATTGAATTAGAATCAATCAATTATATATAATGTCATATAGTGTTATTAGTGTTACGTTAACTCCTGGTCAAATCAAAAAATTGCAATCAGAATCGGCTAAAAAATGTGGAACCACAATCACGTTGAAACCTAATCAAATGACGGGTGGTGAAAATAAATTATCGCTGACAACTCGTCAGGTGAAACATTTCAATGATGCTTTCAAGGATTAAAAGGGAGTTCAGATTACTCTCTCTGCGGCTGCTATTAAAAATATGATGAAAACAGGTGGTATATTTCCATTGTTAGCTGCAATACCAGCATTGATTGCAGCAGCAGCCCCAGCGGTGGCTAAAGCAGCGGCGTTAGGAGCCGTTGGTACTGCAGCAGGAATGGCGTTGAAAAAGGCAGCTGGACAAGGATATAAAAAAAAGAGACGATCCGTTCAAGGATTGGGTCTAAGACTACCAGGAACCCCGTATTCGTGGTACAGCGGAAAAGGTCTAAGACTACCAGGGACCCCGTATTCATGGTACAGCGGGAGATCCGTTCACGGATCAGGCCTGAGACTACCAGGAACGGTTTATTAATACAGAAATCTTCAATGGTTCCCATGTCCAATTTTGATTTAATGGATGCTGCTAAAAAACTAGTGATTAAAAATTTCAGAGGAGTTTTTATGAAAGATCAATTACCACATCAACCAAACAAAACTGAAACAGGTATTATTAATCTCGATAACAGCACCGGACCTGGAACTCACTGGGTTGCATACGCTATTGATCCACGTGGGATTGTCTATTTTGATTCATATGGATTAGCCCCACCAAAAGAGTTTATGCGTTACATAAAACAATTTCCAATGAAGACTTGGTATTCTACGCTACCAACACAACAAATCAATGACCCACCAATATGCGGCAGTGAAGTATTAAATGTCCTTGACGCTATTTCTAACTCCTTGGGTAACCCAAGGGGAAAACCACCACACATTGTCGTAAATGACTACACTAGTAATCGCTTTTTAGAGAGAGATATATAAAATATCATGATTGATATTTGGGGAAGACCTCTGAAACCCAAACCCGATGACACTGCAACTCCTGATTCTATCAAGGATATACAAAAAAAAATTAAAGATGAAATCGCTGAGACGTTGAACTTAACAAGTGTTGACCCGAATGAAATAGTTGTATTTCAAGACAAACAGGGTAAATTGAAATCCAGTAATATTTCTCTGGATGATATTTTGGTTAAACAACAAAACGCAATCGGGAACACCGTTGCGCTATTTTCCGATCAGGGTAAATTGAAAACCAGTAATATTTCTCTGGATGATATTTTGGTTAAACAACAAAACGCAATCGAGGATACTATCGCGTTATTTTCCGATCAGGGTAAACTCAAACCAGGCGTACTTTTTTCGACGATTACAGAACGATTTAAAACTCTCAACGATTCTGCGTTAGAACTAGCAACACTTCAATCTAAAACCGAAGAACACATAAAACAGTTTACCGCATTTCGTAGAAATATCATTGATAAATTTATTGGAACTACATTCGATAAAATTGAACTAAAACTCCCTGATATTAAAAAATCCATCGATGAGACGAAAACTTCCATCGAAGGCATCAAAGGTGATCTTTCGAGGATGATAACAGCCATTGAAAAAACAAAAATTCCTCATGAGAAAACCAACAACGTAGTATACACAATCCAACACGGATCATTTGAGTGGACACCTACAAACAACACATTAGATATCACTGCAACCGTTAAGGGTATTTATCGATTAACACTAGTAACACCATCGTCTCAATTTAATATTTCATCGTCCAGTTCATCTGGGGTCAATAATACGATTTCAACGATCATCGACAAGAATACAACTGAAAAGTTCACAATCACATCTACTGATAAACATTTGGTTAGGGTCTCAACAACGTGGTATGTGGAATTCGTAGCGAATTTAAGTAAATCGTAATTGAAAACGATAGCATATTTAAAATAAAAATGATTTAATCATCGCAATATCGCTATGATCAGGTCAGAGAGTATCAAACTAGACTCAAAACCTTGTCTGAGGAGTATGAATTGAAAATTAAAAAATATCGCAGGAGAATTACCGCAATTGATGTTACTGTGTACGCTGTGAGTGGTGTAATCACCGGAGCCGGTATTATATTGTCTTCAGTGACAATGATGGCCCCGATAGCTGTTCCAATTTGCATTTCTGCGGCAACAACAATCGCTGGAATTATTTCAATAATCACAAAAAAAATATCCTCATGCAGCCAACGGAAACTACAAGACTACATAATTCAATTTCATGTTGTGTCTACTGCATACTCGCAATTATCCTCATTGATATCATCATCTCTCGATGATACAATTATATCAGAGAGTGAGTTTTCAGCGATGGTAGATATATATGATTCTGCGATGTCAAAATTAGAAATACATCATGAATATAATAACAATGACAACACAGATGGAATTACTTCAACAAATAGTGGAGAACACAAACCCAGTACAAACAAGCATGATCTCAATAACCTCAACGAATCCAGAATTCAGTGTGAATTTCCCCTCTCCAGTCCCAGTGAAGGAGATAGCGCTAGCAAAATTACGAGTATACCACAGTTGGCCAAATATTAGGTCAAAACCATTTGGTGGTCAACAACCGAATAATTCACTGGTATTTGCAAATAAGAATAAACCCGACGGTACCCCAGACTGGAACGTTGTTTCCATACCAACCGGATCATACCAAATTGAACAAATCAATGATGAATTCGCGCGTAGAATAAAATCGATTACTGGAGTAGAGTCAAAAATAGCTATAACAGTTCATGTGCCGACACTATCATCTGCCATTGAAATAAGCACAGAAGGATACGTCGTAGATATCTATCAGAGTTCTATTAGAACCGTACTAGGATGGCCTGAATTACCACCCGGTGGAAAAACCGTTAAATTACCAGAACCTCAAAAAACCGATTATATCACCGACAGGATAAAATCTGATAATCCAATAAAAAGCTATAGATATTATGATAAGTCATATTTTTTCATTAGAGTAGAATATGATGAAAGAGTACGACTTATTCATCATCTTGCTAACCGGGATAAAATCACTGAAAATTTCACAGCTTTCAATAACGATATTTCGTTGTTGTTTATATCACTTAGATCCGGCACTCTCACCCGAGATGAATTTATCAGTGTCGTAGAAACATGTAACAAAATCATCAATGACATGGAAACATTTCATTCACAAATTATTCAAGAAGTATTAGGTGACAGTAGTCCTAAAACAAGAGATTTATTTGCAATAGACTATAAGATCCGCATAGGAGATATTCCAACATTCAAACTTCCAGGATATAATATCTCAGAACTACAAAAATCTCTCGATGATGCCATCGATGAAGGTTTCAAAAAAATCCATGATACGTGGAAAAAAACACCATCACAACCACAAACAACTATCCTGACCCATAATAATGACCCAGACGGTGGTGGCAGGCATATTGCTCCGTTCAATGTGAATATTTCAACGGTGATTGCGCTCAATTTAGTATGTGATGTGATCGAAGGAAGCTATCAAATAAATTTAGAACGATCAAATCAAGCTAAGCAGGGATATATTTTGTATTCATTTGCACCAACAGCTCCTCCAGGGTTTTTAATAATTGAGTCCCCGGTGAATCCAGTCTATATGCGATGTCATAATAATTCATTAACCAGAATTAATTTCAAACTCACTGACCAGTCTAATAATCTGATTGATTTACAAGAGGAGGTTTTACAAATTAGTCTGTTTGTGAAATCCTAAGGATTTTCGTCCCCCAGACAAGGTCTGGAACACGATATCGTATCGGACTGGATCAAATATTCGGTTAACCCCAACTGAAAGTTCTAGCAGCAGAGAGGGTAGTGACAACGACGTTGTAGTCCCTTTTTCCCAAAAAATGTAATAGTTGAAAAGTTTTTGATTTCATTAATTTCATTGATTTTTTCATAATTTTTTTTGGACCTAATCCATGATTCACACACACATTTGGGACCTGATGTCATTGACTTTTGGGTCTGATGTCATTGGTTTCATTGATTTTAAGCGTGATTTCAGTGAAAACTTGTCTAAAAATGTTGTCCGGCTCACCCTCTCTGCTGCTTATTTGATTGTGTTTATGTAATTTTTATGGTAAAGGTTGAATTCGCTACCAACTTCATGTTTTGATTTAATGATTGAAATAAAGTATTCTTTAAGCAAGAAAGAGTAATATCTAGCAATATATTCTAAATCAATAATCTACTTTAAAATAAGTAAAATGTATTCTTTAAATTAATTGGTGCATTAATTACAATTATTATATTTCATACTTTGACTATCTTGAAATTGATTGAGAATTAACTATTGTATAATATTCTATGGTGCAGAAGTTATACGAATAAGATGAAGTTGGAAAGCTTAATAAGGAAAATGTAATATGTATTTCATGAATTTTTATTATGAAGTTTTTAGATGTGTTTCTAGAATGTAGTGATATATGTGTGTTGATTATTTAAATAAAGTTCTCCATACCAGAAGAAAATAAATCTTCGACTCTTCATTTCAGATGTAGTGTAGCTGTTTCATCATCGTGGCGGCACGCTTTCAAGAGAGACTTCTCTACCTTCATCTCTCTCTCTCTCTCTCTCTCTCTCTCTCTCTCTCTCTCTCTCTCTCTCTCTCTCTCTCTCTCTCTCTCTCTCTCTCACTTTTTCTCTCTTGTTATGACTGGCCAACCAACTGTTTTCATACATAACACTTACATGTAAACGGAAGCGAAAAAAGAAACGTTCTCTCAAAGCTGGCACTCGTAGAATAGGATGAAGAATTCCAGTTATCTCACTTTTGCAGTTTCCGACTAAACAATTCAAATGTTCGGCCGTTAATTCAGATAAACTGGTGCAAATCGCTATTAAATGGCCAACATTTGTGTCAACTATCCCAGATATACCATTGCGTATTGTACTTTCCAACGCACAATTAGTAGGACTACGGAAAAGTGAACAGAAATTGTTAATTTTATCAGCGTTCAAAATATCAACGTCTTCGTGAGTTCCAGCTGCAAAGACCTCTTCGAGATTACTAACAAACTAATGTCAAGGAACAAATGTATACCACTTCCATGTGCCTTCTCTCCAGTAGACCTTCGCGACTTGTTTGCAAATTTCTTCCGTGACAAGGTACAAACCATTACAGATAAGTTTGACAACACAATTTCAATTGACTCGTCGTCACCGTACAGTTGCGATACAGAATATTTTAGTGACAACCGTTGGCAGCATTTGAACCTGTCTCGATGGATTAAGTACGAACCATCGTGATGAAGAGTGCACCAAAGTCATGTGAACTTGATCCAATTTCAACATCATAGCTAATTTAATGCTTCTCCAATGTTGCCTTTACTAACTGATCTTACTAATATCTCTCTCCTCCGGGCAATTCCCTTCCTTTTTCAAGACTGCCATTATACAGCCTTTGTCGAAGAAACCAACACTCGTTCATAATGATTTAAACGACCATGGCCCGGTTTTCTAATATCTAGTTTATATAATAAATCTTAGAAAAAGTTGTTCTAACCCATTTTGTATCTGATCTGATCTGAGTTCAAACAGTCTTTTTACCAATGTCCAATCTGCATATCGCCCTTGCCACAGAACTGAAACTATTGTTTTGAAAGTAGTTAATGACACTCTCTCTGCATTGGATAACGGAATGATTACAGTCCTCAACCTCCTTGATCTGCCTGCTGCAACTGACACAAAAGTCCATGATGTTTTACTTCACAGTATCCAGCATGTAAATCTCATTCACAATACAACCGTACTGCACTTCAAATGTTACTTAGTCAACATCCCAAAGAGATAGATAATGGTTCAGCGGAATGGTGTCTATAGTGCGAGACCAGGTAGAAAATGCCTGAAAGCTCCTGCATTGTATTCATTTCCACGACACCATTTTAACCATAAAACTGTACAGAAAACTCCGTCAAGGAAACGTTCCAGTTGTTTTGCGCTAATTTTTGTGTGTTAGTAGAGTTGGGCTTTGGTTCACCCTTTGGACAATCTTCACTGTAGGTTTCGTGTTCGTTTATTTAATTAAAAAAATCTCAATTTCTATTCTTGTTTTTTATGTTTGGGTTTTTTCAATTTTATATGTAGAATACTTATCGGAAACAAATTGTTGTTTTAAAAAAAAATATATGTTTATGCTAATGTGGTCTTAGAAATGCATTTTTATATGCATTTTCGATTCCATAGGATTTTAAATTGGAGGTATTTCAATGAAATATTAAATATTAGAACCCTGTTATTCAGTGTATAGTCGTGACGTCAGTATATATTAGTGATTGTAACTGACGTAGAGTCGAATGCATAAATTAGGACAATTATCTACACTTACTTTACCTTGTACATTTGTTGCGTGCCATATATTTACAGCCGATTTATTCATGAAGTCTAATGATTATAGCAGGTGTCTTTTATAAGTTACGCTAGGGTATGACAGTACGGTGGCCGAGTGGTTAAGGCGTTGGACTTAAGATCCAATGGACGCATGTCCGCGTGGGTTCGAACCCCACCCGTACTAAAAACTATTTCTCTTTTTTTATTTGTTCAAATGAAAACCAACTTGAACCCACTGATTTACTGGCATGACCCGAGAACTTTAATAACAGATTTTGGCTTGTGGAGAAGAAACATGTCCGTGAATGGAAAATTCCATAGAGTAAAATACTATTTTTAGTAAAGGTAATTGAGAAAATGGCAACAGATGTTTTTTTACGCTTGTTACTTCAGAAATTAGCCATTCTTGTGATGGAAACAGAAGCAGTTTATTTGGTATTGTTTTAATCTATCTGAGATTTCGATGGAATTATTTACTAAAATTAATATTCTCTGGAATCACATAGTGTTTAATAATATTATCAAAAGACAAATTAATTTAGAATTAAAATGAATTCAGATAAGGACATCATGGATTTTATTATTGTAATTAATTGCAAGGTGTTAGCATATCATCACGCTTGAGGACACTGGTACATTCAAGACTGCAGACACATCAACACCTTCAACGCTGGATCTTATTTCGAACAAAACTTGAATTAAAATAAAACTTTCCTCGTTGGGACATCTCAGACTATTTAGGATTAAATTCGAACTACTGTAAGCGCTTCTTTAACATTCACTTTGTATACTTTGGAAACATTACTTACATTTTACAAAACATGTTAGTTTCAGCTTTTCCAATTGCTAAGACTATTGATTGCAAGCTAATTCTAATGAATGCTCGTGTCTAAAAGATTATATTTCTTCTTTATTACAATATGTGGTATCATTATACGCCGGCATTTATACGGTCTTTAAAGCTGGCCGCTACCGCTTAACCGGCTTGAATAACCTGTTCCATTTTTGTGCTGTTGTCATGACATATGTGCCTGTTGTTAATCTTCCTCCACATTATTGTGTTTCAACATGCATTGGCTGTTCAGTTCGTATGTTTTTTCATCTCCTTGTCTTGCAAGCGAGTACAATCAGAATATTTCTCAACTGTATTGCTCCACTTCTACATCGTCCTTTGTTCTTGAATGGACCGCCATTACGTAATCGCCAGTCAACGCCAGTTTATGACATGAAGGACCTTCATTAATTGCTTTCAATTACCACTCCTTGGCTCTTCATACTACATTGGGTTCAAGACTAAATGAACTGGGACTACATTCATCATTACTTATATTAGGAATTGATTTTTTGGTAAAATTAATAAGATTACTATTTTCTTTAAATTGTTTTAAAGTAATGTTTTATTTGTTTATATTGTAAAAGATATTAAAGGTAATTTTATTTGTTTTTGTAACACAACTATATAGAATAAAATGGTTGCTGAGCAAGTGGAGAAAAGGCAATGCATATAACTATACTCCATAACTTCAGTAAAAATATCTAAGAACCTTGCTAATGTACAGTGTTGTGTGAGATTGTATAACATAATACATCAGCTACAGTTTCTAGGTTCCATCAGTAAAAATATATTTCGTAACCTAGACATTGGCGAATTCGGTTAATAAAGGTGGAGTAACCTTTCACTAAGAAAACTTCTGAACGACATTAAACAAGATGGCTTCCAACTAACGGATATCCATATTTGGTGTAACGTCGTCAAACGAATATAAATAACTACAAAACTAAGTCTTATGACGTAAGGTAAATTGGATTTCACCTGTTGAAACTGATTCTTGCTTGGGGAAGAGTCAGCAATTTTCTGACTGGTACATGGAGGGTATGACCTTGTCTAACCCTGAGTCTGGCCGAGTGTGTATAAATACAGATGCACAATCAGGTCAGACTCAGTTCTCCATGCCAGAAGAAAATAAATGTTTGACTCTTCATTTCAAGTAAGCAAACTGTATATGTCGTAACTTCTTTTAGGAATAAGTACCTTTAATGTTTGAGATTTTAATTGTAAGATTGTTTGTTTGCAACATTGCAACTGAATTCTTTTATTTATAATATATTGTAATAGAATGTTTGGATGTTCTAAATAATTCATATTTGATTGTGTTTATGTAATTTTTATGGTAAAGGTTGAATTCGCTACCAACTTCATGTTTTGATTTAATGATTGAAATAAAGTATTATTTAAGCAAGAAAGAGTAATATCTAGCAATATATTCTAAATCAATAATCTACTTTAAAATAAGTAAAATGTATTCTTTAAATTAATTGGTGCATTAATTACAATTATTATATTTCATACTTTGACTATCTTGAAATTGATTGAGAATTAACTATTGTATAATATTCTATGGTGCAGAAGTTATACGAATAAAATGAAGTTGGAAAGCTTAATAAGGAAAATGTAATATGTATTTCATGAATTTTTATTATGAAGTTTTTAGATGTGTTTCTAGAATGTAGTGATATATGTGTGTTGATTATTTAAATAAAGTTCTCCATACCAGAAGAAAATAAATCTTCGACTCTTCATTTCAGATGTAGTGTAGCTGTTTCATCATCGTGGCGGCACGCTTTCAAGAGAGACTTCTCTACCTTCATCTCTCTCTCTCTCTCTCTCTCTCTCTCTCTCTCTCTCTCTCTCTCTCTCTCTCTCTCTCTCTCTCACTTTTTCTCTCTTGTTATGACTGGCCAACCAACTGTTTTCATACATAACACTTACATGTAAACGGAAGCGAAAAAAGAAACGTTCTCTCAAAGCTGGCACTCGTAGAATAGGATGAAGAATTCCAGTTATCTCACTTTTGCAGTTTCCGACTAAACAATTCAAATGTTCGGCCGTTAATTCAGATAAACTGGTGCAAATCGCTATTAAATGGCCAACATTTGTGTCAACTATCCCAGATATACCATTGCGTATTGTACTTTCCAAAGCACAATTAGTAGGACTACGGAAAAGTGAACAGAAATTGTTAATTTTATCAGCGTTCAAAATATCAACGTCTTCGTGAGTTCCAGCTGCAAAGACCTCTTCGAGATTACTAACAAACTAATGTCAAGGAACAAATGTATACCACTTCCATGTGCCTTCTCTCCAGTAGACCTTCGCGACTTGTTTGCAAATTTCTTCCGTGACAAGGTACAAACCATTACAGATAAGTTTGACAACACAATTTCAATTGACTCGTCGTCACCGTACAGTTGCGATACAGAATATTTTAGTGACAACCGTTGGCAGCATTTGAACCTGTCTCGATGGATTAAGTACGAACCATCGTGATGAAGAGTGCACCAAAGTCATGTGAACTTGATCCAATTTCAACATCATAGCTAATTTAATGCTTCTCCAATGTTGCCTTTACTAACTGATCTTACTAATATCTCTCTCCTCCGGGCAATTCCCTTCCTTTTTCAAGACTGCCATTATACAGCCTTTGTCGAAGAAACCAACACTCGTTCATAATGATTTAAACGACCATGGCCCGGTTTTCTAATATCTAGTTTATATAATAAATCTTAGAAAAAGTTGTTCTAACCCATTTTGTATCTGATCTGATCTGAGTTCAAACAGTCTTTTTACCAATGTCCAATCTGCATATCGCCCTTGCCACAGAACTGAAACTATTCTTTTGAAAGTAGTTAATGACACTCTCTCTGCATTGGATAACGGAATGATTACAGTCCTCAACCTCCTTGATCTGCCTGCTGCAACTGACACAAAAGTCCATGATGTTTTACTTCACAGTATCCAGCATGTAAATCTCATTCACAATACAACCGTACTGCACTTCAAATGTTACTTAGTCAACATCCCAAAGAGATAGATAATGGTTCAGCGGAATGGTGTCTATAGTGCGAGACCAGGTAGAAAATGCCTGAAAGCTCCTGCATTGTATTCATTTCCACGACACCATTTTAACCATAAAACTGTACAGAAAACTCCGTCAAGGAAACGTTCCAGTTGTTTTGCGCTAATTTTTGTGTGTTAGTAGAGTTGGGCTTTGGTTCACCCTTTGGACAATCTTCACTGTAGGTTTCGTGTTCGTTTATTTAATTAAAAAAATCTCAATTTCTATTCTTGTTTTTCATGTTTGGGTTTTTTCAATTTTATATGTAGAATACTTATCGGAAACAAATTGTTGTTTTAAAAAAAAATATATGTTTATGCTAATGTGGTCTTAGAAATGCATTTTTATATGCATTTTCGATTCCATAGGATTTTAAATTGGAGGTATTTCAATGAAATATTAAATATTAGAACCCTGTTATTCAGTGTATAGTCGTGACGTCAGTATATATTAGTGATTGTAACTGACGTAGAGTCGAATGCATAAATTAGGACAATTATCTACACTTACTTTACCTTGTACATTTGTTGCGTGCCATATATTTACAGCCGATTTATTCATGAAGTCTAATGATTATAGCAGGTGTCTTTTATAAGTTACGCTAGGGTATGACAGTACGGTGGCCGAGTGGTTAAGGCGTTGGACTTAAGATCCAATGGACGCATGTCCGCGTGGGTTCGAACCCCACCCGTACTAAAAACTATTTCTCTTTTTTTATTTGTTCAAATGAAAACCAACTTGAACCCACTGATTTACTGGCATGACCCGAGAACTTTAATAACAGATTTTGGCTTGTGGAGAAGAAACATGTCCGTGAATGGAAAATTCCATAGAGTAAAATACTATTTTTAGTAAAGGTAATTGAGAAAATGGCAACAGATGTTTTTTTACGCTTGTTACTTGAGAAATTAGCCATTCTTGTGATGGAAACAGAAGCAGTTTATTTGGTATTGTTTTAATCTATCTGAGATTTCGATGGAATTATTTACTAAAATTAATATTCTCTGGAATCACATAGTGTTTAATAATATTATCAAAAGACAAATTAATTTAGAATTAAAATGAATTCAGATAAGGACATCATGGATTTTATTATTGTAATTAATTGCAAGGTGTTAGCATATCATCACGCTTGAGGACACTGGTACATTCAAGACTGCAGACACATCAACACCTTCAACGCTGGATCTTATTTCGAACAAAACTTGAATTAAAATAAAACTTTCCTCGTTGGGACATCTCAGACTATTTAGGATTAAATTCGAACTACTGTAAGCGCTTCTTTAACATTCACTTTGTATACTTTGGAAACATTACTTACATTTTACAAAACATGTTAGTTTCAGCTTTTCCAATTGCTAAGACTATTGATTGCAAGCTAATTCTAATGAATGCTCGTGTCTAAAAGATTATATTTCTTCTTTATTACAATATGTGGTATCATTATACGCCGGCATTTATACGGTCTTTAAAGCTGGCCGCTACCGCTTAACCGGCTTGAATAACCTGTTCCATTTTTGTGCTGTTGTCATGACATATGTGCCTGTTGTTAATCTTCCTCCACATTATTGTGTTTCAACATGCATTGGCTGTTCAGTTCGTATGTTTTTTCATCTCCTTGTCTTGCAAGCGAGTACAATCAGAATATTTCTCAACTGTATTGCTCCACTTCTACATCGTCCTTTGTTCTTGAATGGACCGCCATTACGTAATCGCCAGTCAACGCCAGTTTATGACATGAAGGACCTTCATTAATTGCTTTCAATTACCACTCCTTGGCTCTTCATACTACATTGGGTTCAAGACTAAATGAACTGGGACTACATTCATCATTACTTATATTAGGAATTGATTTTTTGGTAAAATTAATAAGATTACTATTTTCTTTAAATTGTTTTAAAGTAATGTTTTATTTGTTTATATTGTAAAAGATATTAAAGGTAATTTTATTTGTTTTTGTAACACAACTATATAGAATAAAATGGTTGCTGAGCAAGTGGAGAAAAGGCAATGCATATAACTATACTCCATAACTTCAGTAAAAATATCTAAGAACCTTGCTAATGTACAGTGTTGTGTGAGATTGTATAACATAATACATCAGCTACAGTTTCTAGGTTCCATCAGTAAAAATATATTTCGTAACCTAGACATTGGCGAATTCGGTTAATAAAGGTGGAGTAACCTTTCACTAAGAAAACTTCTGAACGACATTAAACAAGATGGCTTCCAACTAACGGATATCCATATTTGGTGTAACGTCGTCAAACGAATATAAATAACTACAAAACTAAGTCTTATGACGTAAGGTAAATTGGATTTCACCTGTTGAAACTGATTCTTGCTTGGGGAAGAGTCAGCAATTTTCTGACTGGTACATGGAGGGTATGACCTTGTCTAACCCTGAGTCTGGCCGAGTGTGTATAAATACAGATGCACAATCAGGTCAGACTCAGTTCTCCATGCCAGAAGAAAATAAATGTTTGACTCTTCATTTCAAGTAAGCAAACTGTATATGTCGTAACTTCTTTTAGGAATAAGTACCTTTAATGTTTGAGATTTTAATTGTAAGATTGTTTGTTTGCAACATTGCAACTGAATTCTTTTATTTATAATATATTGTAATAGAATGTTTGGATGTTCTAAATAATTCATATTTGATTGTGTTTATGTAATTTTTATGGTAAAGGTTGAATTCGCTACCAACTTCATGTTTTGATTTAATGATTGAAATAAAGTATTATTTAAGCAAGAAAGAGTAATATCTAGCAATATATTCTAAATCAATAATCTACTTTAAAATAAGTAAAATGTATTCTTTAAATTAATTGGTGCATTAATTACAATTATTATATTTCATACTTTGACTATCTTGAAATTGATTGAGAATTAACTATTGTATAATATTCTATGGTGCAGAAGTTATACGAATAAAATGAAGTTGGAAAGCTTAATAAGGAAAATGTAATATGTATTTCATGAATTTTTATTATGAAGTTTTTAGATGTGTTTCTAGAATGTAGTGATATATGTGTGTTGATTATTTAAATAAAGTTCTCCATACCAGAAGAAAATAAATCTTCGACTCTTCATTTCAGATGTAGTGTAGCTGTTTCATCATCGTGGCGGCACGCTTTCAAGAGAGACTTCTCTACCTTCATCTCTCTCTCTCTCTCTCTCTCTCTCTCTCTCTCTCTCTCTCTCTCTCTCTCTCTCTCACTTTTTCTCTCTTGTTATGACTGGCCAACCAACTGTTTTCATACATAACACTTACATGTAAACGGAAGCGAAAAAAGAAACGTTCTCTCAAAGCTGGCACTCGTAGAATAGGATGAAGAATTCCAGTTATCTCACTTTTGCAGTTTCCGACTAAACAATTCAAATGTTCGGCCGTTAATTCAGATAAACTGGTGCAAATCGCTATTAAATGGCCAACATTTGTGTCAACTATCCCAGATATACCATTGCGTATTGTACTTTCCAACACACAATTAGTAGGACTACGGAAAAGTGAACAGAAATTGTTAATTTTATCAGCGTTCAAAATATCAACGTCTTCGTGAGTTCCAGCTGCAAAGACCTCTTCGAGATTACTAACAAACTAATGTCAAGGAACAAATGTATACCACTTCCATGTGCCTTCTCTCCAGTAGACCTTCGCGACTTGTTTGCAAATTTCTTCCGTGACAAGGTACAAACCATTACAGATAAGTTTGACAACACAATTTCAATTGACTCGTCGTCACCGTACAGTTGCGATACAGAATATTTTAGTGACAACCGTTGGCAGCATTTGAACCTGTCTCGATGGATTAAGTACGAACCATCGTGATGAAGAGTGCACCAAAGTCATGTGAACTTGATCCAATTTCAACATCATAGCTAATTTAATGCTTCTCCAATGTTGCCTTTACTAACTGATCTTACTAATATCTCTCTCCTCCGGGCAATTCCCTTCCTTTTTCAAGACTGCCATTATACAGCCTTTGTCGAAGAAACCAACACTCGTTCATAATGATTTAAACGACCATGGCCCGGTTTTCTAATATCTAGTTTATATAACAAATCTTAGAAAAAGTTGTTCTAACCCATTTTGTATCTGATCTGATCTGAGT